>OX457096.1:4517089-5159530 GCA_949752805.1 Deilephila elpenor | reverse complement strand
TTGTTTCACGAGTACCGATTGAGTCAAGAAAACAGTCCACTAATATGCGTTATCGCTATGCCAACACATTAATCCGGGATCTGTTTGTTTTCCCACATTCGATACTCTAATCACAACAATTAGAATAAAGACGGATGCTTATCGTCTAATCTTGTGAGTTTCCAAGAATTCAATTGTAAATAATTTGAATAAGTGCTATTTGTTATGAAATCCAATTATTACCAAGTAAGCAGAACAATTATATTTATACTATATTTTACTTCATTTAACGCAAATAATGTTTTCTGCAAAGTTTCATACTTTTTTTAATCACACAAACCTCTGGTACAAGTTCTAATTGAAAATTTGCATTTCGTATTTTAATTTGAATAGTAACTTTATGCAGTAAAATCGCATGCAAATAACATTTGTAAAAAATATTCTGATAAATGAGACCGCTCTTTTAAAATCACTGGCCTAAGCGGAAGAGCGCTCAAAACGCTTTGGACTGAGTGTAACTGATATTTCAAGGCCACTTCTGAGCACGTGCTGTCTCTCAGATTCTGGGTAATAAGATACGCTTTATTTACACTATACAAACTTCCATTGATAAATGCTTTTATTTAGAATGTGGGAATAAGGGTATGCGTGAATGAATTGATTGGGAAAAGCAAACAAAATTATCACGAGTAAATTATGTAAATAAGAACGATTCCAGTAAAATCGTCAATTAATAATTTGATTGGTGTGTTATAATCTACAATTTAATAAACAAAATTAAATATTTGATCGAGACATTGGACCAAATATTTGAAGTGCGTGTTGGTTTCTAATATTTGAAGACCAGACGACACGTAGCCAAGCGCTTCATAATGCGTAAAGATGCAAATGTATAACAAATTCTCTTGTTTCTATATTTATACAGACGATACTGTGACATTTAGATAAATTAACCATTGTAATTTAAACTGGCCTTTAAAAGAAAGAAAAAGAAAGAAAAGACAAGGAAAAAAAAAAGAAAGAAAAAAAAATGAAGACAGTTCGTGTTGCTGAGGGAGTTTCTTGCGCCGTTTCTTCTTCACAGCTACAACACGTTCCGAAGCGGTGGTAGCAGAAATTAACGATTCAAAAGATCTTGTAAAAGACTACTTGAATAAAGAATATTTTGATTTTGATTTTGATTTCTATTATATATTTTTTTATCCAATATCTGCGTCTTCTATCTTTGACTGGTAGAGAATGCCTCTGGCCAAACTTAGCTCTACCCACCAATAACAAGACAACTGTTTCATTTTATTTTTAATTTAAATCATGAAAAACTTACGGCTAGTAACAATAGAAGTAAATAATAGGTTTAAATAACTCAAGACCAATGACAAGTTTTCACTTATACAGGGTATATCAAGACCGCGACCGAAAACGAAGCCAGGTGGTAGTTTTAGCGGCTACAGACACAATGCAACTAAAAATTTTGTAAAATAATCGATGGATTTTTTTTTAAAAATTTTTAAAAATCATCGTTTTTGAGGGTTAAATACCTAGTTTTTGCAAAAATAGTAATTTAAACCCTAACGTACCATTGCGTGTTTAAAAATTAAGCGATGTACGTCGTTATTTTAGAAAAAATATGTATCAATCACTCAAATACGACGATATGTAAAAAATATAAAAAAAAAATGAAGATTTTTTGGTAAAATTTTTACTTGCATTGTGGTTGATATCACTAATACTACCTCCTGGCTTCGTTTTCGGTCGCGGTCTTGATATACCCTGTATATAAATAAATTGAGTTAAAAATAATTATACAAGTATGAACAAGAAAATAAGCATCTTATTGGCTGAAGAAACTGTGGCTCAAACGCCTCCACGCCACACACACTGGTTGTAAAAGCATCAAGATCATGCTGATTATACCGGGTATATCAAGACCGCGACCGAAAACGAAGCCAGGAGGTAGTATTAGTGATATCAAACACAATGCAAGTAAAAATTTTACAAAAAAAATCGTCAATTATTTTTTTTGTTATTTTTTACGTCGTATTTGAGTGATTAAACATAGTTTTTCTAAAATAATGACGTACATCGCTTAATTTTTAAACACGCAATGGTACGTAAGAGTTTAAAATACTATTTTTGCAAAAACTAGGTTTTTACCCCTCAAAAAAGATGATATTTAAAAATTAAAAAAAAAAATCCGTCGCTTATTTTGCAAAATTTTTAGTTGCATTGTGTCTGTAGCCGCTAAAACTACCACCTGGCTTCGTTTTCGGTCGCGGTCTTGATATACCCTGTATAATTTGTTATAGGTCCTGTTTGCACGAACCAAGTAACTCTTCTGTCGATAGTTCAATGATGCCTTCGGTACATGTAAGGGTGGGCTGAAACGAATTCATCTAGTTGTAACATATGACCTATAAGAGAGGATATAGAGAAATATACAAGACGTCTAATATATAATTTATTTCTTAATTAAAAGACAATCATGCCATTTGCCTGATCGTAAGAGATACGACCGCTCATGGACAGTGGCAAAACCAAACATCACCATGAATTACAAAGCAATGAGACATCGACATCGTCATCCTAAGACGTAAGATGGTAAGTCTCATAATGTCCAGTAGTTACTCAGGCCACAATAACCGGAACACAACAGTGCATTTACACTGCTGTTTGGTGGAAGAAATAGACATTGCGGTGGTACCTACCCAGGCGGCCTCTTACATATGAGCGACTATCACCAGTAAAAATGTTCATAACGTAATTACTAACAAACATACCTTCAGTTTGTGACAGCTGAAGGTGACTCTGTGTATCGTCATTGCAAAACAGTATTAAACAAATTTCCCAAAAGCATAAAATGATGTACCCGAGTTAATACTTGTAACTCACGTGAATTACAAGATACGCAAACACGTAAAGTATGTAACAATTATCTAGATAAATAGAGCTCAACGCCTGACAGCTACTATATTCATAGATATCCCACTAGATACATATGTTTGTTTGCATTACTGCCACCTACATCAGTGGAAATTACGGCTAATTTTCTTTGCTTTTATTCTTTTCAGGTGAAAAATCCTTGCCGTATCATTCCTGATTTTTGTCTATGCTTAAACACTTTTAAACTGAAATCTATATTATGTTCACACTAGTAAAAGGAAGTATTAAATTGCAACGATTGATTCTAATTATAATTGACGTATTATTCCTGATCATTACGCCAGATGAAGACTACTTACAAATGTTAATACTTTAATCATAGCTGTTCTTACATCCCATCAAAATGCCCTATCATCTTACATGCTTTAGAAAGCTTTGGATGCACTAGTCTCGTCTAGAAAATCCATGTGAAAACCTCTCAACTACGCAGGTCCTGATGTTTTCCAAGTAAAACTTAACCAATTCATACTCGAAGAGAAAACGTTGTAAAAATCAACTAAAAAACGTTTCGACAACACCAAGCTGAATACGGAGGCAGTGCGTAGACACAAACACATGAAACACACGATAGTAACATTTGCCGTGGCATTACCTGTGTTGTCTATCGCGCTGAGCTCTGATTAATTTATGCCCCACTTATTTGTACGAGATAGCGTTTAGGAACGTCGCGTATTTGTATATCATGTGGGCTTATCTTTTAATTCTTGAGCTGTCACCGTTCGAATGCAACGTTTCAGTGTTTTCATCCTTGTAACTTTTAATAGAAAATAGTTTTTCAGGAATTTAATTGATAATTATGTGAGGAAATGTGTTAAGGGTCCCTTCAAATACTTCCGAGGGCAGCCCAGCAAGCTTACAGAAGTACTATGTATGCTGTCCCATTTGACGATCTTTCACGTATAACGCTTTACGGCCTTATTCTTAGACAGATTTAAAGCATATTTTAGTTATCGAATGTTTTGTCCCTTTCAAACTACCTTAGAATTCAGTTAGAGCGAAGAAGACAAAACATTCAATAGCTAAAATAGGTTTTAAATCTGTCTATGAATAAAGCCATACATGTACCTACAGAGTAAAAGCTGGCCAGGATAATAATGCAACCACCCAGTGCAAGTGCTTAAGAGATTATTGTATTATTATACTCGAATAAAAATAGCTTATCAACCCTGTATCCACACACTAAGATACAAGATATAATATCATTACGTGGATATTATAAAATAATAAAACTATAAGAATTTGTGATCTGCTGGCAACTCATTTTTTATATTATTATCTATGACGGGTTTTCCCGGTAAATCTACAAATACACAAGTTAAGTTTGAAGTAGTATAGCCTAGTTTGAAGGTGAAATATGATTTCGTATTATTTAGTGTATTTTCTCATATAAAGAAGCTGTCTAAACACCTACAAAATCAGTAAATGCTTAAATCAATTAATAATATTTTCTGAGCGGCGCACGGCAAAAGCGACAGCACTGCAAACGGTTATCAGGGTTGGTTTGTTATATGTTGGACATAACTAATTCTACCCAAAACTAAGTTCTATCTTGAAAAATATCACGCCACAATATACCACTAATTTCTTGATAATCCTATCCGATTCCAATATTATATCTCAAAGGTCATCTTGGCAATGTCTGCTCTTTGCCTACACATCACGATATCGCTACCTAAATATACAACTCAATAATACCTACCACTTAAAAAATTAATAACAAACACGTTTTTTCTTCTGCCAAATTACTGATACAGCTATACTTAAGCGAAGGTTAAAACCGATTCCAATGATTAATGTAAATAATAAAGTAGAATATTACGTATAAAAACACATAAAAACGCGCAAATAACTGATAAAGCGCTGAGACAAATTAATGTTCTACATACAGATGGGTTAATGGTACAATACTGTATTACAGTTTCATATCGTTATTAAAATGGTATTTTATCAAAAGCCAGAAAAATCATAATACGAATACTTTCTACCACCTTTATTTGAAAGCTTAATGAGTACTTATTATTAATAATGTGCATAACAAAACATACATTGGATGAAAACACAGTTCAGGTTTTATCAAGAGGTCTAAATTTTGCCGTAACTCCACGTAGGATACCGTATGAAGACATTATTTGTAACGTTGAGAACAGTCTCTTCATTAACAATTTGAAAAAGAAAGATTCGGAGGCGATACGTCAAGATATATCATCTTTATTACGACGAAACAAAGTGCCGAAACCAAATCTTCCAAAACAACTATTTATCGCCCTAAAGAACCTGCGATCTATGAAGGAATTAACTGTTCTCCGTGCAGATAAAGGGAATGCGACAGTAGTGATGGATACTTCAGATTATAACTATAAAATCGAACAACTTTTATCGGATGACACTACTTACAAAATAGTCAAATCAGACCCGACTACCAAAATATTAAAGGCCACCAGCTCTTTAATAATCAAGTACTCCGAGAAGTTAGATCTGAACTCTAAGTCACTCATCCCATCGTGTGCAAAACCTCCAAAATTGTATGGATTACCCAAAATACACAAGGAAAATGCTCCACTACGTCCCATCGTGAGCCAGATCGACACACCAACCTACAGATTGGCTAAGCACGTAGCACAAGTGCTTTCACCACTCAGAGGAAACACTAGAGCATCTGTGAAGGATTCATACCAATTTGTCAGTGACATTAAACATCTACAATTAGCTGACAATGAAACAATGGTTAGTTTTGATGTCCAGTCACTTTTTACAAGCTTACCAGTACAAGACTGCATCAAAATTGTCACTAAGAGGTTAGCAGAGAATGACATGCCACTAGAATATGCAGAATTACTCAAACATTGCCTCACATCTGGCTACATGTTGTGGAATAATCAATACTATGTACAAATGGATGGTGTTGCTATGGGCTCACCTGTATCTCCTGTAGTTGCCGATATTTTCATGGAGGACTTTGAGGAGACAGCCCTTAGTACAGCCCCGGTCTCGCCAAGATTTTACAAGCGGTATGTAGATGATACTTTCACAATCTTACCATCTAACCAAGTAACTGCATTTTTAAATCACCTCAACTCCATTAACAATAAAATTCAATTTACTATGGAGTTGGAACATAATAAATCTCTTGCCTTCTTAGATGTTTTAGTAATCCGTAATCCTGATCAGTCCTTAGGTCATACCGTGTATAGAAAAAAGACCCATACAGATAAATATCTGAACGGTGAATCTCACCACCATCCGAAACAGTTAGCTACCGTGGGTAAATCTTTGTTTTAGAGAGCACAAGGAATCTGTGACGAGAAACACCTGGCGACTGAGCTGCAACACGTCAAGCAGGTACTGCGACACAACAAGCTCCAAATTCCACGCCGCCGTCACAGAAACCGAGTGAAACCAGCCACAGTTGAACGGGCCCCGGTTATACTACCTTACATCAAAGGAGTCACAGACAAGATTGGCTACATCCTGAAGCGTGCTTCCATTAAAACATACTTCAAGCCGCCCAAGAAGATTAGTCAATTCTTACCACCTGTCAAGTGTCATATACCTTTGCAAGAACCGGGCGTATATAAAATAGATTGTGACTGTGGCCTCTCTTATATCGGCCAAACCAAGAGAAGCATAGGGACCCGCGTAAAAGAACACATAGCTGACGTCAAACACCGACGCTCAACGAAGTCTGCAGTTGCTGAACACATCGAGGAAGGCTCCAAGCATTACCTTCGTTTTGATAAGCCCCAAATCCTTGCTAAAGAACACCGCTATTGAAATTAAAAAACATCCAAATTTCAATAGAGAAGATGGCTTGAAGCTTGCACCATCATGGGATCCAATTCTACATTTGATTAAATCGGAACCCAAAAGACCAGCTGCCAGACCTCAAGACACAGTGAGCTCCTACTGCGTAGATCGGATCGCAACACCTAGTTAACTTTTTAAATTAACTTTTTAATTTAATAATTGAAAATTAAGGGTAGTTTAATTGTGACAGTCACAGAGCGGATGACTAATACCTCAGTCCGCCCCGTGACCACGAAAGCTGTAAAGTAATCGAAACGTCGGGAAGTTAAAAAATATAAAAAATGTAAAAATTAAACCAAATCGCGATAAAATCCGTAAAAATAGTTTTATTTCAAAATGTGCATTTTATCATATAAGACATGGTAAGTTCACAACTCGACGTAAGATTTTACTTAAATATTTATTTTATTTAAAACTGCCTCGGTGGCGTAGTTGTATTACGGTACGGTTACAAAGCTGAGGTCTCGGGTTCGAATCCCGGGTCGGGCAAAGTGATATTCGATTTTTCTATTCATTATCAGCCCGGAGTCAGGAATTTGTGCCCGATATGGCGATAGGCTCGCCCCCTATCACATCATGGGACGGAACATGCAAGGCGAAATGTGGGTGTCCTAGTGGCGCCTCTGCCTACCCCTTCGGGGAAAAAGGCGTGAGTTTATGTATGTATATGTATGTTTATTTAAAATCTCTGAACAATTATTCAACTTTGGACTGATTAAAAATTATTTATACAAATTCTAGTAGATCAGTTGTGCACTATGCTCGTATTTTAATGTAAAGCGAATACTTTCATTTATTTTTATTTTTATCAGCAACATGTTATTATTATTTGGGCAGCCATATTGATGTGCGAACAGTTTGTCAAGGTCCAAGAGGCTGGACGCGCGATAGCCTCGTGTGTCACGCCCAAACATCAGGATTTGTGATTATATTCGTCGCAGATTTTGTTTTGCATGTTATCTATATTTTTAAGCCAGTATCTTGACTGTAGCAACCCGTGACCCTATTTAAGATCAATATATTTCGTATGATTAGTTGATAATGGTCCATACTGATATTACATTTGATTCGGTTTTACGAATATAATATGATATATTGGAATCTCTGAATTTTTTATGTATGAAAGGATATAAATTATTATATGTAATTGCGAAATCTACCTTTTGATACCTATATAGTGGATTTCAGTCTATAGTTTAAAACTCGACCTTAAAAAACCACTATACCCTGAAATGGAATCAGAGATCAAAAATGTAAACAAACAAATGTCATTGTGAAAGTGACATTTCAGGGCTAGGAAACATTTTCTAATAAAAATTCAAATGTAGCGAGTATTGTGTTTTAGAATTTCCTTTAGATTAACATGGTAAAAATGAAAAGCACCAACAAAAACGAAATATATTTAGTTTGTTACTTAAAAAGTATTTTATCAATCACACACTTATCAGTTCACAAGCCTTCAATATCACTTGAATGAGACGAACTCGTTAATGTCAGAATCAGTAACATTTATTATAAATTGATCTGGCACTATATCAATCAGGTGGTCTAATTTGCACGTTTTTCTTCCTTTATTACATGTTTAACATATCCGTTCCACCACCGCGGTGTCACTTCTTGTAAAACATCTTCATTAATCATGTTTTCTTCATAACAAATATTTTTTCGTAATTGGAGAGACTAAATATAATAGAGTTTTATTTCAGTGAGCCAAATGTTAGGAATTTCTATTTATTGCCAGCAGCATAACATAATTTCGTACCATTTTTATCACATCATTTAAAAAAATGTTGAAATTGTAGTTTATGTAAATATTATACCAAAGAATTTTCATTCGGCTATGTTTTATACTTATATAACAGGTGAGAATAATTCTAACCTATCATTTTAACGGTTGTCGACAAACTACCATAGCAATTTATTTTTATTGTAGTGGTAACCCTTCTGTTTACATTTTTGATCTCTGATTCCATTTCAGGGTATACGATTGAGAACCGTGGGTTCATTGTTGGTCTTCGAAAGAGGAAGAAGAGCAGGGACCCTGATCCCGGAAAAAATACTGCTAAATAAGCAATAAATAAATAAATAAATATTATATTCACAGCGTATGGATAATCTATCAACGCGTACGTACATACTTCAGATAACGGAGTACATTGTGACGAAAATTACATGACATTGCATTGATAACTGTTTATTATTGTGCGTAAATAACCTTCGATAATGTGATGAATTGCGACATGCCTCGCATTTTGGGTAAAACTTGACAGAAGTCTTACGGATTAAGCCATCTCTACATACTTTTTAAAACGTTTAAAACTTGAATAACTTTTTAATCATTTGTATTCTAAGAACATTTAATGTAATTAAAAATAATTATCTAAATTATTATGGGTTTGTGTTCGTTCCGCGGTGTCGAAGAGCGGCGTGTTTACACTGACTACCGCGCCGACAGCCAGCTTAACATTAATCCACGCGGGGAGTAACATGTGCCCTTATCCTGCGTTTGTTTAAGATGCGGTCGCTTTTACAACAGTCGAATCTGTCATTATTTAATACTCTAGTATTCAGGTAATCCAACAAATATGTGTCACGTTCATAATTGCAATATAATTTTCTCACGTACCAATTGATAAAGGAAAGCGTTATTTATGAATATAATATATTAAGTTAGGTTTGCTAAGTTTGGGTAATGTTTTAGGTTACCTAGGTATATTCTGTAAACTAGTAACAAGCCACTGTAGCTATTATTTTGACCTATGAACAAAGATTTACATAACAAAATACTAATCAAAATAGAATTTAAGTAACTCGAACGAATTATATATCTGAGGTTTATAAGATAAAGGACATACTTTATTAGGAAATAATAATCAACTCAAAATTGATAAATAACCTGACTGCAATTGTTTCTACACAGTTCATAACATATTCAGAACACGTGCATTATGATCCAAAGCATTACCAATACACAAATCATTATGCTCAATAAGCACGTAAACATGAGCCTATGTACTATTGTTCATACAAAACACACAAATATTTATTAAGTAAATATGGAACACCCACCGTGATACATTTTGTTCGTACGTTCATTTAGATTTAGTATCGAATAATTTAATTGATTAATTCGATTCCCACATTCTAAATTTGAAAACAAATATTTGTCAGGATGTCTGTGTTTGATGTGTACAATTTGTATCGTGTTATTTGTTGTTCTAATCAATTTTATTGTTTACAATATTATTTGATATAGCGCCAACCGCCAAGCTTCCTAGGAAATCTGAATATAATAACACCGAAAAGTCTCATTGACAGAAGACTCGATCTTAGTGTAGGGTAAAGACTATTTATGTAACTGTTGAGTGTATTTATTTATTTAATAGCACATTTCGCGCAAATGCCGTGGTAATAAGACAATGTGTTAAAGAAAGGGAAAGAATAGATACGTTAACTTAGTAATAAGTATGTACGGTTATACTAAGTAGCACAACATTACATTGTAGTTAATCACGTTGCCTTACAATGATACATCACCGACGCTCTATACAAGGTATTCATTCCTTGAGTTCCGTTAATTAATTTCAAAGTAAAATACGTGAAAGAAATACGAAAAATCTGAATTGTGATGACTAAAACTTCTTTATTCTTCGCGGCTTATCTATAGTTAGGAAAAGTTAGATAAGCGATTATCCGGGTTAAAGTATAATGTTAAATAATACACGAATATTAGTCGGTTCAGTATTTAAGATATTTTGCTTTTTGGTAAAAACTGATAAGAGATTTCTTGCCTGACTGCATCGGGAAATATCCAAATCTATGAAACACAATTTGATCAAACATATTATATTAGTGTCGGTGAAGGACTCAAACCCGACGCCTCTGGTTTAACAGCCGGGTTCTTAACAGCACCATGGAAGCCGTGCAATATTAATTTATATAGTATATCTTCCTGAACTTTTTTTTCTTTCTCTCATAAATCAGTAACAATGGATAACAGCCAATTGGTTAACAAATGTCGTGCACACACATTCTATATTGTCTGTACATTCAGATTAATTTGCAGCTAAAACAATTTTGGTTCAATCTTCCGTTAGTTTCCAAGAATATGGTTTATAATTTCGCACCAGTAATTTGCTTTCCCACAAATATAGATGGATCTAATGCGTTTCGAAAGCAAATTCCATACAAAACTCTAATTTATTTGAGTACATAAACGTATTTGGCAAGATAAATATTTGCTTAGGCCTAAAATCGGTGATATTATATTAAATAAGTACATTATTATAAAAATCTGGTATCATTTACCTATTTTCATTAATTTAATGCATAGACATAGTTTTGATTGCAAGAGAAAGAAGACTTAAGTTACGAACAAGATATTATCTACTTTCTGTTCTCTTGAAAGCCAATTGAACGTTGAGGTAGAAATAGAATTAAATTACCAATATTATTAATTAAATTACATAAATGAAGCTGAAACAATTGACTAATAAGATTCTTACAATCAATAAAAAAACCCGTGTTCGATTCAGACACCGTAAAATTCATATTGACGCAAACAAAATGGCGTCAATTGATCGATGTACGTGATTTCACCTCGCTTAGCTCTTTACTGCAGATACCAGGGGTATAATCTGATTTTCACCAAGATAATCAACATTGTGCACTGTTTAATCTCGGCTAATCGCTTTGTCCAAGAAACATGCACGGATTAACGGGCCCTTATCTAACACAACAGTAGATTATACTTATTTTGAATTTATAACATTACAATATTTTTTCGCCGCCTGTGAAACGAGAGGCCGCGGGTTCGATCCCCGCACCGAAACAAATATTTGTGTGATCCACAGGTATTTGTTTCGGGTCTGGGTGTTTGTGAGACCGAAAAGTCTCTCGTAGCTTCTGATACCCACGACACAAGACTCGATCTTAGTGTGGGGTCAGGACTATGTATGTGACTGTTGGGTGTATTTATTTATTAATATCAAAACGTATTAGATTCTTTTACGAGCTCAAACTGGCTATAGCGGATTTCTCAATTTAAAGACAACATTGTAGTTTGTTCCCTCAATGAATATTCAGATTGTTGAATGACAAAGGAAGCTATACAAACGGTATCCGATAATTATCTACTTCCAATTCTGCAGCTTTGAATCAATTAGCAACGTATAAAAGTAGGCCAATTTTACAACTTTCCGATTAAAGGAACCGAATATATTAACTCCGAATGCAGAGTAATGGTCCATATTGCCGAATCATGATCATTAGTGTACTTAAATCTAGTAACACTTCTGTATAAAGCCTCACAATACATAGTTTTTTATATACGTGACTTAGTAAATCTGAATACAAAATAGCTTTGGCATAATTCGCTAAATATTGACATGAAATTATTGATGACATCCAATAATTTGAAATCAATGGCTATTTTAATGGCAAGAGAACTATTTGGCCTTTTATAGTTTCGTATGATCTATATATTAGAATTATATATTGCTTCATTAATTTTATTATTTAAATGAGTTCTGTTTGTTTCCTTATCTCTATCTCCATTTTAACAACAGTCTCTTCCATACGTTTTTAGACCAAATTTTCCATTAATATTGTTATCATTAGCATATAGCAGCAACATTTGGATTAATATACCGCGAGCACAATTCGACTTGCAGCGTATCATCGTAAACAATTCTATTAAGTAGCCGACACGAAGCTGCCTTGCGGCTTAGTCGAGAGCAGAATTCAGCGCGGTGTGAGCAATCTATTAACACGAGTACGCTAGATGCGCGTAATTAGTGTCATTTGCACTGTTTTTGGACGGGATAAACACAGGAGGGCATATTGTCGAGCACACAAATTGGTAACAAATGGTCTCTACGCATTCAAGTGTTAAGTTAATTTGTTCGGCTTTCGCTAACGTGTGAGCAATCAGCCGGGATCGCACAGAGGTTTCGTTATTGCAACACGTTCGAACTGGTGATTTGGCTCGAATATTTACCGTTACCAGATATTGGTGGCCGTCAAATTAGACGTTCTTTATGTTTTAGCCGTGATTTACTAGTTTGGACGGCAATGAGAGCGGTCACGTATCGCCGGCGAAGTTGTTTTCAGTTTATCATTCAATCAGCCTGCTCGTGGTTTTGTAATGTAATACTTAAACTTACATATTTAGTTTAGTTGGTAATGTAGTTTGTGTTATCAAAAGTGTCCAAATAACTTATTTTTAACACGAAAACGTCGCAAATATTATAAAAAGATGTACTAAGTAATTAATGTAAAATGTTTATTACATGCAACAATCAGATCATCCACTTATCACCACACTCATAATCACCTCAAACATAATTCTAATATTAAAACAATTGCATAACAAAATAAAAGAGGTGATCTGACGTCACGTTCCAAAACAGCTTTGCACACTCACAATATGATTGTGGCAAACGTAACACCGACAATAACGTGATAAAATAATAAATCTGTGCGGTAATCAGGTAATCCGGGGCTCAGGCCGATAATGCACGTAGTTGCCACTATCGCGCCAGCAAGATACGGCGAAGCATATCAAACCACGCGGATAATCCGAATCGTGCGCTATCAAATTATTCACTTGAGGTTTGTTTTGAACAAATGACACGCATTTGAGTAATGGCGTTACAGATGGAACTATGATATTATTTGATGATTTACACAGGAATTGTGTATATTTCTGTAACTTTTTTGATGACTTATTAATTTAGCACGAGGTGTTCATACTTGTATTGAATGGCGAGTCTATTCTGTCGACCATTAGTACTCTGTCTGAATGGCACTACGTTTACCATTAGGTGCAGGTGCAGGTACTATACCGTGCGAGCGTAAAAAGTGTCCTAGTTTTAACTTCAATATGTAGGGTGATTTTAAATCGATTGACGGTTTTTTGTATCAGCTCTACCATTTTAGCGTCCGGCCGGTTGGTGAGGTAGAGCGGTAATGGTGCCAGAATCATGAAATCTGCCCGGATCGTGACTTGTACAAAGTGAATATTTGTATATGTGTTACGTTTCAGGAATTTCATAGATCACATCCAGTTTCAGGCAGCCGACCATAAATCATAATTGTGTCGACAGGATGAAATAACGAATGGCCTCTCGCTGATTGATACTCTATCTAGAGATTACTGAAATTACCATTGAGCTTAGCCTTGCCATTTCGCAGACCAGTATACTAATTTTAAAAAAAGTAAATTTAAATCTAAATAACCAAAATCTAAGTCAATTATTTCAAATTAAATGAAGATATCGCTTCATTTTGCCGGCTATAGATAGTGTCTATTATGAATCATATTAAATTAATTAATTACTTATCACCAGATGTTAAATGCTAAAACATAACAAAGTAATACACTACGATATCCAGCTTAAGCACGTGGTGTGATGCAAATAGACGAGACACCAAAAGTTCGAAATTTAGATTTATAAGTATTTTGAAATAAAACTATATTTTACGGATTTTATCGCGATTTGGTTAAATTTTATTTCAATGTGTAACATTCGCGTAAATCTAAGAAACCATTATAAGTATTTTACAAGTCTCAAGCTTAGACATGATCTGTGATTCCACCATACAGGTCTCTCAGTTGTGACTCTGATTTTATTAAGAGTATTATTGTTGGTTTCAAGCATGAGTAGTAGCTCCGCGTCCAGCAAGCATACCTGAGCCTACCTTAGCCATACATGAGTCAGTTTTGTTGGCCAGGACGTCAAGCAAAACTGTCGAGATTTGTGTACGTATAGATACATACCTACATGTATAATTGTCCATGGATAGTATTAATTGGTTTCAGTTTGACCGTTGGGTTACAAAAAATGTTTTCGTAAATATTGATAACCATTAACCACAGTAGAAAAAAGAAATACTGTAGAAAAAATAAAAAATAAATTGTTAGTTCTGCTTCTATACTAGAATAATACTTGATATTTTACTACTATACAACGACTACTACAGAAAAATGAAGTAAATAGTAACACTAATAGAAAAGAGAAAAAAATTAAGACTTCTAAATTGCGTAATTTGTCACCGAAAATAGTTTAAAGAGCCAATAGAGAATTAAATTTAAAAACAAAAATATTTTTGAAATCAAAGCTATCACGACATACTTAAAGGCAATTAACTAATCTCTTATTGATACAAATGATAATAAACTAATAAATCCACATAGGGATTTACGTTATCTACAGATACCTATATCTATAATTATATAGGAAAGAAACATTATCTGATAAATCATTTTCAATGCAACTATCAGTTGTGATCAAATGTGAACCCATTTCGCGTCGAAATGTTGATGGATGCCTGTAAGCATGAACACAACGCGACACTGTCGATAAGATTATTCTGCCGGTAGACTGGGCCAGTTCAGCAAATTGAAATTGTCAGTATAATGATTACATTCACTTACAATTAATAACAATGCCAGCGGAATTACACGTATATTTTTATTTCCCGCACTGGTGATAAAATAAAAGAGCCCGTACAAACTACACGCAGGGCTCACACAGGCGAGCACAGTAATGAATTGATTTCATTTGACCACGTTATTTATTGAACATTGATAACTCCATACATTTACCTACTTGCAAGCCAACGATACAGCTCATAGAATTTTTTGTAACGTTTATCGAGGAAACGATATAGCACTCAAGATATAGACACTCGAAGAATAAACTGTCAGTAATCGAAGCGAAGATTATTTGCCGTCATGATTATCGCTAATTAATACTCAAGTAGCGAACGATTTAAATGGAATAACCCAGTTAAACCACTTGCCTGCGAATAGAGATATCGCAGAACGGTGAACACTGAACAATCAACACGATTGTTGTCATATTTTGTGTAATGTGTCATGCATTATGCAATATTGCAGTATCGAATACGGCGCCGTCTCACAAGGCGCACAGGAGGTGCTTTGTGCAAACTTTGGAAACAACAAAAAAGCTATCAATGAGACCGCTTACAGTTCGCGGAGCACATTAGATATTGTTGACAAAACTTCCTCCTCCATTAATATGCATCGGGAGGTAATATTGCGTACGTGCGCCCGCGACGCCACCGCCGCGCCGCACCGTGCCGCCGCTCTGCGCCGCCGCCGCTCCGCCCGACCGCCGCTTCTCGCCAGCAGACTACATTTTCGCATGCGCGACGCATCCATGCAAAATTTTAGGCGGGATGCGTTTGCTGAGGTAACAAGCGCCCAGTAAAAGTGAGCACACTTTCCATCATCGCCTCTTTGTCTCGTGCGCGCACGCCGCGCCCGCCAGACAGGGAAGGAGATGTTAGATCTCGGACGTTTGGACAATGCAACACGCATCCAGTTAAAGCGAGTTTTGACGATCGCCGGCGCACATTCCCATGCAAGGTATGCCCGCAGGAGCTATGTCGGCAATTTAAATATTACGGCTACTCAAAAACGTGAGATGTAGGTAGTAAGAAAGTCCGTGTGGGCTCCGGGCTCGGCCGAATTTCGGATACACTGAATCCGAGCGAAAGAAAATAATTAAGCGACATTTTTTCGTAATTAAATTGTAGCTTTTAAAAGCGGTCATACGAAACGCACGTTATTAATAATATGTGCTTTAATTTCGCCAAGAAACATCTGAATTTCACTTGAGTGCGTAATATGGGGGAAAAAAGCGAAGTTGGTCTTATAAAGCGTCTACATACTGAGATTATGTGCTATAAAAATTCTCAGTGTTTTGCTCGGAGATTGTTGTGTAAGTAAGTTGGATGTTATTGGGAAGCTCGCAACGAGTACCGTCGTCGGTGGCAAGCGGCGGCGGGCCGTGGCCGTTCTCATGTCGGCATCGAAAAAAATATTCAAATTGATTCACGCGCGCGCCTCCGTCCGAATTTTGCAGCGCTTTTGATGCGCCCGCGCCGATTCCGGCAAATCCGTCGCGTCGGAAGTGCGTGGCGCGCGCCCTGCCGCCGCTGTCGATGTGCCGATACGCGCGCATGGAGCCGTTGACCTCGATCAGGACCTTCGATACTGGACATCTGATACACCGTTATTGGATAGATTAAGGAGCCGAATGAGATCATTTCGACAATTTACACTAAAGAAGCGCCGCGGCGCGACGCTGACTCACCCTTCTAACACGTATATATATTTTACAAGAATTTTCCGACACCACGATAAACAATACATTAGAACCATTAATTTAGGTAAACACAAAGGTTAGGAAACATTACAAAAATACCATCTGTCAACCAGGAAACCTGGCATGCTAACGTCCGAAAATTCACATTGTTCTGGCCATTAAAATTTATACGCTACAAAATAAGTCCTGGCAAATGAGACACGAATCGGTGTGCAAATCATCGACGTTAAGTATTCCCCTCACTAATCCCGCGTTACGTATACGGTCACACAATGCACTTATTATTCGACAGTTCTGTTTCTAAGTAAAGTGCATACGGATTGTATGCGCTTTGATATGGCGCGCCCGTCTGCCCTTCCAATGACTTGAATAACATAACTTATTAATTAATTAAATACCATCAGGAACTCGCTTAATGTCAGGAAATGTTGTAGACAACTCATGTTATTTTTATATAGAATATGATATGGTATTTTAAGCGATGTATGAAACTGTTCCAGATTTAACATTTTAAAGTTTTCTTACTCGATATGTATTACATTTTATAAGTTGAATTAAGGGAGAGTTTACCACCCTGCTCCGGTACCATTTGATATTTTGAAAAACATAGAATGATTAGACAATTTTAACACCAGACTTTCCAGCTAGATTGTCGTAATTTCAATGCAATGGTATCACAAAAAGGCATTTTAATAAATAAACTACCTACCCAAAAAATACGTTTGATTACTATATTTGTAATAGCTTAAAAGTTGTCAATAACAATAATAAAATACCACTGGATAAAATGATAAATTGACTTCCAAAATCCGAACTGCCAAACCCAACCAAAAGCCCGCCGACTTCCAAGTATCCGTACAATAGTGATATTGTAAATAATATTTTTTTTAACAATAAAATTTAAGCCAGCACCGGCGGATTGTGAGCTTAAGGCAATTAAGATCTCCCTTGTAAGAGAGGTAGCGTTTACCTGTGTTTTACGACACAGCGACAGTTCCCGGCGTCCATTGTTTATCCCATTACGTCATTAAAACTCCATTGTAGCAAATAGGATCATCACCTTAACGGTAGTGTTCAAGGACAATGTTAGGGCCCTACCTGTGAGTGATGACCCTTGAAAAAATTCGGATTTCGTAAATGAGCCGTGACCAATCGGCAGTGAACAGTTGACGATTTTAAAAAAGAACGAAACTTTCTTTTTAACTGCCGAAAGGCTTTAATAATGGCCAGAGTTCGGATATAAGTGGATTTAAAGAATATTTGAAAGGGACTTTGCTATTTCGTCATCCTTGTTTGGACGTACGAACAATAGCGGTGACGTGCGGTATTTATGACGTTTTGGAATAAAAAACTACATGCTGACATGAATCGTTGATTATAAAAATGTAGTGTGGGAAATATTAGTCATATCCTTAGGAAGTTCTGGTAAAAATGTACATGTGCCGCCTGCATACACTCCGGAACAAAAGACTAAATCGTTTTGTGTTTTTTCCGCCTCTGAAGTTCTTCTTGATTAAGTAATAATGATATTGTGATCTTCCAAATCAAGTCTTAAAAAGACATATTTGTTGTTGGATAAAGATATACTACTATAGTTTGTGGAGGTGAATCAAGAGCTAGGCTAAGATAAACCTAATAACTTAATGTAAAAAACATAAATTTATCAAATCCATTCACAGTTAATACCAGCCAAAGGATTTCAACATGCTTATAGGATGGATGGTAAAAAAAGACCAAACTCACTATATTTGAATAACTAATCAACTAGTATCCATATTTTGTATACACAAACCTAACCTTACGAATTAGGTATCCTAATCCCAGCCCCATAATAGCTCCAATCCTAAATAATTATATAAGAGAAATTAATCCTGATTGCAGCGGAGTTGTATGCACCCGGCGCACTATCAGTGCGTGAGCGCTTACATCTCGTCTGGAAGCTGCCACAAAACACAGATTAGAGTTCGTTCACACAGGATTTTATACGAGTGCATCGGTATCGACACACGCATATCGTTGCATGGCTCTTACTCATTTGTTGTTTGTAATTGTAAAAGGGATGGCGGATGAGATAAGTGGGTCGATGACATTTGGCTCCGGCCGATTACTACGATTATGCACTTTGTGCGTTGAACTTTAGCTATGAGCTTTGATACGCAAGCTCGGAGTGATTCGAGACGCGCCTGTCGCTCTGCCGATGGCCCGTTGGATTTATGTGGATACGCGGGGAATTTGATATATTGTGGCCACATACGATGCTATCTAAATTTTGCCTATGATTCATTCATTATCAACTAGGAAAAATAGTATAAATCAACATTAATGACATGAAGCTCTACAGCCGGCTTGTAAAAATACTGAATTTGGTAACAAACGCAGTCCGCATAGGGTATCGACTCAATATTTTAATAGCCAATAAACCCGCTTAAAACATTCATAGCTGTTGACGTAACGGAAAAAACCAAATAGGCAAATATTTGTACCAAAGTGCCAGCGACCATGAAGCATTACACCACAAACAACAGGCAATCTACCACACGTTTATCACACTAAAGACGCACCAAAGCGTCACCAACATAAGTCCAACGTTTTCCCATGCTGGACTGATAATGGCCGAATCTATCCGCCGATAGCGGCCACTATTACCGCTATCGCATCCGCCGTGCAGCCGATAACTGCTCGATTGTGCCTAGTAATCTATTGTTTCAACTAACCCGCAAATAGACATGTGTCCGTTTGATACTCAAAGATTTCCTGACCGTTTTGCCTCCGATTCAGATGCGCTTTGTTTTGTTCAATGTTCAATCTATGTGATGTTGATTTGTGTATTGGTGTATGTTTTGAAAAGGGAGTTATGATAATTAATGTCTGGTATTTGGTACTTATTAAATAATGATTAGGTTAAAATGATACATATTTTAGATCCACACATTTCTTTCATGGTTTCATGTTCTTTCATAATAATGTTTAATCAATCAATTGAATTGATTTTTAAATAAAATAAACTATCTATAAACGTCGGGAAGACATTTTTAATGAGATCTTTTTAACGCAATGTATAAAACAAGAGACATTTCTTTAAATTTTTACACGTATGTATGTTGCAAGACCTAAATGATCCTAATTATAATAAACCGACACATCGAATCCTAATGCAGCGTCTAGACTAAAAGTATATGTGGTAATTGTACATTTATGTTCAAAGTATAATGTTATATTGAATAATAAATAAATTTAGTCGGAATCCTTTAATAACAGTCAGACATGTACAAACGCACATATTAATTCGCATATAAATATGTAGGACCTATCATGGCAACATTCACAACATAAAGAAAGGCTTTCATCGATACAAACAGTTCATCAAACATAATGCCAATTCCCTCGGTGAATAAATTTGAATTCGCTTAATTAGCAATCCAGACTATGCATTACGATTATAGTTTTAAAGAAACAAAACATACGCCGCGTTTCGCCGGACGAATATTGATTAAGCTAATGATCGAGATCAAACTGTACCAGGCTGTTAAATTGTGGGTGATAATGGGCATATTTGTAGGCAGTGGAGTGTTTTATGGCGGCGAGACCTTTCCCAGACGTACTCGGGTGCAATCTGGTGCAATTCCTATGTGTGTCAGGGCAGATGAACTGCTTGCAACGGTTGTTTCGCATGCTTGTTTGTTTGGTAAAGTGTGGACTGGATGGGTTCCGTGAAGCTGTTTCGAAGACTGACAGCTTACAGATGAAGTGGAAATAAGGCTAACTGGATCCAGAGAAGCCGTTTTGGTGATGTAAACCTCGTTTGAGATTAGGGCATGTGCACGATAAGATAGAGTGTTCGGAGAATATAATATGTCATTAAGTTAACATCAGTAAATAATTATTTTAAAATGAATTGTTAGTAATTAAATAAGTAAAAATGTAATCGTTTATATAAAATGGCGTGTCTACAGCTCTATAGACATTGTCTCAAAATAATTATATTATCACCAAACGCATTCCGAGAAAGTCAATGATGTAAGAGGAAAATAAATTTAAATGTTATGATATCACAAATAATACTCCAAAAGAACATGTGATCCCGAAGTCGTAAACTTTACATAAATAAACGAAAATTCAATCTCTGCGATTCACGGACAATTATTATTCATTTAAATTAATATAATAAAAACACCCAAAATAACCAACAAAACACACATTAAATAACTAATGAAACGATTCAAAACAAGATTATTAATAATACAAGAAAGTGGACTGAATGATGTCGGAATATGTTTCAATTACTGTAAAAATGGATCGTAAACTATTAACTAAACTCGTGTGTCTAACATGTTTAGCATGACGCCCGTGTGATGCATAGTAATTGCACCTAATAATGTTTGGACCAAGGTATAGAAGACTGGCGTGTGACCATAAGCGTAGCGATTTGCGATTTACAACGAGAAGTTGATAGAAAAACTGAAGTCTGATTCTCTAAGACTCAGTAGCATCAACTAACTTTGACGATAACTGAGGTTTTAACCAAGCTAAAGCTTTCAGATGTCCAATGTATGGTATTGACATTGTCAAAGTTAAAATAATGGTCCAACTTATAATCCGTAGTTAGTAATAGTTTCTAAGAAAGAGGGAAAACTTCGAATGTAACAAGTGGTAGGCATTGGCATCGATCGTAGTGTATTCGATTATTGGTTTAAAGAACTTGTAGCCTGTAGGCATCTCACAAAAATACTAAGGCTATTTATAAGTTTGTGAAAATCTGTAAACACATATTTTTAGGAATTAAGCCTGAAAATAATTACCTAGTTTATAAGAGAAAAGTTGATACACTCTTGTTTACCGATTTTCTTCTTTTACTGCTCTGAATATTTTAATAAAATCAGTAGAATAGCGCAATGTTTTTCAGAACTTACATACGTATTCAATGATTTGAGAGTATCAATTAAGTTTATACATTCTCCTTCGATTGATATGCATTCGATAAGGAAAATAATACTAGCTTCCTTTAAACATGCCACTTGCGAATAAAATGTCTATTAAAAATAAATTCACTTTAATCAAACGACAGATCAGCATTAAATAATATTTAATTACTAGGTATCCATCGCAAGTCGTTCGCTCATCACTTGCCGACCGACATTTGTTTTGCATAATAATAAAATAAAAAATATTAACATCTGTTTAGTCGTCCATACGTTCAGAGAACGCGCTATTAACCATTTATGCATAATAGAAATGAGGACAAAAAGCTCAAACTCAATTGAATAACATTAGATGTTCTTGCTGAACATTTATGTGCTAAGTATGACAGGAATCAATAAATAATATTTGTCATTTATTTATAATTAATAAAATTATTCCTTGTAATTACTAGAACCAAATGAATATAGAATACATGTTTTTTATCTCCTAACTCGTCTAGTGACCGCGTATACAAGACCTACGTAGTCTTTTGAACCGTAGTATGAGGATTTAGTTTAACACGTATGATTTTCCCAGGACTCGATGTAGTTTCCTAAGCAGTGACGTCAGACAGGCATCCGGTCGTTAGATAAAAAGACAAATAATTTTGCAATATTATGCATATCACGTCGCACCTACCTTATGAAATGTGTGACATTGATTGGTAGTGTTTTTTATATTAAAAGGTAAAAAAGAATTACTAACGCCCGAATACTCAAACGCTACTAAATATTAAGTTGCACTTAACTACCCACGTCCCACTTAACCAGTAGATTTAAGCGGTGCTTAACTACGCAAGTACCGCAAATGCAATTTAATATTTAAATGACGTTTGAGAATTCGGGCTCAAATCTGTGATAGCAGTGAACATATTATGGCAATTCTTCTGAGACATACCAAAATTATTGCAACGACAATTTTCATACGTAAGTAGTGAATATATGACTAACTTTCCTTCTTTAATGATTAGTGATGTAATCCTTGATGCCGTCAGTGCGTCTTGATTAATAGGCCAGTGGGCGTGGACATTTCATAGTTTAACATATATTAACGCTCAATCCAATCGGGGATGACTCTGCTTAAAATCTATGAAATAGGTACATCGTCTTGATTATCGTTTGGTGCAAATAAATTAGTGGAACGAGATTCATATCGTCGGACTACACTGTACACGATGATGAACTTGTCTTAAGGATTCATGCAAGTCTGCTCTGTTGCTGGTTCATCCTATGTATATTCGATTCGAGAAAGTAGGATTAATTGTGAGAAACAGCGAAGGGTAGCCATATTTTGTTAGTACTCTTGGTTGTTGGAGATAAGTTTTTTTTTATGAAAAATTATTAGCTTGTAACCTCATGTATAAGAAGGGTACTGCTATTACTATAGATAAACTACGATAAACCATCGAACATAACCGAACCAATTGAATAGTCCGATAAAATTTCTTTCATACAACACACCACTGCAGAAATCTGCACCATAAAAATCAACGCAATATAATTATTTGATTATTTACAATGAGGCTGCCAGTGGCATGTTTCAATGCCATGATTTATTACCATAATTAGTTGGATGCGGTCAGGTCTTCCCTTGCCAATCTAAATTAAACACCGTGATGAAAGATTGTCCTAAAGCTCGAGGTTACGGTGTCAATTGCTGACTGGAGATGATTTCAAACTCGTGCGTACAGAGCGCCGCGTTGCGAACAGATAAAAAACTATGTGTACTCTGTGAATAGGTTTTTGCTTTTGATCGCGGGTTCTCAAACTAATTCCATTTTCAGATTAGTGTTGGTAAATTTTGTTTAATTTTCTTTTAGGAAATATACAAGGCGAGCGTGGATGGAAGAGTCGGCAGGGGTCGACCTCATCGAACCTACACCATCCAAATCGGTGATACCCTCAAGAAGGGTCAGGTCAAAAGTACCCTGAACCGACGAGAATGCATGCAGAGAATGATGAAAGTGGATGAAGCGAAAGTTATATGTCGGGATCGAGCAAAGTGGCGATCCATAGTCTCTGCCTACCCCTATGGGATACAGGCGTGATGATTATGTATGTTAAATTATCATTATCATCTGCGGCGTACATTACAAAAGATATACGAAATTATATTTTGAAAATAAATTTGTGTCTGACAAAAACCCTTATAAATTAAATAAATTGATTATATTAATTTTTAAAGGTCATGGGGCTACTATGAACAAGATATGTTTACCAGGTACCCTTAACTTACTTACTTCCACTGTCCTCTAAAAATATTTTAGGCTCACATGGTGATGCTATCATCCAATTTGAGAATCACTGGCTTTGATAGTTTTTACAAATCTTCTTCTAAAATGACCTTTTAACATTTTTCTATACAAAGTCTAGACGTGTTGTATTTCCCGAAGCAAATTCGATTTTTGATGTATGCCCATTGTTCAACACAAATCACATTGTTATCACAAAAAATCCATTAAAAGCTTAATATTTTCGAAAATTGTTTATTTAGTCTTCAGAAATGTCTAACGGTTTGTTTATGAATATTTTAAACGAGAAACTGTTCATATTCTATCACATAAAAATAAAATATAAATATTTTTTGACCTGTTCAATTTTATTTCCGTAATATTATTCAAAAAATTCGTGACCGTCATTTCCATGAAGAACAGACTTATGCACCCGGTTCTTACTTGTAGTTCAGATAGAGATTCCATACATCAACACAATTATACCGGAACAAGCCATAACTCGCGCGAATCATTAGAAGTCGGTTTCTAGGTGAATACTAATAACTTGCTCCTACTTCCATAGATCCTCCCAAGCTACATATCTTTCATAGCTCAGCTCCAACATGTACGCCCAAACCGCCTCGCATAAGCGACATACTAGCCACTAAAACGACCATTAATCAGTCGCACAGATTCTAAATATAGCCACTTATGCTATCGAGAATCCGGAGTGCTGATGTCAGCGGGCTTTGAGGTGTGGATGTGGACGAAATGACAGTTACGGCTTAATAACCAGTGTCGTCGCCAATTAAAAGGATTAAGACCTTGTTCCAGCACTACAAACTGGCAGATTAAAACGTTGATGCCGGTTTAAAAGCGTGAGTCTGGATTCATCTTATCCGGTTGTGTTTTTCAGGTTATTTCAGAAATATTTAATATTAATGTGGTGGCTTTTTATTGTGCAAATGTTGTCGGTGCCTAAAACAAGGCGTGCAAGTAAGGCATATGTTTTGGTATGTTGAAACCTTGG
Organism: Deilephila elpenor; assembly: GCA_949752805.1. Lineage (NCBI taxonomy): Eukaryota > Metazoa > Arthropoda > Insecta > Lepidoptera > Sphingidae > Deilephila > Deilephila elpenor. Next base: position 5,134,470 of record OX457096.1, on the reverse strand, counting down.
AAATGTAGTATACTTCCTTGTTGATGAGCACGATATATCAAACAACTGAAATTACCTGCTTGACGTTACTAAAACATCGGTGAGTTGCAGTCAAAGTAACAATGTAGATATGTCTCGACCACTCAAACTTATTTTATGACATTACACGCAATTCAATAAGAATATTTACGCCGAGTGTTCAAATCTTAACTCATCATAAAAAGGCCGGAAAAAGCAGAGACAAGTTTACAATAATACTGGCCGTATTGTAAAGAAAATATGAGTAAGTAATAAATGTTCCATATTTAAAAATAATTGACATACATTTCAATATGGCGTATACATCCAATTAAAGGCGCCAAACGATCATAACCTCAAAATTTATGCAGTATTCGCGGCTAATAGTCCTTGCGTATGTTACCTCCACAAGGTGTTCATAATTAAGCATATCTCGGCAATATCGTTATAATTACGTATGCCCAACTAATTTTCACTTGCACACAAATTACGCTCTGCTTGTTATCTACACGCACGCTTAAAATAAACATAATCGAAATAATATATTCCTTGAACAAGGAGGTCTTAATGTAGATAAAATCTTAAGTAAGTTTGGTATTTTTATGTGTTTTGAATATTATGATAAGCATTAATTATAAATATTGTAATCTGCTACTTGGAGCAATACAAATGATGCCTTTTCTTGATACCACTGCACATTAATACGGATTCAAAATAAGCAACAAAATTCATATCTTAGAAGGTACTTTGAATTTTTAGTTCACGCGTTCGGAAATCTGCATAGAGCCAACAGATTGGACCAATACCTAAAATATGCCGAACGTGCCGCGGGACGTGGTATTGCCTTTTGAGTTGCTCAAAGTAGTAGTATTAAAGTTTGCTTCTTTAAAGCTAACTTTATATCGTTGTATTTTGAAAAGTTGATCTGAAATTACATCTTTAAATGTCATAATACTCGACACAAATACATATTATGCAAATATCTATGTTAATAACACGTGTGGGTGTCAATTTATTGTATTAAATACTTACTATTTAAATATGCATTAATTTTATGGGATATTTACTTTTATACGAACGTCGCAGACTTGATTTTTTTTCAAATTAGAACGTAAGTTTTTATAATCCTTGCAACATATTATTAACTTATTTGGTATACATTTAACATTTTTAAAAATAAAGCAAATTAAACGTTTAAATGCTATTAAATATTACAGACATAATTATTATACAACAACTTCATAATACAACAAGTCCATGTCTTGTTTTGTAATTATCGTAAATTATCGTAGGTAAATACGAAGGATTCAGATTCAAAAAGAATTTATTTGACGACCCGTTGGGACAGCCGAATATGTATGATCAGTTTCTAGCTTCCTCCTTGTCCAATATGCCACGAAGGTTTTTAATAATATTACTATGAAGAGCAAACAAAGTATCAATTTTTGAATAATCCTAAGCTCACAAATTTTTACCTCAAAATTTACCAAATAGCTTAATTCAAATTTGGAACACAAATTGCTGCAAAGGCACAAAAGCAGCCCATACCAAAGCGTCCCGTTTAGAACAATCCGCCCGAACCGAAGTGATACTAAACCTATAAAAATAATTGTCAATTCAGCTCATACAATCAAAATTCCCTCACATGTACATACAAAAAGTTGGCAATGTCCGTCCGTTCTTTATTTAGTCACAGTGCAGCCGGGCCTGCGTCCCTCGCTCCGGATCCACGGATATGTGAACAGGGAGGGATTACCTTTTTGTACCACCACATACCACGTCTCACACCATTTCATATCGTTTGTTTTGTTAGTGACGTAATGCAGTTCAATACTTGAGCGATGTATTTTGAATAATATTTTTTTCTTTAATATGCATGCTACTGGCCAGTTACTTTATGCAATTTAAATAGCTGGATTTTTATCAGCCCCTTTTTTCCTTTGTTTTATTTAAAGACCAACGCCTGTAGTCAGGTTTTTAGGAAATAGTAAGAGTAAATTTGAAGTTAATCATGTATTGGTAATAGTTAGTGCGTTGCCTTCCAATACTTATACAAAAACAATAAAATGCGATCGTAGATCATTTAAATTATGAGTGTTTTATTAAGATACATATTAAATTACATATTTAAATATTCCGTGCAACTCCAAAATTTAATTAAAACTACGCCTAACATTCGCTAGTATACAAACTAAACTAAAGCGCACTAAAATCCAAAGAATTCAGTTTCTTAACCCAGCGGATTCAAACGAATAAACAATGACAAAATGCGTAAAAAACACGTAATCCGTCCCCTGGCACACACACACACACCCACACACAATGGTTTAGTGAGGGTGTACGCATGTGGGTAGGTTAATGATAGTGGGCTTCCGCCGCGTCACACCTGAGAGCCCCTAACCGCCATCGGGTTAGAGATACCTGAACACCCCTCACCCCTTAATTCCGACGCACTCGCGCCGCGGAACTGTATAGAGCTGATGATATAATATTCATATTTAGATCGATAGGTTTGGTACACTTACGGTTGATTTTTTTATTGTTATAGATATACGAGTATAATATATATCTTAATTCTAAAAGTAAAATATTAGGAATTATGTTAAATCAAATCAAATCAAATCAAATCAAATCAAATTATTTATTTAATACAGGTACAGAGTTAAAAAGTAACATTTACAGCGGTCCCCGCACTAGGCGAACCTGAATCGCGGGAAACCAAAACGATTTACATTTGTAGAAAATTAACCTGATCGGTAATAATTATGGTTAATAACAAAACATAATAAAGATATATCTAATGTTAACATTTTGAAATATATGTTATTACATTTACCTATATGAGATCCAGTATAACAAATAATAAAATAAGTACATATTATATATGAATACAATGTGTAGTATACTAAATCTACTTTGTAGGTAATGGACAGCGAGCTGATAGCTTCTATGGGCGATTAAATTATTTTTACTACGACAAAACAAACCAATTAATTAGCAATTTAATATCTGTTATACATCAATTACGTTGATATAGTTGGCAAAACCTCACTTGCTTGCGAAAATGCTAATTGTTTAATATTTCCGTCAATAGGCGAAAAATGTCTTAATGACGAGTATAAATGATTTGTCAAATTAAGTTGTATTGAGTGACTAAACCAGTAGCGAAATGGTAATAGCCGCGGTTATCTTATCTAATGGATATTGGTTTTTAAGTGGATCTACTTCATTAGAGGCAAATCGTTCGCAAGGCCATTGCAATGCGATAAAGACCTTACTAAGTGCATTCCCGGAAGAATAACACAAGAAGAAAATAATAAGTAGTAGGACAAATAAAGAAGATGAAAAAGAAGTATAATATGTACGTTTCTTAAACTTACAAAAGAAAATCTAGCAAATGAAATTAACTCAATATAAAGCAAAAAAGAATTACCCAAGCTTAAATCTGAATTTAACATTCACATTGTGAACCTTGGAAATCAAGATGTTCGTCTACATGGCTGCTCGCATTATTTACAACTATGATAATAATATAGTTTATCTATTTACCTAACGCTTATAACATTCCCCTTTTAATTGGCCATTAAATTTCCGCATGCGTATTGTTTAGTAAGGTTAACTTATGTGCCTTATCTATATCAGTAATAAAATCAACGCTATTTGATATATAATGTTGCATTAAAAGTGTTATACAAGTGTCTATTTTTTATCGGAATAAAGTTGAGTTATTATACTCAACGTTATAAACTAGTTTTATTACATTAAAGCTCTTATGTTAGCTTCGAACAAAATAATTGTCAATTTCGTCAAATTATTCGCTCTATGAAGTTCCCAAGTGTGACATCGAGCGTTGCGTACGAATATAAAGACTCGCGGAATTAAAGGGAAAAAAGTTCAATTAATCCTAATTTGCCGAGCGAGATTAAAATCGCGATAACCAACATACTGTAAGTACCCTTTACTTCGCTTCCCGACCCTCTATTCACATTTTAAGCCGCTTTAAAAAGCCGTAGAGTTCCACAAACAAGGGACTTATAATGCGTAACGGACTAAGAATTGTTCCCAAGAAATGCATCAATTTAGATTAGGGGCTACACTTAGGGATCGTTGTAAACGTCGATAATGTGTAAAGTATCGATTTATCGATAGATAAACGGGCTAAACTTTAATCAGGCTATTAGCAATTACTCGTTGTGTTCTTAGGGTTGTAGCAATTAATTGTTGCAAAATAAACACCGTGTTTGCACATAGTATGAATAGCATCGATGCCAGTTGCGTGTTACTATAATAAATTATTGCACTTTTTGCACCTAATCATCATATCGATAGTTTCATGAATCATATCTGGGGCCTAAATCTTTAGAGTAATCTAAATAGAGCCTCATCGATACAAAAAGAAGTAATCGATAGATAACAATACGATAAACAATGAACGTTTCAACTGCGAGTAGAACAGTTGACCGTGTCTCTAATTACACATGCCATTGACAATGATCGGGACCCTCATACAACAACAATATTTTTTCCGCCTTCATGCAAAGCATCTAAGATTATATTTCCCTCTTAATTAGTTAGAGCATTTGCATGTACAACTGCCCATCCCATACTAGGACGTTCATTATTATAATTGTGCTGTTTTTTTTCTCGCGAAAAACTTACGCCTAACGGTCATAAGCGATGTTAATCGGATACGCATCCGCCGATAAATCGATAAACAAGTCGGGCGGAGTGTGACGAGTTTCCCAACTACCCGCAAATTATAATAATCGTGCGGCTACTGTTTTCACAGAGCTTTGATTGTTATACATTCGATGAGAGTGTTTCGCGCAGATCGTCGGCCGATAGTGTGGGCCGGCGAATTAATTACTTAATTTCGATGCGTGAGTAAACGCATATAATTTCTAACGCAACGCAGTGTAATTATATTTTTTTGCGTTTATGCGAAGATACAGCATTTTCGAAAAGTTATCGCGCGTGCTCACTGAATGTTACGCGCTTTCGCATTGAACGTAAAAACACAACGAAAAAGTCGCAGCACAAATAAATTGTTATTAAAAAGGTTATAATACCATCGCATGCGTTCAAAATGCGTTATTACTTTCCGTTTGAATCCGCAACTTCCTTTACCAAAACAATTATTTAACAAAAAAATATGTTGTGCGTGAGAGTGCGTGACGATGTAAAAATGCATACGCAACTGTACTGACATTTTTGACTTACACGCATGTCCTTTCATTGCAGATGTTATCGTGCAACAACTTATCTGCATAGATAATGCTTAACGAGGAACAACCTCATGCAGTTTTATGAAAAAAATGTACAGTTTACGATGCCGTAATAACCCCTTTATTCCCGCAAAAATGCTATAAAAAGTGAGGAAAACGCAGTTGCATACGTAAGTATCTGCCGTATTAATATTTATTTGCATAGACAATGGATTACTAATATTACCCACACATTACTAAGCGTCCCCCACGCGCGGAGAACGGTATCATAAATTTTTATATAAGCTACTCACGATCGTTGCGAGTAATAATATATTTCTACTGTAATACGGACATATATCTACTTATGTAGATACCTAATTACCGTGGTAATTGCATATTAATTTATGCCGATAAAGTATAAAAAATAATATCAAGCAGCTGTCATACTCTTTGAGAAGGATTCATTGTAGTGCTAATAATAGTAAACGGTAAGTGACTTAGTATAAGATAAAGCTTTCAGAACGATGGATTTCAGAAGTGATGGCCACTTCCATTAGATTGCTGTAAAAATTCTTGTCCCAGTGTAGTGGTGAGACTTCCTGAGTCTGTGGATGATGTTAAAAAGCAGTATTGAAATACATTACGACTATAATGCTGTTACTTACCATACTGTCTGCAACACGTCTCCGTATACACAGAAGCGAGTATATAGTAGTGTAATGTGTGCGTACCGTCATTTCCCTGCACAGGAGTCGTCGATCGCAACGATAGCCCACGCGTCTCGCATCACTCACTCCAACTGGGGATAACTCGTTCACATACTATTTACTTGACATTTGTTATTCAATGCTTTTTTTGTTTGACGGAAAATCGATAATCTAATTTAAATTGTAAGTTGGAATCGTTCGTTTCCTGCTGGGGAATTGTTTGTTGAAACGACTGTCTCGTTTGTTTAGTTGTTAGTGTTATGTGTTTTATGAAATGTCAGATTAAACGAATCCCACAAATAGGAAATAATTTTTAATCTTGTTCGTTGATTCTATTGGGGGAAATAATGCTGTTGTAAATTTAAAATATAATGTTGGCCGTGTCAGTGTTGAACCATGTGTTAACTATGTTGTCACAATATGGTATGTCTAAAGAATATTTTTACACCTCGTACAAATATTACCTAACTTATAATATTACGACTCGTCGCTTGAGATTCTAATAGACTGTTATAGGATTATTCTATATCCTTGACTATTCAATATCCTTGAATTTGAAGCTACGTATATGTATTTGAATTAAGAGTCACGTCAATCGAGGAATGAAAGATCAATTCTCATAGAAATTCTTGCATGCATCAGTCATAAAAATTGTTCGAAATTTAAAAATAACCGTCAATTTGAAAACTGGACACAAACTCTAACTGAACGCTCGCAACGCACACATGTTCTGGGCGTGTCGCCACTCGCCGCGCACCACTGCGCCCTCCCCATTGTTTATCCCACGATTAAAACCAATTCAAATACTAACTCGCACTCAAAAATTAAGCTCGAGTGGCACTACGGAACCCTTTGTTTTAAGCACAATACACGCACTTTATGTGCAACCGCTGAGACTGCGGACTGGGGTAACTTCAGAGCGCGCATGGTTTTCTTTAATTATTCGTGGCTTAATAATAATACATCTTTAAGCACAATTAACGCAAACTAGCAGTAAAATACATTTTTATATTCAGCTACAATTTGACTTTACAAAAATAAATAATATTGACTGTACTGCGAAATATAAAATTTAAGTCTCTTTCTACGAATATAGTAACCGGGAGACAAGCTATTTTAAATACAGTTCATTACTCCTAGTTAAAGTCACATGATGTCTGCATAAAGTAGGTACTTCGCCCGCAATTATTTATGGTCAAAAAATAAATAAAATTGATCCTAGCAGATTGTGACTCACAAAATTATTTTTTTAATAATATGTTGTTGTAGTTTAGCCCTTGGGATAAAACATACATAATTCAAGTTAAATAGCCTCCGCACTTTCATAGACCTATATTAACCTCTGGCATCTTTTCCTGACGGTTAACTTTAAATTGTACCTTATTTGTATCAAAATTTATTTGGTTCTTTAAATTGCATAATTAATCAATCATTGCGGCAATTTAAGTAGTTTACTTTCATATATTATAAAGTTTTAAAACTCTATTTTGTCGTCATGTATCCAATTAATTAATAACCTGACTATACATAAAAGGTACACAATTACCTATTAACACAACGAAATTTTAAAAGCCCATGTATTTTATTCGGCGAAAAAATTTGCCAATTGTGAATAGATTTTCGTCTCACAATTTGGTCTAGTCGCTAGTCTGAGTGGTGGCATTGGATTGCTTAGCTTGGATTAAAATAGGGCCAGGAGCGGTGCAGTGTGTGAGCTCTTCAACTGCGCCGGCGCAGACGACAGCTGACGGTGTGAGAGCTACCTATTATAATATAAAACGAGCCGCTATGCTTTGTTCCGCGCCTATAGATCGCTATCACTCAAACTACAGTTTTATTAACAATATTAATAATCATAAATTGACTTATATCGCTCATATTTGTTCAGATGCGAAGGATGTGTGGAATTATAGCCAGGCATCTGTTATTAAATAGCATTTAAATGCGAAGAAAGTTTTATGGTTAAAATTAAAAAATATGGAGAAAATAAAACGCATAATACCCCAAATTATACTTGTTTACGAGACAGGAAGACTGTCCTTATCACTTACAAATTTACAGTAGCCCGATCGTATCGCTTACATTTTAATCGATAATAAGCGATCACATAATAAAAAACCCGTCGCGAGCCATTACGAGAACTTCCACTGTAACTTGTCCAAATCAAAGCAAGAAAATCTCAGTTGATAAAGAGAGTGCGCAATATTTACGCATACTTTATCATCAATCAATAATTAATAACTGGAGGCTGGACGGCGGAGACGCTCCCGAATTTCGCCCGGAATGATGAGGAGATCGCGTTCGCGTAATGGAACCGGCAAAAAATAAAAAATGAAGCAAATACGAAATACTCCATTACTGATACGGCTACAGACTCCGTGGAGACGAATTGAACTAAAATTATTATTTAATATTTGTACTGAATTACTGTTTGGCGAGTGTTTTAGAAAATATAAAGTGTTATCTAGTATTGATTAACTTCAACGTAAAGTAAAAGGATTTGATATAGGTGATGTTTTCTGATTAAATAAAAATATGTGCAAATTGAGATGAGAAAGTATAATGAGAACTTAATCAAACCTGGCAATTATTATGAAGATTCTTTAAAGAAAAGCATAATTTTGTTTCTTCTTGGTACTAGGTTACCTATAAAACAACACCTACTTTTCACATTAATCTTCGCGTTATTCTAGATTTTTGTTCTTCATAGAATCTATGTGCACTACCATCCACTGCATTTTTTTATTACTAGAGCCATAACCAATCATTTACTTTACTGATAAACAACATTCTTCCTCCACACATTATTAATGTTGATCTTTCTGTAGTCTGTACTACTACCTCTGTATGCAGAAAATAATAATATTTTAAAATCACAGCTCCTCACCACCGCTGTGCCACTGTTGGTGCATTGTGTATGCAAGCCGCAGCCTCCCGCGGGCCACGTCAGCTATTTGCTCGTGTCCAGAGGGCTAAACCATTCAAGGCTAAGGCGCGGGGGCCAGTTTTTGGCTGTTTTTCGACTTGATCCGCCACTGACACCCCGCCGTCGCCCCCCGCGTCTTTGCATGCTCCCAATTCTTTTAAGTGGCTTGATGTGCCATCATCACGTATAAGAACAGGCCCTTGCCGTTTCAGACGAAATGCTGCGTATGAACACAATCTGTGGCAATTAGTCGTAAACCCTTAATACATGCGTGTGGATAGTGAAAAAATAAATTACTTACAATGTTTGCAATAAAAAGTGCGCCAATTGATTTTTTGTGTGAAACATTTGATGAAGTGCTATGGTGTTCAAATTAATTCTAATAGCCCGTCATACAATGTACAGAAAAACGTTAGCGACTAACACTATGAAATACGTTTATATCTAAACCTGTTCGAATATATTTTTCTTGACACATTGCTGCCATTATCATCTCACCTAAAATTAATCTTAACATACGTAAGTAAAATCGTCTGAGCCTTCACCCCTTGCGCAATAATCTTTAGTAGAATTTACTTAGATAGAACAAGCTCCGGCCATCCATTATTAATTGCACTCCTCGTGTATACAGATTATCCTTATTACAATACCGCCGACCTGGAGACACTCGTGCATTCTCTTACGTGTATTAACAGAATTAATACTGAAAGCCTTACATAGGTTACAAAATTCACTTAGCTATTACTAACTTTCTTACCAACGTTATTTTCGATGCGATACTTTTTATAAGACTAGCTGTTATCAGCAATGTTGCTCGCATATAATTAATTACCTAAGTTGCAAATATTTAGATTCATTTGTACACTCTCGAGGCCATAAACTGTACGAAAAAAAAACATGTTAACCCGTTACACCATTTTTGCGTAAGAGGAGAAATCAATCTCAACTTTCTCATTCACAATATTAATATAATAATGGTATCTAAAACCACCGCTTGTGTAAACTTTGCTCATATTTGTTAATCACGTAACATACTTAATGGAAACTATTATAGCTGAAATGCACCGTGTCATTTCAATTACAGTAAACAAATAAACAGCGAGACACTTTCATTTCTATGGATTAAGTAACGGATAGTTAGGTATTATAATAGGTGTTTCGATACTAGTGGTGGCGAATAGTTGTGAAACTCGAATCAAAAATGTTTTGGTGTGGCGCGGGGCAGCGCAGGCGCGGCGCGGTGTAATTGCGCGGCGCGGCGCGAGCGCAGATTATCAGAAACAAGTGCGTTCGATAACGCATGCGCACGAACGCGTGTTATTAAATTTATTCCTTTTTCGCCAGAATCTGCATAATGAGGGGGGCAAAAAAAGCACGTAATCGCTAGAATGAACGTCGCCCTCCCTTGGAGAAAGGCAAGCTCTCTTTGTCTGATGTATGAATATCATAAATATGTTTAAAGAACGTGGCCATGGCTATTTTTGTTTTTATATTATTATGGAAAAGTCAGACGATTACCGATGATTATTTCTTGTCAAAGCGTGGAATCGTTTGGCGAGATCCCGAGCATTAACACGAGCTACTTGCGCATTATTATTAAATAAAGTCGATATCATGACCGCCCCCGGCGCTGCGGATCCTCTCACGTCAACATATTTTCAGAGGTTACCAACGACTTGCACGCATTCCGAGGCTTTTTAAAGATAACCGTGGGACGTACTTGTAAACAAATCTAGCTGAACGAGTAATCATCGCTCTGCGACAAAAACTTTATGAATCTTCTTCTTCTGCCTGACCTTATTTTACACTTATATGTGTTTGCGCAACATGACTTCAACTATGCGACAGATAGTACCACCGGCTGTCTGCCTGACAACAACTCTTTCGGGATTAGATCTTTGAATCTACCACGCGGATCTATTGCTGTTGGTGAATGTAACATATTTTCAACATTTAATTGGGGACATTTCAGCGATGTGGGGTCCTGAGAATGTTTTCCTTTACTATTAAACTGTGAAAAGCAATTTCATCAAAAAAACCTGCAAATTCGATTCGAAAAAACAACAATGCTTTTCTAGACTTATGGATGTTAAGGGGTTGGGACAATATTTAAAGAAAACAATTTATTGTAATCAATTTTAAGAGACTATATTTTTAATGAAATATAGGTGAAAATATAATAACTTTAAGTGAAAATTACTCCACAACACAGTTATCCCCAAGATCCACTAAGTAATATGCCGATAAAAATGCATGAATAATAACGAGATAATAATATGGTTTTAACAAGACTTCGTATGTTTAAACACATTCATACCTAATAACCGTAAGTACATTTCATCACAGGTTTTGTAACATTGATATAGATTGCTCACACTCCGAAATTTTCGAGTTATGTTTTTGATCTAGTGGTAGAAAGTGGCTTGGCAATTTCCATGGATACTAGAAATCCTATATGAAATTAGCAACTTTATAAAACGTGATTTATTTGAAAATTACCTAGTATGTTTATGGCAATAGGTTCATGTAGTCTGTCCGTCACGGAATTGATACTTTAGTAAAATTTCAACTTTATAATGGATCTGTAGAATTTCTTTGAGCATTAATACAGTACCCAATGTGTTTTAAATGCATCTGTATCGCCATAAACGTTAAAATATGGTTTCGCAGTTTAAGTCTTGCGGAGGGTTAAACTGTGGCGACCGAGAGAAAGTGATTAATATTAACGTAACTGTAACGAAGCAATAATCGACCTGCGAGCAATTTCTCGCAATTACAAAATAAAATAAACCATTAATTTCGTCGATCCATAATTCGGCCCTGTAAGGCCTTCGGCTACCGAAATTCCATATTGGAGCGCATATTACTCAGCAATCTTTAAGTTTTATTTTTCGCAATAACCGTAATAATAACGTTGGTGCAATTTACTTAGAGATAGCGAAGACAAGTCCATTCGCAGTCCGCGCGATTAAGACGACAAACTCCGCACGCAAAAGTTCCGTGAAATCCTCGAGCACTGGTTGATAATTTTTCAACGTCATTACTCGAAGCAATTTTTAAAGATATTCTTATAATGATCTTACGTCCGTGAGAAGTTTACGTTGTAACAGGATCGGTGGGCAGTAAAAAAGCGGCGCGCGTGTCGTCAGCGGTGCAGGGCAGCAAGCAGCGGTCCGGCAAGTAGCCAGTAATTTATGGTTAGTTTTTGGCTGTGGCCGCGCAATGCGGCTTCTCGGCTTTTCGCGGCACCGCTCGACGCACGCCCGCAGGCTCACCCGGTCACAGACCCCGCGTCACTCCGTCAATCTCGACTACTTATCCGTCCGCACCGATCCCTTGTATTAATCATTTTTTTCCCAAAAAACTGAGCCGTAATAAAGATCCTATCGAGCGATGCCGGGAGCCGGGCGGCCGAGCTGCCGGCGCAGACGCAGCGCACTCGCTTTCGAAACTTTACAATTGACAAACAAATATCGCAACAGATACTTATTAAGACATGCATTATTGACTATAAACTGGTTCATTGTACCGCCAAAATTAATCTCGGAGCTTAGCTGCGTCACAAAGGCCGCGGCGTGCCGGCGCGTACGGTGGCTATTACGAACACCACATTGTAATTACCTTTTTAAATAGTTTTTTCAGCCGGTGTCGATATTAAAACGTCAATGTAAATAACTTGTTAGCCGCAATCTCATTTCTGAGCGATTGGATATTACAATAGTGTACGTGATTTGAGAAAGGTAACGGTGTTGCCGCTTTATCCGCGAGATGGAGCCTATTACTGGCGGCGGGCAACGCGGGCGCAGCGCGTGCCGCCACCACCACGCCAGCGCCACGCGCCACGCCAGCGTGCCACCACCACACAGACGTGCACACAGCACACTACACACAATATTTTACAAGCCGCAGAAAAAATATCCAATCAACAGTCTAATGGCACGTTTGGAGGGCCGGCACAAGTCACTGATGTGAAATTAATTTCATGCAGTTTATCAACAAGGTACACTCAAAACGACGACGCCACAAAGAGTTATGGCACTCGACAAACGAAATTATTACACACAATTTTCCGAACAAATCTCCCATGAAACCGAATCAAAGTGTATCGGTGGCCGTTTGGTAATAGCCACCAAAAAGAGTACGACGCCGTAATTAGGTTTATATCTAAGTATTGTGTCCGAGCCGAAAGCAAATTGAACCACGGAATATTTCACCTGACACGACGTACGTGTCTAATTGCACGGATTATTTATCTACTAAAACCTCTCAGATTTTTTTGTTACCGCCGTGGCACGCGCCCACTTTCTATGTACCCATCTAGAGACGTAATTGTGCTTATACCCTTTTTTATTTCGGTTTCGAAACGCCTAAGTCATCACCGACAATCACTAACGGTGTACGAAATCGGTTTGCGTCTACGGCTTAAATGGATACCAGTGTCATAACAAACAATATGCACGCAGTGACTTAACAAGATAAAGAAAACGTAAGCGCGTTTAATCATTCTCAACTGGTCATGATATATTTCATTACTCGCTGGAACGGCCAGCTAACCGCCGCCATTAGCAAGCATGAGGTTTTGCTTAGCCATATCTAGATAGGTTTTCCATTTTGGCGCAGCATTCTATAACCGCTTTCGCTCCATTAAATCCTTGATCAAACATTGGATCAAATGATTACGTAGTTGACAAGACAAAAAAAGCGTAACTCGGAAATAACAATTGTCTTTCTATGTAACGATCTATTGCCGTACAGATAGTTGGCAATCGATTGAGTTTTCGCAACGCTATTCTAGACACGTCATTCGATTAAAATTCTATACACAAGCCCAGATAGTTAAGATAACGTCCGACCTCAAATCAAATCCCAATTCAGATCAAAATTGGATTTGAAAAATCAATCACAACTATTATCGCGTTGAGGCCGAACACGGTTCATAATAAGCGATAGCAACAATACGTAGGTAATATAGGAGTTATCGGCACGTACAATAATCCGCGATAATGGATTAGCTCGGCGGACGATTATTTATAAACACCGCTATCGTTATAATCGGTAAAAGTCGAATTCCAGTTACATTTGATCGATTATTAAAGACACGGTTTAATGAGTACGGCTTGCGTGGCCGTCGCCGGTTTGTAAACTGTTGTTTTTATGTTTATTTTATTTAGAAAAGAAAGAACGAAAAAAAGGTTTGATGCCATAATTTCTAATATTTTTTTATTTCTAATTATATATTTTGATAAGGCTATATTTCATATTATGTCATGTTTAAAATTTAAGGCATCTCTATAGACCTTTATACCATATTTGATATCGGGTTATAAGTAACTTAGTAGTTTTAAAACTATTTCTAAATGTTATGAAAAATGTATAAAATTTTCCATGTACGATACTGTCCCGGAATGTTATCCCATAATGTTTAATAAACATATATCTCAAGAAACACATTTGAACGATTAAATTATTAGACGCCCAACAAAGGTTATCGGCAACGTTTTATTTTTAAAATGACATAACAACAGTATCGATGATATTGTACTTCCTTGTACCATAAAATTCGGATTCACCCAACAAAATATACTCTGAACAGTACGTTAAATACAATAACTTATTTAACAAACTTAACTTAACAAGTAATCATTTAATCGAAGTGTAAATAGGAAAACATTCCAGTCGTGAACGCACACGTAATAATTATCATCTACAATTAATTTCGCATAAAAACCGCATTAGAACTGGTCCAAATATGCAGTTTAGGTTTATTAATATGAATAATACTAGATAACCAGGTGTCTAACGATAAGAATGGCTAACGATGTGGTTATATTGTGTAAAAATCCAACGTTCCAACTAATTACGTGACTATTTGATAAACAAGATGGCGACGATTTATGCATTATTTCACATTTATAATCTTTATCGACAATCTACTATCAATCTATTAGCGTATAGATATTCATAATACGTGGTAATCTTACAATGCCCCATGTTAAGTGGAATATGCAACGATTTTAGAAATTAATTGTTGTAAGTTGTTAAGCCGTCGGACCATTTAGAAACGATTTCCTACCTAAAAAGATTTTAGGCTTTTTAGGCTAAATCAAGCTACTTAATCAAATAAAAGTTAAGCAGTTACGTCTATTAACATACATCTGTCTTCTGTCTCTGAACTATTGAAGTCCAACGTGGTAGGTATATGAAAATCTAAAATACTAAAACCCTCAAGAAACCTCTCCTAGCTTGTATAAGTGTTGAAAACAGGAAGAGACTCGTGGCTTAGCGTCTAAACGCAGTCACAACAACTTAACAATGGGATTCGAATCCGTATTAACTGAGATGTTTTTAATTAAAAAGACTTGAGGCTAACTTACAACTTACTATACAAAATTACCGTCGTCATTGAACAGCCGAATAATAGGTATAATTATATAATTACACAATTTTAATGATTTTTATAAGTAATGTGCGTATAATTGCAAAACTGTATTAATATTTACAATAATGTTACGAGTTTACATAATATTAAAATCCAGTCTAAATTGGAAAAAAAATACAATTCACAATTATCCATAAGAAAATACTTTGCATCTAAATATGTCTTGAATTTCTTCATAGATCTACACACTCAGAAAGTTCAGAATCATAGATTGTTAGAAATGCATACAAAAAAGATATTTAATTTGTATACCGAAAACAAATTCAATATTACCAGCCTGGTGTTTGAAACCAGCATATTATTTTTACAACTAGATTTCACCTCACCCATAAAGTACAAAAGAAAAGAAGATACACCTCAAATATAAAAAACAAGAAATGACACCTTTTCGAAAATCTTTTTATATGTATAATGTGATTTCAGTCTTTGCACAACTGTGTCAAATCATTAATTAATTATTTTTATTTCACAATTTTATCTGGATAATTGTTTTTTTTTTTATAAAACAATTTCTACCTATTGCAACTACAAAGTGATTTTAAATATTCCTAGCTAGAGAATGATAAAAAATATTTCTTAAAATCAAACAAAATATGACACTAATATACACATATTATAATGTAGGTACCTACAACTTATTGTTACTAATTATTTGTTTTTACTCAGATGTATCAATTTAAATACCTTCATTACAAAAACCATAATTCTTCATAAGAGAAAGTTTTTTCAAATCATTATTTGAAATAAGAAAGAATAGAAGATTTTATAACTAACAATAACTGCTTTTATACACAAATAGATTCTTTGGGAGTAATAAAACTTTTCCTTTGAATGTTTTATAACTTATTTCCTCCGAACTAAAACAGGTAGACCAATAAATGCATATAAAAAATTATATTTAAATTACGTCAGCATTATGACCTTGCTGAAAATATTGGCATATCTATTGTTAAAAACCGATCTACCAAGCGACTTTATTCTAAATGCAAATAGATATTATCATCTGGATGACCGCTTATTGTTTAGTAACATCCATTAGGAATACTAATAAATAAGTTTGTTTTGTCTACATATAGCATGTCTGGGACCAAAACAATGATATAAAACCAAACTTTGTATTTACTTATTAAAAATAAACTTTATTTTAAATTAAATAATATTTCAACATTTACTGCTCGTTTATTCACTCAAAGCAAAAATAGTACAACAATTTAAGTAATTTTATACGCCACGGCCGAAAGCGCGACACTTTTAAACGAGATTATTTTGACTACATCATTATTACATTGTGAAATTATACACCTGTACGGTAATCACAAAAAATGATTAAATTGTGATTTATTTGGCAAGGACTTATTCTCGGAAAGAAAGGTGGTAAAGCGCTAACTGGTACCGTGCGGGCGGTTAATTAATTTTTTGCTAATTTACTTCAAGTTATTTCGTATTTATATCAGAATTAATTTTAATCTTGTCCGCGATAAAAACCTGTGATTCGGAAAAGTCGGCGTAAGTGGAGCAAAATAAAATAAATATCGTTATCGCGAAATAATACCGCAAAAAAATATAATAAAAAACTAACTTGCGAAAGATCGCTGGGCGCCTCCGTCTTGACAGTGTTGGCCGCTGCCCAGGCCTCAGCGAACGTCTCCATAGCACTCTGAAAGTCCATCTTGTTACAAATCACGACTACATCAACATGCCGAAAATTCACTCAACATGTGCACGGTGCGGGACTGACGGACAAAGAGTCGACAGCACGTACGTTCGGGCCGGCCGGCGGCGCGCTACTGCCGCTCGGGCCCCGCCCAGCGAACCGCCCGCGTCGAGAAAAACCGATACCACCCGAGCCTTCCCGTTTCAGCGCTTTTCTTTTTTAAGCCGCTATTTTAACGTGTTTCTTTTTTTTAGCCAAGCCCGGCCCACGGTGGTGGTTGGGCGTCCTCTGGATTATTTACACTTGTAATTCACAGATTGCTACGGTGCGACGGTTAATTTGTTGTGTAGAGGGTGTTATCTCGATTAGATTGGTTGTTGTTGAGATACGTTTGCGTTCTAGTTTGAATGCGCCGTTTTGTTTTCCGTTGTGCTGGCGACTTAATCGATGATGCTCTGTGGAGTGTAGTGTCCCACTGATACACTCGTCATGTGTCTGCCAGCCTGCGAGCGCCTTTGGATTGGATGTTGCAGCTGTTGTTTGTTGTCCAATCACGTCAGAACAACTGAATTGATTTGCGCGAAACTTTGTGCAATCATAGTTTGTATTCTTCTTCAACTACTGACATAGTTTTTGAAGGATATGTGAACAGTTTACAGCGCTATATTTTTTTAACGATCCTCTATACCAATCATTATAAATTATTCCGCATAGCTATCAGATAACTAATTTTCACAATAACTATCTAATATAATTATCAATATTAATCTTCTAATTTTATATAGTTGGAAAATTATAACTCAGCTTCAGAACTCCAATGACCTCAATTACCATCCGTGAATTATGGAGCAATCAATATTATAATTTTACAATTTTCAAAAGCCATCACATTGGCTAATTGCAACATTAGTGCAAAATGGCGGACGGCGGAGCTAGAAAGCATTTTTATTCATTATATAAATCACACAGGCTCTGCGCTGCTCCGGGATGTAGGAAAAAATTGTCACGGCTTCCCATAATTTTGTACGTGGCCGTTTAAGCATTATTACCTTGCGGAAGGTTAATTTTTCTTAATTTCTGAAGCTTTCAAAACGCCACCGCCTGTATAATTTTGTAAGGAAACGACAAATAATGTTGGCTGAAGATTTATTTTATTTTAAATTACATCACACCATGATTTGGTGTATAAAATGTAAGGTGCGGAAGAAGATTAAATGGAAATATAACTTACTGAAATTACTTACTTACATACTTAAACAATAAATTAAAAAACCTTTATTCTAATCACCTTTAACTATTATTTTTTTGTTTGTACAACACGAGGTTAACACAATATCTTAATACGATGTATAAAAAAGTAAGTAAGTTGAAAATATTTTTATTACTTACGATCTTAGCCACGAAATTTTCAAGGTACTGTAAGTAAGAATAATTAGTAAATTTATATCCTTTCTTCTCAGTTTGACATTAAGCCCTCAGCGTCGGTTACTCCATCCTGCATAGAATTAAACTTTAAAGTCTTCGGAGCTTCCATTTTTCCTAACTTTGATCTAAGGCTTCGCCCAAGCTCTTTTCTTTTTACAGTCGCATTCTCTTTTAATTTTTTTTAAATTTAGTTATATTTTTAAAGTTAAAAACGGAAACTTAGGTACTGCTGGTTTAATAAATTAAATACTAATATGGATAACAACGAAACATAATGGAGAAAAATATTTGAATTCATAATTTCCAAAAAAAAAGTTTAGTATCAACAAAAGAGGTTTGAATGTGTCTTTAAAATATTTGTTCTAATTTCGAAATAATTTTACTTATTAACACTATTCCAGTGCCATAAAAGTCGAGACATGGAGCATAAAATAATTCGATATTTTTATCTTTATCGCACTAAGATAATCTGAACATAATGGAATATAAATAGGCCCTGTTAAATACGATGAGAGGCTGTTCAATTGAATACAATATCGGAATAAAGTAGGGCAATGTAGGTAGCCGTTTGGAGGATGCTTTGTATCGACCGGGTTCTTTGTGCCTTCGACGTGGATAAAACAATGGTTGCTCTTCGCGTTCAGTTTAAATGCTGTCGATACAATTTAAGTGCCGCTTCGCAAATTGTAGATTTCTGATAAATTATTGTTTAAGTAAAATATCTTTAAAATGCCTTAATTAAATTAAAATGAATTTAAATTTTGCCCACACGAATAAAAGATTTAAGAAAAAATAAAGATTTACAAAATCAAATATTGTCTTTTTTTATAAACCTGAATAACTTCATAAAATATATTAATCACAGCTTAGTTAGTTTTGTAACAATTTTAAAAGGCTTAACTGTTAAATATTTAATCTTGTTTATCTTATTCGGATTAGCGCTTTTGAATTTGCTTTTAGTAACGCCGTAATGCGGGCTCTTCTAA
This sequence comes from Deilephila elpenor, assembly GCA_949752805.1. Lineage (NCBI taxonomy): Eukaryota > Metazoa > Arthropoda > Insecta > Lepidoptera > Sphingidae > Deilephila > Deilephila elpenor. Next base: position 5,115,129 of record OX457096.1, on the reverse strand, counting down.
CTAATAAAGGCGCCGAAGAAGGATTAGGTGAATCTATTGAATTTAAACCATCCTAATTATTCTAAACATTGTCTACAATTTACATAACCATTTATCGTATTGTTTGAAGACGACTATAACAAATAACAATACAAAAATTCCATCAAACTCATTCATCCAAGGTTATTACAGAAATTACTTCAACGCTGCTCTAACGCTTCTAAATAACATTTCATGATACATTCCGATGTCTCCAAATTCTTTCTAAATTGTATGAGCACACAGAGCATATCTATACAAACAACGACAATAGCCCGCATTCAATCAGCACCTGCCTTCAAGTGTTTTATCTTTTTAGCAGGTTCTAGTTTCCAGTTAAGACTTCTATATTTGCCACCTTAGTTTGACTCATCAACAACTATTAGCCAATCGAGTTTAGCTTCTATACCTTTGATATAAAGCTCGGAATTATTTGTGAGAAGGAATAAGGAAAGTTGTTGCGGCTACTGTGGATTTGAACGTCACACGTTTAGGACCTTATGTTTATCTGATGCTTTTATGTGCTTTAAAATGTCTCATTTAGTAACCCAGTGTTAACAATAACGACATACCCGTATTTCAGATTTTTCATACCGTGAAAAGCAGTGACCGTTCTACATTTCAAGTGCAATGCTATCTAAATAGAAATGTAATTCAACCAACTGATAAAATATTATTGTTTCTGTACAGTCGAAGAAGCTATGCCCACTTTCTTATACCCGGATGTAAATTGCCTTATTCCGGAACGCGACATTGACGTGGATCACTATGGTGAATTGTTACACCTAGACTTTGTAATATTATAAAAGGCAATTGACAGATGTAATACTCGCCTATTTAGGCGAACATGAATGTCTAACTACCTCAGCTAACCTCGTAAAGACGACGCGTTCTATTAGTTTTCTTCTCGCCTACGTTGGTCGCTATCCGACGCCTACAAACAGACAATAAATTATTTTAAAGCAATGATAACTGTCGCTTGCCAATGCCATATTGAGTGACATACATACGAAGACAGGCTGTATTAAACAGTAGATCACGGTGAATCAATTACTTAAAATCACGATCATGTTGCGGCATCAGGAGTTCTGTATCCTCAAATTGAAAATGAACGTAACGGTACCGTAAATTGACGATTATGTTCGCGATTTTGTGTTATTTACTACTATCGTATTAATAAGTTTGGCTAATATTCTGCACGCAAAATAATGGGCTAAGGAAAATATGCTCTTAAACTTATCTTTACTAAAATACAAACTTAAATATTTCTATATAAAACATGTGTGGAATAGACAAATATAAAAAAGATCACCTCTAATATTAGTGGTCAAATAATTTGTAAATTGAAATTAAATTTTACTGTTCCGGAGAACGAAGCTCACAGGCACACATTGCTTTTATATTATTTTAGATAATGATTCTATTAAAAATAATATATCTAAACTGAGTGCCGTCGGGAGGAACTCAAATCGAAGCCTGTTCAGCTAGCGAGGCTTGGAAGCGAAATTGGACGACCAAAAAATAACCAGACTTCCTGTTAAAAGTAGCTAGAAGTTCAGAAAAGGCATAATAATATGTTTTTCTATCAGTAGAAATACGGTGGCTAATGAAGGTGAAGGACACAAAAAATAAACATCAAACAAATTAACATTAAACATCAAGGGCCAGGTCAGAACCCTGAACCGACGACAGTATAAGACAAAATTATGAAAGTAGATAAATCAGAAATATCAGGATATACGTCAGGATCCTGTGGAGATCCATCTTCCATTCCTACCCAATTACCTTATGCATTTGATTTAACATATAATAAACATACATAAAATAAATAAATGTTAACCTACTAACACCCCTAACAATGAAAACAGAACACATTAAAACAAACAAGAAAATAAACACGTCGTTTATCTGGCATGAAAGTCACCCTAATCTCAGTGGCGTGATATTGACTGTGACGACACACGGTTTAAACCTTGTATTTGTTGTGTAACGGAACAACGCGATTTTGATACGTTTACACATCGCAATGTTTGACGATGTCTGAAGTTATTTATTTAAAGACGCTGAATAATCACGGAATCTGATGGGAAAAACCCAGGCATATAATATTTTAAGACCTCTATAAGCTAGAACTATGTACAAAGAATTATACATTATACACATATCTCAATCTATGATTTAAATAACTTTAAAATCAATATATTCTTTGCGCAAATTATAATCTTTCATAAAATCAGTAGAATCGTTAATTAAAATTGTTACTGCTTCGAAACGAGTCGCCGAGTGTGATAAAGTTCGCAAAAAATCCTTTAGCAACACGACCTGTCAGTATTTTATAGAACAGATGAAAAAAAAAACATCGGAATTCAAAAAGCGTAATTCTTACGTCATACACAAGTAGATATAAGTACATAGGTACCCAGTGTTATCGTTTACTATTAGCTGGCGGTAACACACAATAAGTGCGTTTCCACCTAAGACGTTTAAAAGTATGTTGTGTGGCCAAACAATTGGCACTTTCCACCGCTTCAGACGCACACCCACGGTATAACTCTTGAGCTAACATGTTTCAGAACGAAACGAGCGTGGCGGATGTCGGTACGGTTCGAAAAAAAAACAAAATTCCTTATTCAAATATTTAAAAATGTTTTTATAATCTGTAATAACGAGGTCAAAGGCCCATAGTTGTACATACCGTAGTAATTACTCCACAGATTTTTTAATTTTTATTTATCTGTTCCGTAGAATTTGTGTGCTTATCTAAAAAATATACTATAATTCTACCTATATACAGTTATTCAAGTAAACAACGATGTTTTTAATTATTTCTACATTTATGTGAACATTATGTCAATACAGTTAATCGCAGAGGTAAAATCACGGGAATTATCTTGTCATACATAAATGTAGAGACTGTGTAATCACTATCAAGTTGTTAAGTAAATACGAGAAACGTGCGAATGAGACGAAGAGATTATGCGGTCAGTATTTGTCTCTTTTTATATTATAATACACCGGGATTATGCGGGGCATGAATGAAATAAATTAATGGATTTTCCAGAAAAAGATAATGACTGCTTGTCGGTATTATCTTTTGAATGAGGAGGGTCAATTTTCTAAGACTGTCACTGAAACATCTGTGAAAAACACTGAGAAGAAGCTCTTACAGCATCGTGAAATAAAAAAAAACACCAAACAGATACTTTAAAACAGTAAAAGACTTACGCCCAATTACTGGAACGCAACTTAAATAGAACTTGCGCTTAACTACGTTAATCCCGATTAAATGTACTGGCTAAGTGAGCCGTGCGCTGTTAAGAGCAACTTATTATTTGAATGTCGTTCCAGTATTCGGGCGTTAAAGATAAGCCGTTTTATAATTGATAATTTAAATAGATTTGCAGTTTTCATCAATCACTCATTCTGAGATAGTCCGCTATTATCTGTCACGTATTGTTTATTTTGATAGCCTCTGTGGTAGGTACATATGTACCGAATAATATCATTAATAGGTAGTAGAATCAATATTATACAAGATATATTATTATGGTCGTTATTTTTATAAATAATTGTTATAAAATGTTTTGTTACCTAAGACTCTACCTTTATTTTCTTTTACTCAACTTAAGATTGCGCCATGAGTGATCAGACCGCGATTAAAACATTTTATAAGCGTTTTTTATTTAACATTTAGTTTCTTATAAGGCAATAGAGAATAAACAATTTAATGTAAATCTTAATGAAAACTAAATTCAATACAATTTCAATGTAGAAGTTGAACAACAAAGGCATTCATTTGTTTCTTTCCATACATTCTAACCGTGGGAACGCAAATATTTCAGGGATCCAATAAAAAGGCGCGCTTAATTACGTGACGTCATCCTATTACCACAGACATCACATTCGCTAACCATTACCGCAGACCAACGGTGTCATAAAATATTTATACACTTTTTACTAACCGAAGGTATTATTACGATTTAAAACAATGAATAATACAAGCGCCTGTTTTATCAACCTTGGTGACTTTTATAGTTAATTCCATTAAATATAAATTATATTTAGAAAAGTGTGATAAATATACTATGTCCATACACAAAAATGGTTAAAGGTACAAAGTAACTCAGCTATAGAGATGTTATTGTTCATATTAATTTGTTAATATTTAAGAACAATATAAAATCTCTTAATTCTCGTCACATATTGAAATTCAAAATATACATGAGAACACTACACATTAAATCTTAATAAATGTGAGAGCTGATGTTTGAAATAGATGACGATCGCCAGTGGCACACATTACTAGGCACTTATGAAACAGGTTTTAGATTATAGGAACTGCTATGACGTCACAATAATTACGTGACAAATAGCAAAGAAAATAAAATAACAATTAAATTACTAATAACTAAAACGTAATACGAGTATGAATTGTACACGAGCAATTGTATAAGTAAGAAATGTGTCTTTCGCTCAACCTGTAGGTGGCTTAGCCTCAAGAGTTTGCGCAGACACACCTACCCCTGACTTACATAACCTCAAGTTTTATACATATCCTAATCCGCCTATATCCGAGATACCAATGGCGCACACTAGGCGTGAACGGCGCTACCTCCTCCAACGAGTGGCAAGGTTTACGTTGATCCGTTATCCGTAGATTAGGCGCAGTCTCTCGGGGCGGGGTCTGGCCACGCCTACCGGTCGATGCGGCGTCCTCGGTTCACGCTCATTGTCCCGTTATCTATCCGAGACGCTGCACGTTCATCCGCTTGTCACAGATAAGCGGTAAGTCAGGTTCGTGACGTCAGCACGGATACTCGCACTGCCCTATTGTCCGAACGGTGTGGGTTCTGTTGTTCCAATTTTGAATTATTTTAACGGCTAATAGTAGCAATTTAAAATTATAAATAATTTTAATTTATATTATTTTTGAGTAATAATAGATGGAGATGTCAATCACAGGTCAATGACCTTTAAAAAAATAGCGAGCATGTAATTGATTTTGTAATGATTTGCATGTATTTATTGGTAAAAAGTAAATCCACTGTTAATTTAAATGCCCAATTTACCTTATATAGACGGGTTTAGAAAGCTACGACAGCGTGGTAATTTGATTCGTTATTTCGTGAACTTTGAAAACATTCCACTACAGCATTTTCAAATTAAACTGAAAAGGCATTGGAGCTAACAGTTTCATGATGCTTGAAATCACAATACATAAACTGTGCAAAAGACATTCGAATGCCGTTAACAAATAAACACCGTCTCGCATTTCCTCACACCTGTGCAATCTCATTATTCAACCTCCATCGAACGTTATTGTACCAGCACAACAAAACTCCAATTAGTAACTCGTCAATGAAATTCAAATAATTTCTAAACACGACAAGCAATCGAATTACACTGAATTCCGAAGATGGAAACTCGATGCGACTTTATTAGGCGACTGCGGAAAACAATCATGCATTAATTATTGTGTGTGCACCCGATTGTGAGCTCTATAACTGCAGTAATAAATGGCCAATGTCGCGTGTGACCTTGAAAATACAGCGAGACGGCAAATGTATGTGCATCTATTAGTTATAATACAATATTCGCGCTAGGTTTGCTTTGCTAATGTTTGCATAACGCCCACCGTCATATTTAAACATAATATAAACGAGGTAATTTTAAAATTGTCAATGTTTATTTTCACGCAAAATGCAATAAGGAGGAGAGCCGAGGGACTCCTATGTATATCTACAAATATTTTTCTTATGACTTTTTATAGACAAAATAGCATAGGATGCATTATTTCCCACTTTGTAATCTTTCCCAGCAGTGGGACATATTCCATAATACACAAATTAACATACATTAAACTGAAGTACCCACATGAAGTCTAGAACGAAAAAGTCTAGAGCGGCTAAACCATGACAAGATAAGATAACACGATAAGACACCATTCGTTCATTTTATATGTAATTTATAATTATTTTTGTGTTTTTTTTGTATCCAATAAAGTATTCTAAATTAATAGATAACTGCCGTACTCAGAGATATTTCATGTCAATGAAATCACTACTTTGTGAATCATTACTAGAGAAACAATTTGATTCACCTTAAACGTCTCTGAGTGCGGCCGTTAGTCTACCAATCCGCACAAGTAAACCGTACATAAAATCACTTACTTTAAATCTGAATAAGGCTAGGTAGAGAGGTACTGACTACAGTGAGACAACGCGACTAGGTGAGTGGGCGGTAGGAGGCCGCGGCGGGGGCAGACCCCCCACCCTGAGAATTTATCTACAAAGAGTAGATTAAACTTAGCGACATGTGAATTTGTTGCCAAGGACGCGTTGTAGGTCACCGATCATCGATTTTGATCAAGTTTTACACAAAAGTTAGGTGCGGTAAGATATTAAATATGTATGTCTATTAATGTATACGAAAGGTGTTTCTGGGAAGTGAAAGAGCGATGGTGTAGTCAGCTTCCACTATATGAACGGGCGAGTTCAATCGAGACTACTACAGGCTCATAGAATCTTGTGAAATCTTATTGTACAAATCTAATCATATATTTGCAAGGGACTCTACATAGACTGTGTTTACCGTAGGTACGTATCAGGGTGGTGCACTCACTATTTGTCCTATAGGTGGGTTAATGACGAATTTCTTTGAATATTGCCTTATTCTAAAAGCTCAAATCTGGGACCCACCCTACTGCGATCATATTAAGTTTATCACAAACTAATCCTTAAATAACATTATAAATAAAAGTATTGAGAAGGAAGAAGCATCGTCCGACTACACACTTAACTCCAAATAATCGCATAATCATCAATAATCCTTAAGTCATGTAAAAAGTAGCACAAAAAACGGATTTCTATCTCGATTTTACAATACCACACTGGACCCATCAACACCACACATCCACGACCCAATTCCAACATTATATCCTATAAAATAAAGTTCAAACTTAAAAAAAAGTGTCCTCAAGAAGTTATTGCAACCCGCTGCGAATAAAGTAAAACGTTATGTGTAAAAAATAAACAGATTTCGGGATTATAATTAATGAAATGTCACACAGGTTTTGACTTTCCTACCTGAGTGGGCCGCTGATCCGTTAGCCAAACAAGTGTGTGTGTGAAAGACAATTTTTATTAGCTCATAAAATATATTATCTGTGTAACAGAGTCACGTCGAGACGTAAAAAAGCGATACGAGTTCTATTGTGACCCTCCTTATTTGTTGATAAGGTAATTTGTTTGGATTCTGTTTGTCACTGTATCTTGTAGAGCGGTTGATGAGACTGTATTTATAAATGAATAGTCAGAACGCTCTCATTACCCGGCTATTAAAATCCTCTAACAGAGCCAAGCTGGCAAAAGACGCGGCACTGCGCTCAAATTTTGGCTATCTTCCTTTGTGTCGTTCCTGAATTTGATTGCCTAACGCTAGATTGATAAGTAACACTTATTTTTGTAATGTGAATGTTTCTTTCTTTCTTTTTAATATAGCCATGCTAGAATGACGCGCAATGTAGGTTGAAAATAATATTAGTGCCTGGTGAGGTATGTTAAATGATATGGATGCAGGCCGCTTCAAACAGGTCGATGTGGAAATCCTTGGGGGAGGCCTAGGATTAGTAATGGTCTTCCTGTAGCTTAATAGATAGATAGAAGGTGGGTTAAAACGTCAGTCTAGCGTATAGTCTTTTAAGATTGACAACAGTAATGAAGCCTTTTCAGGATTATGTAATTGTTGTCATGCTGAATTGGCTTACATGCCATTTGCAGCTGCCACCGAAGCAGACTTGAATTCTACTGACATAATGGTTGCAAATTACATTCATCAAATGAACCTAGCAAAGAAGTCTTGATGATTTTTTGTAGTGACACGACAATGCCTACTATCCACCAAATGCAGACTAGACACAGTATCTACCGACGCACTGGTCGACAACAATCTAACACAAAACTAAAATAAAAAGAGAAACAAAGTAAGGTGACAATAGTATACAAGAGGTAGTATACACACTCAAACTGATCTAAGTATAAATCAATTTCCGCTGGTATCTATTAAATGCCGTAAGTTCTAAATAAATAATTTACCGCTGGTAAAGGCTTATCTTGCAGTGTGATAATTCCAGCCTATTTTAAAATCAGCATTGCAGTAGCAGGTGCAGAATTATTCTAATCCTTTATTTTGACTGACAAACAATAAATTTCCTCTATTCCGTATCCTATATTATATCTAACACGATATAACATTAACAAACTACCAAAACATTCAAAGTTGTTTCCATTAGTTACCAAACTTGTAAGAACAATTTTAACCTCATAAAGCCGAACGACCGAAACCAATCAGAAAGATCGACGTTCAATCCAAAAACTCCGCTTAGAATGCGACGAATTTGACAAGTCACCGATTTTTTATCTCTAGCCAAGATTATCTGGTCGCCTTACCCCACTCGATCAATCTTATCGAGGCAACTATGGCGTCATTCAACATAACAACATCTTATATCCAGTTAACCCAATCACGGGATTTTGTACTCCTTTAGTAAAGCCATAAGGTTCGATTTTAAAGCAACTGATGCGGCTAGGAACGCAATAGCGGAGGCTGAATGCGCCGGATCATCGCTGGATTCCGGGAAATTCGCCCCGCGTGAATACCTGCCTTTACAGGTAAGATTTTGTCATATGAGTTATCAGACATGACCACATAAAATAAAATTGATTATAATTTAATTTAAATCATAGCGTTTAGTCGAAGCGTCGCATAAACAAGATCTAAATCAACTTAAACAAAATAAATAATTAAACGGTTCAAATTCAAAGAAATAATAATTTTAAACATTCTTAATTAAAACTAAAACCAAACCATGCTTATTAAAATTAATCGTTAATAGGAACACTTACCATCAGCTGCACTTCATAGTTACAGCAAAACCAACCTCAACCGTTACATCATTGGATCTATTATGCATTGAACTTGTTGATCACTTCCTCATACGAAACTGCCGTTTCTATCATTCTGTAAGTCTCTATCGATATGTGACTTGCTATTTGTCCGGAGCGCGGGTTCTGTTATTATTGACCGCGGTCGCTGCCACCCTTAAACAAATACACTTATAATGCGAATGTTACAAAATTAAAACACCATTTTACGCAGAATCAATAATTTTAACTAACAAAAATAAATTGCTTTAATTGTAGACCATTTAGCTAGGTTTATGTGGATATTCATTCTGAGAGCACCACCTTATCTTAAATTAAAGACTGGTATGCATTGTCTTATATTCTACCCTCGTATGCGAGCTAATAAAGTTTACAGGAGGTCATTAGAAGCAAGCAGCCTCCAATAAGTACCTTTAAAATCTTTGAGCGAGATCTGAAGTGGACATACCGTAATAGGCGAGAGTGTGATAGAATCTAAAAAATATACGTATAAGGCAAGATTTGCAAAAGTATTTTTAGTTTATTGAAAAAGACATCTATGAATTGCTATCAGAATTCTGTCGGCATGTACAGACGAATATGATTGGCATTCCTTTGGGTCAATTTATGGAATTCTCTCGGAAGACATAAAATAGGGCTCGTCCGGGATTTGAACCCGGGACCTCTCGCACCCAAAGCGAGAATCATACCCCTAGACCAACGAGCCATGTGTTAGAAACTACCAATAATAGTATCACGACAGATTTATTAACATTTGTACAAACATTAAGTACTCATTAATAATATCAAGTTAGTACTAGAACATGCTTATAGCCAACTTAACTAATCGGCTCGTTGGTCTAGGGGTATGATTCTCGCTTTGGGTGCGAGAGGTCCCGGGTTCAAATCCCGGACGAGCCCTTGTTTTACTACACATCATATTTATTTACACTTAATATTATCAGTAAAGATACCTTGTAATATCTAGTAAGAAGTTATTCCAGGTCCGCCCTCGAGAAGTCATATTCAACAATTTACAAAATTTCAAGAAATATTGCTTTTTGTAGACGATTTTGTGTATTTTATCATCAGACGTTTCAGTTGTCAAAGGAAGCATCGTAAAAATCCTTACGTACCTAAGTTCTCCACAATAAAATCAAATTTACTACATCTTATAAAGTTTAACGATTTACCCGACTCTATCATTTAAAGGATAGGCGTGAGTGCTTAGCCTCTGTTATGTTAATAATAATGAAGTATGTAAACATGGTAATTCCTTGAACCCAGTTGTCAGTCAAACGATCTACACGCCCGATATAATGATATTAATCGCAATATTACCACTGCCGCCTCCGTACTTGCAATAATAAAAGAGCAAATGGCCTCGTAGCTGTAGGGCTGTCGATATAACATGTTTATGGACTTCTGTAATATATATTAATATAAAAAAAAAATTACGGATATTATCGCGGATTTGGTATAATTATCCATTTTTAACTTCCTGACTTTTGGATTGCTTTTCTTATTTCGCGGTCACGAGGCGGATCGTCCCGTTCGAAAATTCGTAAAAATTAGTTTTATTTCATGTTTAACATTCGCATAAATATTAGAAACCATTGTATTTATGTTTAAATATCCGACCTTATGCGTTTAACACTAACATAGTTGTTGTAAATGGAGATTTTGGTCTCTTCAATAGTGTTCAAAGTCTAAATCGAACGCTACAGGTTTGTTCTCATAAAATTGAATGGTCATAATATATTTGTTTCAAATCTGGGTGTTTTGTAGCCGAAAGTCCTTCTTAGAATCTGATAGTTATGGCACACGTATCTTATTGAGTGTCCGAAAGTGTATGACTATATTGGGTATCTTATGTCGCGGTTTATTTATCTAATTTAGTACTTTAATTATAATAAATATACCGGGTATATCAAGACCGCGACCTAAAACGAAGCCGGGTGGTAGTTTTAGTGGTTACAGACACAACGCAAATACAAATTTCGCAAAATAAGCGACAGATTTTTTTTTGCAATTGTTTAAAAAAAACATTGTTTTTGGGTAGTAAATACCTAGTTATTACGAAAATAGTAATTTACCCGCAACTTACCATTGCGGCTTAAAAATAAAAAGGTGTACATCATTATTTTTGGAAAACTATGTATATACCACCCAAATACGACGATAAGTAAAAAATTCCCAAAAAAAAGTTGACTTATTTTTGCGAAATTTTTGAGTGCATTGTGCCTGAAGTCACTAATACTACCACCTGGCTTCGTTTTCGGTCGCAGTCTTGATATACCCTGTTTAATTTAAATAATAAGCAATGAGAGCAACCCTGCTGGCACTCGACTGTCGTGTGCTTGGGTAGAAACCTAAAATGTATTTTATATCCCTTAAGGTTGAAGCAGATTTTTAAAATTACATCAAATTATAAATTAAATGAGACATGAAGAAAAATAAAAATAATCGACATTAAAACACTCTTACTACAAATAATTATAATTAATAAAAAAATGAAATTATTTACCAAATTGCGACAACAAATAAAGAAATTGTAAAATGCAAGTTGCACAAATAAATTTTTAACGCTCCACCCAAAAATAAATAAAAAAATACTTTTTAAAACATCTTGTAAACAACGTTTGATGCGCAGTTTTACCGCTCCCGTCCGCTCTACTGATGGGAAAGCGATCCTTGTGAAGAAACGTACCGGCTAATGATTTGCTAACGACCATATTTATATTTTAATACACCCTAGGTACCGATTATTTCCTTTGAGGGTGCCTCCGCCGATCAATCGATGCTCATCTTTGAGACGTCTTTGTCAGTTTATGTTTTTACTTTATCTGAATTGTGTTTAATTCTTGAAATACGTAGCTTAGTAAAGTAGATATTTTTGGTATTAGTGAAAGCTAAAATGGAGAGCGACGATCTGGAGCAAATAAAAATTTTACAGCTCGAATACAGTATCATTAGAGTAATCCAACAGGTATTTATTATAAACTGGTCAAAATAAATATAAAATAGCTACATGTGGATACCGATATAGGGCTCGTCCGGGATTTGAACCCGGGACCTCTCACACCCGAAGCGAGAATCATACCACTAGACCAACGAGCCGGTTAGTAAGTGTGTCTGTGAGCGTGTTCTAGTACTAACTCGATATTAATGACTACTTTATATTTGTACAAGTGTTAATGGATCTGTCGTGATACAAATATTGACAAATACCAACACATGGCTCGTTGGTCTAGGGGTATGATTCTCGCTTTGGGTGCGAGAGGTCCCGGGTTCAAATCCCGGACGAGCCCTTGTTTTGTTTATAGTGGAATAAACTCCACGCTATTACGGAATAACACTGGAATTTAGAAATTAAATGTGGACCGGTAAAGTGGTTTACAACTTAACAGTGCAGTTAAAAAAGGAAATTGGCAAATTTTTTACTACTCACTAAACTGTGGTCGCTATATCGATCCAAACTGCTATGTGTTTGTAAATAACTATTATCCCTTAATACAATTTACATCACTTTGTGTAGACACAGTGATACTTATGCAATGTCACAAGTGTGGTTAAAAGGGTGTATGCACGACACAAGTTTATCGGTCGAGTCAAAACCAGGTATAGGTTAACATAAACTAGAAATTACACTTAATAAAATTAATATATCTGTATTTTTGTAGGTCTGGCGTTGGTTAAAGATACATATATTTTATTAATGAAATCCCTAAATTAATTTTATTAACACGCTTTAATTAGCTTCGCTTCATATATATGTATGTAAGGGAATCTTTGAAGTCGATTTTCGAGCACTTCAAAACGTCGGCTTGACTTGAAAAATAAATAAATAATAGTTTAAAACCTAAAAAACACACTTTAGTTTCGAACCCCAAATAAGAAATAAAAATAAATGTTAATGAATTTAAGACGAGAAAGTGGACTGAAATACATTTATTTTATGGTTAAAAAGCGTGGGGTGCTTACAACAATTATTTATCATCAAGCACCCTAGTTTTATAAACAATTATTTATTTGTACTAAGAAAATCCAACTACATTATGTTTCAGTTTCCTAATTCAAGGAAAATTCTAATTTTATACGTCTTGTTTAACAAGTACTCTCCTAAAGCCTACTTTACCGAACTTGTCCCATCTAAATGCTTCCATAAAATTACACGGATTTTTCTTTTCTATATGTTTATTAGAATATTTATAAAAATGTTATGTACCGAGTTATCCGAGCAATCTGCGCGGCGGTGGCGCTAGCACCTAAACGGAGCCCGAGTAATTCAATTCCTTTATGAATAAAAATACCTGGCGCGGAAATATTTTACACCCACCGACACGATAATGTCATTTGAGCCACATATTTTGACTATTGTAAAGAGTTTGTGAAGTTAGGCCTGGTAGAGTTAAGACGTGAACAGTAAGTTGGCTCTACATGAGATCTGATGACTTTTTGACAGTGCGAGTCATATGGTCTCGTCTTGGCAACATTTTACATGGTTTTTTTAGGCGGAGTCACTTATTACATTTAATGTTTATAGGTAAAAAAGTTGACTCTAAAATAGGTAGCCAATTGATATGATTGATTCGACTTGTTATCAACTGTTAGGCCACTATGGCTAGTCATTAAAAACTAAATATACCTTTCCATAATAGTTTCTTAGATTTACTCCAATGTTACATTGAAATAAAACTAGTTTTACGGATTTTAACGCGAATTTGGTTGAAGATGGAATTAAATGTACTCATTTAAAACAATCGTGAGTTATAAAACACGTATTGAATCGGTCTGTCGCGTGCCACCCATCTCTCTCCGAGTAAGTAAAACACAGTGTATTTCTTATTTCAAGAGTATCGGTTCATAACATCGTATCTGGAAATTATACGGGACTCAACATCTGCGCCCCGACTCGTTCCGCTTTGGAAAATAATAAAGTTTCGTTTAAACGCAATTCGTATGTGAGATACGACGAATGAGGCGTAATAAAGTGTATTAGAGAAATGTATTGCAAATAGAAAATATTTTCTATATGTTCGTTCGTATGCGAAACATACGTTTAAATTTTTATTCAACTGTGCGCGGTTTTATTGGCAATGGTTGGGTGCTTTGTTTGAATTTATTATTTTATTGCAGCCTGACAGGTTCCTAAGCTTGGGCCGTTAAGATTCTGTGTAGTAAAATGTGAGTGGTAAAGGCCTTTTTTTAAGTAAATATTACTTTTTTCAAAGAATTTTAAAGCTAAAGGATTTACCTACAAAGGTTTTACTTAAATTAGGCATAAAAATACAGTTAACCATTTGAATATTATTTGATGAAGATTGTATACGTATCAAACTCCATATTGTGCACTTGCATCAAGTAAGCTTAAACAAAACATGGGCTCGTCCGGGATTGAACCCGGGACCTCTCGCACCCAAAGCGAGAATCATACCCCTAGACCAACGAGCCGATTAGTTAAGTTGGCTATAAGCATGTTCTAGTACTAACTTGATATTAATGAGTACTTAATGTTTGTACAAGTGTTAATGGATCTGTCGTGATACTACATATTATTGGCAGTTACTAACACACGGCTCGTTGGTCTAGGGGTATGATTCTCGCTTTGGGTGCGAGAGGTCCCGGGTTCAAATCCCGGACGAGCCCTCTTTTATATTTACTAGTCTATCATGACCTTGGAAATATACCAATAGCATACCACCAGACGACACACTGTATAAAGATATATTGAATTTTTCCGCTGCTTAGCCGCAACTTTTTCTTATAACTTTACCGCGATCTCAGCAATAATTTTGACTTTTAAAATCAATGGATATCCAACTTATCACTTCGAATTGTTTATCATGGGTCCTCAGCCATACTTCTTTATTCTGACTCTACATCCACAAAAATGTCTCACCAAAGACAGCCACAACTCAGCCGAAGCCAGCAGCAATGTATTTACTTGCGCAATTGTAATCTCGGTGCCAGTTCGGGAATTTATAACCGCAAGTTTAAAACAAGGCGCCGGAGCGCGGACATTTGAATGTTTTAACATTACTTAGTGCCCTCCGAGGGAACGGGAATCATCTTAATGCCGGTAATTATACGGATTCAACGAATTACTCGGTCATAAGTAAACAAACGGAACGTCTATTTACAATCGTAAATTTTCTGAGTGCTCCCCAGTTATTGCAAAGTCATTAATGGACTGGCTTTTTAATGTTATTTTTAATTAAATAGAATTTATTTCAAGTTCTAAAATGTCGTCGGAAGTGATTTTGTTGCTCAACAAAACTATGAGACTAGCACAGCCTATAACTATAGACCATAACTGGAACAAGACATCGAGGTTGGCCGAAACAAAGCTGGATTGGTGTCGGTAGAGAACATAAAATTACAAAAGATTAAGCAAAGACTGGTGTATCCCGAAATCCGAGCCATGCATTGTTTTATATTATGGCTTACATTTGTATTGGTTTTTTTTTTGTAGTTCGCTGTATGTAGCTTTTTCTTTTGCTTGGACTTCTTCCAATTCTATCTGATATTTTTCGTCAATCTTTTGCATTGATGATCTATTACTAGCTTCACGTCATTCTATCGAATAATGTCAGGGTGCTTGGCCAGCGTGTGGCATTTTATTTTCCTCTTATAAAGTACGGTACCGGAAAATTATCTGTTCATTTTTTTAATTAATTTAATTTAGATTTAGTTAAGTATGTACCTATATTTGAAAAGTTGTAATCTAATATTTTCTAAAAAGTGTTTCTATATTTCCAAAATCGACGTAATACCAGCAACAATAGCGCAAGAGCAAAGAACAAGCATCATTCTCAGTGTGGATTGTTGACATTAAAAAATGTAATTAAAAATATCATCAATCAGAGTATAAAGTGGGATTGCGATCACAAAGGATCCTTAAGCCTTGTAATGTCTGCGGCTTCGGTGAAACCCAAAGAAAATACTCGTTTTTTAAATGACTCGGATTATGAAAAATTGGATGGATGCAAAAATAAATGACTCTAATGAGAAAAATCTTCGTCAAGAAGAACCTTTAGAAGTGTTTTTTTTTTTTCTCTGTCCCTCTCTTTCTGTTTTTTATGTTCTACTCATATTATTTTTACGATTCACATATTTCATTTATAGTTAGTTTAATTTCATTGACTAAATCCGTTACAAAGTTTCTTGATAGGCTCGTGTCGGAAGTGGAATTGAAATTTTCCGTTGCAATATAGGATGACTCACGAAACATACTCATATTAAACGGGTATCTGGATAAGGTTTTGAATAGGAAAGATCGGATGAGAGTAATCATTAAGGAGACTTTTGCCCAGCATTGAGACTACAATCATTCATACATAGACGTCACGACTCTATCCCACAGCAGTAGGCACTTTGCTCGATCTTGACATACTACTTTTTCTTCGTCTACTTTCATCAATCTCTTCATGCATTCTCGTCGGTTCAGGATACTTTTAACATGGCCGTTGCCTAACGTCCCATCAATCTGGTTCATATGTGGTAGGTAAAATAAAATAAATAAATACACCCAACAGTCACATACATAGTCCTGACCCCACACTAATATCGAGTCTTGTGTCGTGGGTTTCAGAAACTACGAGAGACTTTTCAGTGTGTTTACCCAGACTCGAAATAAATACCTGTGGATCACACAAATATTTGTTTCGGTGCGGGGATCAAACCCGCGCCTCTCGTTTCACAGGCGGCGTCTAACCAACTGCGCCACTGAGGGTGTCAAAAATACCAGTTTAATAGATAAATATAAAAATTCACTTACGTGCACCAAGAATTCTCTCAGCACTACAAACTGGCAATGCTGTTCTTATATTTGTCCTAATGTTAACGTATTTTGCTAGTTTTAATTATAAGGAGCAGCGCAGAAGGAAACTTAAATATAAACAGATCAAGTGTCTGCCATGAGCTGCACAATTCCCGTCGTATTTACACAAGCACGAGTGATGTAAGGACGCGCTCTTAGTGGAGGGGAGACGTCTCGTTGCACTCTTTATTATATTAATAAATAAAAAAAATATGTTTAGATTTCATCTCGTTTATCTATTTTTTAATGAGTGCTTTTATACTATAGATAAAGACACATCATTTGGATACAGTAGTGCGAAGGGAATCAATGAACAAAATTTGGATTTGCCCAAACATTTAACAATGTTTCTGTTAAAGCTTCTACTTTCCTGACGCTTTCATTTAGCACGGAATTATACCACAAATGGCTAATTTAATCGTCATACAATCCCAACAATGCCGATTCTCTTTTTTATATTCCCGATTCCTAATTAAAAATTATAAATCTTTTACCAGATCATGATAGAAAAATCTTCAAAAATCGCTGTCCCCAGGTCCCTGTTCGAGGTCCAATGGCTGTGTAGCTTGCGAGCTAAATGGCTGGCGCACTCAACTCGCGGCCGGCTAATGAAATAAGATCCCGCCTCGGAGCTAAGGAATGGCGGAATTAAAACTACATCAATGAGCGGCCGCTACCAGTCCAAATGGAAAATTTTAAGGCGCACCGCTAAAATGCTATCTGTTTCGCTGTATTCCACTGACATTTGTGATCTGGAACGAGTGTAATGGAAATTGCGTCGCGAATCCAATTAACGCTGTATTTGTACTACATGGATGATTTATAGTGTTGTCGATTTAGTTCATCTAATTTTATTTTCCGTACGTTATAATTTATTCGCCATTTAGCTCTGGATATTTATAAATGGAGCTTAAGTTCAGCAATGGGTGATAATTATATTGATTTTGTTTTATTATCCATGTCTGTGATAAAATTCGTTTTCTATATACATAATCTCTTCAATTTGACGAGATATTGGCAAAACCATAGCTACATTTAAGAGCTTTTCTTTGAACCGAAGGAAAATTCAATTGCCTATTTAATATACGCTCATAATTGCACCATTATTTAATTTTTGCGACTTATTACAATAAACATCAATTAATTTTAATTTTTAACGCACACACGCATACAAACAATATACACAGTCAATTGCAATTCAAAAAGTATTTGAATATAATTATTCTTGTGCCCGTATCATTTGGCGCAAAGTCCAGATGAAAGTGAGGGCTTAAGAAGCCCTTTGAAAGAAGTCATCTGGCTCGCTTGATTGATGGCGGCACGCAGATTTATTATGTTAATTCAACGCCGTTTCAACAAAAACCACGCTAATGAAGTTCGGAGAAATGACAAGTTTTTTCAGATGCGCACATACATTGTTTACGGTATTTTGTGTGTTTAAATACATTTCCACCAATTAATTTACGAAAAACTGTTCTTATTAGTTAAGATGATGTGACGAGAAGACCTCTCGACTGATGGTAAGCACCACCATCATTAACAGAAGCAACAACACTAAGAACAATTAAATTTCAACAGTATATGACACTGTACCGTGTCCGTCACCCCGAGGCATTAGGTGTTAAGTCTCTTCATGCTTACTTACTGGCTTCAATATCTTTTAAACAGGAATACAAAATCAATGCTTAGAGGCAAAAGTAGATATACCATCGAATACGAGAGACCTAACACATGAAAAATAATGTCTGCTTTATATTACCCAAATTTCCTAAGTTTTATAAATACATGTTAGTACGAGAAATATACACCTAGAAATGGAATTCCTGCTTTTATATAACCCAAATTTCCCAATATTTTTAAATACATGTACGTTTTGGCTTAATAAACTAGTCCGCCTAATCTACTTAAGCATAAAGCATCTCTTTAAGTAGGTATGTAATCGGCTTATAATGTATCCAAGGTCTTACAATGACGATGTAGAACACGTTACTTAGATTTTTGACAACGAAACTAAATATGTTTTTTTACTTTAAAATAATACTAGATAAATGCAGGTATGATATTTACAGAGCTGCTGAAATACAAGACGAAAATGATGCCCAGTCATTGCATTATGGCTACAAGTGGTATAAGTACTGGTGGCTATACTAGTGATAAGTCTCCCATATGGGAGAGGCCGCCTGGGTAGGTACCACCGCAATGTCTATTTCTCCCGCCCATCGGCAGTGTAAATGCACTGCTATGATCCGAGACTAAACATCTTATATCTCAGGATGGCGAGCGCAGTAGAATGCCAAGCATTGCTTTATAATACATGGTGTTTGGTTTTGCTACTGTCCATGAGCGGACGTATCGGTTACCATCAGGCAAATGGCATGCTCGTCTCGCTATTAATTGCGAAAAAAATACATACAACAAGACCCAAAACCTGGTGACTGATGGTAAAACGTTCGTATCTGTCCTGTTAGTAAGTCCGTATACAATGGTGAAGACCCATCACAGTGAACCACGAAAAGATGTCGTGTTTAGAATCAACCAATGTTACGAGGCTGACATAATTATGTCGACCGAATGGAGAGCCTATTTAGATTGCATTACGAGTATACTTACGGTTTGATACTGTCACATCATCGTGCAAGTATAAAAAAATCTAACCTAGCTCTCACTTTACCATTACTCCATTCACAACGAATGCAATACATTACGCCAAATTTTAAAAGAATATAAAAAGAAAGGCTTTCTCTTACGTAAGCTGAGGTAGGTGGCGCGAGGAAATTGCTTTTTGTCACACCTGCTCACAAAATTATCAAAACCCTCGCACGGCTCGTGTTTAAACTGCAGATGATACGTAACAGTTAACACTACGTCAAATAATTTAAACTAATACACGTATTCGTTTAATAAAAATTAATTCATACAAAATGTAGTTCATTTAAAAAACATTGAGGCATTTTTCAGTAGAACAAAATAATTGTCTATACTCAGCCACGGTCATTGAAGTAGGTATTTATTAAATATACATAAATATTAAGAAAAGAATCATTTCAAATATTTTTTACTTTACAATATTTCTTCCCCCACATTTTGTGAATAATCACCATGATCGATGAACCAAATCGCGATAAAACCAAATCGCGATAAAATCCGAATAAAATAGTCTTATTTCAATGTGTAACATTCGCGTAAATCTAAGAAACCATTAATCACCATGATTTCCAACACGCTTGCCCAATACGTACAATGTACATACATAAACTCACGCCTTTTTCCCAGAGAGAGTAGGCAGAGGTGCTACTAGGACTTAGGACACCCACATTTCGCCTTGTATGTTCCGTCCCACAATGTGATAGCGGGCGAGCCTATCGTCATATCGGACACAAATTATACTACAACTAAATCAGATTCGATTCCTGCCGCTCTCGCAGCTACTAAAATATACATATGCTCTATTAAACATATCAAAGTATTATTTATTATTAGTCGTCTGTCGGCATCCCATACATTTCCATTGAAGCGTTCATTGTGTTACCATTTCGCCAAACGTTTTACAGTTGGCTTGCCTTATACGCTTGCCTAATATTTGGTCGGCTAACGGCACACCATTTGAATAAATATGGTGCACACATGACAACAATTAACAGTCAAATGGAGTATTTGATTGTTATATTTATCGGATAATAGAGCAGGCTTTAGGTCTAAATGGTTTGCAGTGGAAGGCCTGCATTCAATATTGGATGGAGAATTGAAGAACTGGTTATAAAAATCTGACTGAGTTAGTTTTGGCTTAGGCAGGTTCATGTTTATTTCTCTGTGATTGTATGTACTTATATAAGCACATCTATATTTGGAGGTGTTGTATATCTTTGAAAACCCATATATTATAACCCATGGAAAGGTTACTATCTATCCCGGGACCCCATTTTCTCATATTAGACCTTAAACCAAAATTATAGTCAAAATAGTAAGCTAAAGCCTGACGAAGCAAAGGATCATCAAAGCCTTCACACCTACACCCGCCAAATTCTATTTTAGTTCCTATACTGTCCAAAATAGCCTTTAAACTTACGATGATATAAATATACTTCCATTCAGTTAAATAGAGATGTGAAAGGTCGAATATCGCCAACGCAGATCCAGGCGCGACTACAATATCGACCACCGACAATAGTGTCGTGCTATCTGTCGATAAATGTCGATACACTTCGGACAAGCTTTGTTGGTGCAACTAGAAAGTGAGACGTAACTATCTGAGCCGAGGCGAATAATAGATATGGGTAATGTTATGTGATGTACTTACTTAATACTGTAGAAGTTGAGTGAGTGGAAAATATAATATAGGTACAGATAAGCAGCATATATTTGAGCAATACGTTTAAAAATATATAGAATGTTAGAACGATACTACAGAGCGATTACCAAAAGTGCACTATGATCGGCAAGGAAAAATGTAATAAAATTTAAAAAAAATCCTCCGAAAAATTCTAACACGACCATTTCATAACAAAAACAATGTGAGTACAGAGCACCCTCCAAGAACACTTCTAAAATCGAGACACATAAACACCGAGACTTCGCTAAAACTCAATAATTGTCGCAGGCATTATTGAATCAGCGGGCAGGGTACCGGGTAGCAGTACCGGGTACGGGTACTCAATACCTGGCCGTTACTATACTTCCACATTTTAACCCTTGCCCGGCTGAGATAAGTTTATTTTGAGCCGTAGAGTGCCGTTGTTCGTTTAAGTGGTTCTTTTGTGACGACATTCCGGTGCGCCTCTGTCAATTAACCCTGCTCCAAGCTCAAAAATTAAGTTAAAACACTCCGACTTCCCAACCCGTGTTTACTTATTGCCAATCGACGTGGTACGCAGTAACTTCATAAATTAAAACTCAACAGGGACTAATATGGGGAGCAAGTTTTATGCGGCGAGACACTGACGTTTTATTATTTCATCGGCGAACGCAAAATCAATATCCGTATCGGGAATAAATTTGCGATGTTAATTATAGGTACGACGATGTAAAATGTATGGATATAGGAAGGGTAGACGGGTAAATATTATCATTATTAATAATTTGAACCAGATCGCACTTTAATCTCAACTATAGTATAAATAATTAGTACCGTAATACTACTAACGTGACCAGAAAACGTATCTGACATAGAAAGTGTCGATATTCCCATTAATTCTTAATTCCTAAGTTTGTCTTTCTCCACTCCTTATATGATATTTATTCCTTTCATCTCAAATCCAGTATCGCTCTTATGGTTTTTCTTATTTCACAGCTTATTTGGCAACAGACAAAGTAACAAGAGGTCGGAGGCTATAGCCCACGGCACACAGCTCTGACTTTTTGATGTTATCTATGTAATCAGTTACTTATTGCTCACACATAGACCAAAGTGAAGCGACAGCTTGGCTGTCGCGTTTCGTTCGGTGAGTGAGATTGTCGGATGCCCAATCTGTCTTTCCTCTTCCTATCCTTTTTGCTTCCCGGCCCCTTCCCAATTTGATGGTCCGACAACATAGTCATGGTCCAAGCGTTGTGGGTGTTTATGGACGGCAGTGATGACTTACCATTAAGTGACCTATTTGCTCATTTGGCAATTTTTTTTAAATAAAAAATACTTTACGACTGCCTCGGTGGCGAAGTTGTATTACGGTACGGTTACAAAGCTGAGGTCTCGGGTTCGAGTCCCGGGTCGGGCAAAGTGGTATTGGATTTTTCTATTCATTATCAGCCCGGAGTCAGGAATTTGTGCCCGATATGGCGATAGACTCGCCCCCTATCACATCATGGGACGGAACATACAAGGCGAAATGTGGGTGTCCTGGTGGCGCCTCTGCCTACCCCTTCGGGGATAAAGGCGTGAGTTTATGTATGTATGTATGTAAAAAATACTTCACACTGACCATAGGCCTCTCTCTCTCAAGGATTTCCGTAGAGACCTGCTGGAAGCCTATAATTAAAATTAATATAGATTAATTAATTTAACGTTTCTTCATAAGCGGTATGGGAACATCAAAGGTGCGTTCGGCGCCACCGTTTCCGCGCTTAACTTTGTTTACTACAAATAAAAGCGGATAACAGGCAGACGACTTCGTATAAGGCACGGTACGCGGTTATGATCGACTATAAAATACTTATATGGTACAAGCGACACCGCCTTTGAAGCACATGTTAATCGGTAATGAGTCATCGTTATTACGTGATTATCACATCGGTACAGAACTCGCCTTGTCGAGATTATTTGGAATTATACTGTTCTATCTCCACATGAAGAGGTAGACAAATCTGTGAACAATGAATAAATATTTGTAGTAAAGAAAAATATATTACAGTTACTGGTACGCGCGACACAAGACGCTTGCCTAACTGTACGGACTATTGTATTGTTGAGTGTAATTTTATTTCGCTTAAAACAATTATAACAATATCGATGTTGAAATCATTGTTATAAATAACTAATATAACCAATAATAAATCAACTAAAAATCCGAAACACGCGTAACGAGGCGAAACCATCCATTAGTAGCTCGCACGTAACATAGCCACACGTCGTGCCAAGTTGTAAAACTTAAGCCCGCGGCCGTATAACTTGGCTTACCAACACTAAGTAGACACATATTTCATGCGGGCTCACCGCTACCTGCGCCTAAAACAATCAAACAACCACTTAAACAACGAACGCAAACAACTACACGCTTAGCTTTAACTAAATACCAAGCGCGGCTTAAGTAAGATAAGTTGGGGCTACGTACAAACACTGCCTCTGTATGCCGCCGCAACATCACTGTAATCCGTGAAATGGTCTTTATGTTAGCGCCACATTATGGATCAAATATTGGCCGAATAGCCGTTGCCTAAAGTGGACCTAGAAAAAACATACATAAACTCACGCCTTTATCCCCGAAGGGTTAGGCAGAGGCGCCACCAGGACACCCACATTTCGCCTTGTATGTTTCGTCCCATGATGTGATAGGGGGCGAGCCTATCGCCATATCGGGCACAAATTTCTGACTCCGGGCTGATAATGAATAGAAAAATCCAATATCACTTTGCCCGACCCGGCACTCGAACCCGAGACCTCAGCTTTGTAACCGTACCGTAATACAACTACGCCACAGAGGCAGTCAGAAAAAAGATCTTGATTTAAATTTAAACTGCAACAGCACCAGCGCTTGGTATCATTTCCGTGCGTCTTCGGTCTTGGCTATAACGTTGGTGTAATGCAATTCCTCTATAGTCTATCCCATAGGCATAAGCAGCGTTAATTTTCTCAAACCATTGTCTTTCCATTCGCTAAAGACATTTGTGTTCACTATAAATCCATTTACGTACATAAAACCATTTGATGAAAATAATAACAAATTATCTTAAGATCGTATTATGTAATCGACTTAGGTATTTATTAACTAATTATACTATCTTTAAAAAACTTTTGAACATACATACATACATAAACTCACGTCTTTATCCCCGAAGGGGTAGGCAGAGGCGCCACTAAGACACCCACATTTCGCCTTGCATGTTCCGTCCCACGATGTGATAGGGGGCGAGCCTATCGCCATATCGGGCACAAATTCCTGACTCCGGGCTGACAATGAATAGAAAAATCCAATATCACTTTGCCCGACCCGGGATTCGAACCCGAGACCTCAGCTTTGTAACCGTACCGTAATACAACTACGCCACCGAGGCAGTCTTGAATATATCTTCAATAATAAGTGCCTAATGCTTGTTAGCTGACAAAAACGTGGAATCTTAAAATTCGCTAATTAGAGTCTTCCAAATTATATAAATAGAAAACACAAAGCGTTCCGTGAAAGCGTTCAACTAACTTAAAAAAAATTAATTAACACATCGACCTTCATTTATTTACATTAACATATTGTATCTGAATGGTTTTTAACTTATATAGATCTCAAAATTATTTGTTGTAGTCTAGTAAGAATACTGATTTGAAATTTTGAACATCCCCTATGATCATCCGACCTTTCCGCGTCCTTACACCAGTCTATCACTGCTATCACGCTGGCTAAGTACAGATGGACTTTAAAAACCTTCGTTATTCTTACGAAGTTTTCTCAAGTATGAACATTAATATGTTTTATTTATACCCTAATATTTTTAGTTTGTTTCTACACCTAAGAAACCACATCAGTAAATAACAATTATACTCAATACTTTATGCTGCACAACCAACACCTCGGCTGATAAATTATGCGTTAGCTGAACTAATCTACGGAATAAATTAATAGTACATTAAGCGGCAATCCGAGAATTCGCATTAATAAGTTTGTACAGCGAGCGCGCGCACCGGCCGATCCGTGCTCAATCGAACCTCCACCCACCCCGCAATTTATTTAAGAATGTTATGTAAATTTGAACACAAGTCTTTGATCGTCCGCATCAAAAGTCCAAGCAAAAAACTTCCACTAGAGCGGAGAAAAAACGAGAGAAGCTTAAGAAAAATAATGATTTAATCTTACTTTTCGTCGTGTCGCATATAAAAGCGTCGCGGCGGGGGCGGCGCGCCGGTCGCCAGAATCGTTTTTAATCTTTGCTTTGTAAAGGTGATTATGAGGGATTATAGGTTTGGAAGTATGGCTGAAATTTCTCGTCTGAAGTGGCAGCCCCTTCGACTCATTTATGGCGTATTTTTTGGGCGTCGCAGGTGGGGTTGCGGTCGCGCCCCCCTCATACTTCTCAACTTTTCCTTATTCTAGAGCTCTTCAAAGGAAAGGCTTTATTACGTTTTGTTTTGTCTTCGCTGATAGACGATCAGAGCCTCTTTTAACGGATGAACTGCGGTCGCTGCTCCTTACCACTGTCTTCTTACGCCCAATCTGTGGCAATAAATACTAATTTATTTACATTGTTTGAATATTAAGAGGAAATTTTCTGCAAAATGCGTAGTAAAGAAAAATCGTATCCGCCTAAATAGCGGCCATCTTATAACCATAGTAGAATACAACCACAATGGTGGAAAACCACACATTGTGATAATGGCATAATTGTGTTGACCGAAGAGAGATAACCTTATTGCTTTGATGAATATTCTAATGGGATTAATAACCACGACATACAATTTTCATAGTGCTTGTATAAGAAACACCAAAATATTCAAAACTTAATATTTTTACTGCACACAAATATTCTCTACATTTCCAGACATGCCTCCATTTACATATACGGATACGAGAGCTTGTAGTGTAAGAGCGTGCAGTTTTGTCATTTTTCATTACGTGCCTAGATCAGGATTGTCAACCGAACGCGCGGCACTCTTGCAGTAGATATAACCTTTACATACCACTTATATATATCGTCTAACCTCCATCGCACCAGCCGCTTAAATATAAACCTTAATTAATGTCACGGAGGTTGAAATTCCTTTACCCAGGTGGTGAGTTAATACGTTTCGTTGTGATAAGGAGTCTGAGTAAAGCTTCCCTTGGTAGTTGAAGAGTGGTGCCAGTTTAAGTCTTGAACTGTTACTATGAATACGTAAACGTAGGATAAAACCTTCTACATACAAAGTATTACCATTCTATGTAATTTAACATGACAATCCTTATGTACGTTGAGCTACGGCGCTACGTGGTAGTTTTATGAGATATTCGTAGCTACCGACGTAGCTTTCCTTAATACTGAAACATTTACAGTGAAAATAAGTAAGTACATACATTCGTACTGTAGACTCGCACGTTTGCTGTTTTCTTATGCCTAGGATTACGCGGAGAGCACTTCACTGCCGCTGTAAAAGCTGTTTCCAATCATACGGCACTTATTCCAACGCTACAGGTGAAATCCTCTCGAGTGGATCTACAATACGATTGATCAAAAATAATAGCTTTTAAAGAGCATCAGTAGATTGGTACTTATGTAACGGACGACTTAATTATATTGCTTGATCTTAGCGGGGTGGTCGCGGGGGGCTCGTCTCATCTCAATCGCAAATCGGCCATCTTGCGCCCCCGAGATCGCCGCCCGCACACCCCCGCGCGCCCCGCACCCCCGCGCACCCCCTCGTCCATTATACTTTTTAAGCTCCAATCTCGTTCATTTAAACGGTTGGCTTTAGATGGCAATCGCATTTTTCCACTGCAGGTCACGTCTCGACCCGTCTCCCGACTCGAGGGCTTAAATCAACAAAAGAAAATAATAAGATTCGTTCAAATTAAAAGTGTAATGTCGCGAAAGTGCGCGCCGCGCCGGCTGCGTCTAATCCCGCGCGCGCTCTTCATTAGGCGGGAGCCGCTAAGGCCTCGGAAAACGTTTAAAAACGTCGCCGAGAATTTTTCTTTATTCATAACAGGGATTAAGAGAAATGCAAATGAAGCGAGGCGTCGCGGGAGACTACTTAGCTGTGTCAACAACGTTTCGTAAATTCCAAACATTGTGTATTTTTTTCCGCTTCATTGGTCTACGCTCGTGGCGTGATTGTTGTAATATTTACGACAAAATCACATTCGAACGTGTGATTTTTTAAATAGCATGGTCGCTCAGTAACGATACATATGATAAATTTTATTTACTTTCACATAAATTCGAGATACAGGTTGAGGTAACCCACATGTTCAATGACAAACAATCTACCTACTTCCATGGAAAATTATTGTAGCACACCATAACCTAAAAGATATTCTTGCAAAGAATTTCTTAATCTGACTCTTAAAGTAAATATTCTAAACCCAAAACCTCACCTTACAACTCTAGTATGTACACTTGTACACTCAGCTTCTGGGCAGAGATCTTCTCCCACATTCCTCAAGAGGTTCTGATAAAATTGTTCTACAAAACTATTCCAAAAACAAACTTACGAATTAAAACAAATCGAGAACAAAAGACGGAGATAACGCAGAAACAGTAAGGTTAATGAAGACATCGTAATAGAGGCGGTATGTATCGATCGGTTCATTTATTTGTTCATCCGGCCTTACGGTTTATACAGCTCGCAACTCTTTTGCGACGGCCCTTGCCTATAGGGATGAGGTAGACCTTTGTTTATAAAGTATCGATAAAAGTTATACAAACTCTCATATTTTTATTTTGAGTCGATAATTATAATTGAACTGGGTACTAGTGATACGTTTGTCCAACATGTTTTTCCTTGGCTTCAATAATTAAGCCATTAGTATTACACCTTATTTGGTAATCACAAGATCAAATATGTAGATAGTATGATATGATTGCGACCCCAATATCTATAAAAAATATAACCTCAATTCCTAACAACATTTCCATCAACACACTTTCATGAAAGCGCAACAATGCGGGCTTTTGTAAACGTAAAGATAGGTCAAGCAAGTCGCTAAGACATGCATTTGCAGACGTTCTGTAGTATAACGCGGAAACATTTTAAACCTTCAGTCTGTTGTCTATTAGTCAGTGTAATTTTATTTTTATAATAAAACATCTAGTATTTATTTATCGATAAATTATAACCCCGCATCCCACCCCTACCGTTCAACTCGGCGGTCTCGTCGTATATTTTTATTTGGAATTTATATCTAGCAACGAATCCCACATTATTGTCTCCGAGCATTTATTTTGTGATGGGCATTAAAACAAACCCCTTTTTCTTGGAGAGGCGATTTCATTTTAGCTGGGTTTAGAAAATTTAAGGCCCGTCTTACGAGCTTCGGTATTGCGCGGCCTCTGGCGGTGGGTGGAATAATTAATTTACTCTATTATACCCTTTTCTCATTCAGATAATGCTGCGGAATAAAATGTTTGCGTTATGGAATTTTGAGGTGTTAAGATTTATGACCGTTTTCGCCTAATTGGCATGTTGTGTGTGTAGTAGATTCTGGATTCGTGACTTTTACTTTAATACAAGTTTAAATCGAGTAATCGAAAATTATGTCTCCTAGAGGACTTACTGTAGCTGAATTTGATAGTGATAATGACTCGAAAGCTCAGAAATAACTTCAATTGTATACACTTGGTTATATTTAAATGGATGATATAGCTCGCCTAGCTGAGAGCAGAAGGGTCAGTGGAGCCGAAGATTACGGATTTAAAACCGAGACACACACATGACTTTTCAAAATTATTATCCGTGTTTCCTTAATAAACCATTAAATATTAAAGGCTTAAATCGTCGGATTAGAAACAAAGAGAGACTCCGAGATCCCGATAAACGCAAAAGAATAATAGTAGAAACGTAGAACGTAGGTACATATTATTTGTTTCGAAGAGGAATCGAACCCGCTACCTCTCCTTTTATCGTCTTTTCCGCCACGTCGCGTCGCCACTAAAGTCATAAAATCACATTAGGAATATGACGCGTAATATAGCAAAAATTTGCAAGCCAATAACAAATTTGGAAACATTCGCAACACAGCCACTCTATTCCCAGCCAGTAATCTGCTTAATGAAACACACATTAATGAAATGAGCGCGTAATTTTTGTACTTGATGACGTACGCGGCAATCAAAGTGGTCCAACTCAAAGGTTCCTCTTTTGTTTGCACACTCGTTGATATCCTGCCCGCTGTGAAATCGCCTGAATATCCGACGAGATAACTGTGTGTGGAAGGGGTTTTTGTCATATCAGTGATATTTTATTTGGTAAATGTAAGATTCTAACAAGCTAAACGACAAATATTTAAAAGTGGCATATTTTCAGCAGTCAACATCATGTGGGAGATAATTCAATTCTAAGATATTTTAATGTGAAAAACCATACCATCCGCACATGATTTTTAACGTTTTACAGAATTATTTGACGTACTTTACGAGCAAACGCCTGACATCACGACCTTCTAACGCGGCATGATTGATGATGATGATGACTCTCATAAATACATTTTCCTCTCTATTTTTTTGTTTTTTCCTTTTCAGTTATTACAAAGGCCTACATACAGACCCAAAGTATTTAACTTAAAACACTTATACACTCACGCAATATTATATTGTCAGATAAAATCACGGAACGCTTTCCATATTTAGTTGTCCGTAGTATCCACAGCTTAATTTGATTAGCAACCGCAAACCATAGAGTGCTCACTCCACGGGCTGGACAGCAAACTTTGGCGGCGGAATTCATATTAACTATTGGTTTAGTCAATTTATATCTCAGCTCAACGAGTTAGTTGATTAATCGAGTCAAAATATTACTCACTTTTATGACAACTTTATTTGTATTTAGCTACTGCGTGGTTGAGTGAAATATTTCATTTTATTAGTAATTTGATCGGAAATATTTGTAAGTGTAGATTTTACATGTTTTATTATTATAGACAGCCTCCGTGGCGCAGTTGGTTAGACGCCGCTTTGTGAAATGAGAGGCCGCGGGTTCGATCCCCGCACCGAAACAAATGTTTGTGTGATCCACAGGTATTTGGTTCGGGTCTGGGTGTTTGTGAGACCGAAAAAGTCTCTCATAGTTTCTGATACTCACGACACAAGACTCGATCTTAGTGTGGGGTCAGGACTATGTATGTGACTGTTGGGTGTATTTATTTACATTGTGGGTTAAAATCCCAGGCACACCTCTGACTTTTCGGAGTCATGTGTGTTTTAATAGTCAATCACCATGCACGATAACGGTGAAGGAAAACATAGTGAGAAAACCTGCATTCCACAGCGATTTGTAAGAATTTCTATGGTATGTAATGTCTGCCAACCCACACTAGGTCAGCGTGGTGGCCTAACCACTCTCAATCGTACTCTCGATTTTAGAGTAGGCACGTGTCCTGTGGGACGTATATGAGCTGATACAATATAATTACCTCAGTTGGCAATGTTTATAGTTTCTTTGGTGGATAGAATCTGTAATGAAGTCATCCGCTCGAAAACTTAAGTCATTAATATTGCTCGTAGGATTAGCACCCTAATGTACCATTGTATATGCTATGTGGCTACATACATATTATACAGGGTATACCAAGACCGCGACCGAAAATGAAGCTAGGTATTACTAGTGACTTCAGACACAATGCAACTTAAACTTCACAAAAGAATATACATTTTTTTGTAATTTTTTTACTGATCGTCGTATTTGGGTTATAAATATATAGTTTTCCTAAAATAATAATGGACACCTTTTTATTTTTAAGGACGCAATGGTACGTAAGGGTTTGTATTACTATGTTCTATTGGTATTTACCACTCAAACACAATGATATTATAAAATTTGCAAAAAAAATCTGTGGCTATTTTTGCGATTTTTTTAGTTGCATTGTGTCTGTAACCGCTAAAACTACTATTTGGCTTCGTTTTCTGTCGCAGTCTTGATATACCTGGTATTATGAGTTATTTTATCTACTAAATTATCATTGTTTAATGCATGTTTTCCAAAAATCCATGCGGTAGAGCCAAGTGCCTATGTTTTTCACCATAACCGCAAACGGACAGTGGTATAATATTGACAACATTTTCAGATAATAACGTTTTAATTATTTAGTAATACATTTAAAATCGGAATTACTTAATTTTAATAGAAAATCTGAATGTTATTAATATTGTTTTTAAATAAAGTGGTAGAGCCACGGAAGAGAGATTTTTCTATTCGGTGATAGAAATTACGAGAGTGGAGAGACCCAGATACATGCTGGTAGTAAGTTCTTTTTAACCGCCCATATAGTAATTGTTATGGTATGTAAATTTCCATAACCCGCACTAGGCTAGCGTGGTGGACTATATGGCATAACCACTCTCAATCGTACCCTCGTTTGTAGAGTAGGCCCTTCCCTGCAGCGGGACATATATGGGCTGATACATTACAATACAAATATAGTGATCAGACCACCGTACTCAATTATAGAAACTCGCACAAAGTGACCCAAGAAAGTGTGTTGCGTTTCAGATGCAGTTAGTGTTAACTGTGATTTCAACAGGCCGAGAACATTGTGTCGACCAAAGGAAGACGCATCTCTCGCTGGTGGATACTCTATTGATTTAAATTGCACTATATTTACTATGATAGTCGTTCTCTCGAGTCAGGATTTACATAAAATCAAATTAACATAACAAATAACAATGGCCAATAAAAGCATTAACACCTAGACTGCGTATCATAACGCCATCTTGAGTCAAAATATGAACAATAATACAAAATTGTTTACAGCGCCATCTGTACATACATATGTTTAACCAGTACAACTATTGTAAGCTAGCAGACCACCACACCTTCCATTACCAGCATTAGCCACTAGATGGCACTAGTAGCTCCAAAGAGTTTGTATATAAAAAGGTTTTTGAAAACTCTTATTTCTGTTTATAAACTTTATTGACATAAATAATGCAGCGTATCTTTGCAACTATAAATAATGTTCAAAAATCTGGCCGTAAAATAAAATATAAATTATTTACCCATTCTCTGCATGTCTACTTTTGCTGCATAACGCATTGTAGACGCGTATAAAATAAATAAGTTAGTATTGTCCGATGTCTTTACTCATTACAGAGGTGCGGGGTCGATGCTCTCTGCTATAGAGAACAAGGTACAGCGTTCCTACAACAAAGGGTGGAATTTTAACGCTGGCCTGCCTTCATGCCTGGCTGACTTGAACTGGACTTCAATCCAAGACGGTTTGTACTTTGAAACATAAACGCTATGACGTTTGATAAAGGTCTGTTTGAAATCTGCAAAATAAATATTAATATTTTTATAATCACTTAAATACTCCCGTATTATTAAAGTATATTTTTGTGTTACTTCAAACCTTGTTATAATGTGCATGATGTTATTACATTGATGTATCTTTTGATTAATTAAATTAAATAACTTAAATAAGTGCGGTCCTTATTTACTAGTACCGGGTACCGGGTTTACGATTTTCCTATATCAATAAACACTTTTGTGATCGTTACTGATTGAGTTTTCTGTAGAAATTGCTTAGTATCAGAATTATAAAGTAACTTCATCTTTTTTTTCAATTAATCAAGTAATGACAAATTTACCAACGTAAATCAGATTTTTTAATTCGTAAAAATATTTATTACAATAATTATCACGCTATTAATTCTACAACCATTGTATTTTGTATGACACTATAAATATTAACAAATTATACCGACGGCACCTCCATTGCAACATTTTTTTTTCTTTATTAATTTGGGGACTTTGAGCCAGTATTGACTATGTTAGTCCCATAGTTTACACAATAACAATGTTGTAACAATAAGTATTACAAATTAATATCATTTTTTAAGAGTTTATATGCAGACCTATATAACATTCCAGCAGCTTTAGAAGTACTTGCTAATAAAATAGATTGAAATAAACCTACATTTAAATATACAACATTATTTGCTTAGTTTCTTAATAAACAATGGAAGGAATACATAACATCATTCAAAATAAGAAGCTAACACAACAAATTGTCTTCCCTTATAGTCTATCTAAACTAACAGGTTCCATTTGACGTTTCATACTTTTAACGTAAATAACTTTGTGCAGACGTAACCTACACAATTTCAATAACACTTTCCGTAAATCCATGGAATTATGAAGCTATTCTTATTTTATCACTAGACTTACAATCCATAATCACTAAATTTAAACTAGAATCCTTTAAATAAAGCAAAATAACCATTTTAAACAACATATTTTTTTTCTAGACGTCATTACAAAGTCACCTCGTTAGGTCTTTTACCGGTAGAGTCGAGACTATTCAAACGCATTTGTATACGCATAATCGGTAATAATATTTAAATAATCGAGCAGATATAAAACAGTTGTGTTTTAATTTTTAAAAATACTGAACTTGCAGCTAATAATAGGTATGCTGTCAACGAACATACATCAATAAATAATGAAATAATAAGATTAATATAAATTAATTTATTATTAAATAATAGATTTGGATATTACAATGGAAATGAAGGCAGTATTGTAGGATACGACACACATAGTGAGGAGGTTCCTCACTTTGGAGTATATGTATTGTATGTGCGTGATGTGGACTGGACTCAAAAAGTGTCTGCACCCGGGTGAAGCCGGGCCGGGCCGCTAGTAATAGATAAATCACTCCTTTTGTTCCTAAATAGTAAAGTGACTTATGCAATTGTTGATATCTCACTAGAATAAAAATGTTCATGAAGAAATAAACGAAATGATGTAAACTGAAAATATAAACTGTAATCGATTAAGAAATACAAACAAATATTATCGATATCTCTATATAATCGGATATTGTAAGAACCGATTTATTTGACAGCATCCCTATTTCCCAATGTCAAATGGAACTTCTTAGTTTAGATAGGGTATAGTTAAAAAAAAAAGATTTAAGAGTTGTTGGTAATAAAAATAGATAATGGACGGTAAATTTTATTTATGTGTACGATGTTTTGTGCGTGGTGGACTATATCGCCTAACCACTCTCAATCGATTCTCTCGATTGTAGAGTAGGCCCGTGCCCTTCAGTGGGACGCAGTGGCGAAGGGTTCTTACAAGCCGATTCCTAACAGCACGCCTTATAATTTAAAGGAAATTATTAATTATATACATTTTTTTAAACAAGTTATATGAAGAAAATAATCAAATAATAAACAATATTAAAATAAATATAAACAATAAACAAATGTTATTCGATATTAATAAACAAAATATTATCGATCAATTAATAACATAACGACAAACGCATTGCGCGATGTTCAACGTAAGTACATGCATACGAAACACGCGGCCGCCTAGATCCCGATGACGTCACGTCAGGCTACAAGGACACAGCACGAGTTCCCGTTGCTCTCGCGCTCATTTCCAACGCATTATTTGCCATCTCTGTTACACGTTTGTTGCTCAGAACTGCATGCAAAATTGCACCTTAAAACCCGTAGCTTTTAAGGTCTAAATTTATTTGTAGAAATACGACGGTATTCGCTTGTGAATATGCCGGTGGGCCTACGGCTTATAAAGTAATTTGCCAGTTCGCGCCTCTTTTATTTCGTGTTTATAATTAGAAAATATTATTTACTACTGTGTTGTTTCAGTGTATATGTATAATGCGGTGTCTATTTTTAGGTTTGTATATAATAAGTGGGTAATTTATTAAATTTTACTGGTTTCGAAGTGCAAACAGATCTATCTATTTAGAAAAACTTTAATGATGAATGAAACTTGATAATGTCGTATGTATCGTTTTATCTCATGAATTGCATTATTAAGAGGTAATTTTAAAAATGCTGCATTTACGTAATTAAAAAACGCACTGGAAATTATATTAAATTTGATAATACATTTAAGTACCAGAGAAAGAACGGCAACTGACAAGTTTTAATTATTTAATAAATATTGTAATGCCGTATTTTTGTTAGCGTTGATTCAAAATAGGACATACAAACATAACCCACGCCTGCATCCCATGAGGGTTGCCAGATTCGATAGATCTCCAGTTAGCTCTATACTGGCATAGTTACTTTCGTCCACTTACATCAATCTCTTCATCTTTTTTTTATATATAAGGAACGTTTGAAATTTTATTGTCGATCAATTTCAAAACAGGGTAATGTTGTCTTTTGCATAGAATCGAAATTTACTTTAAAAACGTTAAAAAAAGCACCTAACGGGCACAGTGCTATTCCGTGCAAGTGTTGTATGAAAATATAGTAAGTATTACTAAGCAAATATGTCGCTCAATATCTTACGTACATAACGGAGTAAAAATATAAGTATGAGTACTTGTTAATTTAATAAAACTAGTCACCAGAAGTATCGGCTTCCCTTTTGAAAAAAGTCACCCTTCGCCACTGGTGGGACGTATATGGCCTGATATAGACATAGAAAGATGTTTTGTGACATAATGATGTCTATTATTAGCGCAAGAAATGATTAACATAAAAATAATATTTATTCAAGCAGTCTTAGATCTTTTGAATCTTCAACTAATAAGTACTACGTACCAATTAGAAGTACCACCGCTTCGGTAGACAGAACTTGTTGGAAATGTGAAGAAGAGATGGAGCAGAAACCTGGGCAATACGAACTGATTTCATATTTTCTTCTCCTTTTTCTAATTATTTTTTTTGAAATTTCCTTTTAATTTAGGTCAAGGTCGCCAGATATCAGAAATCTGACAATCGTGACCTAAAAACGGAAACGAAAATCTTGATATAAG
Organism: Deilephila elpenor; assembly: GCA_949752805.1. Taxonomy (NCBI): domain Eukaryota; kingdom Metazoa; phylum Arthropoda; class Insecta; order Lepidoptera; family Sphingidae; genus Deilephila; species Deilephila elpenor. The sequence goes on along the minus strand of OX457096.1, from coordinate 5,079,298 downwards.
AATTAGGTCTTCCTAACTAGGTAGACATGAAAGGGGAAATTCTTGCACCAATTAGACATGTCTGGCACAGACCTATTTATGTACAATAAAAAGATAATTAGTAATTACAAAGTGAGTTATTTACACTAATTATGCGTTAAACAAATTCATTAACAAAACAATAATTACTGTCAGGTATCACGGCGTACTAACGTGATGTATCCGTGGATCATTGACCATAATAAAATTCTTATAATAATTTTCAGAATCCGCTTTTAACCGGTTTTTGTGATAACATATTAGAGTCAGAGTGATAGGCCAATAAAAAACCGGTGTATACCGGTAGAGTCGAGAGTTCTATCGTAAATTACTCATTTCGAACACATCTTTGACCTTAACATTCCATAGTATCGTGACAGAGCTGATCTGGTAAATACTGAATGTGTTTATTGTTACACGCGTGTTAAATGTTTTAATAATTTTAGTAACAACTATCATGTTCTGATGAAACATTACAAATGTCAGAGTAAAGATTAGGAAACGTGTTTTTTATGCTTGTGTACGTGGCTGATGAAACAATATTTACGATTGCTTATAATCCCAATTATAATGATTACTTTATCTCATAAGTATGACTTGCCTGTGTCTGGGATTTATGTTCGACATGGCGATATGCTGACCCCTTCGCTTTGGACGGAAATAATTTTAGCGAACTGTAGGTCTCGGTGGTACTACAGTCCTAAGCCAATCCCTTTAGTAATTCAAGCGTGAGCTTCTGTGCCAGTATTTGACTCGCGGTGGGTGTGTCGGTTTACATGCGCACATCTCGTGGTCACCCTGATAACCTAACCCCCAACAGTGAATAACATGTTGACTTGACAACAACTGCCCGATCTATTGCAGTATACGATCATAATAACAAACCTCTAGCTTTATTAACGTCTTCAAGAACACGAAAATAAAAAATAGGAGATAGAAACGTACTAACAGGAAGCTTAAGAAAAAACTGCGCAGAGAAACAAATTTACTGCTTCAGCCTATAGGTATTTGTCCAATAAGCAAGATACTAGATAGGTGACTTGCTTATTGGACAATGGAGACATCGTTTGAGATGACTTACGCCTTAACTTACTATAACTGTATAGTTTGCTTATAAGACTTCGTTTTAAATATCCAATGAGAAATATCAGGATATAGGATGTGATAAAGAAGCGAAATAAAACTTGTACCTGCTGTCTCATCTGCCGACCGCATAATCGTAACGCAAAAAAATATTTGTGTATTACAATTACCTACGAAAATTGCATGACATTACTTCCCCGCGTGCCATTGAGATAATGTTTCATAATCTATGATGAGGTCAATGGAATATCTCACTCTAGGTGGTTCTCAATCGGTCCAGTCATAGGCATCGTGTAAATGATGATACGCCCTTGAAATAAAAAAAATATTTTCACTTTACAAACAGACACTTTAATTTTATTTATGTGTAGATGGAGCAATATGATATTTAAGCCATGTTGTAAAAACATGGACTTATAATATTAAGAAAACACGCCTACCTGATACCTTTTCGAAAATAAGAACATACTCAATAAACATTAATGCTGAATACAAATAATTAAATATTTGTTATTGCCTCTTCAAATCTTTTTTTTATAGTTAATTTTTCACGCAAATTCATACAAATAACATTTTTGCTTATCCCTAAAGTAATAAATTTTGGTTAAAAATTGTAAACAATTAGTGTCAATTATGAATTGTCCTATGTCAAGAAAACAATAAAGTAATTACACAAATTAATGTAATCGTTTAAACAATACTCGTAATAAACCAAAAAAATACAATGCATTTAAAAGTCCTTTATTTAGTCATTACGATGAGTTATGGATGTTTAACTCATAACCAATGCGTAATAACTTCAACAGGACGTATTAGTTGTCTAAAAATAGTTATCTAATCGGAAAATTAGTCATTTTGCTAATTTAGTCCGGTACTTATTTGGTATCTCCGGACACAATCTTGATAAACAATATCTGTGTTTTGTTCTATAAAAATTAGCACGTCAAAGTATTTGCTCAGGATCTTTTTGTTCACTGTAACAGCAAACAATCATTGTAGAGACATACATAAACTCATGTCTTTTTTCCAGAAGGTGCTACCAGGGGACCCACGTTTCGCCTTGAATGTTCCGTCCCACGAAGTGATAGGGGCGAGCCCATCGCCATATCGGACTCAAATTCCTGACTCCGGGCTGATAATGGATAGAAAAATCCACCATTAATATTTTAGAGACATCAAGAGCAAAAGACATTGAAAATAATTTAAGATTGTAATTAGCCCTATTCCCTCTAGTTTTAATTTGAATTCATTAATTCAATAATAAACAATACGCAGGATTGTATAGGGCATGCTGCTAGTAAATGGGGGTAAATACATTTGACGTCATACGCATTCCACATCGGTATAAATACTGAAAGCATAAACTGGATAGTGTCAGTCTCAATGTACTGCCAATACCCATGATGTAACTGCGTAATTATAATACAGCTTATTACTCTTTTCGTGAAATTTTTAAAAAGGTGAAGGCTTGCTGGATCTCACATTTGCATCACTACATTTAATTATCGTTCGTGTCCGCTTACAACTGCTTACCTTATCAACTTTCCAGGGATTGTACCGATTCTGATGTCATTGTACAGGGTCCCGTGAATTTTAGGTATAACCCGATTAGTAATAAAAGGATTAAAAGCGTATTTAAGTTAAGGTTAAGGTTGCAGGAAGCCGCTGGATGACAGCCTTCGTGGCGCAGTTGGTTAGACGCCGCCTGTGAAACAAGAGGCTGTCGGTTCGATCCCCGCACCGAAACAAATATTTGTATGATCCACAAGGTATTTGTTTCGGGTCTGGGTGTTAGTGAGACCGAAAAGTCTCTCGTAGCGTTTGATACCCACGACACAAGACTCGATCTTAGTGTGGGGTCAGGACTATGTATGGCTAGTGGACTTTATATGGCTCAAAAAAGAAAAGAGAAAGAGAAAAGCATGTTATGAATAACTTTGGGCACAACCCTGTGCGGATTTAATACGACCAAGTGCTTCTTTCCTCATCAACTACAAAGCGAATTCATGTAATAAATTCTCACTTCGTTATCACGGTTTTTTCGGGAATATTAAAATCAGGCCTAGTGGACCACTTTTATAACCCAATTCACAATGAAAGTGATGTAATATTTGTTTCAGTAAAATATTCAACATTGGCCTGTTTGTGGACAGCAGACGACAGTATCAGACTCACTATATCTAGTTAAAACCAACCCCTTTTTCGCGTATCCTTATGTGGAAAACTGATGACATTTAATTGAAATAATAGAAAAAATGTCTTCGGACACATTTGCAACTTTCATAAAAACCACGGCAACGATTAACAACCTAATTATGAAAAATTATGTTCAAATTTCCGACGAAGTACGTTATTAGAACTACGTTATGAATACACGTTAAGAAGTAAAGTTTGTTTATACAGTTTATTTTATACGAGGTCTACACAAGTCTGGGTGATATAAGAACGGATAGAATATACCAGAGTGCTTCAACAATACGAGTATGGCCTAGATAGCACGGCTTAAGCGTATTGATCCACGCAATTGGATACTGGGGACCAAGCGAGCAGCAAATGTTGGGATTTTTTACACCAATTTATATAACAATGCTGGAACATATTCGTCAATTTTGCAAATCAAAGTATTTATTCACATAACCTTTTAAGGTTGCTGAAAGAAATCGCCGACAGCGATAAGACCGCCGATTGTTACACATATTTATGCGCTTTACATTTTTCTATGTAATAATTTGTGTGGTGTGCAATAAAGTATTTATAAATAAATAAATCAATAAATAACCTTTTACAAGATCTTCTGAATCATTAAGAATACTACCGCTACTGCAGAATGTTTTGTTTCTGTGAGGGCGAAACGCATAAATTATAATAGATCTTAACAATACGCACTACTTAATTTTTTATTTCTTTTCGTTTATAAAATTAAGAACATTGAATTAAACTATTGATGTTTCCCTCTTTGAACAAGCTAATAAATTAGTATTGTTTATACTTGAAAAATGATTATATTTTGCCCCTCAACAATTTGTACCAATATAGCTAATTATTAGGGAAATTTTAAAATGGGCTGCTATATTTTGGCCTTCTAAAGTAAATTGTTTTTTTTTTTTAATAATATAAAAGTATTAAGACGAGAAAAGAAGACAATTGGACATGCATTGGTCACACGAGTAATAAGTGAAGGTAAACGGGACTTTATATCAGCGACAAAGTGAACGATACTTAAATGGAGCATCCACGCACATGTTATAGTATTTTTTTTTTTATTTTTTTTTTTATTTTTTTTTTATTTTTTTTTTTCTTAACTTTTTTTCCTTTCAAGTGTTTGTAAGCATTTTGCTTAATATTGATTTTTGGAAATGTGGATTATAAGTAGAACAATCATAGAAACATGCCAATAGTCAGTATTGCCTTATGACTCGCAGAAAATTGACAAGAAGAAAGACTATTGCTGTAGGTTCCCGGTGACAAGAAGCCCAAATAAAATAAACTGTCAATGCTAAAACATTGACACTTGCATTTGCAGCGACATTAGACAAATTTAATTAACCATTCATTTATTTAATTAACGCTATTTATTTAAATAGCTGTACGATTTCCCGGACGAGAAAACTACCGGTTCTGAAATGTGACTCTGAGGGCTAAACACAATTTTCAATAATATACAGGTAGCAGTACATATTGCTGTTAGACTGAGCTTTAAATTAATCACCACCCAAAATAAACCTTCAATGACAAAAATGTATACAAGATATTGGAATATAGCAATATGGATCGCTAATTAGTCTGCATAATCCCTTTCTGCGTGGTAGTTGACATAGAAATGCTTTTCAGCATGCACAAATGCAGATCGTTTATTAAGACAATTTTAAAAATTACTAGTTACTTAATTTTAATAACCGTCACTATATTATAATGGTGTCACTATTCTGTTTATTTTACAATGATACGCGCGTACCTACATACTCGTAGATACGTAAAGAGGCATCGCTAAATACTCATTGACGTTACCACGTCAAAATAAATTTGTATTTACCCCAATTATCATATTGTGCCTAATCAATATACCGGTAAATAGGGACACTCGGTAATACATTTTACATACAATAACTTAACGAATTCCAAAGACCTTTCACCCCTGAAAGAAAGCGTTTTACATACTTTGTAATTTACTTGTATTATGATTCGCAATTTATTTATTCATGTAAAGCTAATAGGGATGTCTAAAATGTCGTAAAATATGTCTTTATAGTTCGATAACTTTATTAATAGGTAATACATAAGTACTTATTTAAGATTAATTTGATATTTTATAAACGACGCTGTCTGTATCATGATAACAGTTTGTATTCATTTACATAATTTGTACAATGATAAGATGATAAGATTTATAGATCTACGTTCAAAATATCTTACAACTATAATTATAAGCTTGCACATGTTTCTAATCGTCATACTTTCTTTGAAGCGTTGTACTGTAATGTTGCATTCAGGAATGAATCATCTACTATTTGCCAGACATTTTTAAATCTAGCGCGCAAAATATAAAATCTAACTATCCAATGAAAAGGCCAGGCGTGTGGATCAACCAATCATGGAGCCCGCATGTGGTGTGACTTCTGTGGGACGCGCCCGGTCGTTAGCTGAAATTTTGAATTTTCTTTAATTTTATGACACAAACACTCAATAAAATTTTGCTTAAACACAAGAATGATTTATATTTAAGTAACAGTATTCATAAACAATCGATAAAATCATATCATTCCATAACACAACGATAAAATTCAAAGTACGCTTCCCCCGCATCGTATGATCACGACATATAAATATACGCGGCGCTCCCCACCTCCGACAAAACTTCCAATCTCTCCGTTGCGTGAGGTTGTTCGTGTGTCCGAGGCCTTCCGTCAGTCGCGTCGTTTCACAAGCCGCGCTTGCAAACGTCAATTTCACAGTGACATTAATATCTGAGACTTGTGTGTTCAGTGATATTTAAAGCTGTTAAATAACACCAGAAGATGTCTTTCAACACCGACATTTCGTCCAAATTGGAGAACAGCAGGTACGGATATTGTCAGTTTACATTCTTGTATGTTTGTCGGTCAGGAACCTGCTCGTCCCTTGAGTAGCCCTGTGTTGCGTGTCTGCACTGCATGAAGCATGATGCATTCTCGAGTGTGTGGTTGATCGTGTCGCAACGTGGTGTTTATGGTCTTGTGACGAATGAGGTAAAAAGTTGTCTACGTAAGCTTGATGGCACCTTTCACATTAATGTTCGTCATAAACTCATTGCATTCGTGTGACTTGCATCTGATAAATATAGAGTTAAGGGTTTCCCGAGTTCTGTAAAAGCAAATTTTACTCGGCATTATCGATGAGGTTATCAACTAACTGGGCGTGCGCGGGCCCTATGAGTCAGACCGGGGTTTAAGCTCGCCCGAACGTTTTGACACCACTTTGTATAACCGCATACTATGAATTTCAACCTCGATAATTAAATTGATGTCCGGCTCAAGGCACATGCCAAATTCTTGAGTAATCTTCGACTTTTAAATTTCAATGCCCACCTGTTTTGTCGGACAAGGCTAAGACGAAGGCTTAAACGTGGTTATGTAAAGAAATTGCTATGATGTCTATTTCGTAACGTCCAGCACAAATCCATACAATATTACAATAACTAAAATAAAATAATTCTGTGCTGGCAGCCATCTTATATGATCAATAATTACCAACTACTTTTCATGAATTTCACCAGATTCTACAATAGTTATTCAGTTCTAAGTATTGAAAACTAGTTTTATAATCATAAAACCGGTTCTTAAATGTATAAAACTAATAAATGACAGAGCATCATGGTTAACTTAATCTAATAACTACATTAGAATCTTTAGTTAAATTAAGATTGAAGTAACATGCATGCATATTCAATAGAGTTGAACTTAGTTGAAACCAGGGAAACCCTAGAAATATAATTTCCTGTATAGATTACATATTTTTAAGGAAACAAAAAAGGGTGTGTGAGCCATGAGTAATAATAAGAACCTAAAACACACTAAAAGCATATTTTGTTGTGATATTGTATGTTGTCTTGATTTACTGAAAACAATATTATGTAAATCCAAATATTTAGTGTGTATTTCAATAACATAAATGATTTTAGTAACTAACATTGAACAGCTCATTGCACATAACCTGTCACTTGTTCACCTTTATTGTAAATATGTTTTAAACTTTCACTTGTACACAGTTAAACCAAATGTGGTTCATTAGCCTTAATTTCAATATTTTTGTGAAGCTAATACTTTAAGAACATATACAAGGTAAATTTAAAATTCAAACATTAAAAATGTAATTATCAACTGCTTAACACCTTACTTAATGTCTTTATTGTATGACAACAAAATAAACATCAAAGGTATAAATACCTATGGGCAAGTGAGCATAAACATTCAATGATGATGTTTATGTATATACTTTATTGAACTAGTTAGTTGTTATGTATAACACCTTTGTTTAGTATTGATTAAAATGCTGTGACTGAAATTAAATAAAACTAGTTTTGACAAAGACTCAAAGAAATAGACAGTGGTCATTACCTATTTGTTTTTATATAATGATAAATGGTAGTTTAATTGTCAAGAGCAGTTAGTATTACAACTGCCTTGTTTTGCAAGCAATTTTGGGATTCAATGTGTATGTATAATGTAAAAATCCCTGGTGATAATATTTTTTTGTATTATTTCCAATACCTACCAACTTGAGCTGACCAATAGATTATGTACAACTTTAATATTCCTCATATCACAAAAACGGCATTATTTTTATTATGAATTATTAGATACTGAAACACCCAAATAATCCAAAACCACTTAAATACTATGTTGGACTTAACTTTGCAAGTGCCGCTTAAATATACTGACAAAGTGGAATGTGGGTACTTAAGTTTAACTTAATATTTAAATGGCCTTTGACTATTTGGGCGTAAGTCCTTTAAGTATTCTTTAATTTAGATTAAAAATATTGTCATATCCAATCTTTTATGCATGTATGTATTCTATGCATGGGTGTTTAAAGTTAAACTTCAGTGCAAATACCAGTGGGCTCCAAGAGCAAAAACATGAATAAAATAAAGTTGAGTTTATTATTCATGTGTATTTGGCATGCCAAGGGATACAAAGGGATATTGTTTTGTTTAATTTATAATTTCAAAATAGATTGTCAGATGAAAGCATGCTGAATTTGTATAATATTATCTAATGATTCAGTTATGATTTTCTTCTTAGAACATAATATGGATATGTTAAAATCAATCGGCTGCCATTTAGGTGTTTCAGCTAATTCATATCTTATACACAAGACCATTTAGCATTATTATTATATCTCTTTTAAATTATGGTCCCAGAACCCATGTAATTTAAGTTCAACTTGCACTGGCTTATATTTATTTATTCAAAAGTTGATATTATATATATGAAAACAGTTATTATGTTCAAGTGATTAGTATAATATGTTTACCTGTCATTTAATCATTCATTAGAATATTGTGACTTTTTTCTGATTGGTTGGATGCAAATCACGTTAATTATGTGGAAATTCTGAAACTTTTTTTAAACTAATTTTCCCCAAATATTATCGTAATCTGTTACCAACCCAGACAAACAGCAAAGATTTGTATCTGTGTGATTTGATAAGACACTGTAATTAAATATAATTTCTTATTGTTACAGGAACACCCTGCGAAAAATAGCTCGACATGACGGCACTGATTTCTCAAAGCAGAGCATACTCAATGACATGGAAAAATTCGTCAAAATGGTGAACACCATGGATGAGACAGTGCTCGTGCCAAGCCGCCTCATGAACCTGCCGCAGGAGGGAGACGACGACCCGTTCAACATGTTCGCCTTGCTGAACGACTTGAAGACTGAGCTGCTGTGGTCCAGCGGCGACACAGAGGAGATCGCGGAGAGAGGCAGGCGAGTGTCTGACATCAGCGACACCGAGAGCGATGCGTCGAGCGCGGCGGGAGACTCTGGCATCGAAGGTGAGGACGAAAGGGAGTCGGCGGCGCGGGCAGCCGCCTCGTGCCGCCGCCACCTCCGAGGCCTGCGCCACTCACTCCGCCAGCTCACAGCCGCCGCCGCGCAACTCACGAGGTCATACCAAGAAGAAGTTGGTGCGCCGGTCTAGAAGAAATATACACTCTATTTTATTTTTTCTGTGATTAAAGCCTGTACCCGCACGCGCTGTATATATAGATTAAGCAGCCCCTCTGTACATATAGGATATAATGGCTGAACGTGTTTGGGATTTCTCAGTAAGTTAGGAAATGAGGTTATTTAATAAAATTTGATTTTCAATATTATTTTGTTGTTTATATAGTCTCTTAAACCTTACACATTCTGAAATACATACATACTGCATACACACCTAAAGACACAATATTAAAATAAATTCATTTTTAACAAGGAAACCCTCGCTACAATTTTGAAGTTTTTGGTAAAGAAATCGTTTAAAGTTTATTATACTTCGAATACACGCTTAATCCGTAATTTACGAATTATTCATACAAGCAGCATGCCATAATATTTTTGTCGGAAATCCTAGGAAGGATATAAATAATTTCCGGATGCATGCTGCCTTAAAAAAGACTTGAATGCACTGACTTGACCATCAATCGAGGCCAGGCAAGGTTGATAATTAAGCTAAAAAATGACTGGATCAGTTCATCTTATTTCTCACGACTCTTTAACGCTTCTGGTATATATCATAAATCCGACAAATCATACGTTATCAAAGTATTGTTTGCATTAATGTATTCACATGTAAGTGGTACCTACAGTTACGTTTCTTTGCAATAACCAATTACTGTCGAACCGATTGAGGCATTATTTCATTACTTTATCGTTCTTTGACGTTGCAATAATAAACTTATTTTAAGAACGCCAATAACGCTTAAAATTCCACACAAGTTAATTTACTAAATAGGGTCATAATGAATTTCTTGGAATTCGCAGCAGGTAGATTGCCGCTAATCTTTGATCCATATAACATTCTTCAAATTCCTTTTGTAGTTAGAATTGTTTAATTGGTACCTTTTTTCATACACAATCCCTTATGCGAGTTTGTGAAAGCAGGTTCTTGCCCCAAAAAACACTAAATAATACCTTTTTTTTATTCAGTTGACATATTAGCAATATTTTTTAAAACTTGACCCTTTAATAAGCGACATGAATAACCAATTGAGACAGGCCGGTAATACGGTTTTAAAGAGCGAGGATAATCTCTTGCCGTTTGTTATTCTCATAGAATCTACGATACATTCCGGCCAATGCTTTTGTACTTTGTTATCAACTTCACTTTCGAGTTACTACTACTATTCAGTGTTATTTATCTTCTAAAATTTCTGATGAAATTCCAATTGTTTCTGAAAGTCGATAAAGTTAGCAATTTTATATATTTTTTACAGTACAGTAGCCCAAATAAAAACCACGTACTTATGTACAGATATCTGAATGGTTATGTTTAGTATGGGTATGAATATGAAATTGTTATGTAACATCAGTCTAGAATTCGCGTGTTGCGTAGACTCGCAAAGCATAAAGGTTAAGTGCGTCCCTGAACTAAATAAAACGGTTTTGCTCTTCTAGAAATCGATGCCGTCTGCGAGTGTAGACTGTCTTCACTGTAGTACGAAGTTCGTATGAAATAAACCCTGTTCTTAAGTAATTTTTTAGATATGTACCTTTAAGTTTGTGTTTGATGCCTTAATAAGAACTATGCATGAATTTTGTGCTTTTTATTTAAAAAACTATAGATAACCGTTGTAAAAAGAGAATACTGAGGACAATATTTATTATACATGCTCTGTAGTACAGAACAAAAACGAGATAACTGACACGCCCGCCCGCGTGGTTGGCCCGACAATAATTCGTATAGGTATGATTCGCACTTGGAAACAGCGGTATCGCAACTGTGATGTCATTTTAATCTGCTCAAACAGGCCTCGACCTTCTGAGAGGCAAAATAATATAGTTTAAGTCGAGTATTATTAAAATTGCATGACTATTGACTCGACTACTCGACAACAGAAATCTCATGAATCCAATTGACCCCACGCCACCATCTCGTCTGCACATCTCTATTCATCTAAATTGCTTCAATACGCTCCAACGATTTAGACACAATACCCACTGTATACAATTAAAAAGTCGCCTTTATGCAGGATGTTTAGTTGCGTTATATAGCGCAACACATATACCTTCATGAAAACATATAAGAATATGCACATGTACACTGTACAGTAATACAATGTATCATGAACATATATTATCTTGGCGAGATAAAATGAGATAATAGTAGTGTGTGCTCAATCGACTATCTATTGAGGCATTTTCTACAATATAGAAAGTTAATGTAAGAGGTGAAAATTCTCATTATTACATTGCGTCATACAGAGATTACGATGAATGAAGTATGTGTTTTATATAAATATACTATGATGCTGGCCGTTTTATTACGGTTAATAAGCTAAACATTAAGATTCTCTATTCACACTAAGTATGTGGATCATCTTTATTCCCAAAATTGATGACGAACTTCTATGACGCTGCGTATTTTGGCACGAAAAGGCACAAAAGTTGAACGATATTAGTACTAATACTTAATCAACTGAATAAACAGGTTTCTAACGTAATCTCCGGTATATACAGGGTATATCAAGACCGCGACCGAAAACGAAGCTAGGAGGTAGTATTAGTGATATCAAACACAATGCAAGTAAAAATTTAAAAAAAAAATCGTCAATTTTATTTTTGTTATTTTTTACATATCGTCGTATTTGAGTGATTAAACATAGTTTTTCTAAAATAATGACGTACCTACATCGCTTAATTTTTAAACACGCAATGGTACGTAAGGGTTTAAATTACTATTTTTGCAAAAACTAGGTTTTTACCCCTCAAAAACGATGATTTTTTAAAAATTGTAAAAATAAGTCCGTCGCTTATTTTGCAAAATTTTTAGTTGCATTGTGTCTGTAGCCGCTAAAACTACCACCTGGCTTCGTTTTCGGTCGCGGTCTTGATATACCCTGTATTACAAAAATAAAGTTATACCAACATAAACGCGATAGCATATTGTATACAATGTATTATGTAAATACCTACCAAATCATTTTATCTGTAAATTCCATTGTAACGTTTCGTATACTAGTTTATTTTTAAATAACATAGCAATTCTCTCTCATCGGTATGCAAAATGGACGTTAAAACAAAAATACCACACAAAATCTAGTAGGAAAATATCTACCCATAATTTTCGCCGCTATCCGACTTTAAAGAGCAGATAATGTCTACATACATCTGATGATTATAATTTATCAGAACTTAAGTAAATGAGATTTCTCCTGTATCTTCGAGGAGGTAGGCAGAGGTATCCCTAGTGACACTCATATTTCGCCGTGCTTATTTCTGTCCCAAAATCTAATAGGGGCGAACCCATCATTATATCGAACACAAATCTAGCCCCGCTACGCTCTTATAAGATACAAACCGAAAAACTCACTTGTCCGACATGGGATTCAAACCCAAGACCTTATCTTGTTCCCATTGATAAGCTGCATCAGATCAACGCACTAAATTAATCACGCAAATAAATCTCTACGCTACAACTAAAACTGAATAAATTATTAATATTTTTGTCACGTAAAAACAGCTTACTTAAGAATTCTCCTAATACGGTCAAGTGCAAACGGCCTGTCACACCCACTAAGCTTATATAAGATTAAAATGTAAATAACACGACTTTTCGCAATTGGTAGAATTATTCTAATTTTCTAGTAATTTCTACGGGACATTTTCTACTATTAAGATAATGGATTTCAAGTCGGTAATTATAATTAATCTGCATGTTGGATATTTTTTTATATTATGTAAGAAATATGAACTATTTATCCGTATTTCACATTATTTTACTGTTACCTGTAGGTATAGTTTTAATTAGCCAAAATTCAATGAAATGGCCTAAACATTCTAAATTCTAAGCTACACACATTCAATTCGGCAAATCTGCTGGCAGTCTTCTTAATCTAAACCCTCACAGTGTAAATAAACATAGCCTATGAAGCCAAGCCTATTTGCGTCACAGTCACAATTCCAATAATGTTTAGTATATGCCCTAAATCATAATAATCTATGACGTCGACGGTTTGTGATAAAAAGCAATAACAACAGATTGCAACAATATTTTCATATGCGGCTTGCAAGGGTGTTTGAAAAGGTCATGCACTGACTGTTTACAATATGGAAAAAGCGTTAGTATTAGTGGCTCGTGTTAACCGATGATGCAAATTGTTCACACTCTAACAAAATCGTCTTTGCGTCATACCTCCACCGAAAATGTAAACAAACTTAATTCTCGGCTTGACGTACGGCTTACGATGACCTTTGGGTTTTCCTAAGGTTTTATGTTCGCGATTTCTTAATGAATTTCGCTTCGCATTTTTCAATTTTGATTTTATGTTTATGATTGTCGATCGAGACCCAAACGCTTAGAATATAATTTCGTTAATATGTTGAGGTTACTTTTAAATTAAATATTTTCGTAACATGATTGCGCAGGGGTGACTAGTGCAGCGTAGTAAATATATTGCAAACCATATCTAAATTTTTTTGGAATACCTGTGAAGACAATGTGAATTTAGAGAAGGTAGTGAAATATTCATATTTGATATTATTATCGCCTAATAGCGTTAAATAACAGAGTATTCAGAGCTTGTAATTATATATTATGTGTTCTTCTGCAATAGATATTCTATAAATCCAACCAAATTCGACAATATTCTTACAGAATTTATCTGATTCAGTGTCTTCTAGAGCAATCTTACAATAAAAATAAAGCATTTAAAATTACAAATAATACAATTATACAAACATTCTTAAATTAATCGCGAAACAATCCTTTTTGCCTTGCGTTAATCCCGCCCGGTGTCAGGGTCCACAAGTTGAACAATCTCTACCATTTTGCTCGGTCTGTAGGTACAATTCTCATTTGTATTTGCTTAATAACATTTTATATTGTAAACTATTAATAAATTTAATTCAGTAATAGCTATCGCCACTATCGAGAGCGTGATAGTTCCTTTCAATCATGTGCGTTGTCTTACGAAATGTGTTAGGATTTTGGATGCGGTCCAAATATTAGTTCACTTTTGCTTTCATTCAAATATGGCACATTTTTATCGCTTCTGGCAGAGGTATTCTCGCTAGTCGCTACAATTACTGAATGCTCGCAATGATTGCAATCTCAGTTGAATATTTATTACGTCACAATATCTTCCACGCGATGTGTTGTTACGCAATATTATGCAGGTAACGGCACTCGTGTAAACCGCAGCGACGTAGTACCTACACGTTTTAACACTTGTAGTAAACAGAAAAGGCTAATGTATGAAAACATAACCAAAAAAATACAGTTCAGAGTAATTATCTTTAGGGTTGCCGTCTCATTTATCGCATAGTGCAACATCAATTATGCAATTTATGATGTTTTCATTTCGTTACTAAGTGGTATACATAAAGCAATTAGCATTATTTATTATTTTATTATTTAATTAATTGACATCGCAATTCGAAGTAGTCAAATTGTAACTGTATTGCTTATTGTTGCTAATGTATCTACCTATACGAAGTAGGGACGTAATATTTACTTTTTCAAAATCCAATTCTATTCACTATCAATATAACCTTTTCACTTTTTAATATAACTAGATACTGTGCAGTTTCCATCTACTTCATTAAGATTTCCATAATGTTTCACTCATAAGTCATACTGCGCGTATGGTATTGCATGCGCATATTAATGCAGAACTGACTCGTAATTATTTATGGACCAACATTTTAAATATAAGCGACATCAATGCCAGAACACACGTGTACTTCATAAGTTAAAGAGTCATATTTAATTCAACCGCTGTAGTTTTATGAAATAGGTCGGCGGTGGGTCGCGTCGGCGCTCAATGTCAAGTGTACTCGCGTTCACACGAGGAAATATTTAGCAAGTACCAACTTCTAGCAACCAATATAACATATGCTATTAAGACCACTCACGCACTAAAATAGATTCTGGAAGTCAGAATTGACAGTGAAACACAAAGAATTGACTCCGACCATGAAGAATAAAGTCAGGACAAAACTGACGCGATTATTAACCAGAATGAAAATATGTAGGAAATTGGAAACTAATTATAATCCAGTTCTCTCCATAGCATAATGGTAAATCTAAACGATGTAAAGACGTAAGCAACCACAAAAGCCGTGCAGAGCGTCACGGTTAAATATTAAGTTGAGGCCCAAGTATAACAGAACAGTGAAAGAGTGTACAATAATTGTACGTATCTACGAAATTAGCGGCAATTTGCGATTCGCGCGGAGTTTCCGTGTTTCGGCCTTCGTCTACATCGGTTTGCGCAACTATTGCGGTGTACGTTGCATGCGAAGCCGAGTCCTCAACTCCTTGTATCGTTTACTCGATGTTTTATCAAAATGTAACATTTATTTGTTGTAAAAATGTTAGTGGTGATAAATATCGTGCAGCATCAATTTGATGCGTCGTCGGGCGTGCAGTAAAATCTCACCAAACCAGTTTAAGGATCAAGTTTTAAAATTCGTTACAGGAGCCTCTGCCCCGCATTTTGCTATCCCTTCCAATATAGTAACAATGAAATTAAAAATAACGAACTCTTAAATAAATAATAATTAGTCGTTGCGAACAAAGGATATCCGGACTGGTGTTTCGTGTTTGTAATACAATTTCTAGTTTATAGCTGTACAGTCCATCGCGTGTAAAAACAAGACATTCAGCGTCGTTTATTGTAATTAAGTAAACCGTGGTTGTTCTCGTAATGATCGACGGTGTTCTGCCGGTCAGTCAAGTGGATTTGACGTAGCGTGACGTCATGGCTGCGGGTCTGCCGAACCTTCTAGAGCGGCGAGAGGCGTCAGTCGACGGTCATACGATCGTGTGGACATGCGCGCTCGACGCCCGCTTTACTGCGCAACGCGGCACGCTAGCGTCTTTGATTTACACTCAAATAAAAGAGGTTATACTACATGCTAACCTCATTTTCTTGATTTAAAATTTCTACCAAATAAAGGCGTATTTGGCTTGCTTTGTACATCAGTAAAGTACAAACCGGCAGTGAATGACCGCTATCTATGTATTAATTGAGAAAAAATATTAGGGCAGGTTATGGTTTCATTAACACGACCTTCATTCTATTTCATAACTTACCTACGTCGTAACTGGATTGTATGAAAAACCAGTGTTATATAATTTGAAAAAATTACGGTCATATGTATGTACATAAAGCCTCACTATTTTTACACATCACACAAAGGCACAACTTAAACAGGTAATAAACGACTTCCTGCTTGGTTAAATCTATTTTATTGTGACATTTTAATTTTATTTGCCAAAGACAAATTCAATTACGGGCGAGAAACCTTGTCGGGGCAGAAATTATTCTTGAACTCTTGATATTGCTGTTCCTACATTTACAAATGAACAGGTTAAACTTTAAATAATATAAAATAATCATAATATTTAACACATCACAGCTTCGTGGACATTTCACAAAATCTTATTTCCTAACTCTCATAATAATCAAGTCTTTGTTACGCATTCATTTATTTTTGAATGTTTACTCGTATTTGAGATATCGAAGGTACACTTTCTTGGTTCAAATTTGCCCATTTGTTCAAAAATCTAATCTAAATTGAGATGAAAGAGACAATTTTTATTATAGGGACCTCAACGGAAAACAAAATAATATGAATAATGTATTTTCAGGGCTCTCGATAATAATATTCACATGATACAAATAAAACAACAACATGCTTTCGAGAACCGTACCAAGTCCATAATTGATTGTACATTAACAAGTCAACATGTTTCATCACAACGTAAAAAAACAGATAAATTATGGAAGAATACGTACGTAGAGTCGCAATTATATTAATCCACTTAACTGTTATAGCAACTCATTGGCAAAAATTCCATTACGATTAGTGCTAAATATAGAAATGATGTTAGGGTTCAGTGACCAAAAAAGTGCAAACTTTAGAATTTAATTTTTCTTTTATACAATGTACGTAAAAATAGTTTTATGCCAATGTGTCACATTCGCGTAAATCTTAGAAACTATTATGAACATGGGTTAGATTTAAGATCCAGCGATAATGTTGGATGGAAAAGCTTCTAGCCCTTCGTGCCTTTATTCAAACTGTCACACCATACATACCTAAGTAGCCAAGGTATCAGTAGTGCCACCTACGAGCTACGGTTGCCTGAGCTTTTTCGTCCACATTTCGTCTTATGTGATGGGGGGCGAGCCTATCGCTATGCCAGGAACAAACACCATTGCCCGACCACTCACGAACGAAAGTTTATTGTCCGATAAAGCTTTCGATTTCTATTCTGGCATTCGGTAATGATAGGATGCGTGATAAAGGCTATATGAGCTAATATAGATTTAAATGTGGATGTACTTATAGATAAAATTAAAGTAAATTTATAACGCCTTTTTTTTTATCCTCAAGTAACGAAACACACATGTATGACCTTAGATTTTAAACTGCATTATTTAATTACATAAAAGTATTATATTGTATCTATTTCTTTATACAGAACTCTATCGCTCGCAATTTACTCGCTCTAACAAGTTTTTTAGGATCATAATTATTCAGTACAAATAAAACATATTTATATATAACAAGCGCTGCCACATTTTATTGCGCCTCCTTCTAATTTTGGACACTTTTAATATTTCGGGAACCCGAGATTTAATTTATTTGTTTGGTTTCTATTTTATGGCTTAAACTTGTTAATAATGTGAATAATTTAATTAAAAGAATACTTAATAAAGTTTCTATTTAACAGTTTTGGCCTGAGCTTGCCGACTGTAGGGCTACTTTTGATTTAACGCTTTTCTACCCGGGAGACGCCTAGCAACAGACCGCCAATGAAAAATTCACCAACAGCTGATGGAATAAAGTCTAATTTAGCACAGCCAACGTAGACAGTTAAAGCCATTTAAATAAAGCCGGGATGAACCGCTTTAGCATTTTTTTTCTGTTTTGCGATCCAACCGCGCTTATCTACATAAGGCCCTAAAGAAACGGATCAAATGGTTCCGACATTTTGTAGCCGTACAATGGAAAGAACCTCCAACTTATTTATTAATTAAGAAGGTCCATGCCGCATCCGCTGTGTATTACCTAAGTTAATAAATTATTAATAATTAAGGTTAAGATAAAGTGGATACTCCTAAACTAATTAATTACATCAAAGTAAAATTTTGTTTTTTACCTTATCTCAACGTTTAGCGGATAATGTTATTTTGCTATGTATAATTAGTTCTTTTGTCATGATGCAAGTAATATTTTTTATTGGTCTAAATACAATTGTCTGAACCGCAATGCCATGTCATAATAATTGTCGTGCGCTAATCGTCTATACCTTATTTTTATTCGTAATGAAAATTTACAATTTTAGACCACTTAGGTCAACACGTCATCTTTTGCATTAAATTATGTAGATTCACTATTACAGCGAATGTATATTGAAAAGACGCGGTTATGCCGCACGAGTACATATAATAGCTCTAAACATCTAACAAAAGCTAATGAGTATAAAACAAAGATGATTGTTCCGCTGATCGTCTGATGCGAAACGTCATCTGCATTCCTCCGTTACGCCGTGACGTGTTGCGCAAACACAATGAACGCACATAAGACCTTACGGACCTGCGCTATGCCGTGTTTTGGTTACTGATGTAAGAGTTGCTGGTAATTAAAAGGGCGTAAGTGGAATACGCTAAATCGTAGGTGGTCCCTTGGGTAGAAACAATTTAAAAATAGTGCCGATTCATTGAGCGGTATATCTTTGTATTTTAAAACGAATTCATACTGTTTATCTAGCTAATTACATTGATAAAATTTATTTTCAATTCAGTACGAATTTTTCATGTCTCATATTTAGGAGTACTGAAAACTAGTCATATTGATAAAAAACTTGTACGCAACCCATTGCGCATTTGGCGAGTGAACCTCGTGCCCTTACGACGGTTATTCCAGATCGATACTTAGGACTTGCCGTTTAAGAATTCGTTATTCACCTACCATGACAAAGTCCATGTTACCTACTAATAAAATTTACGAGAAAAGCATTCATTTTAAGGAAGTCAACAACACTGGACTTCGACCTGATTGAACGTAAGATCTTCGTCACTTTCATCTTTTCCTTAGAATTGTTTTCATTAAATCATTTAATTATGTTCTCTCCTTTGAAAGAACCTCATTTAAATCTTATACAAAGCATTCTTAACAATAACAAAAATTACCTTGTTTGCACTAATTGGTAATTAGCGAGATTTTACGACAAACAAGTGCTGATGCAAATCTATTCTTGTTGTTTAATGTTGAACCTATTTTTAAAATGTTAGTACTAATTAATATAAAAACATCAATTAACGTTTATGCTTCTTGGTAATGGGGTGAAAAAACCCGGAAACCATTAGACACGAATATTAATCAGAATATGAAATCTAGTATCGTTCTTTATGTAAATTTAGAAAAATGCACTCATTAAAATCCATATTACAGTTTGAGTTTAGTTTGTACATAACATCTTGTCTGTTTAAGTTTCTAAAAAGGTCTATGTATTTACAATCCCAACACGGTAGGACATAATGATGAACTAAAGACATCAGCCGAGTAACTATTCCATTATGCACTTTGGAAATTGAACAAGACTCACCAACACCTTTGTTACTTGAATAACTACGCATATAACAATGTAAGTGCAGTATAATAATTAATATTCAATAAATGACGACTTGTCTTTACATAATTTTCCTTCACTTAGCTTTGCAAATACGCAGGTGTGACTGACCATGCGCCTTCCTCGTGATTCTTAATTGTCTGTTTCCCACATGATTCCTAGATTTAATAGTCATTCTACTCAATGAAACCCAGAATAAGAATTCATATGTCGATACTCATAGACTCGGTCGCAACTTTACCTTGTTTTGCTCATTATTTTAATCGATTCTATGATTTATGTAAAGGAAAGTGAGATGTAGAGTACAGACTCTATCTCAGACCACGATAACGTTGTTCCGCACCACGGTAAAACCACTGTATTTTAATTTTACATTTTTGACGCTTCATAAAAAAAGGTTGTAAATTTGAGTCCCTTCTGCATAGTTTAACGATCAACAATAATAGATTAAAAATAAAATATGGTCGCTGTTATTTTGATTTTTGAAAATAACGTGCAAAGGAAACCCTACAAGAGTGATGTCGTCGGACCGGTCAATTAAAAAAATCACGAGTATAGCGGGTCTTTAGACTATAACATGTGAGCATTTAATCATGATCCCATAAACATATTAATAAGTTCTTTTAAATTTCTTTCAACTTTAAGTAAATGTTTTGCTGTAATATATGTATTATTTCAATAATTAATGATATTCACTTAATAAACATCGAAGTATGTAGAGATTAGAAACTAACAAATTGTTGACCCTAATTTAATGGCGAGTGTTTTCATTCTCCTGATAAAACGAACTATATTTTATTCAGTGGATTTAAGTGTTTAAGTTGTCAATTCTGACGTTATAAACACGAAACGGTTTAATCAGTTAAATTTCGATAAGTAAAGCTGCCTAACGTAACATAATGATGTCGGTAGGTACTTTAACATGCATTGGGCCAGTGTTAAAGATTAGTTCACCACGCTCGAAAAAACGTGCCGAAATTCGAAGCCTATCACAAAATGCTTAAACAACCCGGCAACTGCACTATCTAACTTTTACTACAGATAAAAAATGTAACGTCACGTTAATAAGATGTGACGTCAGATTAATAAAATATGGCGTTTAAAGATCAGCTAATTGCACTAAGCAAGAGTCTATTTTCAAAGAAATATGACGAGATGTGACTGTATAAGATTGCTTTTAAATACTCCACGAGTAATTTGTTAACTTGATAACCCAGTATCCGCATATCAACCATTGATAACGGCAATCAAACTTATTTTCATACTAATATCTTTTTCAACGTAATGATAAGATTGCTACTGAATTTAGCATCCTTTAACTTAGCATTCATTTTGTTTTGTGACGACATGACAGTGCAAAGGTGTCACGTCGGTCAGGCTATTCAAATTAAAGACAATCATGCGCTGTCTACAGATTATTGTCAGTTTATTTATCGACGATTTACAACACTTTGTCGTATATATTGCACGTGGGTAATAAATACGTATTCATGATTATTGTATCGTAAATGATAGCCATGTAATGTCATAATGAAAGGAAACAATAAAATAAATAATCTTTACTTTCCACTACTTGTACATTACCATGGAAAATTAAATAAATTGTTTTATTCGTAAATGGATATATACTGCCATTAAATGTTGGTTAACAAAGCTCGAGCTCGATATCCTTGGTATCCTCAAGAATTATGTGAAAGCCAATGGTATTCTTATACAAGAGGACACCCAACATCGGGCAAAGTACAGAAAATTAACGAGGTAGGACTAGATTGTACGACGCCAGGTAACGTCAAAAAAATAACATATAGTTGCTGGTGTGTTTAATTGCCATTTAAAATTTCAACAGATATTTTTGCGGGCGCACTGAGTGCTTTAAATATATTTTGTTGAATATTGATCACCTAAAAACCCAATAAATATAAACCTTTCAATACCTACGGTCGCCTGGAGTGCACTGATTGAAGGTTCTGGCATGGTGTTTCGGTTCTATGTCGTGTCAACCATTAGAAGCAGTAGAGCCTCAGACATGTCAGCCCTCTGCCTGGCCCTGTTGACTTAGGTCAGATTTGTATTATCTTTTATGTAGAAAAAAATCGGTTGATGTGCTGTTATAATTATTCTTTATTTCCTAAACTTTTGCATTGTTGCGCCTTCGTTGCAAAAGAATTTCCACTTAATTGATAATTAGCTCTAAAGTAAAATAGATATATATGTTCATATTTTTAATTAGGTTTCATAGCATCTTATGGAATAAGTATTTTAATTAAATTGCTCAAAAATTATTTAAAGCGTAAACACGCGAAAGCAAAACCCTTCGTGCAAATAATTAGCATTTCGACGATGGGAATTGAAACTACAAACGCGTTCTTAGCGTAACTCGTAAGCATTGTCGTTTAACTCATAAGACAACTCAAGAGATGCTTACATACATAAGGCATGCCGGAGGCCCTTTCCGCCTCCCGTCCTTTTTCCTTCCCTTTGAGACCTCCAACACTTCTACAATACCTACCTATAGCAGTCGTTCAAAGGTGACCGTTATCACTTATCAAGTAAGCCGTTTGCAATAAAAGAGCATCAAAGGATCATAAGAAACACGTTACGTAAAACAACAAAGGTTACTCGTTGGAATAAAATGGAGAGGTTTTGCATACAACTATGTACAGCACTTTAGTAACAGTACCACGCGCTCGAGACGTGCGAGATACAGGCGGATAATCCCTATAATCAATATTATCTCGGTTTTGTAATGTGAATGAAACTGACGCGCGTGTCTGGAGGTTGAAATGATAGCACTTGTGTTTATTTATTCCGTAAATAATGTTATGCCCCATAAAACTGCTTGAACTGTTTTACTGCTGTGTTTAGTTGAATAAGACAAAAAATGAAGTGAATGTAGAGTTGATCTGTGCTTACAATTATAACTACTTACATCTCCAATGAAGGAAAATATCGTGAGGAATCTGACGTACAATAGTTATCTGTACAAGAATTTCTATGATGCGGGAAAATTAATTTAAAACCTATGTGCAGGAAGTCGACTAACTAGCATTAGCCAACGTTGTGGATTACGGCCTAATCCCTCTCAATTGGGGTCTCGATGGTAGAGGAGTCTAAAATAGGTCAAGTACAACTGCTCTGCACGTGTACACACAGAGTTGCTCGGTATTTAATTGCATTTTCTTTGACCGTTTATTCTAGTCTTCCAATGTGGAACATAAAAATAAGCGAAACGCTATATGTATTCAGTCGAAATGCGTGGGAGGTATGTACTACCCCCTCTCCTGTGAGACGTGGGTTGAATCTTGAATAAGAAGCGATCAATAATGTGTTGAGGTCTTTCTTGTGTTAGACAGCTTGTTATTTTTTTTCTTTTATTACCGATTGGTTGACGTTTGAGAAAATTAGTGCTTAATCGTCGACTTTCTCTCTCCTTTTATTACGTTCTTAGAAAAAGTATAAAAATATAACATCGACCCATGAATACGTAAGCAAGTTGATAAGATGCTTAAGAGCAACATAACTAGATGCAAATCTGTTTAATGCTTATAATACCAAATTGACAGCCTCCGTAGCGCAGTTGGTTAGCCGCCGGCAGTGAAACAAGAGGCTGTGGGTTCGATCTCCGCATCGAAACAAATATTTGTGTGATCCACAGTTTCACACACACACATTCTAGTTGTTCCTGATACCCACGACACAAGAATCGATCTTAGTGTGGGGTCAGGACTATGAATGTGAATGTTGGGAGTGGTTGTTTATTTATTTATTAGATTATTTGTCATTGAACATGTGGGTTACCTCAATCTGTATCTGGAATTAATGTAGAAGGAAATGAAATTTATCAAACGAAGTAATTGCTGAACAACCAAGCTATTAGCAAAATCGCATGTTCCAATGAAATTTTGATGCATTTATTTATTATTAAATTCGAAATTATACCAGTGTCCGGAAGGTAAAACTGTTTTAATTTTAACCTAGATCCACTATAACTTACCAGATATAACGTCTTTTAACCATATATAGTATAACGGAAAAGTCCTATCGCTGACGTTTTAAGTAATTACAGCGTAAAAACATAAAATATTTATTATGTTTTCGATGTACTTGACACACGAACTCTCCCCACTTATAAGGGTTCGTCATACGGCGGACAAACCCTTTTTAATGTAGGGTTCTGTGCCATACAATGCAGTGCATACTCCGACCTCGTTTCATGGTGCCATTGTACTAAAATAATTATTCATTCGAACGTACAATAGACTACTACCCTAACATTAGGGGACGCAAGAACACCCCTCGTTAAAAATCGATGGTATTTTGGGTCACAAACCTTGCTTTACAAAAAAACCGTCGTTGATTTTTAAAGTATGCCACTATATTTTTATTGACAACCAATCAATATCTCGTTTATAAAGATGCTGCGTATCAGCAAAGCTATCGCTATATTTGACGAAGTGGCAAAGTATGAAATTATTACGTGATTATTATATGAGTAGGTATTTTTATATAAGTACGACGAAGTGACTGCCTACTATGTACCTGAAGGACAATAGAGTTTTTATTCACATAAAGATACCGACCTGAAGGAAAGCAAATGTTTCTCAAGCTGGGCCCATAATCATCATCAGCCCGTTGCAGTCCACTGCTGGACTTAGGCCTCTCTTAAGGTATGCCATAGAGACCGGCCTGCTGTTTACGCGTTTCTGCTGGACCCGTAAAGCGGTACATTTAAATAGCTCTCTATGTCGGGTTTTACACCATTATGTACAAAGGTCACAAAACGGAGGGATTAATATTGTACCACCTAAGGTGAAGCGAAGCAAGCGCGAAAAAAATTCGTAAATATTTTTACAAGTTATACCTACTTACTAGTGGTGACTAATACTTTAAAAATAATATTATCAGGCAATTGATCATATATTTGCAATAAGTATATGTATATATTTTTACTTACTTCACCGAAATGATAGCTCGCTATCAGCAAAAGGAAATCACGAAGTGCTAATGTTATGAGTAACAACGCACGAATTGAAAACTACTGAAAAATGTATACGTAAAAAATCGTATCAATTATTTTTCGAGGACATATTTAATAACAGAGTAATTTGTAGCAACAATATTCAATGCCTATTTGTGCAGTTATGAGGCACAAAAAATATTCTAGCTACTAGGTTTGAATTTTATTCTTTGGTATTTTTCAAAACTTGTAATGTAGGTATTGGGATAACAAACAATATATACTATGTATACTTAAAATGGATTCCAATGATCGTATTGCAGACGTTGGAATAATAATCGTCATATTCTCTTGCACCTCTTCATACAGAAAAATAGGGACGAGATTTAGTCTGGTATGTTTTTCCTCTTCTTCTAAAAATTATCTGAAGTAATATTATACACGAAGTGATTTAACCGCATTAAAGGTTTGGAAGAATGCCGAACAAAACGCCCCAAGACTGACAATAAAAATTGGACAGCGAATACGTTGCTACGCGTTGATTTCATGTGAGACAGCGGTACCGCTCCGGACGAGTCTGCCGATTCGTGCTGAGTCATAAATGACAAAAGCGTGGCTTTACAACTTCCAAAATCATCTCACCTACCTTACCCCTTACCTTTTTATACTGACCAACAGATCAAAATGACTACCTTGCGACCAGTAACAACTACAATGCTGTCGGGAAAGTGCATTAAGTGGCGAGAGGATTATTAGGTTCAATAACCTCTCTAATTTATCTGTCCAACCCAACCCGATTTTAAATACTTTAATCGAGTCTTCTGCATATTTCATCAGATCAAAATAACCCAAAAGTTAAAAAAGCATGTCCCAGTCGCTAACTAGTGTTCAGCCTGCGTGTTATCATTACCGCGCCGTCCTTGTAGATACAAGTTACATAACGTTATGGATGTGACTCGCACTTGCTTCTATTGAATTTGATAAACTGCGTGAGTCATACGTTAAGTGTATCGTACGATTTTAGCGATAACATGATGGTTTGGTGTACCATGTTTTTTGGCATGAATAATCCTTACTTTATTTACTTACTAACTAAAAGAGATTTGATTTTTTTTTGTGAGCTCATACAGTACAGTAGAATCATAATATGTTCTACTATTATAATGATAGACATACACATATTGAAAATACTATTTACTGTACTAACTTATAGATAAAATTGATAGCTTACGTAAGTTGGCCGATATTTTGTAAAATAAACTAAAGACACAAGTCGTAGCCATTCATTTTATCTTTGCCCCATCTGTTGCCAACCGATACTCAAAATAACGAGGTGACAGAAAATTCAGTTCCTAAAAACCGGTTTAAAGCAGGTTTCTCTCATATCAACTTCCACCCCGCTTGAATTGTGGTCAGTGGTAGGACAGCAAGATTGCAAGATCATAAATAAAGTCTGTAAGAGATTTGTTAGCTCGAACATTTAATGCATAAATCCCAATAATATAAGACTTGGGAAGAAGACCGCGCCCTTTATATATTTTTGTGTAACCAATATTGTTCTAGAGAGAATGTTATATAAGACAGTTAATAAACCACTATGAAGTCATAGCAATTAATAGACTAGAGCAAGACAAATGAAAGGAACTAGGATCATCTTAATTGCTGTGTATGGGTATTATGTAAGCAAAATAATGATAGTCTTTTGCTTTGTTATTATCACCACATACTGTGCTCTGCAGATAAAAACCCCAACGATGATTTCCAGAGCATTCTTATAGCTGTATGTACTATATAATCTATCCATTTTGATCCATTCAAGAACTTTGCAATAAATAAATAATTAAAATCCAAGATAGGAAAGATTGTCTGGAATAAATCGCAGTTAGCTAAATGTGATAAAATCGACAACTGTAATTTCAGTTATACAAGCAGATTTACGTGTATTACCTTTTGTTTCTTCATGAACAATCATAATTGACGATTATTCTGGAAAAATGTTTTCATGGACAACCTACAAAGCACCGCAAGAAGTTTATTTTAACAAGCACATAAGCATAACAAGCGACCTCCGTGGATGATCGCGATAGATAGAGCCGCATGAATAAACGCGATATATGTACAATACATAAAATTTATTTACATATAATTTGTTTTCTATTTTTATTGATTTTTCCAGTGAAATAACAGTGAAAATACACACCAACTCTACTATAGAGATCAGAATAATAGCGTTAAGGTTTTATTGCAGAGAATGGAGAAAATATTATCTTTTCAGCACAGCACAAATATTTGTGTAAGCACTTGTGTAAGCACAGCACAAATATTTGCAAATTATTCAAATATTCGTTCGTGTATGGATCAATTCAACTTTAACGCTCGTAAGCTAACATGCTTACCGTTATACCAATCGCATATCATCATTTTACCAGATATATTATAGTTAAGAGAGAGTCATATTTTTGGCTGCTGTAGTACAGTGATCCCAAGTGCACTGGGAGGTCAATTTAACTGACACATTGAAAGGTTGTACTGCAAGTCGCTATTATCAGGTCAATAAGTTATTTACAGCCGGCGAAAATGTCTCAATGTCGACCAGTTATGCAATCTCTGAAATTGATATATCTTGAATATCACTAGGATATCCTTGTGCTATTTACTCATGTGTAATTGCCTTATCTTGAGTCATATTGGGGGGTTACATATGGTTGCAACAAGTCGATGAATGGCACTTATGGTAATCTATGGGAAGGCCTTTGTGCAGCAGAAAACTTCGTGTGGCTGAAGAGAAAAATAGTGGGAGAAAGGTCACATAGGGATTATTACCAACAACGCCAACAATACCCAAAGAATTTTAGATGTCTTGTCAGCCGCAGATAACGCGGAGAATTGTACGAGAAGTGACGTTTATAAAGCTACCTTTATTTCTAGTTTCTACCCACTACAGAGCGCCGACACTGCCGTAGGGAGCGATATTCTTAGTCCGACACCTTAGACAAGTGTATAGTTGGACACTTCATATTTTTGTACTTATAGATTTCTCAGGTATTCAGGTTTCGGCTCTATGTTTTCCTCAACCGTTGTAAAGAACGATGATTTACCAAGAATAGTAACTTTGCAAAGTCAAGGTTCAGCCTTCTTGTCATAAGCGTTCGTTTTCAATGAAACTATCGCTTTATCACAAAGTTGCTCGTATATTAAAATTAATGGTGTGTCAATTATTATTGTATGAATAATAGTTTATTTTTACCCGTAAGTGCTATGTACATTTGCATAATTTAATACCGATTCATTTGACGTTATGATCAAACCAGGTTCTGCAAGTTACTAACATGTATGTCACTTGTGAAATAACTAGTCTTGATATTAAAGTTTTATGTGCATGGGTAGCTACTTGAAGCGATAAGATTTTTATTAGCGAGGGAAACTATAAAAAAGTGTCATAGACAAATATATTATAATAGAACAAAGACAATGTAAAGTAATTTGCATGATGACAAATAATAAAAACCCTGTCTTGCTGAAAACGGTGAAAAAGAAATATTTTTTTTTTATAAAATATACTAAATTCAAAAAATAGATATGTATCATACTCAATTTCCACTTTCTATTTCGTTTCAACGATCAAGTGAAAAAAAGTTTATTTATGCACTGTTGTACTAAATCACGCATTCAATACTGTCATAAAATAACAAGTTTTTGGTCCTATTCCTACACAAATTATAGCAAATGTCAAGGATAGGCCAGATAATCTTTGAAATGAGTTGCTAGTTTAAATCTTGTTAACCTGCTATTAGACACGACTTCTCTTAGTTTATCCTGTGCTAAACTAAATCGGTAATAACTCACTGACTCTTCTATCAAAATATATTTTAAAATGTTATTAAAATAATGAATATTGTTGGTGCTAATTAAAGGAAAACGTCATTTATCCTGTCAAGAACCCATAATACAGTACATAGAATGCTACACAAATAGCTTACAACTTTGGTGACTTCTGTATACAGACGATTAAAATTTTATTGCGAATTATAAAAATAAAAACAAATGTGATAATTCAAATTTGTTTATGGGGTCGTTATACAGGTTTTTTAAAGATATATTATTGTCTTGCATGATCAACGACATGTTCAAAATGGCTTAGAAAATATTTTATTACACCAATCGGTAGTATTGAGGAGAAACTAGATATAACTAGTTTCGAATGTAAACTCTAATAGAGTAAGAACTGAGCAATAGTTATCGCTCACTAGTCTACACAATTATGTCGGCCTGCTCGAAACTGGATATACACATCCAAAAAGTGGCATACGCAACGCGACACTTTTGGCAGGGTCGCTACAACGGGTGCTTCGTTATAATGGTGGTCACTAACTAGGTGGTAACCAATAAGTAATATCCTACAACAAGAATTTGGATCTCCGGTAATCTCAATCACCTTACG
This sequence comes from Deilephila elpenor, assembly GCA_949752805.1. Classification (NCBI taxonomy): domain Eukaryota; kingdom Metazoa; phylum Arthropoda; class Insecta; order Lepidoptera; family Sphingidae; genus Deilephila; species Deilephila elpenor. The sequence goes on along the minus strand of OX457096.1, from coordinate 5,049,962 downwards.
AAACGGAAAACAAAAATAATATTTTACGACTGTTTTTTGTGAGACAATAGTACCATTCCGGTCTAACAGACCCATTTGTACTAGTTTTAGCGAATTACAACAAGTCTCTGCCACCTTCAAGACATGACTGTACGTAAAAGACATTATTCCTAAGTAAAATATTTATCACTTAGCACTTCAACGGTGAAGGAAAACATCGTGAGGAAACCTGCATACCGTGGCGATTTTAAAGAATTTCTACGATATGTAAGTCCGCCAACCCGCACTAGGCCAGCGTGGTGGACTATATGGCCTAACCACTTTCAATCAATTCTCTCGATTGTAGAGTTGACCCGTGCCCTGCAGTGGGACGTATATGGGCTGATATAGAAAATATTTATCTAATTTCTGGAAATTCATTCTGGAATAAGTGTAAATTGTAAGGTTTCCGGACCATTCCCGACATAAAGCGGACGGTCGAGATAGGGATTGGCCGTACAACAATATAGTTGTGTGTATCTATCGCGTGATCTGCACATTCAACTTTGTCGCAATGCGCCTTTGTGAATAGGGCTGCCGGGCTTCTATACAATCACATTTATTTTCCTAAAGTACCGAAATATTTGTTGACATATTACGTCATAAGTCAATGCCGTACTCATTGGTAAAGTTGGATTTAAAAATAGAAGTAATTGGATTAAAAAATACGACAAAAGTAAATGAACCATAAATTAAAATTTGGCTCGCCAAATGCAATTCAATAAATAAGCTAAAAATAAATATATCACAAAAACAGGTTTTAATTAATTATTCAATATGTATATTTTTCAATTATAATTATTTGCATATTCTGTGAACACAGTAATAAATTATAAACTACATGTACAAAAATAAGTATATCGTACACTCGATTGTAGAGTGATCTAATGCCCTGCAGCGGGGGACGTATTATGGGCTGATACAGTGTAGTACAATTTGAGACTGCCTCGGTGGCGTAGTTGTACTTAGGTACGACTACAAAACTGAGGTCTCGAGTTCGAATCCCGGGTCGGGCAAAGTGATATTGGGTTTTTCTATTCATTATCGGCCCGGAGTCAGGAATTTGTGCCCGATATAGCGATAGGTTCGCCCCCTATCACATCATGGGACGAAACATACAAGGCGAAATGTGGGTGCCCTGGTGGCGCCTCTGCCTACCCCTTCTGGGATAATGGCGTGAGTTTATGTATGTATGTATTTTTACGTATTATTGCTATTATTACCAATCTATTAATAGGTTTGTTCAATGAGCTAGCAATAAGCATTCTAAACAATAAGTAATCTTTTGTAAATTCCTCGCTAAGGTCGCGAAAACCGTCTATTTTTCAATAAATATTAGAGGACAAACTACAATACAGACGGAACAAGTTCAGACTTCCAGTACATTCCTTATTGAACTCGATTGACATGTCTCTTAAGGCCAAGGTGGACTCTCGATTGTTTATCGACAGATTTGCATCCTTTGTTCCACTAAATTACACACAATAGAATCAAGGGTACGACACGCGGTTCAACGTAAGTATTATACGATAATTAGCTTACGATATACAGAGTACGGAGTAACCATCACAGTCTTTGTCCCAATCCTTGAATCGCTCATGTTACTGTAAATTGTTTTTAATTGCTCCGGTCACATGTTTCTGAATTGACAATGACCCAGTGGTTTATTGTGTCACACCGGATACAGATCGGGCAAGTTCATATTTGCAAAGATAAATCCTTTATTCTGATACAAAGGAGAAAGAAATATAGGTACAAATATTTAAACTAAAGGAACAGTAATTAATGAATTCACATTTCAGGACTTATCAGATGTTCGTCCTTTTTACTAGGAAGCTAAAAGTAATGCAATACATACCTTTACAACCTGCCCAAATAAAGGTTACAAAAGAAAACCACATGATTTCGGCAGTGAGTACGAAAAAAAATAAGGTGAGGATACCGGAACTATTATTCAAGGCTAAAAAGCTTCGCATGAGTTCTTTTGCAAACATTTTTTTATGTTTATAATAAGCCTGATTGTCATCAGTGTCTTCACGAACCGTTACCTAAACGAAGGTCATTATTGAATACTATGTTTGTTTTAATGACCTTACCTGTTTTCTTTTTAACCTCGAAAGGCGACGAACCTCATTAGCCCGTGAAACTACTCTGACGAAGTGCTAGGTCTATTGAGTAAGAACCTAATTGCCATACCAGAGATTCCGTGTTCAAACTCAGGGTATAACACCACAAATATTTCAAAAATACTTGTGAATTTTAGGGTAGTTATCTCTTGTTTTAATAAAAAAAAAAATTAAGCCAGAATAAAATATTTTCGAAAGGGTTGATGTGAGACGATGCTACGTGGATGTATAATCTAAGTATAGTTTATGGACAAGCAAAAGAAGAAATGGGTATGGCACCATACATCACACCCTCAATGTCGGAGTAGTATCAAGGCCAGAGGTTCGCCGACCTCACCGAACACGTGTTTGTAAGTACTATTAGCTGCCTAATTAGCGATATTGTATCAACATATAGTATAATTATCGCAATAAAAGAGCACGAGAGCAATTCACAGGTCAATAAAATGATGTAGCAGTAATTCCGTCTATAAAATGAGTACATACTTACGGTAGTAATGTGAGCTCTACGCCCATACATCATCTCACATCTGACATACAATCACACCGCGAACACGACCTTAACATGCGATCGAAAAAAAAACAATTAAGATTTTTTGTTATGACGCCACATTTTTTATAATGTTTGGTTATTGAATGAATGTCTAATTACCATTATTATTCAATTATTTAAATTGTATATTGGTAAAACAAATATTTCATCTATGAAGATAAGTAAACTTCGTTTCCTGAGAACATGATAGTACGACAGCTACCAGTAAATAATAAATACATCCAACAGTCACATACATAGTCCTGACCCCACACTAAGATCGAGTCTTGTGTCGTGGGCATCAGGAACTACGAGAGACTTTTCGGTCTCACAAACACCCAGACCCGAAACAAATACTTGTGGTTCTCACAAACATTTGTCTTGGTGCGGGGATCGAATCCGCTGCCTCTCGTTTCACAGGCGGCGTCTAACTAACTGCGCTACGGAGGCTGTCAAAAGTGTAAGTGTAAACTCAATTTCTACATACTAACATCGAGGTAACATAATATGTTTTATTTGTTTTACATTGTATTTTTTATTTAGGTATATTATAAAACTATGTGGCGAAGTTGCCTATGCGTCTAATAAGTTAAATCATAATATTTGTTTTTTTAAAGAAACAATTTATTTAAAACTTTTTTAACTAAGCTACGGCTCTATTTCATTAGTCGCTAACTCGATTGCGCTAAACAGCATGCCCGATATAAATGGCTGATACAAATTCATCAAAACAATACTGCATACTGGATGCGTCTACACCACATATAACCCATATCGACCAACGCAAGCGAGTCGTTAACTTTGTTAAACCAATACTAAAATCTGAAATGGTTAAAAAGTGGTACAAAACTAACCTTGGGCAAAAGTGTTTTTGCTTACAATGATTGAAAGCCATTATTTTACGAGCATAACAAAAAAATGTGGTTTTTGCGAGCGTATTTTGTTTTGTTTTATACGGTGACATACGCGGCTTCTCAGGAATTCCTTGTTCGCCTCCGCAGATTGTGGCAGAGGTTAGATCATCGCCACAACACGCGATGACAGAAATGAGACAAAACCATCGAACTACCAAATCAATGACGATACCAGGTAATGAGTCAAAGAGACTGTTTAGATTTTTTTTATTACCACAGAGTGTACGAGATGGTTAGTACCACGGAAGAGAGAAAACAATTCTCTATTCCGTAGTTAGTACAGTCCAGATAGAGAGTTTTAAAAACCCAAATCCAATAATCCGTACAACAAGCCATATTGTATTCGTGTCTCATTCTAAACTCGAATATGCTTCTTTCCAAATCCAGTCTTATTAAAATGGTATCAGTAGAAGTAAATATTTACATTTGCAGCTGTAATATTCTCGTCCCTGTATTATACATACATATTACATACTAAAAGAGTATGCAGAGACAAAAAAAATGATAAACTGATAATTGTATTGATAAACTGCCTTCAATAAAAATAATTTAAATGTAAATTAACTACTTATTTAATTTAATCTAATTTCTACCATAATATTCTAAGGTCACAAGTAATATTTACTTACATAAAAAAACACATGTTTATTATATTGAACATAAAATAGAATCTATAAACCCTTAATTGAAAACATGGTGTAATAATGTCTTACCATCTGTCTAAACGACATATGAATAATATATGTATTTATACATAATAACTTACCTACCTAAATAATAGATAATAGATATTTAATTGACTAAAAGATTTCAGTTCAGTTCGGTTCTTATTTTTATGGCCTTTGCGATATAGGACTAAATGATTAATAAAATGAAAAAAAAAATTGGCAGTTGAAATACATTAAACCCAACCAGCATGAGTATATCATTAACCAATAAAAATAATAATCCGTGACAAAATGCAAACATTGCACCTATTGGATGGAGCAATATAATCCAGATAGAGAATCTATCATCCAGAGCGAGATATTCATCTCTTGCCAATCAATACAATCATGATGGGTTTTCCACCATTGAACGTGATGGTCGTTACCCAGGTCCACTATATAAGTGTCAAGTAGGTACCCAAACATCTACCAACTAAATACAATATTATAATAAAGTGTAATGTTTCACAATTTAAGCACGCACCTGAAAATAAATCTATTGTACAAACAAATCTATGCGACATTAACAAGGTAAGTACATAAAATAAATTGTTTTAACTGTTTACACAGACTTCTGTATGTTTGAACTCAGATAACAAGGCAAATGGCGGAAAAAATCTTGAAGATTTACGTACGTATTGTTTTAAATGTAATAAATGCCTCAATGATCATATAAGCCATGTGGGTTATTAAATAAATTCTCTCCTTCTCTCTCTCTCTCTTTTCGGCTATTTTTTTGAAACAAATAAGTTGGGTTAAAACAATATTTAAAAGCTCATGAATACATCGATATACAGCTTCACACACACAGTCTCGAAGAAGATACGCGTTTCGCGACGCAAGTAACACAACTACAAGAGGCTTTTCAGATCAATTTCGCCTAAGTCTTAAATATTTTTGGTGTCATATACATAATATTAACACCGTTCTGATTTATGAAAATTGAGTTAAAAACGTGCAATTAGTACAAAATTAAATAATTGGGAAACGTAGCTTTCTACAACTGTTTATATTTTACGAGTTTATCTGGGATACCTGTGAATATGCGTAGTCGATATATAATCGGTGACAGTATATAATATCGATTATCGTTGACACAAATAAATTTCTTACAACAAAGAGAAAGGGACTGCGCTTTCTCTATTCCCATCAGACTAACGCAAGTAACAGCTAATGTACGTTCATACCGTTCGTATAATTAATTCATAATTTATTTGCGAATCCTTGAAAGCTGGACGTTCAAAAACAGCAAACACTTAACATTACCATATCTGTGGCTTTTGCCGCTTTGCAAAAAAATTAATCACCAAACAATCGAGCCGATAAAAAATATACATGCGATACGTGCGATAAAATTCTAAATTATAAACAAAACGTATGACTAACCAGATATAACGCAATTCTAATCTATTACAACATTGATTGATAAAGATGTCAGGTTATCTGAATTCTAAGCGGTAAAACAAGTTGCATCCCACTTGGTTCGCATTACGCTCCCACCACGGTTCGGTGGTGGTCGTTAGTGTGCAACTTTGCGAAACGGCCATTGGTCGGTTCGATCGTATGACGACTCGCTTTTTGCACGCCAGATCTCGTACGATCCTCTGTCGTGGTGATTCGCGATTGTCCCGCAATTCGGGCCATGGCGCAGGGTTGCCAGCTTTTATCATCAATTAATTATTATTGCGATATTTAATAATAATTATTATTGATTAAAAAATATCCAACCACACAATTAACCATCCGGATTGGATCGAAGCTACACCTTAATCATTTTCCATTAGTTTATAGTAAAACAGTTTCGATCATAAAATAAGGCAATCATCTCGAGTGACTACTCGAATATGTCGTGTCTTAAAAAATTACATGACAGTCTGAGCAGTTGGATTCCACTTATTTAAATTGAATCATTAGGGTTAGGGTTATGTTTAAATTGTTATCAAACACGATATTTCCTCATTTTTATGCAGGATAGTTACAAAAAAAAAACATACATATCATTCTCAATTCACAAAGCTCTAAATTGTCTTTGTTATTGTTTCTCCTCAAACACCAATTGAAAACCATAACAATGTCCATTTAATATTACATTTTCAAATTATTATTTAATGGCGTTTCATATGACCCTTTTATATTTGTTGGGGCTGGTTTTCGGTTTCAAAATAAAGTTAAATTATGTGTATTTATATTTAGAAATATTGTCTGATAGTTCAATTTCATATGGTTGCGTATTTAACGTGTGAACAAACTGTTTATTAAGTGCATATTTCTGTATAATATTACTTCAACACTTTTCATCATTTTGACAGTTATTACAATCCACTTAGCAAAATCTATTTTTATTTTTACTCTTTTTATGTTTATTTTTTATTTTTATTTTATAGTTCCTATTTTACTTTAAGTTTTGCGATGACAAATCCATTCATAAAACTTTTTATATTTAGCTCACGGGACTTAACCGACCATCGAGTTGGAGTCAAATCGCGTACAGTGCATTACATATTCTCCTTACAGTTTTTTCCGTTCAAATTTTCAATCGTTTTACGAGTATATGCTTTAAACCATCGATATTTTGTATTGATTCCAAGTTTATTTTAGATCACCACATTTTAGCAACTTCAATTTCGCGTTATCATTTATTAATTACATATTTGCACCCGTATTATCAATGTCACCACTGAGGCATTCCATCCTCCCTTTTTATTTCTTATTGCCTTTGTTTCCAACACACCGTTTTATTATTTTTGCAGTAACGTGCGTTTTATTTATACTTATCTCGTCGGCGTAGTATAAAGAAGATTAATATAATTTAAATATGCTTCTAAAATAAATACCCGTACGACACGTAGATGTCACATGTGAGTAACTTTATAATATTATCTAATCGCAAGATTTATTGTTTTGAATACATAATTCAAATTGACGTATCGTTAAATTATCGTAATTAATTCTCTCAGTTCACTCAGATATGAAACAAAAGACACAACATTTAATATTATTATAGTTTAACTTATACGCAGTAGAATCCAAATTCACGTTGCAAAAAATACTCCAACAGTATATTTATTCGCAATTTTTTGTTGCTGCCTGATTTCTTACTATTGCGTTAGATAAAAATCTCTGAAATTATTTGTGAAATAAATATATGCGTCCGATTTGAAGCACCACTTGATTGTATGTTTAGTAGTGCTTCATGCGATCCAAAAAATAAATAACTTCGTTTTATTTTAATCCTCAGACGTAATTTGAATAGATGGATCCACGTGATGTGTATAATGTGAAAGAAAAACACATGGATTATTTTTCTGGCAACACAACAACGGCCTTCAAGTAATTTGACATTGCCAAAATGGCCGCTCTTAATAACTGTTTTCTATCACGTTCATTGATAACTAGAGTCGCGCGGGCCGTTGTTTCATACCGTTCGGTGTTAGAAACCGTTGCGTTGTTTTTGTGTCAGCCGTTCTATTTGTAACTAATCCGATTTCGGAGCACATCGATAGTTCTATTGACATACAGCACAAAAAAACGTAAGCTGAATGGGTAAATGGTAATGGCACAGGGTAATCTATGACTGGCCAGAAAGATGACAAAACTTGCTCTTGAGATAGCGAGATGATCGCTCCTCTGTATCGGTTATTTAGTCCTAGTCTAACCCATATGCGCGAGAGTCCAAGAATATTGTGGACGGTATATTAGGTATTTAGTCGCCAGGGATAGTTCAAGATCATCCACGGAGCACCAATTCCAATGTAGAGCTGTACTATATAATGATAACGATCTTAATAAATTCGTCAAACGTTTATATCTTTGGCAAAACAGCACTGTTCGTTGGCAACACTCTCGATCATTGCTCTATCCATTTTAAGAGGCATGAGACATGAGTGAATGTTTCCTCACCATAACTGATTCAAATAAATGTATAACTGAGAAAACACGCCTTATTTTTTGTCCATAATAAATATTGAAACCTGTCAAAATATACATTAAACTTACATTACCCGTCTACACATTAATGCCGGTGTGTTCGTAACCGGTCGAACGCTAATCTCGGAAAGTGACACACGTGTGTAGATCACTATGGCGGGTTTTACCCTTCCTATATGGTCGGCGCTATCCGGTCGAATGCGCACATTATGGTTGCAGAAAAAACATATATTCTATAAATAAATATTAATTATGTATTAAAAAAATGTTAAAAAAAACGGGTGCTTGGTCGTTGACACTACAGTAAATACGAGTATGTTGCCGTATTAACTTTGTCGTATTCCTTCTCAGCGCTGGTATCGTCAGGATAAGAATCGCAACTACTCGGATTGTGGTGACATACGTACGATCGGCTTCGAGTCGACTAACATAATTATTTCGACCAGCAAGAGATAATAATAATTCGCTGGGCGACAGTCTGTCTGGTTAGCTCTACAATTACTATCAAGCGAAGTACTTCAAACTTTATTTAGCAATTTATAAAAAATACGAGTTATGAAACTACTGCCGTTTTTCAGTTTTAGTGCCACGGATTCATATTAAAATAAACATCAAAAAATCTGATTTACTTAAATAGTTTGCAATCAATGGCGATATTTATAATGATGTGTCAAACAGTCCTAAATTATTTATTCAATAAGGTAATTTAATATTTTACACACGTGTCTGAACTGTAATACAGGCGTATGGTATTTTTAAATAAGCAAATGTTTTATTTTACCGGATGTTGATATACTAGTGATGTGACGTTTATATGTAGTCATAGAGTAGAGATAGTGTTTTTTTGTTGATTAATTACATACATACATAAATTCACGCCTTGTTCGAAGAATAGGTAGGCAAAGGTGCTACCAGGACACCCACATTTTGCCTTGTATTTTCCATCCTACAATGTGATAGGGGGCTAGCCTATTAATATATGAAGCCTTTTTATCTAACTAGTTATCTATGAAGTGTTTTTAATATCCCACATGGCAGACATAAATTTTGGCTCAATGATGTCGAAATATAGCACCCTTATTGGTAACAGGAGGTTGTTTAATATAAGCCGCCTCGAACAGGTTCACTATGGGAATCATTGCTTGTGTTTAACACTGGACTACCTTTGGGTGAAGATTGTGGTGGTGCTGAAATCGCATATGACTTCATCGTTTATTTATGAGTTTGAAATCTATATTGCATACTTACATCACTATTTGCTGTTATTCGCAAATTGCTTTAGGATTCGTCTATTAAAATTATAATACAGCCAAGGTTACATAGATTAATACATCCATAAATTATTAATTATTAATACGTAAAATACGAGGGTTTGTTAATATAAAAAGAAAAACACAAAAGGCAATTACATTTTTGTGATTCGCGGATGGTCAGTGAATTGTTTTTTTTTTTTTTTTTTTTTTTATGCCTTCGTAGGCAGACGAGCATGCGGCTCGCCTGATGGTAAGCGATCACCGCCGCTCATGGACCTTCGCAATGCCAGGGGTCCAGCACAACAAAGTCGCTGCCTACCGTGAGGAGAGTACTCTCTTTAAGCCTCGCTTAAAGAAGGACAGGTCATAGCGCTCAGGAAACACCGAAGCAGGAAGTTCATTCCAGAGCTTGCACGTGCGTGGTAAAAAGGAACGCTGAAAACGTACCGTTCGGGAACGGATACTTTCCAGGTGGTAGGAATGAACTCTACTGCGGTGACGGGTGGTGCGATGGTAAAATGGCGACGGTGGTACCATCCTAAACAATTCCTCGGAGCACTCCCCGTGGAAGAGTCGATAGAACACGCAGAGGGACCCGAAGTCTCTCCGCAGTCCCAACGGCTCCACCTTCTCCGTGATATTGTTTTATTTATGCTAAGGACGAAGTAATTAAATTCAATTTTATTTTGAGGATTTCCTTAGTGATTTGATACGTTTTTAAGATATAGGGTGTACATGAGCAGCGTATATCAATATTTATGATTACAACATTATTACTTGGCAGTTGGCACGTCCATAAATCTGTTTCGATTTTATGGGTGGATCTACTACTTTGTTAATTATTTAAGAACAACAAAGTATATTTATTGCTATAGAATATCGTCGTGTGTTGGCAGATTACCTCCATAGAGCAGGGGTACGCGGCTGTGAGACTAGATGTGAAAATGATTGTGTGCTTCACAAGATTTGATTCGGGTTTGTATTTGTCTGGATCTAGTCATTACTGGGTCAACACTGTGTGCATCATTGGGTGTATTTATATATAAAGGCTCTTGATATTTCACAATACGACTTAAACTAAAGCTAGGATGAGTCAGTATTTATATTAATTTGATACCTTCGTTTTACAGTCCATTACCACGAATGATTCAATGCGTTCATTCCAGATCACTTCTTGATACCGGGAACGTTAGTCATTTCGACCTAAAAGTATCAAACACCTCGTATATACATAAATAGGATATCATTTATCATGAATAATTTCAAGAGACTTTGGTACATATATTGGACCAAACCAAGCCAATCCAACCAAACGCGTCTTGGCAAACGTAGCGTGGGACGTCTTTTGGCCAGATGGCGGGACGACTTGCACAAGAGGGCCGGCAGCGACTGGATGCGTAAAGCAGCAGACCGGGCTCTGTGGCGTAACTTGGGAGAGGCCTATGTCCAGCAGTGGACTGCATCGGGCTATTGAAGATGACGATTGAATTACATATTTGCAGACCAATTCATAAGTTGGGTTATTGGAGCCAGCAATGACTCAACCAGCCAACTAGTAAAGTTGTTTATTTATAATCTTTTATTGTTACAGTTTCCATAAAAACATCGTTTACAAAACAGTTGTTTACCTCCATCGGTGTCGTTATGTAATGCACTTCCGTAATACAAGTCGGTAGTTAGGAAACGGGCCAAGGTGTTAGATATTATTTGCAAAATCCGGTCTGTTATATAACCAGTACGTAATGTCGTATCAGTTGTATTACTGAGCATTGGTAGATCGCACATGATAGATGGGCAATGCACGCATTACGCAATCCTAACAGAGTATGCATACGTTTTTTTTATTATTGCAAATTGCAATGAATGGTGAGACGAGCATGTCTTTCGCCTGATGGTAAGCAATACGACCGCTCATGAACAGTAGCGAACCAAACACCATGAAATACAAAGCATAGCTTGGTATTCCACTGCGCTCGCCATCTTCAGACATAAGATGTTATCTCACTATGTCCAGTAGTTACTGTGGCTACAATGCACAAGTGACCATTTCTTTCTTCTTCTTTTTTTTATTTTATTTTTATTTTTTTATTTTATTTATTGGGGACATAAAACAGTTGTATGTTACAGTTACATTTTAGATTTGAACATAAATTGAATTTCTTCTTGCGCAGAATGGGACATTGTGAAAGATATGGTGGGAATAATACATGTCAACAAACACGGTTTTTTCTAAATTACCACTTAACGAATTGATTACTTACATTAACCCTTTCTCTGTCCTTAGTTAATTGTTCAAATCTTCACGTTTAGCGTTGATCTTTCAGTTACTGCGAAAGGAACAATAGAGCGTCATGAAACTTATCGATTTCACCGTAGAGAGGCAAAAACGGGACAATCCTGGTTACAACGGGACGTAGTACAATCGCGTATGTATTATTTGCCTGTTCCTATAAAGCTGCGAAATTAAATTTACCGCTGAAGTGTTAGAGAGAGGTCATACGTGGCTAGTAGCCGAAATGTTTGCATCACATTCGCTGTCTCTTTCTAGAGTACAGTCAACTTTATAAGGTTTTTGTGTACAGACACAAACTCTACACGGTCTTTATTGGCTTTGAAAAGTTAGAACATACTCTTAAGCACGCAATGAAAATTTTTCAGTAAGTGTCTATACTGTGGTAAATAAAACCACCTCAAATATAAAAGATTTTGATGCGATTGGACACAATTTTATGTCAAACTCTTGAACAATTAAAATACATCCCGTTCTTAATCTTACTTTGCAAGTTACATTAAAAAAATGCATTTTGGTATATATTTAACGGACAGGTTCTGGTAATGAGGAATATAAAATCCAAATCCTAATTCATTATAATTTAAAAACAGTGCTATTAAGAATTTGTGCAACAAACTAATGCACTTTAGAATTTGTTTGTTAGAATTACTGATGTGCCAAGGCCGAGAACAAGCTTCTTGATTTAATGAGCACGTGCTCGAGTAAATGTACATAATTATAATAGATTGAAATAAAATTAGTTTTACGGATTTTATCGCGGATTTGGTTTAATTTTACAATAATTTTTAACTTCCTGATGTTTTGATTGTTTTCCAGCTTTCGTGATCACGGGCGGATTGAAATCTGACCACGAAAGATGGAAAGCTATCGAAACGTCGGGAAGTTAAAAATGTAAAATTATACCAAATCCTCGATAAAAATCATAAAAAATTGTTTTATTTCAATGTATAACATTGACGTAATAATTGTAATAAAAGATGTTAATAACTCTTAAGACGTCAGTAGATCTACTATCGGAACGACACTGCCCATACAATTTGATAAAGTTGAATCATTGCCCCGTGCCAATACAAAACAAAATACGGAAAATCTCTCGACATTTGTTTTTCGTTAAGCATCTCTGTATTTAAACTGATATAGCAAAAAATTGTAATTTTGTATTATAATAAGCTAACATTCCATCAACGATATAAAGAAAAATATATTTTGTTACATCATAGCTCATACAATACATAAGTAAGTATTTGTTTATTCATTGACATATGCATTGTTCAATTACTCATCGAAACTGATTGAAAATGATATCCAATTACTAATAGGGTCATATTCGATGGAATATGACCCTATTAGTAATTGGATACATAGATGTATGTTCATAAGGTTTCCTACGTAATGACGTGTTTTTGAACCTATGACGTCATAATGTCATTGTTACATATTATGTATCAATACCCAGCAGTGCACTGTACTCCGCAAATGGCCGCCCCACACCTTTTGCGTGTGTTTGCGCAAACGCGAGCTTGCACAAGTTTGCGCAGTTATTCACACACGTTCACGTATACTGGTGCAAACTTAGACTTGCATAGTTATATTGTTACGTGTGTGGCGGCCATAAGAAATAAATACATTCTGTGTAGTTTAATGCGGGATCAGCCATGGGCACGGCGTAGTTACAGGAACTCATGTTACGACATAATATGAAGGTTGGTTAGCTCCTTTAATTAGGAGAAACACTCGGTTCTTTTTCAACCTCCTTGAACCTCTTAGAACCTTATCGCCAAATGCCAAAGAACAATGACATATTTATTACTTGTGGAATTCTCAAGCGTCTTCAAAAATTATCTTTTTTTCATTATGCTAAGCAACTATTTAATCCTAAATTTATTTTTTTAGTTAATTCAATGTAATAATGTTGTGTGATGTTAATCTACTTAACGTTATTTATAGCGCTTTGCTGCAAATACGCTTCAAAATAAATCTAAATATAAAATATAGCAATAATAAACACTAATAAAATATAAAGAAAATAAAATAAGTCTGCAAATGTGAATCGATTATGGTAATAGCGAACAACAAAAAATAAATATTGATGACGTTATGCATTTTAAATCTCGTTTTTGTTGTTTTCAAGTTTCGGTTAACTGATTTTTCGGATTTGTTCGAGTTTTGTTCGAGTGAAAATAGGTTATTGTACATGGGTTAAATGAGTAGATGTTTAGGCTATATGTAGCGTTGCCAGGTCGCCAAACCTAATAGCCGGACAGACCAGCCAGTTTGGCCGGACATTTGGTTAAAAAAGCCGGACACCCTATATTATTGAGGATTTTGTCTTAGTATTAATAGGTACGACAATTTTTTTTTTATGTAAAATCAAGTCTTTTTGATTATTATCATAAATCTCGGCCACGCTCGGCGCGGCGGCAGTGCTCGCTTGTTTGCGAAATGTAAAAAGCCTAACAAAAGCCGGACAAGACGGACACCGTTTATTTTAGCCGGACATGCAATCAAAAAGCCTAACTATGTCCGGCTTTATCCGGACGCCTGGCAACGCTAGCTATATGCCATGCGTCTGCCACCTGGATGTCAATAATGCACTCTCCACCTTCAACAGTAATTATCATAATGGTGGGACATTTCACAAGTAACCAATACTCTACGACTCTACCATACCAATTATATTATAGAATAAGAATGCACCGGGCATTCTTCATCCATGAAAAATTCTCACAATGTTATTCATTTAATTTAATTAAACCTAACCAGTCTATTGTATATAAACTTTTCAATTCTTATTTCAAACATTATACGGGCGATTCTTGTTACAAAAAAAGTTATCGAAGGAAGCGTGTTGTTACAACGCACCCTTGTGTTGGCCAGCTGCAGTCCACGCGACGATCACGCGCCTTCCGATAAGTTAAACGAACTTTGTAATTTACATGATAAAAAACATAAACAATGTCTCTAATGCCGTCTGGCGAAGCCGTAGGCCGCGCTGCTCGACGCTCGATAATGCGTAATAGGCCGACGACACTGGGTCACATGTAGAACCGCCTTTGTCTACTGACCGTCATGTTTAAATAAAAAAAACCTGTTCGTACTACGTCGAATATGTTCTAAACTTAAATTGCGCGGTATTTATTATCTGTGGAAACTGAAATAAAGGTTTAATGCATAAATGGAAAATAAAATTAAAACTTCTCAAATTAAATGACCTTCACCCGTTTCTCAATTATTCTCATATTTATCGACTACACACAATTTTATTCAAAATCGACTAATCTAAAATTCACAAAACTACATCCTGATCTAAATCTCGCGATCTTGCAAATTATATTTAATTAATGCATTTTTTATTGTACTGAATATATATTGTATTAAACAGGTTTTGGTTAGACAATAGGTTAACTTCATATAGTATTATAATTTGAACGATGTAATATTTACAAATTATGGGTCAATTTTATATCTAAGAATCTAGATCCTCATTGCCATCGATATTAATGTTACACTAGATAAGACATTCAGTACAAAAAATGTGTCCCGCCTACTTGCGGTGCATGTACCACACATGAATCAGTATGCTTCGTGACAGTGACAGTGCAGTACGCCTTATCGCATACGTTTAAAGGTAATCAATGAATGTTTCGCCGTCAAACCGAAAGCAAATCGTCTGAAGGTACAATATTTTAATAAAATACCAGGTAAGTGATGTAATACTGCATTGTGCTTTTAAAATACGGGGGCACTTTATTTCTTTGACGTGTCTCGTCTATCGGTAGAATATAAGTCAATGCTCATTGTTCTTGTTTTGTCTCAAATCGGCGAGGTTGTTAACGCGATAACCAGGGTCATCACAAGCAAAACCTTAGCGCTCTCACCATTACGACGCCACCATCTATTTCCACGAACCACCACACAATACCTACGAAACATAGAACATTGGGACGCGAGGAGTCATGGAGCGTTTGAAACAAAATTAAACAGTGGACTGCAGTCCGCAGTTACTATTAAACATTTACGGCCTTATTCATAGACATATATAAAACCTATTTTAGTTATCGAATGTTTTGTAGTCTTCGCTCAAACTAAATTCAAAAGTCGTTCGAAAGGGACAATACATTTGATATAGAAATATCGATTCTAAAATAGGTTTAAAAACTGTCTACTAATAAGGCTGTTAGTTTGTAATATCTGCAGTTCATGTCAATGAGTATCACCAAATAGTGTCGAACTGCTAAACATAATAAAAACTTATCGATAGTTTAATATGTAAATAGCTGCAAGTGCACACATAGCCGTCTCAGAAAAGAAGAAATAAATAAAACGTAGAAGTAAACTCAAAGGCATCCATAACGTATCAAAATCATAATACACCGTCGAGCGCTATTTAAAAATACCATATTTTATTCAAGATGGTTCATTTTATAAATAACTTACACTGAAGGTTAATTAAAGTAGATATGAATAATTATTCCAAGTTCAAAATTAATTACGAAGGTGATACAGACGCAGTTCCGGTATGCGGATAAAAAATTGAACGCACCGACATTTTTTCTTAATCATTATTATTACTACTTCATATTTATCCTTATACGATGGTTTAAAAACCAATTTCTTAGTACAGATTGGATGGAGGAGTCGTGTGTGTCAACAGCACCGAAACTATGCCAGGAAAATCGCTAGTAGGTACTTTAATACACGTCAAGTCAAAAGTATCCTGAACTGACTAGAATGCTTTAAGTGATTAATAAATTGATAAAGTGCATGAAACGAAACCTATAATATATTATTGTAAAGAGTAGAGTGGAGTTTACTTATTACCCTATGATATAGAGGTGTGATTGTTATGTAGGTACATAAGTGATTATGTATTTTACCAAAACAATTAGTATGACAAAAGGATAAACATATTAATAAGTTTGTTTACAACGCTATTATCAGGGTGGCAACTAATTGATAAAGGTTATATTATACGCTACTTAATCAACTTTGCCCTGTTTGTGCCATTTTTATCTGAAGGTCAATGAATTTTAAATCCTCTTGGAAACGTCCATATCCTGTATCCATCGATATGAACATGTTATCTAGAAAGTTATTTGTTAATTCTTTTACTTTAATGTAAAAAATATTGGATGGAAACTAGGGGCTGATAAAACGTTATACAGAGATTTACAATAACGCTATCTTCAGTGTACTGTATCAGCCTATATAGGTATATTTCCCACTGCATGGCACGAGCCTCCTCTACATCGAGAGTACGATTGAGAGGGTGTAGGTCATATAATCCACCACGCAGGCCCACTGCGGGTTGGCGGACTTTACTTACCTTAGAAATTACAAATCGCTATGGTATACATGTTTACTCACGATGTTTTCCTTCACCGTTATAGCGCGTGGTGATTGGGTATCGAAATACACATGATTACGAAAAGTCAGATGTGTGCCCTGGGATTTGAACCCGCGACCACCGTGAACATGTTGGCAGTCCCGGCTGGTCCGTATATCAACATGCCACAGCGCGCTTTTAAAAAAATTTAGAATTGTTATTATGAAATGATGTTGTTATCTTACTAAATTGCAGTTAACTTCACATATTTATTATATTAATGTACTTTAGATAATATTTGGTATGGGATTCTTGTAATAATAATATTATACACAAAATAAACGCCTTACTATGTCATCCTTCAATATATAATATATCGTGGTACGAACAAATAAGGTAATCCTTGGCTGGTGATTCTAGACTGCACTACACTAACGTTTAACACTAACTACCATTACATTAACGTTCCAGTAAATGTTAAAAACATGAACTGCCCTATAAAATCTTGCTGCCCGATATTTCTCCTGTCCATCCCTTTGTTGTCTGGCATAGATACATACATAACTCACGCCTTGTCCCAGAAGGGGTGGACAGAGGACCAGGACACTCACGTTTCACCTCTAGATAGTGATAAGACCGCCACTTGTGCTTTGTTCTCTTTGTTGTTTATTTTATATTTATTCACTGGTGTGCGATATAATTTGAAGATCCTATGAATTATTCCATTATTTAAAGTGGTAAATCCGCTGTAGCCGTGTAATTAACTTTACACTACGAGTATACATTAATCAGCTCTACCATGTTGGTCCCTCTGTCTAACAGAAAATTCGCGTTTGGGTAACAGCTTTGCTATCCGTTTCCATCCAGTGCGATTCCTGGTAGCTTATAAATAATAACTTCTACTCTCTCCCCTTTCCCCTTTTCGCCATCCAGTTTAAATTACTGACAGCGCACTTACCTAGTATTTGTGGGTGTATCTGGTCATTTGTAATCAATTTCCTTGCTCGTTTAACAGCCCATGGCATAAAAAGTGGAGCTATCAAGCAAATAGGTAGTGAAAGTTCACCGATACAAAGCAACAATCGTCTGACCACTAATGATACCATTTTATGAACGGAACAGCTACATAATTAAGATTTACTACGTCGCGCGTTAAGCAATGAGTTGGGCAACCGACCTCGGGGAACATGCGTAGAATTCGTCTGCACCGCGCCGTCAGCCGTGAATTCCTTCTTAGTGACGCTATTAACAACGTCACTCGATCTAATTTCGTTTGTTGAATAAAAATAGGTAACTGTTTGTAAACAAATTTTCATCTTTCTTATGGTAATAGAGTTCTTGTGGGATTTAGTAGATATCGAAATCTAAGTGCTGAATCAAACTCTTTAGTTACTCAGCCGGGTTTAACTAGAGCTGTCAAAAACTGAAAATAATATAAAAACTTACCTCTAAGCAGTTTATATCTCCAAATTATTGCATAATATCATAACACTATAAATGATTGTTTATTTAATTATGGCGTTTTCGCTCTTTCATGGTCAATCGTATTAGAAGAGTGCGTGGTCAATGTGATGTCAATGGAAGGTTCTAGAATGCACGAAGGTTGGTCACGTAGACGAACTATTGCAGACCAGTACATATCATTATCGCTTATCACTTATCAGACTATTCTTGAACTTTCTGATAAGCAGATAGAAATAGCGTTGTGCATTGTTTTTAATTTGACATGATGAACCTTTTCTTGTGATTTAATTAGCAGCTACAAAGCTTATAATTTATTAAAATGTGAAAACATTATATGTGTTTCCAGTCTTTGAACTCAGATTTACAAGTTTAAGCGACCAAACCATCATGACGTTGCAATTAGTACCTTCGCAAAAAAATTGCAAAGTAATATTGGCGTGAAACGCATTACACAAGATTTCATAACCGAGAATTCCGCTTACACAATAATATAATTAAAACAAAATATATCGTATTAAATATTCTCGAATACAAATTGTTTTTAGCGTAAAAATTATAACACAAAGTAGATTAACCACGTGCAATAACTTCACGTGTCTATACCGAGAAACATAGAAAGCCTAAATAAAAATAACTCAGTAATCAGGTCAATATGCTATTTACTTGGCTCGGTGAACGCCAACTAAAGATCCAGCAACGTGGAAAATGTTGAATAGGTAGGTAACCATAGCCTATGCTTTCATTCATACACCGTATAAATTAATTGCTGTCAAATGACATATTATGAATATATATTTCCATTTCATTACTTCGAAGTTATTTGACAGTCATTCCTTATCAAGTTTTACAGCGTACGGTCTTGCGCCACGCAGTCTGAACACAAGGCCCACGAGATTTATTGGTCATACTTCCATCATCTAGAATGTCTTGAATTTAAAATTGTAGGTCAAAATATATACTTTACTACAGCAATAGTAAACTTAAAATATTACTTACCGGTTTGTCAACTTTAACACTATCTGAAATGGTAGATATTACTTGCAGATTTGAATTAAGATTTACTGAAGTGACTCAAGCGCATTATCATTATACTCAAAAATAAGTTATTACAAAATTTAAGAAACTGTTGAATCATAAGTAGTAGCTAGTATGTTGCCGTTTTCCTCTACATTTCGGGTGTTGTAATCCCAATGACGTGAAGACTTTGCCCCGCGTTCGTACAATGTTACTCGCTAGGTTTTCCATGGACTTTGACCGAACTTAATGTCGACACAGCATGATCAGACTTTGACTTCACATTCCGATAATATTATGAATCAACACAACGATTGCTCAATATACACACAACTAAAATATAGATAGTAGGGTGAGGCAGATGACCTGCGCCCAAAACATAACGTACAATATTAAGGTAAGAATATATCTTTCTTTGTATTTCGAGAAAACGATACAACATTTAGTTTCATAGGAATTGACTAATTTCAAAATAGAATGTTGATTGGCGAATTTGACTTTGTAAATGCTAAAGTGTGTTTGTTGGTTCCTGGGGGATAAGTCTTAATGTGACGGATTCGATATTAATAAAGTTTAAGTGAAATATTATTACATTATTACTATAACGGTAGCTTCCACTCTATGATATGTATTATGTAGCACCTGCAGCAAATATAATGACTATGATCATTCTTGTTACACAACTAGCATTACCAAAAATACACTATATACCTAGTAAAAATTATATCCTAACTTAAAATACTCCATGAAAAACTCATTAATGAATCTATTGTTCTAAAGAAGGTGATAAAATACAATAACATCCTCAATGACGTGCGTCATTCACGCATAAACTCATACAGTGAGACTGGGAATAAAATATTTATAAACAATCATTATAACCAGTCAGCGAATTCATAGCCATGTTTGCATGTTCCCTTTTGAGAACAGATTTCCTCTTAGCTCGCCTTGAAATATTATGCAAACTACCAATACAACTCCTTAAAATCTGCTGTATAAATGGAAATATATAATATATTTCCATATTTAAAATTAATTTTCCTCGCCTCGACCTGGTCTGAAAAAGATATTGACTTGAGGTGGACGGATGACTTAATAAAAATAGTAGCATCATATAAGCCGCTTCCATCAGTCGTACAGATCCTTGGGCAAGGCTTATGACCATCTATTAAGCCATCTATCTGTGGCTGGAGAAGAAGTACATCACACAGGTATAGGTTTTTGAAAATACATAGTCGTAAATTCCACTATTGGTAAAACAAAAGTATTCGGCAAACTCCAAAAAATATACAAACTTTATTTCTAATACAAATTATCTCGTATGGTCTTTATGATGCAATACATTCACCTTGAGGATTTTTGGTCAATTTATAAAACACCACTGGCAAACGGAAAGACATATTAAATTGACAGTTTATAGAGTGATAAAAACTGTTTATATTATTTCGCATAAACATTTTATTTAAAAACAGATAATAGGTAATAAACAAATCTTGAATCTACATTAAAATGGACGTGATTAAAAACATAAAAATGGTAATGGCAATACAACTTGATATTTTCAGTAATTCTGAGCAAATCCTACGTGTATCTGAAGAATAAGTAATGAAATTGCGAACCAAATAATAAAATTTATTTTATAAGACGAGTACATGAATATTCAATACATTACAAATATTGTACACCATTGTTGGATGAAGGGATACCATTCCTACGATTATTTGAGAAATATCCGAAATGTATATCGGAGGCTTATAATTAATTATCGTAGTTATTGCAGCAATAAATTCATCTAAACCTCAAAGAATTGAATGAACATAGTGTTATCCTAAAAATTGACTTCAGTTAGATGCCCGATGGGTAAACGATAAGCCAGTATTTTTTTCGACTCAACCGTATAAGCTTAGTGCAAGTATCGCTAGTGAAGTATTATGCACATATTATACTTACCAGCTCACGAAAAAAATTAACATGTAGGTACGCTAAAAATATGAGTACGTATTTTGTGGGTTTTGTATAAGGATAATATCCCAGTTATGTGTAGTATGAAAACCTGTAATGATGACACATCTATGAATGAATCCACATGATCACGCCACCATCGTCATCATAGTCTAATTTTATATTTAGAAGTGATTATTTTACACCTTTCACATTATTGTCACCTTTCACTGTTTTAGACTATTCTTAAATTATTCTTTCGAATTTCCTGAGAACAACTTTCCTCTACACTTAACGCAGTCTATACAATCAGACTTTGACCGTCTTACGGCTGTCCTCAACATAGTAATCCACGCATTTTTCAAACATGCCAACATAAAATGGCTTAAAATTCATTTCAAACTTAGTTTTTCTTAAACACCAAAAGTCACAAATTCTGTATTGCCTAAATCAGCCTGTTGCAGTCCACTGCTGGACATAGGCCTCTCCCAAGTTACGCTACAGAGCCCGGTCTAATGCTTTATGCATCCAGTATATTATTAATGCAAGCATTTATTAATAGTGTTTTTATACTAATAACAGCTACAAGCCTGCTGTCACGTAGTGAATCATTTTGTAGGAAGTGTTCCGTCATATCCAAATATTTTTCGTAAATGATGCGTGTCATTATTGCCATAACACGATCGATTTAAGTGATGTTTATCTGCATAATGGTTCTAATTGTTTCTAAGGACAGGGAAGAACCTGATGTAATCGAAATTTGAATAATGCAGCGTAGTTTACTCAATGTATATGGAAATATTTTGTCACTTCCTAAAAGCATTTCAGAAAATGGCTTGTCATAAATGGAGTTCACGCAAAAGCAGATGTTCCAAACTCGACAGTAATAGATAAAAGAACATGACAATAATTGTGTGCGAATTCAAGCCACGAGAAATTAATCTTTGTATGTTGTATAAGTTGTAACATGGTTATAACCGACAGCTATAAAACTAAAAAGCACTTTATATATAAAATCTTTGGACAAATAAAATAAGTATACAAAGTTATTATAAACATCGTACCAAAACATGAAAACTACAACCTACCTCCCCTTATCATAATCAACGTCAAATATTTCTACTATGAATATTTTAGATATCTACTGCTTACGATTTTACGACTTATATAAAGTTAGTCCTTATGAGGGACCTATTTTTTTTAAATTTAATCAAACACTTGCAAAAATTTTGCCGTCGATTGGTGTGAGAAAATTATAATATATTGTACTTAGCTTTTTATCCGGTTATAGCAAAAAATCACACTGAATAATCTAAACAAAATACGCCATTAAATTATTATACTCGTGTTCTCCACGCGTAACATAATAAAAGATTAGCAACTTGCAAGACCTTCGGGTTAATTAAAAACCTGTCGTGTTTAACCTCTGTGCACTCAAACATTATAAATTCAACACGAAGTAAACTATTTATCATACTTATTAAAACAATATTCGCGCTCGCTACCTGTATGTAGTGTGTACTTTTCATTTGAGGTTACTGACATAATGAGTGGCAATCAAAACAAATGAACCCAACGCGACGTCAAGGCAGTCTGCGCCCATATTGCAAACTCAAAAGCGGAAACTCGATAATATATTAATATTCAAATATTTTTAAATTTAGTCAATGCTACCTCGGCACTGTCCCCGGCCAATTAATGTCCTGTTATATACCTATATATTAAATTATTTTGGAACCCTTGAGACCTGAGATAAACATCGAGTTGTTTGTTTTTAGGAATGCAGTATGTATTTTTTTGATTCTGCTAAACGTTCTCTTCATAATCACTGGTACAATGGTATGCAAAGCCGCCAACCCGAACTAGGACAGCGTGGTAGACTATATGGCCTATCACTTCTCACCTGTTGAGAAGACCCATGCCCTGCAGTGAGACGTATCGGAGCTGAACCTGACACTGACGCTGACACTGACACTGCTATTGACAATGTCACTAACACTGACACTGGCTTTGACACTGACTCTGACTCTGACACTGACACTGCCTTTGACACTGACACTGATTCTATCTATCTACTTATTCAGCCACAGGAGGTCCACTGCTGAACATAGGCCTCCCCAAGGACCTTCACATCGACCTGTTTGAAGCGGCCTGCATCCAGCGACTTCAAGACGATGCCCTCCTACAAGGATGCAGGAAGACACTAATTAGCTATGTCAAAACCCTATATGAGGATAAGCACACCATCAGCTTGTTTCAACTTATTTAGATAAACGATGGGCGAACAGGAAAAAATCGAACGAATGATCAAATTTTTTTATTTTATCTTTTACTATATATAATACTTTTGGAAAATTGAAATGCAAAAAAATACACCTAATTAACGATCATTTCCAGGCGTTTCTACAGCAGCAGCTATATAATATGTTTATCATTGTTTATGGGCAGTCAGTTGAGACGATTTGCGTCACAAACTTAACACAAGCGTGCTTCTGTTGACCGCTGCCAGAACTTACAAGTATCAAAAATGCTTTCTAACTTTAAAACGATTAGAATTTAACATGCTCCTTTCTTTCCACTGGTTTAAATATAGGTCAGATTTCAAATAAAAGTAAGTTTATTGCACAAAAGAAAAGAAATAAAGGTATGACAAAGATACAAATATTACAATTAAGGATATTTGGCATGTCTGTGTTAAACATTACAAAATTATCAGGGTGTTAAAACTAGGTCATGCCTATATCTTGAGGTAAAAATAAAGGCAATCATGTGTATTGTGTTGTTCTTCTAAGTTTCGAAAAGTCTAGCGCTGAATAAAGGTCCCTCTAATTATATCCTAAGATCTGTTGGAAGCTGTGAGCATCCAGCGACTTCCTACAACCTCCGGTAGACCATTCTCCTTGTAGACGTCTTTCGCTATGATTTTCTCTACAACATTGAGCCATTGTTAAAATGGCACCACATTATCTCGGTAATAACTGACTTTAAGACAAGCAAACACTCGGCATTCACATATCTTCAGACAATTTTTTTGCGATTTTCCTTATAACAACTTTGTCTTTTTTGGAAGAACCGATTAATGGTATTCGGGTCATACACAAAAACCGAAAAAAAACTGTTCGCATACGTTTAAAATTAGATTAGTAATAATTTTCATACCTACTTGTTTCCGTCTATTTAAACTGTTCATAAATTTATGTCTATCATATAAATAATTAATTTATGCTTTTATTTTAATTTAATTTATATTCTTTTTATATGAAAAAGTCTCGTTCTGTAGACTGTTCGGATGAGGAGTAGTAAACTTTGAGCGGTATTTAAAAATATTAACATGATAATTAATGAACAAAACATTCGATAAAATTAATCTTAAATAACACGTAAATATATCGATTTACATATTGAAGTAAAAACTGTACTCATTTTTAAATAAATATAAATAAACATGTTGTTCTAAATTTGTACGTCTATACCTGTAGACACATAAAACAAGTATAAATCAGCGTGTATCCAAACTCCCTTTTAGAGTTTGATTTTATGTGCTGGCAACATTTAGTCATTTGTCACTGTACGATCAAAATCCGAAGACTAACGGGTAAAAATTTTTATAAATTATTTTTTTATGTTAATACACAAGTTTTTGTAAAACTACAGTGCGTCTTTTCTTGGTGACTTGTAGAAAAGTAAGTATGATCATTTAAAATGTTTGGTTACGCTGTAGTTTTGTGTTTCGAGTACCAGTATCCAAGTACTGTATTGTTGATTTTCTAACCTCAAAATATCCGTAGGCATATTTTTTTAACCGTTGGTACTTCTCTCCTGTAGAAATCTTTCCTGTAGACACAGTGTCTACAGGAGAGTTTAAGTCTACAGAAATGAAATTATTACTGCAAATACTATGTCTACAGAAGAGTTAAGATCTACAGAAATCCTGTGATTATATTTTTAGGACTTTATGTATTACATATAGTAATCTTAACTAATATTATGTTTGTAAATAAGTTTATTGCCTTTAACCTCGCCTTTACCGCTTGTAAGTTGTAACCTGACTGCACGATATCATGTAGTCAGATTTGTACCTGTCATCTACCAGATACACGATATTGTATGGCCGTGTAACATGCGAATTGTTGCGTTATTATATATTATTATATAGAATAAGGTAAATAAGCTTGAATTGTTTCATTTTAGGATTTAGAATGCCGCGAAATAGTAGATCTACGTCTCAATTATCGGCAGAAGAAAAACTTAGACGAAGACGTGAACAAAAAAGACAAAGTATAGGACGTGCACGGGCTAAAATGACTGAAGCAGATCTTGAAGAAAGAAGAAGGAAAGATAGAGAAAGGTATCGGCAGAAAAAAGAACAAGGTCTTCTTAAAACTATCAAAGATTTAACTCCTAGAGAACAAAGAAAAATGAGGAAAATTTGGAGAGAAAAAGCTAAAAATAAAAGAGAAAAGGAAAAAGCTAGAAAAGCTGCACATAGATTTGTTGAAATAAATACTCCACCTTCATCTCCCACCCGATCACGTGCAAGTGTTGGCAGAGCAATATCAAAACGCAATAAAAGGCTTCTTAAAACAGAAAATGTTTATTTGAAAAAAAAGATACACGAGTTAGAGACTAAATTAGCAAAGTATAGAATGAGAAATATAAGAAGTTTGATGAAAGAGAATAAAGAGAAACAGAAGAGATCAAAAAAGTTAACTGCAAAGGCTATAGAGACGAGAAAAGCAATTCATAACTTTTTATTGCAGGACGAATATAGCCGGTCTACATCAGGGAAAAAGGAGACAATTACGCGTAAAAAAGTTAAAAAACAAATACGCTTTCTAAATGACTCTCTTTTAAATTTACACAAAATCTTTGTTAATGAAACTGGAATTAAAATTTCATATGAAACTTTTCGTAGATACCGGCCGTTTTGGGTTACATTTCCTAGAGTTGAAAGTAGAAATACTGTTTTATGTGCCATACACACTAATACAAACTTTATTGTAAAAGCACTTTATAATGCAAAAATGATTAATTTTAAATCTGCGACTGATCTAGTTAAGTCACTGTGCTGTAATAATAATTTAAATGTTCGTTGCTTAGAACGGAAATGTCCTTCATGCAAGGAAAATAAAATTGAGAAGAATAATTTTGAAGATGATGACCTGATTACATACGAAAGATGGGTTACAAAAAAAGTAACAGTTAATATTAAAGGTATGGCCAGACAGTGTACAAAAACATTAAAAGAACGGGTACAATCAACCAAAAGACAACTACTTGAAAATTTAAATTCTATTTTACCTATATTTATGAAACATGTTGGAAATATGATCCACCAAATAAGGACTATACAACATATAAAAACAAATATTAGCCCTCACGTCGGACTACTCCACATTGATTTCTCGGAGAACTACAACTGCAAATATAGTGAGGAAGTGCAGTCTGCACATTTTGGAGGATCGAAACCTCAATTGACACTACACACAAGTGTTTATTATAGTACTCAATCGGAAGCTCCTAATAATTTAATAACTACTACATCATTTTGTACTGTATCAGAAAACCTTAGACACGATCCTGTATTAATTTGTGTTCATTTGCAGGCTTTAGTAAACAATATAAAAGAAATTTCTCCCAATTTAAAATGCTTACATGTTCTAAGTGATGGTCCATCGACTCAGTACCGAAATAAGTCGATGTTTAATTTAATCGCTACCTATTTAAGCAAGGAGTTTGACATAGAAGAAATACATTGGCATTACAGCGAAAGGGGCCATGGGAAAGGAGCACCAGACGGTGTGGGTGGGTGCGTTAAACGCATCTGCGACCATCATGTGGCAAAAGGGAATGATGTTCCAAATTTGGAAGGATTAGTGTCTTGTTTGGCTGAGAACTGTAAAGGAGTCAAAGTTTACAGAATTAACGAATTGCTTATAACTCGCATTCAACAAATTCTAGATAATAGTGTATTACAGACATTTAAGGGTACCCGAGAGATTCACCAATTAACCTGGAATATTGAGGATCCTAATACCATACATGTCAGACGTTTAAGTTGCCTGCTTTGTGGGACACGTGTTAAATGTCCTCACTATGAGATTGGAACAATAGATATCAAGTATAAAGCTATTGACTGCACAAATTCTCCAGATAACTTAGAAGCTCCTGATAGCCCAGCAGATCCAACAACTCCTAATCCTGATTATTCGACTGATACCTCAATGCCTTCAGATAATCTAGAAGCCCCTAATAGGCCGGAAGGCCCAAACACTCCGGATGCTCCTACTGCCTCTATATCAACTGGATTTAGTGACAGGTTGACACCTATAGAGTTAACTGACGCACATCTACAGGCTGTTAGACCTACTAAAAGACGTATCCAAATAATTGATTCAGAAGACTCTGATTCATCTATGGAAATATTTCCCACAAATAGGCGAATATTACGTCGGGTATGGAATGATTCCGATAATGATTCCATATGTTAATTTATTCTACAGAAGTTATATCCATTCTGTAGACATTTTTTGATTATTTTTTTAAGAGTTCCTATTGATATTTTTTCATGAAGATTTGATATAATTATGAGAAGATAAGTAAAAATGATGATTATAAAAGTTGATTTAAAATGATTGATAAGTTAAGATATGAAAAAAGTATATTTTGTTATTTTCTGTAGACGAAACGATCTCCCCTGAAGACGGGTTAAACATAAAAATGCTGTTTTTTTCAAAAATAATGAAGACTGACCTATGACCATATTTTTTTAAGATTGTTAATAATCAGTTTTAAGGTAATACCAAAATTTTAACCTATATTGTCACCTTGATGTTTTATTTTTTTCTAAGACCCTGTTTTATGTATGACCCATTCACAGTTTAGCCTCATTAAATGATGATATCTTTGCCCTACAAAATTATGATTAATTTCTTGCTGACAGCTACTCTATACTGGCCGAATAGCTGTTTGTAGCACTTATAAAAATGAGATCATCTAATACCGTTAGGTGCTTTGCACAGATTAATAAGCGTTATTATAATAAAAACCAAGCTTAGTGAAAAAGGTTATGGTTCTTGGTTATGGTTACCACTTAAAATACTGAATAATAAGAAAAATAGAAATACTGAAATACAGATAAATAAAGTAGATACACCCATGCAACACTTAATTCCGACTCCACAGGAGCGTCCGTATCGTGTATTATGAGTATTAGAGTCCACAAGAAAGTTTATTTGTTCCGAAACACCCAGACCCGATATGGAAGGGGACTGACGCAGTATCTACTTGTTTTACAGGAAGAATCTCGCCTACCGTCACGAAAATAAAATAAAATAAAAGAGAAATACACCCAGTAAATCAGCAGAAAAGGCATGTAGAAATATCATTTTTTATTACCAAATACCACTCCAGACTTTTAATACTCATACATTAGAAGTATAAGGAAACTGCCTTGTGCCCACGAGCCTCTAAAATTTGCCAAGTTATGTTTATATACTCACTTTTCTGGTTATAAAAACGTGATAAAAAACGTGAATGATGATCAATATCCGATTTATTTTTGCAATAAGCTTACATCAGCTAGTACGAAGATTGATGACGAAACAATATGCAAAAATTCGTACTTTGCACCTAATGTTTATTATAGGACTTTATTCTTCTTCTAAAGAAATCGTGACAGTAGTAATATTAAAGAGTTTTTTTTTTATTTAATTGGGGAAATGTATTTATATCTATTAACAGTCTCACTTTTTAATTTTCCAATATGTATAATTATTAGACTAAATCGACGCGGACCTCAATAACAGTCCTCCGATTTCTAGGCCACGTATTAATATGAGCATACGAATATCTCAGATGGGTGGATTGAGATGCAACTTGTAAGTATAAACAACACATATCCAGCACTTATATCTCCTGATATGTCCATTGTGGACACGACCAAAAAATATAAAAAATCCAAAATGATAAAAATAACTCGCACAAACTAGATAAAAATATCAGCCCGTTAATCGCACCTAAGGCCCCACCATACTTTATACTCTAAAAATCAAAAATCTGTTATCAATCCCCGAAACCACTACTTTCAATGACCTCATGGCAAACAGGTTATCCCAATTGATTTTCAATTTCGTTTGCAAATCAGGGCTGGCAAGGTCACTCAATCGGTAAAATCATCACAACACACGGAAACAAATCTGAAGGATAAAGTGCAAATTAAAACTACTTATTACATACATAATACATATGTACATAATTAAGAGTTTCAATTGAGAACGACCAGCTCTTTACAAATCTTTAGTAATATCTGAAAACTGTAGTTTGTTCTTTTGAACACGGTAATATATCCAATTAATAGCGCTATATGCAAAAAAAATTGCTATTCATAGCCTAATTATCTTGGATACTTGCATGGTAATTAACATAACGCCATGACTCTTGGGAGTTGGGAGTATTAAGCAAAACTGTTAAAGTGTGGAATGTATTTGAGACCGATTTAATAAACTTGATGATAATTAATTAATGTGCTGAATAGTGAAGTAATTGCACTCGAGCACAACAAAGCAGGACCGCTGGTGGTTTATATTAATAAACATTGTATAAAAACAAAGAAATAATTATGCATTTATTACGAGCGATTTGCTGCACATTTACATATTTTATAAACAGAGTATGAGCTACCCAATTTGTTTACAAAATTAACCTTAGAAATAAAATAAAAAAGACAGAGTGACTTTGTTGTCAAAATTAATTTGTTTTGTTGCCCTCATCCTCCACGACACTTTATTTGACAACTGTATAACTATATGGTATGGTCACATGTACCACGACCAAAGTAGTAAAACGTAATAGAAATATTTAAAAAAGGGCGAAATTAAATAACTCATATAAACCGCAATTCGTAGACAAATTATGAAAGACAAAACACTTAGTTTTGGCAGGAATTCCAACCGTACGGTCGGTTAACTTTACTTACGTTATTTCTTATATTCGTTTTAGGTTTGTTACTTTTGCGATTTCAAAATATTATGAAAATAAGTAATGAACGTCATATGATAAATTAATACAATGTTGAATTTTTATTTTATATTAGCATATAAAAATAACACCTAATAATCCGTTTTTACGGTGCTTATGGTATAGTCTATTCGACTAAATCCGAAAGTCGGGATAAAAGAAAGTCGAGTACGATAATCGCTAAATGGTTGTAACTAATTCTCCATAAAAGGAATAATATTCCTTTAAAGGAATCTAAGTCAACCGATGGGGGCAAGCGAATTGGCGTGGCGGTTAGATGAATGTTGTTGAAGCAAAATATACTGCCGTATTGAGGAGAATTTTGTGATTATCGGAATTACCAGACATTCGGATTTACCCGAATAATCTAATTATAACAAAAATATATTTCTTATTTCAATATTTTATTTTATAAAAAACAGTTTTTTAATGGAAAATTCTATAATTTATTAATATGTAATACTGAAGTATATGTAAGTATGGGTTTTCATGTGAACGTGCCTCCACGGTTAATGCCGTGTGCGGTAAGGTTACTGACACTTAACCCCCGCGATATAACTTTTTAATAGTTTCAGAGCCGCATTTGAGCGTAGTATTCAGGGCACGAATAAATCTAACGGAGGAATAGATAGGCTGTTAGCCTAATGAACCACTGTCAGTGCCCAAAGTAAATTGTATAACCACGGGATATAGAAATTTGTGGACTATGTAGACATACTATTAATGTACATGGTTGAAAAGATAACTGAAATATATTGATTTTTATTATTTATGGAAACTTAAGGATAGGCAAGAAACAAAACAACATATCATAGAAGCAGTTAAGTAGGCTGTTATATTGTGTCGAATGTCACGAGACAATTGTCTGTCATTAATTAATTAATCGATACTCTCTCTTGAAGTCTAGACAGTGGACGGCATTGAACTTACTATCAGGGGTGTCTAAAATTAAAGAGTACAGAAGTCACATCATGTCTAATTGTGATTTTGAACATAACCCCTTCAGTAAAATTCTAAATACGTACGCAACACATCGCATCCAATCGATTCATAACAAAAAAAGCTACAAATCGAAAAGATATTTCGCTCGCCGCGTGTATTTTTCCACACTACGTTCGACTTTTGAGAAGTCTCTAGTAAAATTCCGCAGTATTGAGATTATGACAATCGATATCGCGAGTATGGCTAATGATTGCTTCCTCGAGTACATGTGGTTATTGACTTTGTTTCCTTGAGCTTGCATTGCGCGTGTAAATGTGTCTTTGCATAAATACAAGTTCATTGAAATTTATGAATACAGTAATTAATTATGTGGTTCTGTGTTTCAAGTTCGCTGATACTTTGTAGTATGTACACTGACAAGGTTATAAGCTGGCTGACTATAGGCCAAACGATGGAACTGAACCAACGTAAACAAAGCGTTTTACTGTTCTCTCCTTTTTCCTTCTCATCCTCTAATGCAAAGATTGGCATGGTAGTAACGATTCCCCCAGAACTACCAGGATTTAAGAGCAGCAATCTTTCGCTATTAGATAAGCTGAAAGCTTCGTGGCGAAAAGCCGAAAAGGCAGACTTTAAAATAATCTCACTTAAGCGCTATTTAAAGATACATGATGAGTATATAATACTCTAGCAACCGTGAAGTGAGGGGTCGAGTGCAATCGCTTTACTATAACATACACTTATTGTGTTGTCATCTTTTTCCAGTTTAAGTCTTGAGGATATTACATATCTGAAACCATAATTCAAGAGACAATGTTATGTGATGCTTCGCTGTGTGAAGTACAATATACATAATTGTTGGTTAAACAGATTTTTATAAGCCAATAGTAGAAGCGAGACAGCACAATGTAGAAAGCATAAGCGAACTGCATCAGTCAATTGTGCGATACAGATAACACTTTTCCTATTGACTTCGACACCAATTAAACAATTTACGATCGCGCGGTTCTTAATTGTTACACATTTTTTAATAGCTATAGTTTACGAGGGTGACTGTCTGCCAGACGAATTACATTAAAAAGATAGACAATGCAGTCAAGGCGAAAGGATTTGATTAATGAAATAACGAATTTCGTGTAACAATTTTTGAGGTAGATATACGTGGCTCGATTGCAATCTTCAGGTCACTATAATTGCTAAAATTATTTATAATCCCATTTTAAAGTTATGCATGTGCGTTCTTAATTACCCAATTCATTAGTTCAGTGGTATTTATTACATGAAATACTAAACAGACAAAAATGCGTTCCCCCATTTTATATCACTTTTTGTCTATTATTGATACTCTTTCTCATTAAAATTTGGTCATTATTCTGGAACATTCGAACCGTCCACAATGGCTAGTTATTTCACGCCGCGTTTTGTTTTCAACAGACATACCGATGCAAAAATGTTAATTTGTATGTTAATTAAGCAATAATTGATGCTAATTTGCGGGTAGGTGTGGTTCTCTGTTGGTTATAACTTACACATTGTGTTACTATGCGTACACTGACCATTGCTAAAAAGTGTGATTTCCGTCAAACCGGTGGAGAAAATTAGCACATCAACCAGAATTTAATTATCTGACTGACAATTATATTATAATCCTATCTAATTCTGCTTATTTGTCTTTAAGCCCGTGACTGTGTCTTTCAAGTTTCAACGCAGATTAACAATTTAACTGTCTTAAAATTTTGTTCATTCGTTTTAAAAATTTGAAAAATATGATAGGTATTAAAATATGGATAAACTTCTTTCCAAATTTTACATATGACGTCATTATTTGCAGTTCCTAGGATATCAAGAGATATCTGTATCATTATTAGTTCGTAAAAACATAAAATCAATCTAGTACATTAAAAGACAAAGATATATTAATTAATGATCGTACGATTGATTCCTTGCAGTATGGCCTAGCAACAAGCCAAACAAATACAGCAAGTAAAGTGTGTAATTATTCATGGTGCATTACCGAACTGTAAAGACGACGCCATGGATCTTTAAGTACATACTCACACGTACCCACAACGAATAAGGAAGTGAAACTTCTTTGTATGGCACACCTCTATAGATTTTGACAACGCAAAACACTACGGAACGGAAGGACTTCTCTGTTAAAGGAAAACAGCTGAGTGCTATCAAATATTGTGATTAGTAAAGTGTCCTTCTGTACAGTTCTTTGCAAAAGTTATACAGCACTTATAAGCAAGACTTATAAATGAATTTGAAATAAATCAGCACTTCATTAAATTGACTAAAATGGACAAACTAAAAATGGACTAATTTTAGATCCGTTTCGATATTCATCAGTTTATCCTTGTAATTATAATCCAGAATCTATCTATTAAAATAGTTGATTACGTACTATGCGAATATATATAAAATTTCTTAATTGAAAAATCGGCACAAATTCTTTTATCATAAACCGGATTAAGTATTTAATTTATGGAATTCTCGCTTAAACCTGAATTTTGAGACTGGTTTTGGTTAGTGACTGTTCACGTGGCTAGCTATTTGAGAAAACGCGTGAGTTCTTTATACGCCATTAATCTATACATATAATAAAAATGTAAATGGTCGATGTCTGTACATGGAAGATATTTAAGAAATTTTAACGTGAGGGGTCTTTATAACAGCAACAGAAGCCAAAACAATATTTTTTTGAATTTTTGTCTGTCTGTCTGCCTGTATGTTTGCTTGCGCATCACGCAAAAACTACTGCGCTAAATGAGATGCGGTTTTCACAGTTGTATTGCTGCAGGTTCAACTTAAAAACTGGTATATGTTGCATTTATATACAGGGTGTTTCTTGTATGTTCATTTAATTGTAAAAATAAACTTTATTTTCTTAAAATCAACACTTTCCCTCAGTTTGCCGTATACCATTACTAATCAGAATTTGATCCTTATTAGTGACACTATTGAGTGGTGTAATAATATAGGTTTTTTTTTTTAAATTAACGGTTTCGAATCCTAGCTAGGAATGTATATTTTTTTAAAAAATTCAATAATTAAAAATAAAGGTAATCACGCAGACAAAGTTTGCGGGCAGAAGCTAGTATTCCAATAAAACGGAACATAGTGTGACTTGTCCGTTGTCAGTTGTTATAGGTTCAAGGTGCTCTGAGGACAAAACAGGTGCGTCAAACATTCTTTTGCTGACGTCATAAGCTCGTATTTTTGCGCAAAGTTTAGGACGTCGTCTTTTATTTTGACTGTTACTTTTAAAAAACACATAAATTATAAAACATATCAAATTATAAAATACTTTTTAGTCTGGAACCTAAGTTCATTTCACGGTCATAGTTTGTTGTAATTGCCAGAGATCCTTCGGTTAGAAGAGTTAGCTTAACTACCACATTTCGGGATGTGAATAATCCTAGCTGTAGTAGTGGCACCTATACTATGCCCATTGCGTCACTAACGTAGGCATACCAGGGGAAATACGTCAGAATTGCGAATATCTTGAAAAAAAAACAAAAATCTTAATCACCTTGAATTTTAATGGTTAGCTAAGCCAGTGGGTAGGAACGCGGCACGGGCGAACACAATTAATTGATTAAAAGTTACCTGGTTAAAAACTCAACTTTAATAATTACATCCTCATTGGATTTGCTAATTGAAGACGAATGACGGAAAAAAGTAACTATAGAATTGGCCACATAGTTGACCTTGAGCGGTTTCTTTCAAGTTCGAGTAAAGATTTGTATGGGCTAAAGATATGTCTAAAGATAGGTGCGTGGTGGCCTGTTGGTAACGGACCAGACGCGGCTGCCTACATATTCACGGTGGTTGCGGGTTCAAATCCCAGGGCACACCTCTGACTTTTCGGAGTTATGTGTGTATTGATAGTCAATCACCACGCACTTTAACGGTGAAGGAAAACATCGTGAGGAAACCTGCATACCGTAGCGATTTTAAAGAATTTCTACGGTATGTTAGTTCGCCAACCCGCACTTGGCCAGCGTGGTGGACTATATGGCCTTATATGGCCTCGATTCTCTTGATTGAAGAGTAGGCCCGTGCTCAGCAGTGGGACGTATATGGGCTGATACTGAAAGATATGTGTATTGTCTATACATATAAAATTTATTGTAATAAAATATTTTGGCTGTTATTGTGGTGCCAACTAAGCAACAACAAACAGATTCCGCAAGCAATGCTACTAGAGCGCAATATACACATAACATCTACTTTATAATACACAGGACTCATTCCTATAGTCCTGGGTCCTTCCGCCGTAGCATGGAGAGGCATCTTAGCGGGCCGGTATGGTTGTGTCGAGTGGCATGAGACCGCCGTCTGATGCCATTCGAGACTCGTTCTGGACGGCATTGGCACTTACCACCAGGTGCAAAGCACTCACTGCGCCGTATCAGAATAAAAAAAAGCAGTGTTTGACAAAAATAAATCATTTGTAAGACAAAGTACAACAGTATTGTAACATTCAACAGGTATATATGTCATTCAAAATGAGTCTCCTAAAAACAACAAGTTATTGCACACCTTAATTCGGATGATATCACATCTAACCATACAAAACTACATAAATCAAACCACAAAAAAAAAAAATGTAAACACTTAGTTATGACATTGGACTGTGGCTAGTGCTTAGACCAACATAACATATCACGTATATATGGGTACGCAGTATACATATGAATTAAAAAACACTACGCTTAAGTACAAAACATCTGGTACTTCACCCTCATTTTAGTGGTCCTCCATCAATGTATCCATATTCTGTCTGTGCTGTGGACACATAAATGGCCGTATAGAGCCGTAAGACCTGCTTTTTGCTGTACGTACTATAAACATTTTTGTTTTGAACTAGCCGTCCGGCCCAGCTTGGCCTGGATGCAAATATTCTTTCACTCAACTCCACACCTAAAATTGCTAATTTTATACCAGGAGGAAATTTTGTCCATAATTTTGTAAAATTCTTATACTACGCATTTACCACAAAGCTATCAAAACATACCAAGAATATTGCAAGTATATGAGTATATTCTAAATTCGAATAACGTGTGCAGTAGCACGTGCCTGGCAGCATAGTTGGTTCTTAAACATACATTAACTACTAACGAGCGAATTAGAGATTCGAGGGTCAACACGCAGTCTCGACCCGATCACCTCTAGTACATATATTACCAAAAATAGCCATCCTTACTACAATATTTGTTTTAATTTGTAGCAAATTGAATAGTATAAAATATGTGAGAAAAATGTTAATAGTCTTGGAGTAACTTACAGTTTAGACATACATTCCTATTAATGCTTGCGAAGCCACGTGCTAATGAGGCTATTGCAATAATGATGTTATTACATACATACATAATCGTCACGCCTGTATGTCATAGGGGTAGGCAGAGACTATGGATCGCCACTTTGCTCGATCCTAACATATTACTTTCGCTTCATGCAGTCTCGTCGGCTTAGGTTACTTTCGACCTGACCCTTGTTGTCGGTATCACCGATTTGGATGGTGTAGACTCAGTGAAGATTCAGGGATTTTATTAAATAAAAATATTATTCCATACAAGAACTAATGTCACTTAGAATAAAAGTACTGACACTGATATTTGATATATCGCTAACCTAGTATTGATAAAAATGTCACAATGATCATACTTTTGTAGTTAATAAAACGAGTATTAGGTACATTTATTATTTATAGCTATTTTTGGTCATAACAACCTTACAATGATTGTAAAGTATTGTATATTATGGTAATGAATAAAACTAGTTTTCAGCATTTTATTCAACTAAAATAAAAAACTAAAAAATCTCATGTACCACTACATGACTCGCCAGCTCAAGCGAGTAAAATTTATATTCATAATTAGTTACATACAACTCGTACATGTAATGTAAAAAACGTTACTGTAACCTTTGAAAATAATTCTATGCAAGTCTGGTTCGCAATTACTCTTTTCACTTAGCACGATATTTAATTATGCAAGAGCAATTCTGGCGTTTTTATTGACCTATCACAATTTTGTTACTACAACCACAGCTACAACTTAGTTATCCTCTCACAGGCCGCTGACGTAATATATCGTCATTATTACTACTTTTCTTGATAACCTTAACAGATACTTAATAATCTTCAAAAGACACAACTTAAGTCTCTATATGAACGTTCATGGACAATGGCGATTATTTATCAGGTTGTTCACCTAACCGATTACATTGCACTATTATATTTACATGTTGGCAGTAAGGGTTCAAATGGGTCCCTATTTATAGAACACCTGATAACACAGACGGTATTATTAGCTGAACTAAATAACCTTACTCAACGTGCATGGACTGTTACTTGTGAATTTAATAAGTCAGTTTTAAGCTTTAGTGTTTCCAATAAAATCAGTTAAGTGGTAGGTCTCTCAAATGTGAGAAGCCGCCTGCGTAAGTACCACCACAATGTATATTTCACCCGCCAAATAGCAGTGTAAATGTACTGTTGTGTTCCGGTTTGAATGACATTATAGCCAAAGTAACTACGGTACGTAATAAGATTGACATCTTATGTCTCAGGATGGCAAGCGCAATGGAATGCCAAGCATTGCTTTTTAATTAATGGTGTTTGGTTTTGCTACTGTCATGAGCGGTCGTATCGCTTACCATCAGGCGAACGGCTCGCCAATCTCACCATTCATCGTAATAAAAAAATGTAGCAGTACAAGGTTTGTTTAGCTACTCAGAATATACATTTGTGTCAATAACATCAATCATTGTACTTCGCTTGTTTAAAACTACTGAAGAAACAATCACGCACGCACAAGCCGCTTCTTATAATCACACGGCACTGTTTGTCAAACACAAAACAATTGAAATTCAAAAGTGCTTAAAAATCTGCCAATTCACTCATAAAAAAACATAATGTTTATGTAATTTTGGCTAAAGGTTGACTGAGAACAAAAAATGCAGTATATAATATCCTAGGTAAAATCAATAGATGCATTCAACACAATGAAATTATTCTGATGAATATATTTTAAACTTTTATGATACTTTTGCTACAAATAAAATTACTAACTATCAGAATTAAACAATTGAGAATATCAGAATTAATAATAGAAATCGAGTTCAATATTAATTTGAAACAAAACATCGGAATTTTTCAAAGGTAGTAATTATCTTTATTAGGTGTTATGACTAATTTACATACATTGGTTTATATGATTACTCTTTTAAAATGTTTGTTTTTAGGGTGCTAGGCCAACAACTATCGCAAATTACAGGCCTATTGGAAGTCAATGTTTCAATGTCAATAGGATTTCCTTATGTTTTCCTTCACGGTTAATAGTAATATTGTAACCCGAGTCCAGAAATCATCTTACGAGGGAGTTAATCACACCTTATGCAACGGATATGAATAATGATGACGTTTGCTACTAAGAACTACAAGTGTAACAGATTATATGCCTAGTGACGCTAGTAATAGGATATTCTAACTGCTCGGATAGAGATCATTGTACTTGATGGTGGAAAACCCGTCTTACTGACCCACACAAGTGTTCCGAATTCAGCCTAATCCGGTTTGAGATAGGCCGCTATAATTCTGTCAAACATCCGAAAGACAGTATTTCTTGCTGCTGATGTGTAGGTATTTACTTAGCATCTGGTGAGCTGTAGTCAGTTTGATATGTCAGTATAAAAAAGTTTATTAATTACAAAGTGACCGGGTGGAAGCAGGATGTACTGTCAAAATTAGAAGATGGACCATAATTACCAACTTTAATTATGTTTGTAGTTCGTTATCGAATTAAAGAAAAATATCGCTAATAAACCTGCATATTCAAGTGTTTCAAGGATAAGTGATATTATAAAATTTAATTGCGACGGCGTTATAAATTATTACCGCGCAGAAAAAGCACAAAATAAAAGAGTTGCAATATATTCACTGATTAATTCAACTATTTTCTACACACATGTACTTTATTTAAATAAAATTTCTTAATTCAGAGATTGTTCAATTATTATTTGCCGGTGAAGCAACATTCGACATATAAAATTCTAGAGTTTCTTGCGAAATTATCTTCACAACAAGCGACAAATCGATTCCGATTTCATTCCGACATTCGCATTCGCTTCCGACGATCCACTTCCCAGGTACCAAGTAAACGAGGTACCCCGGAATGGTAAACTATTCGAGGAAGGCTGGCGTAAACAAACATTTTCGACCTCAGCTCACAAATGCGCAGTCAAATGCATCCTTGACGAATGATTGTGCATATTTTACAAGCTCTCAAAGTTAATGGCCCCCGAGTGAATGCCAGACTCGTTGCCTCACCTGCCATTCGTATTCACTGGATGTCTTATCTATTCTGTGTATACCAATCATTTGAACACGTCATTTTCTGTCTGTCGTAGTTAGTCGCCAATTATTTGTATTGTTTTTCCTTATTGCCTTGATATTATGGCATATTTGGTTTAGTGGCAGCGTAAGATAACTATGATCCGTCGATGTTACTTAGTTCAGAGTACATTTTCTGCTTGGCTAAGTGTAAGTTTTTCCGTTGTAATAAAACCAATGCCCCTTAATATTTATATTATATTATTATACAAACAGAGTACATCCAGACTGCGACCGAAAACGAAGCCAGGAGGTAGTATTGGCGACTTCAGACACAATGCAACTAGAAATTTCGCAACAGAAATTTACCACCCAAACACGATGATATTTAAAAATATGCAAAAAAACTGTCGCTTTTTTGCGAAAATTTTAGTTGCATTGTGTCTGTAATCACTAAAACTACCACCTGGCTTTGTTTTTGGTCGCAGTCCGGATATACTTGGTATAATATCAATTACTATTAAAAAAGTAAAAGGAAAGTAAAAACGTCAACACATGTGCATGACCGGCAGGGGCGTTGTTTGCGTGTTAAAGCCGATATTTTTTTATAGGATCTTCATGATAACATTACCCATACATAATTAAAATTATAATAAATATTTATCGAGTCATTTTAATTTATTGTATTATAACCATTCGAGGACGACCACCGTTACACAAGAATAACCATAACACTTGAGAAATTGCGAGACGCACCTTTAAGATCTTTGCGTTTCTCTTAGACATGTGCCGCCAAAGTCATATTATGAAGAAAGCTGCAATAGATATTTAATTTCATGTTGCAAATCCAAAATTGTAGCCAGAGTACACATACTGCTACCGGACAGATTAAGACTTAAAATCTTTTGTCTCAGGATGGCGAGCGCAGTGGAATACCAAGCTTTGCTTTGTATTCATGTTATTGTTTGGTTTTCTAATGTCCATGAGTGGTCGTATCGCTTACCATCAGGCGAATGGGGTGCTCGTTGCGCCAATCATCGCAAGAAAATGGAACCTTATTGAAAGTGAATACTTTTTTTTATAAACTGGTCTGTGCATTCTTGTTTACAGAAACAGATATTAAATTAATAATGTTATTACTATTTCTATCTCTCTCCCTCTCTCTTCAGCCACTCTCTTTAAAATGTTATAAAACATAGTAAATAATTTATATTTTTGCTCCATAATTATTCCGTTTCAAATGTGGAAAAGGAATCTATTATTTATTTGTAACAAATTATTTTTTCCTCCAATGTGTACGTGTTTTAATACTAAAATAAACTCTGGTTACGTACGGTATGAAATGAGAGAGAAAAAGAATGTAGATATTATATATCACTTTATTCCCACGTGTACAATAATGTATTGGTTTTATTTGATATGGAAAAACCAAACAATAAACTTAAATTATATACTTGTATGGCAAGTTTGTCAAATAATTTAGCCATCTGCCGGTAAACTGGTTTCATTTCGCACCAAAGCCAGTCCACGTGGTCCAAATGGCAAAATTACAAAATGAGATCACTGTCTTGATTATATCTAATTTATCTCTGGTATCGTATTTTTGTTTGTGTCTGGCTAACGTCCTGGGAGATGATCCTTAGGAAAAATCCATTTCAATTTTTTTTTTTATAAATAATGTTGCATGTTTATTCTACAATATAACTACATTCTTTAGGGATTCAAATGAGATGCTCTATTCAAGACATGAGGGTGCTTGGACTCCACAATCACACAGCTCATCTACTATGAATCATAGGCCTTATTGAAGGCGTACCATTATCGGGGTTTACACAAAACAGTTGAATATGGTGCTGTACTTTGGTTATGCCTATACTCGTTACACTTGGCAGGCGGAGGACGGGAGCAGAGCACAGCTATTCGGGCTAATGACGCTGCCATCCGTCACCTATCCGCTACATTACATTACTGATGGTGATTCCACCATCTGTTTTACGCCAAATACTCGTGCCTAAGCTATTACGTATGGAGAAGCAAGGTTTAACCAGTAAATTTCTTCCTGAATCATCAATACTTTTTACAAATAAAAATTCGACCATCCCCTCCTAGAACCTGAAATATCTGTAAATCATCTAAATAAAAATATGTCTCTTGTGTACGTTTATTAAAATAAATGAATAATTATTCGTACAGAATTGATTAATGCTGAATA
Source organism: Deilephila elpenor (assembly GCA_949752805.1). Taxonomy (NCBI): domain Eukaryota; kingdom Metazoa; phylum Arthropoda; class Insecta; order Lepidoptera; family Sphingidae; genus Deilephila; species Deilephila elpenor. The sequence continues at coordinate 5,007,934 of OX457096.1, read as the reverse complement.
AATACATATTGTAGTTGCAGTTCTAGAAAAGAAACTGTAATCAAAGTAACTCCTCATATTTGCCGACCGTTACCGTAGAATACACTTTCGAAATAGTCGTTAATTTTCAAACAGTACTAATATAATCTTAATAGTATGTTTATGAAAAATATATCAATATTTGCTATGGATAATGACGTTAGCACAAGTGTGTCAATGTTTGCGAATATTTCCGGAACTAGAACCACTAAATACACGGTGCGTGTTAGTAAATATGTGTTTGAACTTTACCAACGAGACAGTTCGGTCTGTCACGCATGATCAGTTCCAGAACATTCTTAAATTTACACATACTTATACTTAAAGTACGTTTTATGTCGACTGGTGCGTATATTTTTGAATTATTTTTGCTCTTTAAATATGACGGTAAAGTCCATGTACAAAATATAACTAACTTTTGTAATAATAGTATGGGAGTTTACAGAATTTCAGTTTTTGATACATGCCTATTTATATACAACAGTGTGTGCGTTAATTTGTTCTTGTTTCATGCGGTACGTTTGCTGTTTAAGTTTAGTTTATGGCAAGTGACATAGATTTTAATTTATCCTGGATTTACGTGCTGTTCCTGTACATGTTGGATTCCATTCCAGATGCATTAATCTGCAATCTGATCAAATATGCTATCCACTAAATCAACTCAATCCAAACCACTCGCGTTTATTAACATCCCGAGGAAAACAAAAAAAAATTATTTAAATAATCTTATTACATTCTTATAGCCTCAATTTATACGTGTTTTCACCTAGCGAGTACTGATAAATAAACACACATTTAACTTTAAAGTATTATTCTATACGTCTAAAATTGCTTGTACAAAATACCATGACAGAACATTGAGTTTTATTGAAAATTAAAACCGTGTTTATTACATATTATAATTTACAAATATTTTTCAATATACATTTAAGTAACAAACATCATTAATTTATTTTCTATTGATTTGCCCCAAATGAAAATAATAAAGGTGAAATTACCTAATTGTATTGTAATCTTGCACGCACAAAAAGATAAACATTATTTACTTTTTTTACATCCACGTCATGAAAAAGAGACAAAATATGCTATTAATTCTCGTGTGCTTTTATTTTAAAGTCCAAGGATGCATTTAACGTAATAGATGACGCAATGTTTTATTATTTTAAATTCTAAACAATAGCCATGTACATTAAAATATACAGTACGTTAACAATGTTTATCTACCTACTATACAATTGTACATATACATTGAAGTGTTTCCTATAGACACAGCAATGGCGCAGTATCCTCACAAAACTTACTTTACTCTAGAATGAAACAAGTTTTTATTTACCAGCTTCATATCCCTAATACATAATTGATATCTATCACTATGAAAAAATGATAAAAATAATGTCTAACAGCAGAAACGATTACCGTCATGGTGTTCGAAAAATCAATTCTGTAATCTCTACCGACAATATAGTTGCTTGCAATTCTTTAGCCAGTAGTCGCTGTTCTGCGACTGGGAACATCCCTGGACTATGTTCAATTTAACTCTATTCGCACTATGTTAAATTGGAACACAATTACTAATGCGTGAAGTCCTTAAGCTAAGGAATCTCAACGCAATAGAACCTCTACGCGCCGAGGGCCGAGTGTCGCAACGGACGCGCCGCAACGTGAGTCCTGCACGGACGCTGTTAGACACTGAGGTCGACACAGAGCCGTAATCAGTGACGATGAGCGGGGTATCTGGGACCCAAACAATACACACTTAAAAATGGATTACTATAAATATGGGCAATAATATTTTAGGTAGTAGTTCTCAATCTGTATCATAAATAAATAGAAATGCACGGAAAAAGCGTTACAGGAAAACTTACGTTGGTACATTCAAACACTGATTTCTTAAGAATCATGTTTGTCCAGGGTGATGGCAATTTATTAACAACACTTGCTAATTTTCCCATGTTGTTATATGTAGAAAAATACACTATTATTTATGATGTCAATTTTACAAGTTTATAAAGTTTGGGACAATTGTTCAGCACTCTGCGATTTCCTGTTAAATTATTACATACCTACTATGCTCATCAAATTCTTGCGGTTTATGCGCGTGCTAGTCATTCTAAGTACCGTAAATTTAAACACGTTGAGTGCAAGCTAAATAATAATTGTTAACCATATTAACATACGATGAGTGTTCATAGGAACTAAGTATGACATAATTACAAAAACAAATAACATCAGCAAAATATGACAGATTTTTTTTTATTGCAATCGGTGTTTTGTATACTTTTAATGCTTATTTCCCAATTTATATGATGTTTATTAATATTCCGTTTACATTGGCGATATTAACATTTATAATACTTATATAAAAACGTAAAATAATAAGTGGCCAACATGAACTTAGCATTTTTCTCATTTATTCCAGCAAATACCTGATTTCGATCCTGCTGTATTGTGAAGACAATGAATCCACGTGGGGAAACATGTCACTTGTCCGTATCGATTGTTTGTTAATAAAACATCCCTAAACCGTATGCGTAACGACGCCGTACGCCGGTACACGTCATAAAGAGACATTAATCAGAATTAAATTCATATAATTATGTTATATAACAGAACCCGCCTAACCACACTGGGCTAACGTGGTGGACTATATGGCCTTACCTCTGTTAATTGTACTCTCGATTGCAGGCCCATGCCCTGCAGTAAAACGTATTTTCACTGATACAGTACAATACATTAGGTAATATAAAAACAATATACTCAACTCTTCTTTTCTCCACTTATTATCGAGTGCATCATTTGTCCTAACAGTGTAAAAACAGTGAATTCCGATTTTACTAAATTGACGTTACTATCTTTAATTTATGGAGCAAATAAAATAATAGTTTTTGGTCACAATAAAGCCAAAATAAAGTGTAGGAAAAAAGAGGACGACAATAAAAGAAACCAAAATGCGTCTCGCAATGTTTGTTTCATTTCAGAATTTACATTTTACTGGTGGCAGGTTTCTCACATGCGAGAGGCCGCCTGGGTAGGTACCACCGCAATGTCTCCGGCCAAACAGCAGTGTAAATGCATTGTTGTGTTCCGGTTTGAAGAACAATGTAGCCAGAGTTACTACCGGATATAATGAGACCTAATATCTTATGTTTCAGGACGGCGAGCGCAGTGGAATGCTTTGTATTTGTATTCATGGTGCTGTGTTTTGCTACTGTTCATGAGCGGTCGTATCGCTTACCATCAGGCGAATGGAATGCTCGTCTCTCTATTCCTAGCAATAAAAAAAAAGTGAAAAACTTGTATGCATTATCGCGTTTAGTATCAAGCAAAGGAATATTATGCTAATCAGGTTCCCAGTAACGGGGAATCTATATCTTTTATTTTGATTATTTTACTAAAGCCATCGTAAAATAAACACGATATTTCATTATTATTGTTACTCTATGTATAATATGTAATTTTGTAAAGCCCCATTTACACAGAGACTTTCTCGCGGCGAGAATCGTATGCGATTATCGCATGACATAACCGCCATAGATTATTGTGTTCTGACAAACGTTTACACGATGCAACTTTTTTATATCCTTACGATAACCGTATTTTTGAGGCGAGAAACTCTGCCCGTATAAATGGGGCTGAAGAAAACTTCCTATTACAGATCAATAAGTAAAACCCAGGAAAGGTAAGACTGCCAGAGACACACCTGGCTAAATAATAGTCTATTCAACATCATTTAGTTACAATACCCTAAAAAAGATTGCTTTAAGTAAAACTGACGTCAATCAATCGGACCGTATCACGTTACTCTACAATAATTTATTTGTGTACAATGTTTTGATGGTTCCGGTTTGCTTTTACCACTTTTTGTAGGAATATCTGCGACGCTATTCAATTATTATCATCTATTAGATCATCATGCCTACTTCCTTAGACTCGCTAAGTAAAAAAGCAAAAACAATACAGTTTTTCTCTACAATTATTCAACTGTTACAACCGTTTTTTTTTAAATTTCGTATTGTTTATTTTAGCCATGTTTGTGCATGTTGTGACTGTGTAAATAAATCACTTTTCTTTGTTAAAAATATGTACAGTATATTTATATGTTACAGTGCCTCGATGGCGCAGTTGTACTACTGTATAATTGCAAAGCTGAGGTCCCGGGTTCGAATCCTGAGTTGGGAAAAGTCGGGTCGGTCTATTCATTATCAGCCTGGATTCAGGAATTTGTGCCCGATGTGGCGATAGGCTCACCCCCTATCATATAGTGGGACGGAAAATACAAGGCGGAATATGGGTGTCATGGTTGCACCTTTGCCTACCCTTTCTGGAAAAAAGGCATGAGTTTATGTATATGTTTAATAAGGTAATAATATTAAGGTAGTAATATTTGTATTTTATTTTATTGTTTCTTTATCTATTTATATTTATGTCACTATACACCCTAGACTGCCCTTTCTCTCTCCTTTCTTCTATGTCCATCCCAAGGTTGCCTGGAAGAGATTGCCTTGTGCAATAAGGCCGCCGATTGTACTTATTGTTTAGTTTTTGTTATTATCTGTCTTTTTTCCGTGGTGTACAATAAAGAATATAAAAAAAAAAAAAAAAAAAAAAAAAAGGTAATATGATTTACCTGCATAGACATAAAACTACAAAATTTGCCCAAAAAATTATCAGTGTTTATATTTTTTAACCAACTCCAAAAAAGGATTAGGATTTTAACAATTATTATAAGTCTGTAAATAGGGTCTACTAAATAATTATTTAGGTAGCTACATTATGTAGTGACGATCAATAACCATAATTATCACTCCCCTTTTTGAGACACCAATGTTAATTTTTGAGTTGTATTTTGCCAAATAATTATAGGGTATGCACAAATCCTAAGGTCTTTTTTGTCATTTTTTATCGTCTTTACTACTTATTACGACGTTAAGTGACAAAATTCTTTTGCGAGCCCCACGACTAATGAGGATACATGTATCCGGGTTATATTTAAATTTATTTTACCTAATTATCAACGAATTTAAATGAGGATTCAGGACTTTGAATAAATTAAACAGATGTCATTTTTTTAATTGAATATGCGTGTCATTCTCGAGCATCGTTCATAACTCGGCACCGGTTTCATTACATTTTACATTCAAAACAAGGCAATAATATACAGGGTATATCAAGACCGTGACCGAAAACGAATCCAGGTGATAGTATTAGTGACTTCAGACACAATGCAAGTAAACATTTCTCAAAAAAATCGGCAACTATTTTGTATTTTTTTATTATTGTCATATTTGGGTGATATAGACATAGTTTTCCTAGAAAAAGAATCTGCACCTCTTTATTTTTAAACACGCTATAGTACGTAAGGGTTTAAATTAGTATTTTCGAAAAAACTAGGAATTTACCACCCAATCAAGATGATTTTTAAAAAAATCTAAAATATATGCGTCACTGTTTTGGCAAAAATTTTACTTGCATCGTGTTTGTAAACACTAAAACTACCACCTGGCTTCATTTTCGGTCGCAATCTTGATATACCCGGTATAATATTCATTTGCCATAGGTACTTTTACCTCATCATGTTTTCAAATGACGCCAATACTATTCTAAACTAATACTAGGTACTAAATTATTAATAGTATTCCAACGTCAATTTAATATTGACAATCGATATGCTTTAGAGGTGATGTTGAAAGACTTTATTAACTGTAATCATAGAAAATATTTTCTTTTTTAAATACAATTTTTAACTAATGATATTATATTCTTATTCGATAGTACTTCAACACTGATACAGGCGTGGCGCAGTTACTTGGAATCTGGGTGTAAAGCGAAAGGTCGCGGGTTCGATCCTCACACCGAGACAAATATGTATGTGGCCCACAAATATTTGTTTGTAATGTGGGTTTTGCGAGACCTAAAAAGACTCTCGTAGCTTATGTCACCCAGGACATAAGACTTATATCTTAGTATGGGCTAGGATCATTTGTGTGACTAGTGTATATTTATGTGTTTAACTTTTTTACTGTAAGCAGAAGTTTGCTAGTGGCCGTAGTTTACCCATCTGCAATAAATCAACCAAAACTTTATATTACAAACTGACAACACTTTGTAACATTTGTCTATGTTATATATTCTAAATATTTTAAAATCATATTTGACTATAAATCTTAAATTATATTTCCATTTTAACAAGATTATCAACAAACTTGTCCCATGAATATTTTTCAAAAAACTTTACACGTTTTAAAATATATGCTGAATTTATCCAAGGACAACTTAACATTTTGCACATACATATAGTATAAAGGTCAGTAACAATATAAATTATAATTTTGAATATTACCTACTCCATAATTTTATCATAAGTTATGTGCCTCATAAAAGCCGATAACATTTCGTGCCCGCAAAAAAATTACACAAATAGACATATTATGTCTGAATCGCCTAGAATTTTGATCAATTTTGTGTTACATGATAACATTTAATGGCAAAATTGCAGCCTATCAAGGTAATTTGTATGCTTGTTTAACGTAAAATTCACATATTTTAACATCTATTATAGTCGTAAACTACACAGGAATTTGTAGTATTAAAATAAATGTTTCAAACTACTAAATAAAATGAAACTAGTTGCTTAATTTTTTTTTTTAATGATTTAAATATTTTTGTTAGTTTATAAATATGTAATGTATTTTTTTGCGAATTCTTTAAGTCTTATATAATACCAATATGATATCAGCACGTGAAGTTGCTCTTACATATTTTTTACCTCATTTTATAATTCAACAGTTTATATTTTTTTAAGATAAAAAAGATAATAATTAATTATAACCATATTGTTCCAATGCTTATAAAGTAACCTTGCATAAGTAAAGGAATGAGAAAATATGCTTGTGCGCCTCTGCAACGTTATTTTGTGAAACGGTGAGATTATCATGTACAAACGCAGCAAAGTATTATATTTCTTTTTTCAACATAAAACCTACAAAATAACTATTTTTAAAGCAAATTAGTAGATCAGTTTAAAACACGATATTGATTATAATATGAATTGGAATTCTAATAGAAAAATACTACATCGTCGCAGACTAGCTATTTGCCGCGCACCTGTTTTTCATTACTTATGAGCTTCTTTTAAGTGAAACCTAAAGAAGAAGTTTAGCGACCTACCATAATATATCAAATAGCAAGACATAATCATCCCCACAGGGCTATCTGAACAGCACTACGCCTTTCCACCAGGACGATAGTCACTATAAAAATAACAAAACACTTGCGGCTGATTTTCTTGAAGCTTCTTTTCTAATTAGTTTACAAACATCTTAATTGTCATGAGCCAGATGGTGACCGCTGCTGGATATGGGACATTTCCCGATTACCACGGCTCCCTCTTGAAACGGCCTGCACTCAACGACCTCTTTCGTTTGATAACAACACCCCTATCACCTTTTAGGTCACATATTTAGTGTTTTGTCGTTAACGAGCCGTATCCGCATCGTTCGATGCACACAAAAAGAATCCACATCCCTATTATGAGTAATAGTGGCTGCCCACTCAAACCGCGGACACAATACTAAAATTGTGACGCGATTACTAGCGGCGAAACATCTAGACCCAGTGGCCAGTAGGATCGTTCGTACGCCTGTTATGTCATACGGTTGGTTTCCTGTTGCGTGGTATTGTTGCATTGCTGCTAACAGTCACAAGGCTGTTTGAATAAAGAAACGTGGACTTTTTATTTTTTTTATTTGTTGCGCTTTTAGGACTCAATTATTTTTTTTAAACGTACAACAAAATATAAGTTTTGATCACATTCTAAGCTTAAAACGTTTTTTTCTTATCTCGAGACTAAACACCTTTAATTTTAATTGATTAATTTGTATACAAATTAAGGATAATCGTATGGCACGACTAGAGTGTTGTAATATTACATTACGTTAAGAGATTTACATTAAACTTGCTTATGATAAAACATTATCATGGAAACCTTTTATTCTACGTTAATAAATATTTAGGGCCTATATTTTAATCCACAGAAACCAAGCATTTTTTGTTGATATGAAAATTGCAAATCTGTCCCTCTGTAATCTGTTCCATATAACCTCGAACAAGAAATGACATGGAGGTAATGTTATATCTGTGCGTAAATAACATTTGAAGCATAACTTGGATTGGATGTTTGCTATCTGTGATGAAATTATGCAGGAAAAAAACACATAAACAAAAAGCAAGCCATAAAATAAATTGAATCATCCCTCTATCTTTATAAAATCATGTCGCGGCAACCCCAGTGTGGGATAAACAGTTTCTTTTATACCGACATGTCAAAGTATGCAGATAATTTCTGCCTGAAACTGTCGATTGGTGAAAAATAATGATCTATTGCTGGAAAACACAAACAATTTTAACAGTTCAAGTACCACCAGGTGTAGTGTAGTCACTACCATCCCAAAACACAAACTTGATTTCGCACATTACATTTGCGTCGTCATAAGTGTTGAAACAAACAAATTACAATATTAGGAGATTTCCATAAATGAACAATTTATGTCATAGTCCTGCGTCGACCGACGATGTTACACCTCCATAGACTTAATAGATTAATAAAACAACATACTTAACGTTCCGTACATCCTGGTAGGGAAATAAAACTCATTTTTTAAATTATCAATCGCTTGTAAGTTTTTAATAATTAATTTGTACATAGGCTCACGTTTGTATAACCGAAAGAGTAAGTAGGGGTGTCAACAAAGTTAAATCCATTGTTCGCCGATTTAAGATCCGTGAAGGGGAGCTCATTACCATCTAAGGAACGATTAATTTTATACAAAATGTAATTATTTTTTTTAATAAAAGTTAGTTTTTTATCCCGAAAGCTAGGCTCCTTGTGTGTTCGAGTATGGAATGTATGTTTGTAAAACACACTATCAATCTACATAGATTCCACATTCTTTTAAGCACGGATTATTAAAATAATATAGAAAAGAATAATATCAAAATAATAGTTTCCAAAAAAATATTGTCTCCTATTTGCAAATGTACTAGGACGAAAGCATCATTATATCGCGGCGAAAACTCTACAAAATGAAAAATGCGTTAGTAAAATCTTTGTTTACCAAGTTCAGTGCGTGTCTGTGTAATGATATTTAACATTTGACGCAAATCGGTGATGTCAACGCAGTATTTTCGCTACTTTTAACATCTTCGTGATGATAACGTCATTGAATCTACGATTTTTTCTGTCTTAGTTAGTTGAGAGATATTTTAAAAATAATGTATTAAGATTTTCGTAAACGAAACGATTAACCCATATCAATTCAGCTAGAATTTCAAAGAATCATCGTGCTATTGCTGAGACTAGAGTTTCTTGGGCTATTTACCTTTTTGTGAATTCAAATACTAGGCTGTGCGATCTACTTTATACTTTTTTACTTTCGAAGATTTTTGTGCTTAAACAAATACTGGAGCTTGTGCTCATCATGGGATAAAAGTCGTGCCCTCTGAGAAGTACACTTAGCCAAATGTCGCAGTGGCACCTCTGCTCTCCCCTTCTGGTGCGTGAGCTTGTGAATGTTTTGTATGAGCAGTATTTACAGACAGGCGTACGACGCAGGTTTCTAATAGGACACTTTGTAAATCTTTACAGAAGGCATAGGTACTACAGCAGGCAACCCGTAACTGATGATACTATATTTTTTTTTATTTAACCTATATTGTCCCACTGCTGGGCAAAGGTCTCCCTCAACTCCTTCCAACAGTCTCCATTTACTGCTGTTGCCGGCCATAAGTTACTAAAGTGATGGAGGTCGTCGATAATATAATCAAATGCAATTAGCCCACGGTATATAATTTCTTTATTATGGATTGCGTCCTTGATCCTAGGCCAAGACCATTAAATTGAAGGAAAAATTCAAACACATTGTTGCAGCGCGTGGTATCTTTATATGAGACTTGCTAAGTACCTGGCCGCGTGTTGCACACGTGAGTTATCTTGCAGTGTTTGTTAACTTGTAATCATATATATCATAATTATGTTACATACTATAAAAGGAATTTGATTTGTCTATAGAACTAATTACGATTACTCATCTAAATTTTTGATTCAGCATGCATAAACGACCCATATAAGTCGTAGGACCGCCGAAGTCTAAAGGTAGAGTCTCGGCAACCGTAATGCAGGATATGTGTATCTTGAAGGAGCGAAGATTTTAACAGTGGCAGCGTGCGCATGAGTGCAACGTGCTAAACTTCTAAGTAAAAACACCTATATCAAGCAATAGTAGAAAAATAGAATGAGGAGAAATAGAGAATGAGAAATATGGTCTTTGAATGAACATTTGGCTATTAATTAACATCGTTGCTTATTTAAATTAATTTTAAATCGGGTAGCGTAAACTTTGAATGCCTTTTTAATTAATTAATATGCACTACTTAATATTAGCAAATGTTATTTGCCCGTTTACTCCAATTACCAAAGAAGCACTGATTAGCTAACATCTTTCAAAATAATCCTTGACGCAGTCGTTAGAATATATGACATAAAAATGTAAAGATATTTTGTAAACGAAAAAATTTAAGTTTAACGAATAAAACTATAAACGAAAGTAAACTACGCATTACTTTTATGCAAATTTTGGCAATTATAAATTCATTCGTTTACCATTAATGTCTGTGCTCTTTACTATTGTTAAAACAATAATAGATATACATAATATAGTATTATGAATATTTATTATTTTATTTTATTTTCCGTATTCAAGATATTTATTTTCAGACTATGCCAAATTCTTGTTGTAACCTTGTATGGAAAATCTGGCAGAGGTTGCGAAATAACTTGCTGAAGGTTACAAAAGGTGAACTTGAAACATATTGCATAAACTTGAAATATTTTGGTGCCAGTTATGTAATCTCTGTGGATCGAATGTACTAAGATAATATGCTTTTGTTATATTTATATTACTTGTACTAATAATATTGAAGTGTTCTTCGATACGTTAGACACAATTATCTTTAAATCTGGAAAGGTTCTTGATAAGAGATTCGGCTCTTCATTAGATAAAATTATGTTTGTATATTTTAACATACATACATAAACTCACGCCTTTATCCCCGAAGGGGTAGGCAGAGGCGCCACCAGGACACCCACATTTCGCCTTGTATGTTCCGTCCCACGATGTGATAGGGGGCGAGCCTATCGCCATATCGGGCACAAATTCCTGACTCCGGGCTGATAATGAATAGAAAAATCCAATATCACTTTGCCCGACCCGGGACTCGAACCCGAGACCTCAGCTTTGTAACCGTACCGTAATACAACTACGCCACCGAGGCAGTCATATATTAAGTATATTAGTACATAGTCATAGTGTATATTTTAAGTTGTATAATAAAGATCAAAATTGAGTCCTACGTCCTAGATACAATTTATCAATGGCATGTGCGTCCAGCAATTTTCAAAAAACAGGAAATTACCGCAATGTGTCCCATTTTTGAGAAGTAGCGTGTAGTCATCTACATGTATTATAGTTTAATAATAGATTTGGAGTAATTGTGTAAACATTGTCACCTGACCAACTAATGCTATTATTGCTTGCTTACATTATTTGCTTGCTATTTGCAGTTACAGGTCTATTTTTTGATTTGATAAAATCCATGTAATTTAATATAACAATAAATTAAATGCTTTATTACAGTGCATGTATAATAGTAGATAAAGTATTTATACTTGTTTCAAATTTTAACAAATTTTATTTATGTTAAACAGAAAAGGTAAATTTTAGCATCAAATGTATTGTAATGAAATTATGACTAGTTTATTGTACGTCCACAGCTTCCGATACGGGAAAGTGTATATGTAGATTTATTGAAGCTAGCGATTTATTACAGTTATTCAATACACACTATCACATAACCATATTTGTGAGTCTAAAATTTATTTCCAAAAGGATAAAATTTGCGTGCCAAAAGACTGATTATTCTATACTCTATGGCGTAGGATCAAAACAACTGATCGAAAAGAGGGGTGGCAAGAATTACCCATTGGGTAGTCTACGACAATCTCGCCAACTGGAGGAAACGTATGACAAAGGCTTATTTTTCGTATCGATCTGTTTTGAGACTGTAGTTCATACAAGCCGCGAAGTGGCCTAACCACCTTCATCTTTTGCTTTCTTTTATCCCAAAATTTTAGTCGCAATATGTCTTTTAAGCCAGGTTTAGTATGAATTTGCTTTCAATATTAAAACCCGCTTCACATACCCTGAGCGTCTACAATATCGAAATGGTTTTCGAACATATCATTATTTTATTCCGTCGACTCCAAGAAAAATCTTGACACCTTTCCAAATTATAATAAATCAACTTTCATATATATTTTAAGTTCTTTTACAAAATGTCTTTAACCGGAACGCACCTAATGAAATATGTATTCGCTCGTCCACAATGAAATAGAGTTAGGTCTTCATCACAACGCATATAGATGTATCGAAACGCCTAATAAGTGTCCGATCAACTTTATATGGCCTCACTGGAAATTCCCAATCAGTTTGATTGCTGCCTGACTCGTACATGTGAGAACACCTTATAAACACTTCATCAATATATTGTATGTTTATATAGACTGACAGAATGACATATAACTGTACTATGAGCCATAAGAAGTCATCAAATGCATCTTCCAGCATATACATGTGAATGTGAATGTTGTAAGAACTATGTTCAGCTGTGGATGACTTATGGTTGAAGATTAATTATATGTGTAAGGCAAATATATTTGCGTTTCATAACTCAATCTATACATATAATACATTTGTAACCGATCGATGTCTGTACATGGAAGATAAATGAGAAAAACTAATATGGGGGGTCTGTATTAACGCAATAGAACCAAAAACAATGATTTTTAGAATGTTTGTCTGTTTGTGTGCGTGATGAACTCAGAAACGGCTTAACGGATTTCGATGAAATTTAGCATCGATGTAGCTGACACCCTGGAATAACACTTAAGCTACTTTTTATCCCGAAAAATTTAGTGTTCCCCTAGGATGAAGAAGGAATTCCGATAAATTTCTTACATTTTTATACTCAAAGGATCGGATGGGACTGGATTACATGCCGTAAGTGAGGAAAGAGTTGGGACGGGACGGGATGGGATGGGAAATGTAAATGTCCAAATAAAGTTAATCACGTAGACGAAGTTTGCGGACAGAAGGTAGTATTAAATAACTCTTTACTAGGAAAAAAACTATAATTAACCTGCACCTTTAGATAATTCATGTTTACAAACGACTAACAACACAATTATGTAAATCTTATGGAAATGGCTTGTGACATCACGGAAAAACAATAAATAGGTTCATAAATTACGTGAAGAAAACTACTGGCTGTCATTTCTTATTTCCATTATATCTTCGTGACAAAAACCAATCTTAAGTCAGTGCTGTGTGACAGTATTATGAACCTGTGACTTGCGATTTGGCAGTCCCATCCCGCACCTACTAAGCTATTGCTGACTTAATACAGGGCTTAGTTAGTCTCATTGTGAAGTCAAGAATGCGTTTGACTTTTGGGAGTACATATTGATTTCTTACAAACATACATCAACTCACGCCTTTTTTCCAGAAGGGGTAGGCAGAGGTGCTACCTGGACATCCACATCCGCTTTGTATTTTTCGTCCCACGATGTGATAGGGAGCGAGCAAACGGCCACATCGGGCGCAAATTCTTGACATCGCGCTTGAATTTACTTCTTTGTTTGAAAAAATCTCTACAGCAGGTATTGAAAATACAAATTGAAAATGTTTTTCCACATAACAATAAAGGTGTCAGGCGATGACAGAACAAAGTCTAACCGATTGCGTTAGTTACCAATGAATGTACATAACTAAGCAGGGTCTTACAGTTCAAAATTTGCTTTGAATAGCCAATGTGGATTAAGTAAACGCCCTCATACTCACAAATAATTTCCTGGTTAAAGTTAACTGATTATACTAAACGCTCGATTGAATACAATAGGCGAAAATATTACTAAAGATATGCCAATGTGTGAACTGTCGTAATAAATAATTATGTTATAAGGTTATGCACACGTTTTTTTTTCTTCTGTGTTCTCTCATGTAGGGAGTGATAAGTATCGCTACTGAGTGTTATGAGTGAACGTGTGGGGTGAATTAACCGACAAAGGGCTACCCCTTTATCGGTTCGTGTACGTCGTATCAACTAGCAAGACCCTACGGACGACCAGCGGTTCGCGGCACACATTTAGATAAATAGTCCGAAGCCGAAACCTAATATATATATCTTTTATCATTTTCATATATTTTATTATTAAATAATATAAACTAGTTTTGATATAATATTCATATCCGCCCAGATAACGACTACCGTGCACCGGTTCAGGCATTGCGCATATCCGATTTCGAGCTGGCTTGGTATACTCGTAATTGTATCCTTCTTTTTATTGCGTTGAATGGCCAGACGAGCATGCCATGCGCCTGGTGGTAAGCGCTACGACCGTTCGTGGACAGAATAAAAACCAAACAACACCATCAATTACAAAACAATGCTTGGCATTCCACTGCGCTCGCCATCCTGAGACATAAGATGTTAAGTCTCATTATGTTCAGTAGTTACTCTGGCTACAATGTCCTTCAAAGCGGAACACAACAGTGCATTTACACTGCTGTTTGACCGAAGAGATAGATATTGCGGTGGTGCCTACCCAGGCGGCCTCTCACATATGAGAGACCTACTACCAGTATATCTCGCGAACTACTTGGACCGTACTTCACTTACCATCACGTACACAGTACACTGCATATATTACATATTACGTCCCATAAAAAGGCAAATAAATGTTATTCTATTACCTTACATATCATTTGGTAAAGAAATGGTTCAGGTCAATTGGTCTCCTTATAATCAATCATTATGTACTGTAATATTAATTTTCCTTAATTGAACCGTATCTTATTAGTGTAAATAATTATACGCTTAATTTATAAGAACATTAATATGATTTTACTAATATAATAAGGTCCTCCGAGAAGTGTTTGTGTAATTAGAGTTAATAATAGGGGGTTATCTGCATTGACATATATGCCGATGCCAGCTGATGCAACTGACCAGTCAACTTTGGCTTCTGATGTGTGGTATAATACTCGGAGGTGTAAGAAAAAAGGCAAAAATGTCTCCTGGTCTCCTGTCGATTCTGAATTTAAAATAGTTTTTTTTTTCTCACGAGTACTAAGTTTTGTAAAGCTATTACGCAGTTTACTCTCCAAGGCTTTGGATACGCCTGCCGGTGTTTCTGCGCAAGTTCAGAAAAAAACGTCAATATGTCCATGTGTTATATTAACGCATAACGACAAGCGTTGCTAGAAAATTCTGATCTTATATAAATGCTATAAAACATCTATTTTAATTATAAATAAACAAATTAATAAATAATATACCGAACTAGGACACACATAGTCCTGATCCTAAACTAAGATATAAGTCTTGTGTTATGGATATCAGAAACTACGGGAGATTTTCGATCTCAACACCCAGACCAAAACAAACATTTGTGAGCTGCATCAACATTAATCTCGGTGTGGTTGTCAAACCCGTGACCTCTCCTGTTACAGTTTAATAGTTTATTTTCAAACAAAAGCGCCAGGGAGTCTGTCCAAATGTTTGAAAAAATATTATATGAAAAGAATGCATTTTTTCTTTACCTCCATATTAAATTGTATTAAAAAAGTAAAATACACTGATACCTATACAAAAATATTTACTACTTAAGTATTTGAAGACCTCGATGACCTCTTTTACTGACGCACTTATATACGTAAATAGTTAAATATATTTACAAACATTATTAAACATTAGTATTCGTAATGGAGCTTAGTTTGCTATAAGCTTCGATATAGGCACTCCAAAGGTGTGTAGTAGAACAGACTTATATCTAAAGTGAACTTAATCCTGCTAAAAACTCTATCATAGTCCGGCTCATAAATTATTTCACAGCATGAAAGGACTTCGTTCTTGTGTACTTTCTGTCTGCATCAGCCCATATTGTAGGTCTTACTGCAGGGCACGGACCTCCTCTTTAATCGAGGCCTATTGCGGGGTTACGTAAATTAGAAGTTCTTACAAATTGCTATGGGATGCAGATTTCCTCACGGTGTTTTCCTTCTCGGTGCCAGTGCGTAGTGATTGACTATAATCAATACACACATGACTCCGAAAAGTCAGAGGTCAAGTCAATTTTCCGATATATTTCTGTACTAATAACTTGGTTAAATAAATCTGTTGGCTGGACTTAGTCAGACTTTTTTTATGTGTATTTTAGTACAATTGAAGCTGAACGGCAAAACTAGAGACATGCGCGTGGGTAGGCGCCCACTTTCCGCCACCGCCCACGACTTTCCTGGCTACTTTCTATTGCTCCCAAATGTCAAGGTCAAGTTCAATATCATGTACTTAACATTTATATTTTTCCCGAACTTCCATTAATGGCTTTGTTATAAAAACTTTTCGTGTTTATTACATTTACTTTTGATAGGTAGATATAATTTAGATTATCATATTACCTATATTAAACATAACATTTACAGATAATATACAATTAAAAGTAAAATTAAGCCCCGTATTAATAGTCCCTCTTACATTCTTTTATAAGAAAAATAAAAACGTTGAGTTCATTACACTGCAGACTACTAATAATAAATTGACCATTCAAGCTGGAAATCACCGTAACTTTGTCATACCTAACACCTAAAAATTAGTCCGGTATTTACCATATACATCCGGATCTTATATCAAACATTAAAAAGAAATTGTAAGAATGTTCTAGTTTGCAGTTTTGTAGGATGTAACAAATTATGCTTTGTCAATACCCAATTAGTGTTTATTGCAAAAAGCCTTGAGAGATTTTTAAGTAATAATAAAACTTTCATAATAACTTATTATCCAGACTGATATAAAAACCATGGAAATTCTTAGAGGTGATTCAAGATAATATTGATTTGTTAAAATATAAGTAGATATTTGTCATACATCCGTAATTACATAATATTATTATGTTTTTATGAACGTAACTAGTAAACCTTAACACATATACTAATGAAAAACAAAGGGAAATAATAATAAGGTATCTTTAGTAATAATATCTCGATCGTAGTACGAGTAGTATATTACTAGTAAAGTAATCTTAAAGTATGATGCATCAATACATTTAATAATGCTTAGCTTTATTTCGACACTAGAGGTATCGGGGATGTAACTCAGTGGTAGAGTGTCTGCTTCGCATGCTGAAAGTCCTGGGTTCAAATCCCAGCATCTCCATAGGTTGACATTATTTTTTGATGTTATAGAAACACCATGTGATACTAATGGTTTTTTGATATACGAATTCAAATGATATATTTTTGAAATAAATTGTAACATTTATTATTATTTTTTTTTAGAACGTAAAAGTTTAAAAGCAAGCAATCATTATTTGTAACCAATCATTGATTTATATTTAAGAAAATGCAACTAAATAAATTTTTTTACTCGTAAATGTAATAGGCAGGGAATAAAAATAATACATGTTATTAGATTTTGTTTTGTTAATAAAGCATTCAACACTTGCAAATTATTCAACATGCCTAGTTACTTACAGTAGGTCTCTTTACAAGAATAATATTAAAATATTAAATAGTAATATTTAGACATTCTTGTCACACAATAGTGAAGTTTTATGAGACAGTTGAGTAATTTTAATATTAAATATCGACATAAAGTTTTCTCGTCTCTTGATAGTTGCGCATTGCGGCAAATATAAAGTCGACTAGCGCCATCTAGTAACTAATATTGACAACATTCATATAAATTCCTTAAAAGCGCCACCTATTCAGTTAGTATAAAGCAGTTTGAAATCAAGATGATTGGATGTGCAAAAAGTTCACCAAAGTTAATTTGAAAATAAGAATTAACAATAAAACACAGTTTTAGTATAATGTTTTAATGAAAATTCAACTAAACGTATAAATCTTATTTATACTTACAATAAACAAGTACAATGGATAAATATTTACATTTAGCAGAAGAGGATCGCATTGCACGTTTCCCCCCAAAATTGCGCTAACAAAAATACGGGACACCAATACATTGGGTACCCTCACTGCTCGATTGTTGTTTGGAATAAATTGATTAATAATATTTATGACTGGCAATCAACCAAATACTACGATTTGTATAAAACATTTTTATTTGTTCAGCGATTATTTTTTTGTACCTACTGGCACAACAAAGTGACTAACTACAATAAACAGTTTACGACCTCATTCATAGACAGTTTTAAAACCCATTTTTGTCGTCGAATGATTTGTGCCTTTTGAATTCAGTTTGAGCGAAGACGACAAAACATTCGATAACTAAAATAGGTTTTAAAACTGTCTTTGAATATTAGCAATGGTTTTGAATACCACATAATATTCACAAGAAATACTGAATGTCAAATGAAATCTTTCATAATTCTTCTCACTAACTTTCACTTACCCTTCGTTAAAAATAAACCTATTTAGTTTGGCAAAATAAATTGCCTTCTTGCAAATGGTAACCTATGGAGTATGTATTTATAACATTTTAAAATTACAACATTAAAATAGATAGAGTTAATTTCTGAAATAATGATATGATTTTTGTAATAAATAAAACAGTATTCCAAACACCACCCGAGAGTGTACAATATTATAACGAGTAAACATTGTATATTTAATTATTAAATATTATTGAACTTGCTAATATTTTAGTTGCATTCAAAATCCTTCGAACTTTTGCTCTATAAAAACTGTTTTCTTTTTATTGCCTCTATAGGTACAAAAAGGACTGGTCCGTTTTAAATTAATATCTAATAAGTAAAATCCACTGGCTTATATTTATATTGTTGATGCTCAAATGCTGAGACGACTTAAAAAAGTATTTTTTTCAATAGTCTTTGAAATGTATTAGTTGAACTCTACCTTAGGACAACTTTAATACATCAAAATTAAAGTTTACATAAGTATTTTTTTTTACATGAGCATTATCGAAATAAGTGAATACAACTAAAATGCGAGCACAAGTTAAATGTTAGATAATATTGCAGTCTTCATACACCTTGGCCACTGTTCGCCTTACCTACCGCTAGAGACCGCATGCTATTGCTAATCTACTGCGCTACTCGAGTACAATAGCTACATCTGAACCTTTAACCTGTGTGGTGTGCCGACCACTGGCCTCCGATATGGGATTTTAATACTATACGTTTTAGGTTTTAAAATAATACTTTAATTATCCTTGAGCCTTTGTAACACTTGTTAGCCAAAAATGGCTGCTGTACCTTTGTATATGGGAGTTTGTGAATATTTTATTTTATAAAACACAAAAATGAAGAGCTATAAGCATATTAATTTAAATAAGATTGTTCAAAATATTGTTCTATATTATTTAATAGACATCGTAATCCTTTACCTCAGCTTTTTACACACCTAATCAATGAATGATGACCATCAGTAATACCATCAATTTATTTCGGGAAATTTTATTTGATATTATTGTCGAATCATAACCTTTAATCCCATGAAGGCTACTGCTGAAAAAAACTCTTCCCAGATACATACAGCTGCCTGCGGCAAATTGACTTTCTGCAACTTTCATTGAAATATTCTACTCATTTGTCATTCACTTCATCCCATATCGACCAAGAACGCGCACACCGGCTCATCTACATACTCTAATAAATTAACGCTATGAGTATTAGTGGAAGAGAATAAAAGTGGTCTCGCCTAAGAAGCACGAAACGATAACAACTACGACTAGACTACACCGTGGACTACACTACACGTGGAGGGACTAGACACGGATGTGGAACCCTACGGGCCGCTTGCAACGCCTACAAATAATACTCAGTTTCAACATTGACAAAAATTGAAAATTCAAAAATATTGCACACAAATTGACAGCTTCCGCGAGTAAAATTAAATAAATATCAAAGTATTGCTTTGATTTACATTAAATTAGTTATAAGAAACAAGTAACAACATGGTTTAAGAAATTAAATAAAAAAATATTAACTACATAATTTAAATGTCATGCCGAATATTCAACGAAATACATTATTATTTTAAGAAACTTTTAACATTCCATATTAACTTCGAATTTTATAAAACAAATCCAAAATATTTAAGTCTATACCAGGTTATTTCCTAATAATTATAATGCTATTTATGCTAATATTTTCCTTGAATACTTATCCATAAGTAAAAACAATTTAAATGATTCTCCTACCAATTTCTGATCCCATATTACCTTTCATAAAAACCAAAAGTAACATCAAATAAAAAATGTATACATATGTATCACAAAACCCATAGTTACGTAATCATAAATGCAACTGCAAACGGCCTATTGACTAATGCAGGTACTACGAGGGAGCTACACGGAGCTAGGGACGGGGAGGCTATAGCGAGTCGAGGCGCGTGCGCTGCACCGCCAGCAAGGCTGACTGCTGCTGCAGACTCTTGCGGAGACCCTCCAGGGTCTGGAGTACCTGGAAACAGAAAGATATAAGGGTAAATAACTTTAGAACAAATATCAGTGCGTTTTAAATTCAATAAAATAATTCTTAACCTGCTACTGGATGGGAAAATTGAACATAGACATTCATATTATTTAATACTGTAAATATTTTTGAAGTTGAACAACCATTCTAAATCATCAATATAATAGAAACCCTCTAATACTGAGAACGCCAAATATCAACCGAAGCGATACTCGGGGATAGATGTATGAAACTGCTGAACCTGACCAGTAAGAATAACAACTTTAGAGAACTAGTAAAAAAGCGAGTATGTAGTCACCTCGTCCCGTGCATACGCCTTTCTCTTGGGAGGTTCTGAGTGCGGGCGGTCGCCGGGCGAGGGCGGCAGCGCGTGGGCGCGCGACACGGGCGGCGGCGGCGGCGCGGCCAGCGGCGACCGCTTGCCGATCGGAGAGTGCCTCCGAGGCTGCTCGGGGGAGTTCGCTCTTATGAAATTGGTCACGTGCGTGCGCTCCGGACTGCGACGAGGTGCTTCCACCTTTAGAAAAATATAACCTTAATAAAACTCTGGTAACATACGAAATTTGTTAGATCCGATTCTGGCATGTCTTTCATCTTCTACAGAATATCATAGCTTACTTTCGGATTTAATCCATGTTTTAAGTGTGTTATGTAACGTAGAATTCCTATCTAACTCATACAAACTTAATTTTATAAACTGAATCAGGAAATCTTCAAGACAAATAGAGCTTATTTTCGACAATATCTAAGATCGAAGAATTCAGTGTAGAAGCAGATTCCTAAGAAGGTATTCTTTCCATTCGACTTTGCGGCAATTGCCATAAAGTAAAAATTTTCAAATTAAATTAATATACCATAGATCTGTATGTTAAAGTATCCATACCTCGGTAGCCCTGAGCTCTCTAACCCTCGGATTGTGAGGGGGCTCCAAAGGCGCTCTAGAGACAGTAACAAGCAGTTTCTCCGCCTCTCGGATCAGTTCTCGGTACTTTCTCTCCGCTTCTCTATCTGCTTCTAGCAGAGGATCTCTTTCTCTAACCGGTGGTGCGGAAGGCGCATGGTTCCTACGGCGAGCACGTGGTGGAGTTGCACCTAGAACACCATATAGTAAATCTTTAAATTTAATAAATCAAACGTCGGCCTTACACATTAGTTCGAGCAACCATTTCTCTATAAACACACATAAATATTTCCGCTGGGCAGTATTTCGTTTAAGACAATTCTGTAAATAACTTTTTTAAATTTAAATATTAGGTGTAAGAGGCTCCGTAAAATTATCCCCGGAGATCATTTTAATCTCATTTCATCTGCTCATGGTGACCACCAACTGAGGCTTGGGCGATCCACAGTCGGTAGGATAAACATGACATGTAGGATAAACATGCATGGTACGGGCCTCCTCTACTATCGAGAGTACGATTGGAAGGGTTACCAAGGGTTAAAATTATAGTCAATATATACAGTAGCTTTTAAATGAATGTGAAAAAAAACGAATAATTCATCTGATATATAATAGTTATGAAGTCATACTTCACCTGCGGACCGCGGTGGGCGCCGTGGAGGTCTGCGTCTCCGAGCTCGTCTCTTCCCTGGAGAGGCCGGCTCATCCGGCTCGTCTTCATCACCACCGTCCAGCCCCGTATCTCCGTCCGAGTCCACGTCAGCATCGGAGAGTATTGCCGTCTCCCTCCCTCGTGGTTTCATGCCCCTGCACTCCTCGTCGCTTGACGCGCCCCCACGGTAGTAGTGGGACCTCGTAGGTTCTGGTGATAAATGTGGAGACAGGTGCGGCGACCTGTAAGCGACATTATTGTTATTTGCATTTTCATACTTCACTTAGTCGTAAGAATTACTCGATAGAGTCCATTTTAAAATTTAAAAAAATATTTTACTTTCGCAGATCAAGCGCGTATCCGCTCACATGCCCGTGTCAAGTAGGACATGAATTGAGATTTTACCCGTCGTGTGCCCGTGTCATGTAGTACATGACATGGCGATGCGTTCCGAATGCCTTAGAACAAAAGGAAATATATCCGTTTCGGTCGTTCTATGGACAATTTGTATTATTCATCTCGCTTCTCCGTTAGTTTACGCTTCAAACTATGCAAAAACAATACCCCGCATCTTGAACAAAATAAAAAAAAAACGTTTTGAAGTTCACTCGAGTGCGTACTGAGTGGGTGTCGGCGAAGTGATTTTGTTTTGGAAATAGTTCATAAATCGTAAGTGTTTGCTCCTGTTTCTTTGTTTTTTTCGCAAGATGTAAACCACTACCGCGTAGATATAAAAATTCAAGCATGAAATACGCATTAATGTGCCTTTTTTTCGAAGCCCAAAATATACTGTAGGTACATTTTGGCGCACGACATCGTTATGATTGCCTTTAAATTTGGCGTATTTGGCTGTATTTTCTTAATGTATGTATATTTTTTATTAATAGTATATTAGACTACTTATGCTGTAGTACCTTTATT
The DNA here is from genome assembly GCA_949752805.1 of Deilephila elpenor. Taxonomy (NCBI): domain Eukaryota; kingdom Metazoa; phylum Arthropoda; class Insecta; order Lepidoptera; family Sphingidae; genus Deilephila; species Deilephila elpenor. The sequence goes on along the minus strand of OX457096.1, from coordinate 4,984,876 downwards.
TCAAGCCAAATAGTGGTAGTTTTTTGCATCTTAGCCTTGTAAAATTGAACATAAATTAAGCCGCGCGGCGCCAGATATTTGTTTACAATCAAAGGTCTATAAATAATTCTTTTTGTATGGACGGGTGTAAGGTTTTATTTTTTACCTTATAATATATTATATAAGTAAAAAAAAACAATTAAAAACCATATGTCATCGATTCAAATTTCGAGATATGAATTTTTAAATACAAGACGCGCCTAAATCGCGCTATCTCAAAGTTCAACGCAGCATAATAAATCACTTGAGTCATAATCTGATAAACAAACTGAAGTGTTATTTCAACACACTCATATTCTAAACAAAAAACATAACACTTGATAGTTAAACAAAGCACTTGAGTTCTAAGAACCGTTTGTTTACGTTTAAAAACGCTCGGGCAGATAACGGTTGTTTACGTTAATCGCCTCGGGCATGATTACTTCATTTCCCCCCTTCCCCCGGGGACATGTGAGCGGGTATTTAACATAATATTTTAAGAGATTGTATTTATTCTTATAATAATTTACCAACCAAATTATTATTTTCAACTTGTTACCTTTATCTAAAATTTTGTTTCTATGAAATTTTAAATACTTACAAACTTACTCTATTGAGGCAATAATTACGCGGCTTTTACTATAAACTACACTTGCATAGGTACAGTTGAATTGTGATTATGTAAGTAATTCAGTTTTAGTTTAATCCAATTACTACACAGTTGAGTGAGTGGTGTGCGTTCCACTGACCCATATACATAGACTCGCCGTATCACAAACAAACGGTGCATATGCCACACACATCGCCACGGCGCGGCGTGGGTCAAACCATGGCAACGCAATGAGAAAATTAACTGCGAATGGATTTATCATCAACAATCTTAAAACTTCAAAAAAGACTTATTTCGAAAGTAGTGTAAAACGTATTTATCTCTTCACTATAAAATATACATAGTCAAAATGGTAACGGACATTAGATGATAAAATTACTTTTGATTAAGTATATTTTTATAAAAACAAAGAATAATTTAAGACTTGTTGCATATTTGACAAAACATAAAAATCAGAGCAACAAGACAATAAAACACAATAGATGAAAGAATTTGGACAAAAATCGAATACCTAGATCCATATCTAACAGGGTGCGAGTCCACCGAGTACGGCGAGTGCTGTAGCTGTGGCGCGGGCGCTGCCGGACACTGCAGCGACTGCTGATGCAGTAGCTGAGGACATCTCCGGCGGCTGGGAGACGTGGCACCCAGCCAGGGGTTGGTCCTGATGCGGCAGCGCGGCCGGGGAGACGGCGTCGCGCACACCACCGGGGGCTCCGGCACGCAGCGGCGCACTGGAGCTGCTGTTGTTGAACGGCGCTGGAAGGATACAGAAACGTGGAGAGTTTAGCAAATGAAAGAACAGTGGAGAATTTTATATATTGAATATACAACCGGCAACTAGGGATTAGATTATACACACAAAGCTCATAAACACAGCCCTGACTCTACACTAATACAAGCGTTGTGGAATGGGTATCAGAACTATGAGATACATTTTAGCCTCACAAACACCAAGACCCAGCACAAAAACTTGTGGATCAACTAATAAAGGTCAACTAATTAATTAATCAGTGGTAAGAGTCTTTTAATACCATTGAGCCTCAAACAATTTAGTCAAGGATAAAAGTGATGATTGTTTGCAATGTGACTCTACATACGTCTAAAATATTACGCAAATATTTTGCATAAATATTTCAAACTGGAAAGCATAATTTAGAAGAAACAAAATCGATAAAGTTTTTTTTTATTTCTACACTATTATATCGTAACTTTTTATGTTTGTGGCATGCAACATTCACCTTCCCGAAGTTTTATATGGAAAAAAATAAAGAGAGTAAAGGCACAATTCATCAATAAAGAGAGTTATAGAGCACTTGTAGAGCGCCAAAATATTATAATTAATCTCCTTGCCGTTTCCTTTTCGGTGTATTTAAATGATACCTTTGTAAACTTGTTCTTTTTTAATACTGTTTCAGCAAAAAATACTTGTAAATAATAATATATTAATACCAATTTTCTCATATTCAATAATTACTTATTTTTAGAATTTCAAAATTATTGCTGCTAAAACCATAATTATCACTGGTATCTAAATTCCCTATCTCTATATTTATTTATACATATTAATATAATATAATAATATAGCTAATAAATACTGTCATCAAATTTTCAAAGTTAAACATGGACCACCATTTCAATCATTGTTCCGTATCCGATTATAACTTATAAAGTTATAATTAAATAATAGTTATTTATACCGTTTGTTCTCAAGCCCTCTATAAAGTAAGAGGGCCATTCAAAAATTGCGCTCGGACTCCCTTACGGCAGCCGGGCGCGGGTAAACAAGTTTGAACTTGCGGGTGTCAGCATAAGTGCTCTCACTTTACGATCACTGCGCACTATGCTCCCCAAGACAAGGAAGTTACGGTGCCGCGTCGAGCGCCTCTTATGTACTCGCCGCTGAACCAAACGATAGCGCGATGTAGATTTGTAGTGGCGACATCTCTTAACGAATTTCGGAACTACATTCCATTTTTAAACTTTGTTTGATAAATTCTTTATTTTCTTTTTTGTTTAGGTACTTTTCACACCTCTATTACGTTAAAAAAGACCTTGAGGGAAATTACATATAAAAATTACTAATGACGGTGTTACTGTTCTAGGCGTTTTGTGCAGACAATTGAAATGAACCTACAGGAAAAAAATTAAGCCGGAATATATAATTGCATAGTTTTAAACTCTGTTATTTATAGATACTTGTCTACATTTTTCGGTTTTATTACAGTCATGAGTTGCCCGGGACTGGCTGCTCGGCGTGGCTAATGGCCACATCATATTATCTAGGAAATAGGCTTCGGAAACTGTGGAAAGCACTCAAAGTACGTCTACGTCGTTTCGACCATACTATTAAATTTCCTAAAAAAAAATGTACTGGATGTAGATTAATACCACAGCCACGACATTATGTAGGTCAACCCGTGTAAGCAATAGATAAATATGTATTAGATCAAACACCCATCCCTGATTATTCATCCAGTGTGTTTAATGAATAAAATAAGCTCATGGCTGATCGGTAAACATGTGCGTCCGAGTTCACAGGTCGATAGCTTTCATCACACGAACCAATTAAACCGGGAATGAGATTATAATGGGATTACCGTCGAAATACGTTCCGCCGTACACAATTATAAGTTCTATTTCCAAAACAAGACGACGGGGTTATAAGCGAACTTTGTGTAGCTCACGCTCGATATTTCAATGGATTAACTCCGCGAACTTGGTCGTGCCTACTTGAAATTGTTAGAGTTCGTGCGTATGTTAGTTTTAGACTTTAGTTGAAGTAACATGTTATAATTTTGAATTTGCCAATTGTTGGTGAGCTCAAAAAGTAAGTACAATTATTTTTATTTTTCGACAAACAAGCGATATGAAAACAAGTACAAAACCAGCGCTCGTACCTTACACAGTTCATGTGATACAGACTGAGTAGGGTACTTCAACAGATTTACGGAAATTTTCTGCGGCACGAAATAGACTGCAGAATGCCTTAAATATTTTTATAAACAAACGGGTTCCATCACCGTCTGACATTTGTAAAAATTATTATCACATAACAGGATACATCATTCAAATAAATTAGTTTGCATGATTCGATTCGATTTGATTCTCTTCGTATCACAAAAAGCTAGGCGATAACACAACGATTGTAATAAATAACGAAACTCTATTTCTGTTGCTGAGATGTTATTCCCCACGGGACTGAGCACATATTATTGGAAATTACATCAAGATAAATCATCTTGTCATCTCCGTGTTTTTCATAGTACATCTACAAAAGGCGTGGGTTTACGAATTAGGAAGTACAATACAGTTTAATCATTTTGCGAAGTAATAATCCATGGGTCAATACTCATATCAAATAAGTCGCATATACGCTTAAAGGACAATGTTCGGAGATTCTCTAAGCAAACTCTACTCAATGTTCTCAAAATAAGATGGGAAAGCGCGGGTCTTAGCCGACTTCTACAGAAAATTATTGCTATGTATGTATCTAGACTTAAGTACAGAGAGCAAATTCCAACTATTTGTGTGGGATTACCTTGGCGGGTTCATGGTAGAGGTGTGTGGTGGGCGGGTCGGGCGGCGGCGGCGGGGCGACGAGCGGCGCGGCGAGCGTGCTGGGCGGCGCGCCGGGCGACGTGCCATCCGTGGAGTAGCCCGTGCTGTACGCGCTCTCCGGCGAGGACAGGTGCGGCGGCGGCAGCGGCCCGCTGGCGGCCGCGCTCGGCGCCTGCCGCGTCTGCTTCTGCTTGCGCTTCTTCGCCCGGCCCAGCTGCGCTTCCATCCACGACTTGAGCCGCGCGCCCAGCATGCCGCCCACGGCACCTGCTATACATTATAAAGAAGCGAACCACGGATTTCCTTATTACTAATTTTTGCTTTAGTTTACGTCCCTTGTTTGAGGCTTATTACAAATTCAATACCATCTTATATAAAAGTCATGATGCGGCAAATAGAACTTTTAATCTATCAATATTTGGATGCTAAACACATAGAACTTTTATAAAAGTAGGCTAACACAATACCAAATGTTATTATTAATATGAAAGAACAGATTCGAGGGAAAAATATCATAAACAATACAAATGAATCGTACATCAAAGAGCTTCTGAAAAAGGACAAATATGGCGCACTAATGAGATACACTTACAGAACAAAAGCACGTCAAACAATACCAGCACAGCTGTAGCCGGTGAAAATTCACGTCATAAACAAAGAACAAAGCTTCTGAATATAGATTTAGATATATGCAATAGACAATAGTTTCCCTAGTAACGCCTGCTCCATATTTCAGTGTCGTCAAAACGGCATCGAAATAAACACGGGGGTATAAAATGTTTTATCTTTTTCTTCATTTCAACGTCTACTTGTGAACCACAATACAGAGGCGAGCCCTCCGTGGCGTGTCGTATTTCAAGACAGTGTGGCTGTCGCTCGTAAAACAAGGCGCAGTCAGCACCCTCCATCATTTACATTAATGGAATGTCTTGTAAAAAAAAAGAAGCGGACGAACGTGTATTGAGTTAGCGGACACGAACAAAAACGAAACAAGTGTCTGTTGAATTGAATTTCAGACGGCTTGAATCTGTTGTTGATGTAAATTAGGAATTTCTCTTGGTTGAAAAAGGGAAAATGTCATGCGATATTTGAATTGAAAACCTTTTTTTTACATTGTATCTAAATCGGTCCGTATTTTGTTTCTACTTTTAGGGATAATTAAGGCCCCAGTCGGTTAGAAATAAATTGGAGGATTACTGAGAATAAAGACGCTCTGTGGCAAAGCATGAAAACATTGCGTTATATGCGACCTCACCATTAGCGAGAGATTTTTTTCCAATTTTCAACTTCAAAAACAATTTACACCCCAATACGCGTGACTATGTAAACGCCTCACAATCAATCACAATCAGGGAACGATTGAAAACCATTAATTCGATTTGGACACGAAGGAAGCCAACCCTACCTAATACACACCTAGTACTTAATGCGTCGACAGCGCCGCCCTACCGAACCCTCCGGCGGTGAGAAACGAATAGCTGCAGAAAAGACGGATGGATCGACTTATCCCAACGACTGAGGGATGCAAACTTACGAGATTTAGCTAATATTAGCAATCCATTAAGGATCGCTTGCCCTCTTCAAGTTCCAGACTGTATAAAGTTTGAAATCTTGCAGAATTATTCAGCAAGCTCTTGTGATTGGAAAATTAGATTACAGTTTTGTCGCTGCTCTTTTTTTTTGGGCTAATGAATATGTAAAATTTACCATACGCAACTAATGAATGTAATTGGCTCATGTGACTAAACTCTTGATAATCATCCAATTAGTAAAATAGCATTAGCGATGGTTTCATTTGCATGAACTATTGAGTATGTGTAGACTTAGATTAATTATGCTAATATTAATTTCATCCCTAATTTACACAACATTCATGACACAACATTAATGATATTCTACAAACATTAGCTAAGACTCAGAAACACATACTAAACGTTAGATGTGGTCTCAATGATCTGTTCAATCAGGAAACAAAATAAAAAAAGATATAGACATTTCTAATTTCTTCGATCACCCAAGTCGTATTTCGGTTGTGACCAATAGAAGTGACAATAAAAACAACAATCCTTCTCGTGTAAGCCCTTTTACGAGTTCCCCGCCTGAGTAATGAATCGAAAGCAAACTAATAAATTGTGGCTTGGGGACAAAGTGCCCAACTTCAGCGGATCGAGACGAGGGTTTTTGTCCTGCTAGTAAAACTTAAACGATTGTGCGGCCGCTGAAAGGACATCAATAATACTTTCTTATACAAAACTTCAATATTGGCTCGTCAGCGTTTGAAATTGAAATGTGTTGGCAGCGCGTATAACTGAAGTTAATTTGAAAAAAGTTCATGCGTTGCGGCGGGACGGCCGCCATTTGAAAATATTATGTTCCAGAACTTATGAATAATAATACGGAGTTTTAATATTAAACAACAATTAATCAAGTTATTTATGACTAAGTTTACGATTATTTTATTTCTCTTTCTGAACACAAATGATCCTCAGTAAGTTATTTTTGGAGCAAAACAAACTGTAGCGCGATATACGAAAATAACGTATTCAAAGTACCCAATGCCTACCCGTATTAAGCCGTCATTTTAGCTACAAATTGCGCATAAAATTTCCAGACCACACAATTGACTTCCGACTTCCATTGTAAAACCGAAAATAAATTCCAACCACCTCCTAATAAATATTATATAGTGATGCTGCAAAACGGATAACATTCGGCCGCACGCATAGCACAATATCAGAAGATACAAAAACAAGTTCCGGCCACACCTGACGCGGCTTAATTAATGCAGGACGCTAGTGATAATGGCGCAAAGGGTTACCAGCTATAAAACACCGCTAAAACCAGTAGCTCTGCTATCCACAGAAGCTGATAAAATATTATTTGTGTCCTGAAAAACTGTTAATATTTTTTATATTAGCAAAATATACTTTGCTGATTTTTTTGTAAGTGAACTGCTTTCCAGCTAAAACAAAATAGGATTTTTAAACAATTATTTTGTATATTTTACTAAAAAAACGTTTATGTACGGCTTTATTGTCAAAGGAAGGAAGCTGCCCGCGAATTACCAACTATTTTTATTAGTCTAAATTTAATTTCTGTAGGTTCTGGTAAAGATCACATACTTTTTATATTATCGTATTGTCATCAGTGAATATATTGTCTTGACAAATATGCAAAGGTTCCGTTACATACAAATAAAATAGGCCAAGCTAATAAAAGCGTGTTAATATAAGTGCGAGCTTTTCTTGTCGGTCAAAACAATTATACCGGCTTTCTCGCATCGGATTTTCACTGATTGACGTCAGAACACTATGGCAAGTTTTACATCATGTTTACAATCACTGTGCTGGCAACAAACCTTGGATAAAAATACCCTAACCAGAATAACGAATCATACTTGTTTTGTTTACTAACAGGAGACGAAAGACGAGAGATAGAAACTGATTACGTTACAAAACATCGCTATATTTTTCTTTTCTAATACATTTGTTTTTTTCCAAAAATGTAAAGTTTTTAAGAACAAAAATATTTCATAATAAAAACATTACTGTTAAATTAAGGCATACTTTTCACTGATTATTCAAGACTGTTAATTACAAGAAAGGAAACTTATTATCATGAATATGAATAAACATCTCGTTCCACTGAAACTTTACCTAAGATTATTTATTCTTGTCTTCTTTCCTCGACGAAATATCCAGGCAGTAATTATGACCTCAATATTAGGCATAGGCTTCCCGAATGATATGATGAAGAATAGAACAACTAGTGCAACAAGCAAGTTCCGCTTGAGGACTGTACATACACATGTACGTAGTTTCTACGAAATATAATATTATGAAAATATCCCCAATACTCTGCAAAATCTTCTTCTTTTGCATTCCCGTATTCTATACTAATATACCCTTTCATTTTTCAGTCATATTGCAGGGTTATTAAATTAATAATTTTACCACCGGCAGCCTGCGTGAAATCAAGCTTTTTGGAAGTAGGCTTTTTATATTACTATATTTATTATATCAAGCCAGCGTTAACAGAAAGACTGAAATTCTCGTAGTTAACTCTCATAGTGCAGGCTTCCTTGCTTTTTATTTTCTTTACCATAAAAGCAAGCAAGATTATTCACGAAAAATTCACACGTAGTTTTGAAAGACAGGAGTGTGTACTCAGGATTTTAACCCCCGACCTTTGATTTCGCAGCCTGGTCCTTACGGAACTGAATTACCACTAGCTTGAAACACTACAAAAAATACTATATAAGAGAGGGTGTAAAATAAATGTTTCTTTTACAAAGACCCAACTAACCTAATTACATTTGGATTGTAGATGAAACTCCAAAAGAAAACAAACACAAATTATAATTGCATTAATCTCAAACAACAATCTAATTACGAGCAAGTTTGTTTAAGTAAAACAGCGTGTCGCGCCTCGCCGAGGTGGGAATTTTCTCTTCGCGTTTATTTTATGGACGCAGAAATGTGTGTGAGATAACAATGAATATGACTACGAATCTGAATTGACATCTCGTAGTTTGGAAAATCTACGCGTTAGATTCTAGCGAACGTGATCCTACGTTTACATACACATTAAGTATGACATTACCACCTGCTTTGAAACATTCCTTACGCTAAATGGATTCAGCAAAATGCTAAATAATATCCAACATAACTTTTTATGTGGTTTCTAAACGATGCCTTCAACTGTTTTCAATGTAAAAGCGTGAATGGAGAGGGATTGAGTGAGTTCCCCTTTTATTACTTCGCAGTTTCAGATTTGCAAACGTTTTCAAATGAATTGTATTCTTGCGTATCGGTTATTGTCAGTACTACAATGAATGTTTTACAAAGGTTGAGATATCGCTACAACTTATCAAAGATTTTCTATTGAAATTAAAAAAAAATAAGTTAGTGTTGCTGAGATTCTTTTCGTCATTCCTTCTTTATAAATGTAACACGATCCTAAGCGGTGGTAGTGATACTTAACAATTGAAAAGATATTGTAAAGCACTACTAGAATTAAGAATACTTTGATTGAGATTTGATCTAAACACAAATAAAAATATCACAAGACAATAAAAGGGAAATGAAGAGAAAGGTATTGTAAAATTCTTATAATCTTAAAAGATCTATTGGTATTGAAGTAAAATTTAAATTCCAGTGATGAATATTCGAAAGACTTGGACAGAAATTCTGCTCTAAGTATTTTGTAGAGACAATCCCGCACTCGCACACTGCTGCGATTTTGCAAGATAGAATAGGCAGTACGCTCTGGGAATTACAGACAAAAGAAAATGACTTGATGTCAGCCTTGTAGCTAAATCGCAGTATCTTTGCGCTTTAAGCTGTAACTTCTTTGGAAGTAGTTGGGCGAGTCGGGAACCGCTTAAAAATTCTGACCTTTGCAGTCTGTGTAGCAACACATACAAGACTAGCTTGTTGTCTATGACGGATGACCTAGATGTGAACGCGTTATTTTTTAATGTGTAAAACCTTTATGCTAATGTGTAATGTAGGGGCTTATTTCGTCATACTATGTAGAATAATGCCATAATGAACGCAAAAAATAAAGCAAAAAATCACTTTTCAAATTGTCATGCATATAGGCAGACTGATTTATGTATTTTCAAAAAACAACTTCTTTATATAACAAGTATTGCCTTAATCTAACAACAGCGGTGATGATTAAGAACCTTTCGAAAGTCCTTAAAATAATTGATCCTGCTTCAATTGACCGGCGTTCGCAAGCAGTCTTGTACGAATTTAAAAATTGCAGCGGCCCGAGTGATAGGTAGGCTCGGGCTAATTGCGGCCGCTTTCAGACTGCGCCTCGGCGTAAGGCCTGGCGGAATTGCAGACAAACTAAAAAGAGTGAAAGGCTGAGCCGGGCTCGTGCCGGCGCGCCAGACGAGCGCCGATTGTTTCACAATCCAATGCTGCGAGATGTGCGTTTCAAATGAGCATCACAAGTTACAACGCCTCCGCATTCACACGACATGGACTTACTTTTATCAGTCGTTTTGATATACTAGTTTAGGAGCATTCGCAAGCACATATGTAAATATACTAGGTTTTGAGTTTTTAGATATTGGTTGTGTTTTACTGTTTGTGTATTGAATATTGCTTAATTGATAACTCCATAGTACATTCAACCCTTTAATGTTATAATTCTATAATAAACATCGTCATTTTGAGCCACATGGTTCCACATGTCATAACTTGCCCAAATGGACTAAAATAAGATTCAGTTAATAGTGCAAACTGTAAATAATTTTCCACATTTCATTTTTAACTGAATTGATATAAAAGTATCGGTATTTATTAAAACAAACAAGAATATACCGGTAGTTTTAGTGGAATAAACCGAGGCTCACATGTCAGAAATAACATATCTACTCGGCACTCCATCATCCCGAAGCTGTAGCTCTATAAATCATTTGTGAGCGACGTTACACGGAAACATACCGTATTTATTTATTTTATATAGTTTTATAACACAAATTTAGAAATAACGTGCAGTTACATTATCCAAATTAAAGAAGATCAGTTAAATTAATACTAAAATAAGATATCGGCACAAATTATTACAACCTTATCATATAGGTATATCACGTCATTAAATATTCAAGCTTTTTATGAAAACTTCTATTGAATTTATCTCACCACATTTAGATAAAATGATAATTAAACTATATTGTAGTTACTTAACTAATTAATAAATAAAATTATCCAAAAACACTTTCAAGGAACACATTTCGCAAATGATAACATATGCCTACCGTTATGCATTCAACACGTATTGGGTAATTTTATTTCATAACCCTTCAGAGGGGCGAGCTGGGAATCTCTCACAGGGGCAGTGGGCTATCGAACGAACCACTCATTTGTTACTGTGCGTCGGCACTCGGCAGCCTCTGCCACCGGTACATATCCACGTGCGGAAATTAACGTTTCCTTTCATGATGTTTTGAATTAAAATGTATCCGTTTTGTGGGTGGAAGTGTTTGTGTGGGCGTGTAATAAGTACTTACTTGGGCGCGCGGTGGTAAATACACGTTGGATGCGAGGAGCGAGCGATGGTGCGGTGCATGCCGGGTGGCGCGGCAACGCGACGGATGCGACGCGCGCTGCCGCCGACGACCAACTGACGCACGCACGCGCCACGCGCCCGCCTCTCGCCAGCCCACGCCAGCCCGCGCCCGCCCTACAGATTCACCTACGAGACTACGCGCTACGATGCTACGAAAGACCTCATTTGCACCGACATACAACTTCATTTTTACTATTATTTTTTTCATCGTTGTCTTAGTAACCAGTTTTTTTTATTATGAGGGATACTCATTGTAATACTTAGAGTAAATCGAATTCTTTGCGTATTTCGTTATGAAACAAATAAACACCTAATCAGTGAACATTTTCATTCCGTCCAAGACATTCACGTTACATGTGTTTGTAATCGGTGTCTATAAACCTCTATAAACATAAAAAAATATGACAAGCGTATAACTAAACGCGTTCATTAAATTTAAATTACTTTTATGAAAATTAAAAATTTTGAAACATATTATACGCACGATGAGAGCTCAGACAATCATTCTACATAGAAATCTGCTTAAGTCATATATATTTTTATTTACGCTAATACAAATATTGTTAATAGAAGTGTTGTTAATCTCTTATTAAAGTTTTTGTTTACGTTAACTAGTGAATTAGAATGTTCAACGTCTTCCGTACATTCATGTGTGTTCTTCCACGAACATCGGTGTGACACATCCCCGTTAGGCTGTATCTAAAATTCTCGTGGTAGCTGTTACGTTAATGTCCGGGGTGGATTTGTACAATAAAAATAAACATTTACCCGTCACCCGGCGGCACGACAAAACTCATAAACGACAAGACTTGGTTATTCATGTCGTGTTATTAAACCAACCAGTGCAACTTTTTTTTACTTAGCTGAAGACTTAATTGTTGCGACAACGGCGGAAAATAATATCATAAACAATTTATATTAAAGTTTCCATGAAGCAAAAATGTTATGTGCGATAGGCCAGTTCAAAACAAGATAGTGGCCGATATGTATATTTTTTTTAAATCACTTACCTATTCAAATTAAATGGTTTAAGACGTTTAAGTTTTCAAACCTGCTAAAATATACATATCATCATTCAAATCATTCTGAAATGACTTGATAAAATCATGGGACTTGGGCTTTCCTTTTAAACCAGACACAGGCAAATAACTATATATTACCTATATTAGAATTATTTTACATCTGAAATTAATTGGCCAAGTCAATCAATAGTACCTAATAATGAAGAATAATGTAAAATAACTTATAAAACGAATTGCTGGGATACGACTTATATAAGTAGAAACATTTTTTTGCGTTATAGGATATTCTGCATAACATCATATCGTATTCATTATGGGATAGGAACGCATATTAAAAGCCTTCATGCCACAAAATATGTTTTACTTAGGTAATTAAATGATAAACGAATATTAGTAAAATACATTTAATTACAAATCAAGCTTTTAAAAATAAGACACCTAGCCTGTTAAACCATTACGTGCTGTTAATGAACTTATTATAATTTTAAACTTTCGTAGTTTAAGCTTCCTCTACGGCACGCTAGATGACGCTACCTACACGTGCTAGTTTTAAAGCGTTTGGAACGAAATTCCTTATTTTATATTTTAATGGATCATATCACAGACTAAGGAGTAAAGATCATATCTTGAAGGTTTGATAGTTATATATTGCTTATAGTTGATTAAACAAGATTTAATTATTAAAGATTTACTATATAATTTTATATCATACTTCGATACATTTTATGAATTTAAAATAATATACTTGTATAAATGTGTTAAAAGGTGTTATCGTACTGTAATAACAATGTAAAACTCAACAAGTATAAAGCCAAAGAAGTTTTAAAGAGTTCCCGTAAATACATTATAATATTTTTTTTATTAAAATACATAAATCACAGTGACGACAATGCGCAATCTCGCGGATATTCGTAGTATTTGTTGTCGCATTCGTCGCAGGTAGCGTTGCCAGGCGTCCGGATAAAGCCGGACATAGTTAGGCTTTTTGATTGCATGTCCGGCTAAAATAAACGGTGTCCGTCTTGTCCGGCTTTTGTTAGGCTTTTTAAATTTCGCAAACAAGCGAGCACTGCCGCCGCGCCGCCGCGCCGCGCCGAGCGTACCTATTAATACTAAGACAAAATCCACAATAATATAGGGTGTCCGGCTTCTTTAACCAAATGTCCGGCCAAACTGGCTGGTCTGTCCGGCTATTAGGTTTGGCGACCTGGCAACGCTAGTCGCAGGGAAACTGTAAATATCTTGGCAACACCACATCAAATGTCAAAAAGTTGTAACTACTCTGTGTGAAACAAATATTTTTTATTTAATATTGTTTATTCCCACGATATTACATTGACATATTTAAAAAAAATAGTCAAGTAAAAAACTCTGTGTGTTTATTTTGTACGGTTACAACATAGTTTCAATTCGCAGTGTCGTAGTTTCACAATTATCTTGTAGTGGATAAGACATTCGAATCACAATGAAAGTGTATTTTAAATAACTAGGAGCAGGCGGAGTGTGAACAGTGAACTGCAGTAGTGTGCCGGGGTGTTTTTATTGTGTAATTATCGGCGTATACTATGGGAGACAGTGGGTCGTTTGTCTCGAAGCCGGCGCGAGGTTGGCTCCATCCTGACTCCGTCCTGGCGACGGATGGAGTTACGTATGCTGTGAGAGTAAGTAGTTCAAGGCAATTCCTTATCCAGGAAATCCTAAAACTCAACTTTTCTAAATAAAAATCTAGACAATTTGCTCGATTATATTTAAATTTACAATGTGAATATTTTCATTTTTGAATTGAAATACCAACTTATGGCTAATGTTTAATGTTAACCTGTAAGACCAAACATTTAAATGATAATTATACTCATTCTCAAAGCTAAGAATTAGGGTAAGCTTTAAAAAATGCCAATATCAATTATATAACAATATAAAAACTAAATAAAACAAGCATCAAACTTTTACTTGCAATTTTATAGTATTCTACATTTTTAGTAGGATTTTTTTAAAACCAAATTCACATTTCCATTGCAGTGTTAGTTATTTGTGTAACATACATTCTGGAAGGTCGACTGTTAATCTAAAATTGTTATACCATTTATATTAGCACTGTTACTAAAGGAAATATGATAACATTATCCTTTTGACACAATTTGGTATAAGTATTTTTGGTATTAATATCTCACAAGCACTATGTTGGTGCAATTCTGGATATTCATAGAATTTAACTAAAGGACATAATATGTAATTGTTGAAACCTATTTGGATCAATGGACAATTTGTCAATATTTACATTTTAATACTTGTTATTTGCCTCTCATAATGTTCACTTTTATTTCTTTTTTTCATTTCTTTTCATGATTGAATACACTATTTTGGGGAAAGGTATCTATCTATACATATCTATTGGTATCTATACATATAATAAATTTATAATAAGATTTTATTTTAAGATTGTGCAGTTTTTGTTCAGTTAAGTAATTATGTTACAAACTTAGTAAAATGGATTTGAATGTGTTATCATTTCCTTGATAGAAAATAATTTGCTGTATACACAAGAATAATATTTTTCATTTTCAGAATTACTCACCTTGAATATTTCACAATTTTTCCCTGAACATTTTATTACAATGTGTCATTGATTTAAAGCCCTTATGAATAATGATTCTATTGAAATTTAAGTAATCTTTTATTTGTAAAATCCCCAAGGCCCCTATTTGTGCTGAAGGTGGTCATGGGGTTTTAGCTGTTAGAAATCCGGCATATCCTGTGCACCAACCCCAAGGTAAACAGGGATCCAAGAGGATTTTCCTCATGTTAAAAAAAAACTTACAAACTAACCAATCAAAGCTGAGACCTACCAGTGGGATAATTGTTAATATTATTATCTATGTGAGGAGTACATGTGCCTGTATCTTTATTGTCGTTGGGCTTTAGCAAAATATTTATTTTACCGAGATAATGTGAGTCTGTTATTCATAATAGTACAATGCAATAATATATGACTTGATAAAAATAATCATACGTTGTTCTTTATACACTTTGTATGTATTTGATGTTACTTATATTATTTTTAAATTGGTACATATCTTATTTACACTAAACTTCCCAAGTTTATATCTTTTTTCTCCAAGTATTGTTAATTGTCATGCAGCTTTGCCGACTGCATTAAGCCCCAGCCTTATATTGCCTCCATACTCTTGTCTTGTAGTATGTTCAAATGTTGGTATGTGAATCAAACAAAAAATACTTGATACTGATGTTACACCAGTTGCCTTTCTTTGTATACTCTGTTAAAAAACCCAATATTTTTGCTCTATATTTACTAACATTATCTGTATTGAATTACGGTAATTAATACTCTGGTACAATATATATAGATGTAAACAGGGTACCGGTAACAGAGGTACCGGTTTATCTAGTTCTGGGACACCCTGTAAATTTATTGTAATTTTTCACAGTACATTGGCTGCATGGAAGTGTTGACATCAATGAAGAAATTGGATTTCGAGACAAGGTCACAAGTTGCAAAGTAAGTTGTCATTTCTACCATATAAATAATAATTTTCAACAACCACCTTTGAGTCATAAGCTTATCACAACCTCCTTTTGTTTTATGCTATGTTTACTTCTGTTATTTTATAAATAACTTGATTACATGAGATGTTACAAAATAACAAAAGAGTCACATAGAAATTATCTTGATCTATTTTAGTAACCTGCACAAGGCCAGCATGGTGACCTATATGGCCTAACCCCTCTTGCAGTGGGATGTATATGGACTGATACAGAAATGTAGAACAATAATCAAAATATAAAAGTGAACACAACCAATCACATGCAGAATATGAAGAAAAATGCATTAGTCATATAAGGATATTATATTCATATTAGGATATTGTGTTAATAAAAATATTGAATGATTTTAAATATACAAGATTCAATGGAGTTAAAATAAATCACAACTGTTTATGTATCATACTATTAGAGTTCTGGTTCTATATGACCTTCTCCCAAACTTACATGAGACTAACTCAATACAATATTGTTTTGACACAGAATTGTAAACATTACAGAGAATGCATAGCTCGAGTATGTGCAGCTGCAGGACTGCGTTCAGCGGACAAAAAACGGCGCGTGTGCCAGGCAGCAGCGCGGGCGCTCGCGGCCAGACCACGCATGGCGCACTCCGGGGCCAACGTAGCTCTCATCATATCTTCCAAAGCTATATCTCTAGCGGCCCTGGAGGGTGGCGAGACTATCGCGCGGCACGACATGCCAAGAGTGTCCTTCGCGTCCGGCGGTGACGCAGATTCCCTTGACTTTGTGGCTTATGTAGCTAAATCAGCTCCACCAACGGAATGGCGGGCCTGCTATGTACTGGAATGTGGCGGCAGACTGGCGCAGGACGTCATCGCTACCATAGGACAAGCTTTTGAACTGCGGTTTAAGGAGTTCTTGACGAAACCCTCATCGTGAGTAATATTTTAACTTCTATTATGTAGTAAGTTTTTACATACTATAGCATGTTGATATTAAACCGAAGGGTTTCTACCATGCGCTTCACTAACGGTGAATATTGCCACTTGAGCGTAGCGGCAATGTTCACCGCAATAACAACACACATTTGGAGAGCCAGCCATTGGAAAGCTCAGTCACTGCATAATCGGCTAGAGCAATCTCAAACAGGGTGACGTCATACCTGAACAAACGCCCATCTACATAGAATAATAGTATAATGTTGCCTACATATAAAAAATGTAACCGGGCAATGCACGAGTCACAGCTCAGTGATTTGTGATGACTGATGACCATATACACGATCAGCCTTCGCGTCATCTGCCATGAATCATACAACAAACAATTTTATTTCGGAAAGGAAAGCAAACATTTTTCGTGAATGAAATCATTAAATCACCAAGTCGGTGTTATGTCCAGTCATTGGTCTTTATTCTGCGAATTCATATTTGAACTAGTTCCGCAAATGTGTCACACATTATATTGATAGTATAACTTGCAACAAAAATAGAAATAGCGTGCACTCAGTTCACTAATATATAGCCGAGAATTTATTTTCCTGTACACGTCAGTCATTGCGATTATGGGCTTATTTTGTATTTGATTACGTTATGGGAATTTTTATTGTTAATATATTTTTTACCTTATTATGAAGGAAGGTAGACGAGTGGACTGAATTGTGACTATATGCAAATTGATACTAAAACATAACTGTTACTAGATTTGTTTAAAGATTATTGGGTTATGTTTTATTTTTAAGGCATTCGATTTAACGTATTCCAAATATGGGCTTAAAAAAATAAATATATTCCATAATAATATGTTTAATTGTCTTTATGCAAATATTGCGCTTCAGTGTCACGTATAGATGTAATATTCGTCAGACACAAGTAATGCAGGTAAATCATTAGTATTCTAGCAAGGTGGTAATTTCCTCATTGTATTAGCCTATGCCGTTAGTGAGGTGCATACATTCTTTGAGCATTAGAATGTAGTGTACCCACAGCGTGTTAAATAAACTCTAAATTAGGTCCAAGGAGGATGGATCAAAACAACCAATTGTCCACACAATGCTAATCTCGCAGTAAAGTAATGGTTTCGTGTTATTTTTTTTTTATTGCTGTGAAAGGCGAGGTTGCGAAAGAGGTTGCAAAACCCAACAACACCATGAATTACAAAGCAATGCTTGGCATTCCACAGCGCTTGCCATCCTGAGATACAAGATATTATAAGTCTCATTATGTTCAGTAGTTATTCTGGCTACAATGTCCTTCAAACCGGAACACAACAGTGCATTTACTCTGCTGTGTGGCGAGAGAAATAGACATTGCGGTGGTACCAATCCAGACGGCCTCTCAAATATGAGAGACCTACCACCAGCCAAAATGTGTGATTGTGTGGATTTATATGATACGTCCTATGTTTTGTGTTCAGGTTGAACATCAACGGGTCTCGGTCGGTGTGCGAGGGCGCGGGCGTGGAGGACCGCGAGTACTACAACGACATGCCCGACAAGATCCCCCCCGACGCCGCGCCCTCGCACCGACACCCGCCGCCGCCGCCGCTCGCCTCGCTCGCCTCACTAGCGCCCTTGTCCTCGTATGTATCCACACAATACTTGTAAAAGCTAACGGCCTTATTCATATACAGATTTAAAACCTATTTGAGTTATCGATTGTTTTGTCCTTTTCGAACGACTTTAGAATTCAGTTTGAGCGAAGAAGACAAAACAATCGATAACTTAAATATGTTTTAAATCTGTCTATGCATAAGGCCGTAAACTTTCATTCCATAACATAAGTCATATATCTGTGTCTGTGTTGAGCATGGACTAAGCAAAAATTTTGCCAAGTTTGACACTATCACTGCCTCTTTTTTTAGAAAGGGACAAAGCTATTGTGTGGTCACTTTACAACTACTGTGTATTTCTTCGTTTTGCGTGGCATACATCAACGATATTTCTTATTTGAAATCTAAGTAGATAAGTGAAATCTATGCTCCGGCATAGATTTGATATCATGATGACTTATTGCTTCTATTTTATATGCTCGATACCCTAAAAACTTTAATATGTTCAGTATTTCTGCTGTACCTTAGCCATATTTAGCAATTATTTTACTCTTTATTATTGCGTATTGATGATATTGTTGATCTTCCAGATGCGAGGAGAGCGTTCGGCACTATGTGAACCAGACACCGCCGCCGCGCACGCCACCTACCGCAATGTTGCCCAACCACCACACAGATATATTCGACATGCGTAAGAATATTTTTTTAAGCAGAATATATGTACGAGTTTCAGTGAAATTACATGTAGTTTCAATAATAATTAATCTAATCCAAACCCATGCAAAAAATAACCAGGTTTGTGGGATCCAGGCGATTTCCCAGAGCGCCTTGCATTGGCACCGTAATAAATCTATACATATAATAAAAATGTAAATGGTCGATGTCTGTACATGGAAGATATTTGAGAAATTTTAACGCGAGGGGTCTTTATAACAGCAATAGAACCCAAAACAATTTTTTTTAGAATTTTTGTCTGTCTGTCTGTCTGTCTGTATGTTTGCTTGCGCATCACGCAAAAACTACTGCACCAAATGAGATGCGGTTTTCACAGTTGTATTGCTGCAGCTTCAACTTAAAAACTGGTATATGTGGCATTTGCATACAGGGTGTTTCTTTTTGTTTGCTTGCACATTACTCATAAACTACCGCACCAAATGAGATCCTGTTTTCACAGTTATATTGCTGCAGGTTCAACTTAATAACTGGTATATGTTGCATTGACATACAGAGTGTTTCTTTTTGTTTGCTTGCACATTACTCATAAACTACCGCACCAAATGAGATGCAGTTTTCACAATTACAATGGTGCAGGTCCAACTTAAAAACTGGTATATATTTCATTTACATACAGGATGTTTCTTTTTGTTTGCTTGCACATTACTCAAAAACTACCATACAAAATGAGATGCAGTTTTCACAGTAATAATGGTGCACGTCCAATTTGAAAACTGGTATATATTTTATTTATAGACAGGGTGTTCCTTTTTATTTACTTGCGCATAACGCAAAAACTACAAGACGAAATGAGATGCGGTTTCACAGTTATATAGGTACAAGTCCAACTTAAAACTGGTAAATGTCTTATTTACATACAGGATGTTTCTTTGTATTATGGAAGATAAACGAGAAAAACGAATAATCCCCATATCAACACTGGATTA
Source organism: Deilephila elpenor (assembly GCA_949752805.1). Taxonomy (NCBI): domain Eukaryota; kingdom Metazoa; phylum Arthropoda; class Insecta; order Lepidoptera; family Sphingidae; genus Deilephila; species Deilephila elpenor. The sequence continues at coordinate 4,964,846 of OX457096.1, read as the reverse complement.
ACACTTACGCTACATTTTATCCAGATAAATTAAGTGTTCCCGTGGGATGAGGACGGAAATCCGATATATTTGTTACTTTTTATACTCAAAGGGATGCGATGGGCGTGGATTACATACCTTGAGTGAGAATGAGATAGAACGGGCGGGATATAACGGGATATTACATGTATATTTTTTTAAACAAAGTTAATCACGCAGACGAAGTTAGCGGGCAGAAGCTAGTATTGAATATAGCAAAGTCTTGTCTTCTTGCCGAATTCTCCTTCGAGACTATTTTGTCTACAAGCGACACATTAATATTTTTCAGATAGCCTTTTTAGTGTCGCATTTTCGTTACATAAAATTTCAAATCACAACGATTCTAAAAAAGTTTAATTTAAAAAACTGCTAGCATCTACTAATGAGTGTTTGTGGTACGCAGAGCCGTTCACGGCGTCCCCGGCGTCGTGCGCGGGCTCGGCGTCGTCGTCGGCGAGCGCGCCCGAGCCCGCGCTGGCGCCGCTCGCGCAGGCCGCGCTGCTGGCGCACGAGCCCTGGTTCCACGGACCCATCTCCCGGACCACGGCCGAGAAGGTACCGCCCGTACACATATTAAACACTTTACGCCTTATTCATAGAGTTTTAAAACCTATTTTAGCTATCCAATGTTTAGTCTTCATCATCATCATCATCATCATCAGCCCGTTGCAATCCACTGCTGGACATGGCTCACTCCCTAGGTACGCCACAGAGCCCTGTTTTGCTGCTTTACGCATCCAGTCGCTGCCGGCCCTCTTGTCGTCCCGCCATCTGGCCAGAGGACGTCCCATGCTATGTTTGTCCTCTTCGCTCAAACGAAATTCTAAAGTCGTTCGATATGGACAAGTCATTCGATAACTAAAATAGGTTTTAATGACTAAGGCCGATACTCAGTATCAGCCCATTTCTTTTTATATACCACTAAAGAAAGAAAGAAAGCATTTATTCGTGATAAGCAGTTTTACAATTATACTCATATATAAAATAACTTAGGTATAGTATTGCTTGTCACAAAACGGCTCAAGCTCAGCATGTGCTGGTAATGAAACCAACGCTGGTCTTCCGCAAAGCCGGTAAGTGACGTCACAGGCGCCAAAAAAGTAAATAGAAAAGAAATGTGAAATGTGATAAAATATACATTAAAACAAAATAATTGAATAAAAGAGTATAATAGTATAAGAGTCAAAGAAGCATACAGTCCACCTGTTGGTAAGCGGTTACGTAGTCTGGTGTCTGCAATACCAGAGGTATCACTCGCGCACTAACCTAAACCCCGCTGCAACATTGAGTTTCCCTTTCAACAATATAGCAGCCAGTAAAATTACTACCCATTATCAGAGTAAACACCTAATGGCTCAAGGTGACGACTTGCCTCTCAATGCTGGAATACGGTCTAAGTAGCGTTGGTTTTGTTATAAACTTGCCGTCCCACACTATCAAAAAACGACCTTCTCGTATCATTAATCCCGAAGCGCATTGAAGGTGCCTAAGCCATAATCTATTACGCCCGTCAACGTAGTAGGCTTAAAACACTATAGAAATTAATGTAAATATCTACAGTATGCAGGTTCTCCCACGCGTTCACGGCATTTCTTTTAATTATTAAAGTGCATGGTAAGAAACATTGGCAATGATAACCTACTTGCAGCTAACGACGTTTCTCTTCTTCTTTTCTCTCGTCATTCGTCATCATCATTAAAGTGCGTATTAATCCATTAACATTGTTATGCTGGTGTGGTGGCAGCTGGTGGTGGCGGACGGCGAGTTCCTGGTGCGCGAGTCGACGGCGTGCGCGGGGCAGTTCGTGCTGACGGGCGCGCGCCGCGGCGTGCACAAGCATCTGCTGCTCGTCGATCCCAACGGAGTGGTATGACGTCATAGCTTTAGCATTACAATCACATATTCAAATATATCTACTACGTGCCTATAAATCGCAGTCTAGATTGATATTAGAAAAAAAATCGGATGGAAATAACAAACTTTGTTTATTTCTATAATCAATTTTAATAATTAATTCATATAATCACCAAATTCTAAATAAGGCAATATATTTTACTCCAACAACATTCATCTAACTGCCATGCCGATTAGCTTGTCCTATTCAGTTGACTCAGATTCCTTTAAAGGAATTAGTGATAACAATTTGATTATTGTCAGAATTTCCTGACTTAAGCCCAATAGACTATATCTTAACCAAATCAGCATTGTTAACTAAAATTATGAAACCTTTATCAGGCACTTGCGTACATACATATTTAGCGAGACTGACAAACTTCCGATTTAGCGTCAATGTTTTTTATAGCCACATAAAGTCGTACATAAATGAATGCATGTAATGGCTCATGCTATTGTTCTATTTCCGTCCGCAGGTTCGAACAAAAGACCGCGTGTTCGAGAGCGTCCCGCACCTTATAAAGTACCACTGCACGAACGAGTTGCCCATCGTGTCGGCGGACTCGGCGCTGCTGCTGCGCACGCCCGTGCCGCGCGCCTCCTGAGACCACGCCCACGCCGCCGAGCCGCACACGCTGTCCTTCTAACTGCAGCTCTTACACTAATTATAATAAAGAGGGAGCGCTGGTACTTGAAAAACGTAGATTAAAATGGTGGTGCTGGGCCACCTTTTCCTGCCACCCATTGGCTGATATTTGACAAGTTGTCCAACATGCACGAATTATTTGAAAAACAAACTTAAAAAATTATAACTTAGGTCTATTGAATTCAACTCAAACTTGTTTTAGACGATTAATAACTATAATATTATATACTCTCGGTTACCAAAGGAGTTTATAGCAATTTGTTGTTAAATAATTAGGGCTACCAATATTAGTGATAAAAAAGTCCATGTTTTTGAAGACCCAAATGTATAAAAGCGCTCTCTCTATATTATATATACTCTGCAGCCTTCAGGACGCCCGGCTTCACACTGTAACGGCCTAATAAAATCTATTTTGGTTATTACATGTTTTGTCTTCTTCGCTCAGACTGAATTTTAAAGTCGTTCGAAAGGGCCAAACTTCTGATAACTAAAATAGGTTTTAAATCTGTCTATGAAAAAGGCCGGTTATTACACCACCATCGAGGGGTTTATATTGCACCAAATTGCAAATAGTCGATATCGATACTTAGAATTTCAAGCACACCCCCCCTATGTAAGTTTAGTGTAAGTAATGTAAACCAAATTGAATTATTTTAATTTCATATTTAAAATGAAATATTCTATTTGTATGCTAAATGGATTTGGATTTGTATATCTAAACTAAAGATTTAAAAGCCTTAGTTTTCTAATCAGACTGAACTGTTAGGAAATATATGATAAGTTGTGAAATCAATGCAATATGAAATACATATTTTTGTATTGTTAATAATATTTGTTATTAAATATAATTATTATGACCTAATTATAATTAATGGAGAATGTGCCAGGTTTTTATGTCCTAGTGCTATGTACTTTATAAACTTATTTTTAATAACTGACCGATGCTTTTCAAGAAAAATTTATATTACAATTAAAAGCTGGTGAAAGAATGTAAATCCCAAATAAAAATGATGTGTTGCAAAGTACATTCCGTGACCAAGTTACAATTGATTGGATAATTTGCTGTCGAAAGAATAATTATGATCTTTATTATCATTTTTGTTTTCTAACAAGTGTCTACTAACATGTAATGTTGAAAAAGGTAAGTATTGTGGGAACGGTCGATATTTCTTCCTGTTCTTGTTGAGATGTTATATTAAGTTCCTGTGTAAGTATGTCTTAGTAACGTCGCCTGAAGAACCTATATTTTTCCCAGATTTCTATCCTCCAAATATTCAAAGAATTAATTTGATAGCTACACATTTATTGTAGACGAGGCCTAAATTATATGAACTTGAAATAAAATTAAAATTTGACACTGATAAAAGTTAACGATAATAAAACTATGTAATCGTATTATATTACATAATATGTACACTTTAAAGCTTAATAATTTCATTTACACCGGCACTACAGTTCTTAAATCTGCTGTGTTAATATATTAGCAATAAGATTGACTTTTTTAAGTCTTGTGGATGTTGCTATGTGATGAGTGCCAAGGAGGCACCTGTATGGGGCCAGCGTAGAAGTAGGGCGACATGAAAGAAATGGTGTAAAGTTTTATGTGATTAATCACTTTCTCAATTTCGAAACACTATGTCTTGAATTTAGGGACAGACTCGTAATTGTTACGTAGATGATGCACTATGAGAATATATAACACGTAGCTCTCTCACATTAACGATAATATTATTTATGAATGCAATCAATTATTAACTGATAGGTGCTATAAAGGCTTACTTAATTTTAATTGTGATGTTGAAGTTAATACTGTATATAATTCATCAAATTAATATAATATGTAGAATATTTTAAGACTGCTCGTATCGTTTTACGCACATTAGTACGAACCAAAATGGTATATCGATGCTTTAATCCGAATAATACACTTAAGTGGACGCACATATAACAAATTTTATTGAATGATTTGTCTCAAGTGAATCACATTGTTAAATTGATCTTAATGTAGTTTATCCGAATGAGTTGTACCGTTATTGATATATCTTAGATAATAAGTGATACTATTTAAATAAATAATCTATATTTGACAAAAGCTTGTTTTTCTATGAATTTAAATTTAAAAAACATATTAGATTACTTTCTGTGTGTCTACAGTTTCACATAATATTGTTTGGGTAGTTTTAGTATTGATTTCATTTTATTGTAAATAATAAAATCCAGTGGAGGGTACTGGGTAGCTTATCATCGCTTGCCTTTTGTTGGGTACGTCATTTTTATTAAGACTCGTGAGCGCTTCTAAGGCATGGCGCGTGCTCCGCCAGCGAGCTAGATATTTGCCTAATTCGTTCGCGTGTTGTGGACTATCTGGGACAAAGCAGTGTTTACTGTTTAGTGGGTCTATAGCCGCCACAGTTGTCGGTGCCCACCCAGCTTCGGAAATGAGACTCTGGTGAGTTGACTAGACGTATTTTACCTTTCGGCTGGATAATCACTTGTTCGCTTTCGTATTCCCCCTCTTTGAACATTTCTATTCGCGAAGTGAGTACAGATCACCTTGGTTCGAGAGCTGAAGGTAATTTTGGAGGAGGTGTTTGTCATTTTAAAATTATGTCATATAACTCTTCGATGAAACTCTCAGATATGCAAACCTGGGTAGCCGTTATTTATCAACCCTTGAATGATCTATTTTTTTTTGTTTAATAAAATCCTTTATACAACCTGCAATATGTAGTAAACTTAAATATTGAAAGAAAATAAACACGCCAGACGATGTAATAGGGCATTTAACTTTGCAAGATGCTTTCAAAAATATTTTTAAAATTGTTCAAAACACAAGTTTGAGGCAAGTTGATATTTTTACTGCCTCGGTGGCGCAATTGTACTCCGGTATGATTGCAAAAATGAGGTCTCGGGTTCAAATCCCGGGTCGGTCAAAGTGCTATTGGATTTTTCACTTCATTATCAGCCCCAGAGTCAGGAATTTGTGCCCAATATGGCGATAGGCGCCCCCTATCATATCGTGAGACGGAAAATACGAGGCGAAACGTGGATGTCCTGGACTCCTGGTGGCTATCAGGGGAATCTCTGCTTACCCCTTCTGGGAAAAAGGCGTGAATTTATGTATGTAGGTATAATATTTTTACAAAGTACATACATACATATATCCCAGAAGGGCTAGGCAGAGGCGCCACTAGGACACCCACATTTCGCCTTGTATGTTCCGTCCCATGATGTGTTAGGGGGCGAGCCTATCGCCATATCGGGCACACATTCCTGACTCTGGGCTGATAATAATGAATAGAAAAACCCAATATCACTTTGCCCGACCCGGGATTCGAACCCGAGACCTCAGCTTTGTAGTCGTACCGTAATACAACTTCGCCACTGAGGCAGTCAATTACAAAATATTATTTATCAAAAACAAATATTCCAAAAAAGACAAGTCATTCATTTGGCTGAGGTTTACTACCTGCCAGGTGATAGATGGTCGCGCTTAAGTAAGGCCATCTATCGATAAATATAATTAAACTTTATTTTATATTGTAAAAATAAGAAATGACTAATAATAATTCAATGAATAGCTATTGGAATTAATCACAATATATTTTTAAGATACTTTTAATATTACGAGATAAATAAAATTACTCACAATTGAAATTCGCTCAGTCTAGAAAAGACGGTTCCTCTAGACTGAGCGAACTTGAACTGTCTATGATAAACCGTAAAATGAACTCAAACAAATGTAAAACTCCAATTACCATACTAATTATAGAGCCAATATATCAATCAAATAATAGGTTTTAAAATTATTTTGTAAGATTGCCATAAATAGAATATTATTTCATTTTTATAAATGTAATTACTTTGTCAATAGATGGCGCTACCCACTAATTCTTCTCCATATTCTTCTCAATTGCCTCACAGGAATTAAACACCACCAAAATGACCTGGCACTTTCTGTAATACTTTTTTTTAATACCCGTTAAAATTTCAACTCGCTTCAAACATATTTTTATACTTGAAAAAATTAAGACCTTTCATTATTCAAGGATTAACAAGTGACCGCTACCTTCCAGCCAAGTCTGGCATTTCCTTGTAAGGATTTAATGGGATAGTTAAGGGCTGCGCACACCGAGACGGAATGGCAGGGGATTTTGCCACCGACCAGTCGCCTACACATTCCGACGGCCTACCAAGACATCCCGCGACGCGACTAAAGTGCGCATCGGCACTGCACCTGTATGTACCCCCGCTTGGACTGCCTCATCCCGCGGCGTGTCACGGCGTACTTTGACATGCCGTAGGGCGCCGCGGCATCCCGGCGGGGTATCCCTTAGCGTTACCCCGATACCGTGTCATGAAATGCTTTTCGATGCCACAAGATTAATTTTAGACATTGGGATTTATGTCGGATTCCTACCGGATAAGGTTGACTATTCTTTAGTAAAAAATGAATCCTCTGCCATTTCATCCCGGTCTGCTTAGGCCCCCTTATATGACAATTTTCAACATACCTTATACTAATACTCTAAAATTACCTTCAACTCTCCTACTAATAGAAAGATGTGTCACAAAAGAAAACGTAGTAATGTTTCTTAATTTCTTTATTTAAAATGTAATATTACAGTATAAACAGTAAGGTCATACATGGCAGTGATGTTATAATTACTTATAAATAACAGGACAATCGCTATACAAAATCCAGCAAACTCACCCGAACGCCAACCATAGACCCATCTCTTGGCACTAGAAAATTAATACAGTAACATTGAAATCTCACTAACACATCAATAAAACTTCAAGATAAACAACAAACGCTAGTGACCAAGGAGAGCCTTCCCTCGTTACTGCCAACCTTGAGCTTACTACTCCTATTCCATTCTAACTTTATACCAAACCATGAAACAATTCTCTAATTATGACTAATTTTATTACAGTCCATGAATTCAAAGGAAACAATTTACATATTTAAAAATTAATTTAGATGTCAGATCCCCAATGCGATAAAATTACAAATTCATAAACAAGATTAACGCGCAGGACATACAGTTTTGAACATTTCACACGCTTCCGATAGCAATCTGCCTACACGAGTATAACATTCTTTGGGACATCGCAGCACTCTCGCCGGACCCTGCTAAAACGTAGGATCTCATTCTGTGCAATATTCTTACCAACTAGTATTCGCTATAACTGTCTAGAAAAATCAAACTAAGTCACGGGTACGACAAAAATAAATAAATATGCTTCTATACAAAAATAACACATTTATATCATGGTGAACACATGGGCACTCGAGACAGCAGGTCCCGAGCCGCGCCCACAGCCATTACCGATACAACACCGAGTACCGACCGAGACCGACGACAACCACTCGCATCCCACAAACACGCACGGACAACAATCACCCACCACTACACTTATCCGACAATTGACTCACTATTTTATTCGAATATCTCCCACAATTACAAAAGTGATCGTGGAGCAAAAAGATTTCCCGTTACAAAATTACATTATATCCCCAAAAATACTCTCAGAGCGCAACAATTTTAAATTCACGGATCGTGTAGCAAAATAGAAGGCGATCGTCCGCCGCCGTCGCCGCGCGGGCTCGGGCCGCCGCCCCGGCGGGCGCATAATACTGCAACGGGGACGAGCCAGCAGCCGCGCGCTAGCATCAGTCCGGCGTGGCCAGCGGCGGCGCGGCCTGCGGCGCGGGCGGCGCCAGCGGCGCGGGCCGGTGCAGCGTGAAGGCGTCATACACCTGCGCCAGCTCGTCCATGTGGTGCTCCTCCAGGCACAGGAAGCCCTGCAGCGCGGGGCTGGCGCGGCGCGCGCACGCCAGGCAGTGCACCACGTGGCGGCGCTCGTGCTCGCGCACCAGCAGCGCGTGCCACACCTCGCGCTCGCACGCGCCGCAGTAGTGCGAGGCCTCGCCGCGCGCGCGCCCGTGGAAGCGCACGGGCACCTGGCGCGCGCGCACGGCCTGCAGCGTGCCGGCCGCGGCGCGCAGCGTCTGCAGCAGGCACGTGCGCATGGCGCGGTGCAGGCGCGGGTCCGACACGCGGATGTTGCGCGCCAGGTTCCAAGTCAGGTGCACCATCGGCACGATCGACTTGAAGTTCTGCACTTTGTTCCACTCGTAGCGCTCGAGCGCGAGCGAGTACTGCCTCGCGGTGAGCGGCCCCACGTTCCAGGCGATGTTGTTGCACCAGCCGGTGGCCTGCACCCAGTGCACGCAACCCGCGTTGACCCACACGAGGTCGCCGGGGCGCTGCGTGAAGCGGTACACGGGCACGCCGTGGGCCCGCAGCTCGTCGGGGTCGGGCCACCACGAGCCGTGCAAGTAGGACAGGCCGTGCCGCTCGCACAGTTCGCGCACTCCTCCCCAGTACGCATCCGGAACTCCGAACCACTCGCAGTCCCCGGGGCCGATGTTTATGTTGATCGAACAGAAGTTGTTGTTTTCCTGGTGACCCGGCGTGCGGCTCCCGGGCACTTTCATGTACAGCTGGACGGTGTTCATGCCGAGGATCACGTGTCCCACGTGCGAGAGCATGTTCGCCGCGGAGGCGACTCGCGCGAACGCCGGCAACTTCTGCAGCTCGGCCAGCTGCGGCCGCCACTTGCGCTCGTCGGAGAGGTCGACGTTGGTGCCGAAGCGCAGCATGCGCGCGCCGCGGCGTCGCTTGACGGGCCCCGAGCCGTCCGAGTCGGACAGCGGCGGGCCGCCCGCGCCGCCGCGCTCGCGCTCCTCGCGCAGCGACTCCTGGAAGGAGCCCGCCTGGTACTGCGCGTACTTGCGCACGGTGGTGTGCGAGCGGTGCGAGGCGCAGGCCCACACGCGCCTCCGCCCCGTGGGGTCCCAGTTCTCGTCGGCCGACTGCATGAGTTGCGTGCGCACCTCGACGGCGTGGTCGGGCCACGCCTCGACGAGCGTCTTGGTGGAGAAGAGGCCGAGGTCGAGCTTGAGCGCGGCGGTGAGTCCGCGCACCACGGCGATGGGGTGCTTGAGGCAGAAGTCCTGCAGTTGCGGCGAGAAGGCCTCGCGCTTGGACTCGACGTAGACGAAGGGCGCGGGCGGCGACAACTGCTCGGCAGAGAGGCGCGGCGGCGGCACGGAGGGCGGCTCGGGCGGCCCGCTGCCGTCGCCCAGCACCGACCACGCCGTGGGCGGGCCCGCGTTCTCCCTGGAGACACAGTTCAGCATTATGTAGCTGCAATTATTAAATGCGCCACAAACGGTATAAGGGTATTTTCGTGAACTCACTTGCAGGCATCCAGGATCATCTTGGAGCTCATGCCGCTGTGGAAGGTGACGGGTTTCAGGGGATCCGTCTTTAACGGTTCGAGTTTCACGACGGGTTGTCGTCCCCCGAGCATCGTCTCGCCGGTGCCCGTGTGGCCGCCATTGTCTGCTGCAATATACCACTAACATTATTACACGAATATCATTTTTAAGATCTAAGCATTGCTTTATAAAGGTATAACTTGTCGGAAATACCTGTGCACCTAGCTGGAATGCGTTTCACATTTTATTTTTTTGTGTTCCCCTATCTATTAAGTTATTTTACATTAAAAACGTTTTGAGATGGATGCGAATTCTATTTTTTATTCATTTTTCTATTTTGATTCAATTTGTTCAACATGTATTTTGAATTTGCTGAACTTATGTTCCAATGACGTCAATTATTCAAATCCACAGATATTTCCGACGAGTAATATCTTTGTCATTAAGAACTAATTATTATTTATTTTAAGGAAATAACATTATTGTAATTGTTTAGTAGTTACTTTATTATTTTAATGCCTATGCCTGTACAGTGTCATCAATTCATTTTAATGATCAATCGTCCGCGTTCCGAGGATAATAATGATAACATAATTAAACAAAATGTAGCAAACTATTTACGCCGTATACGCCGTAAAATCATTTTTGTATTGTAATATTGGTTTAACACTGTTTTATAACGAACCTTGCATTGTTAACATTTAAAACACAATATACGAGGAAAGTAACCTCAAATCTATTTCCATTTATGACGTTGACGTTATGTGTTCGAACAAAGATGTAATAATATAAAAAATCGAATATTTCCAAAAAGGTATACACATTCCGACCTTTGTAAACTAAATGGAAATTATATAGTTTGTTATGCTCTGAGAACGAAGACTTACTTTGCAATATGCACCTGTTTATAACTGTAATATCACCGGCGAGATATTTATCTCTTCGATATGAGAAAGAAATGTTACACAAAAAACAAATAACTTCACGCCTAATAACTGTCATAAGGATAACGCCTAATAAACATTCACACTGCAGAGGACACTAACACTGCAATAAATGTTATCATAAAATTGATAATAAAAATGTATCTGGTTTACATTTCAACTGCAGGAATCCGCCCACTCCCAACTATACTTTTTCTCTCCTTAGCTTTAATTAACGTAAGATTCCAGGAGACAGGGGCTTCCCTGGTTTACCGTAGTCACATTCTGTGTGAGCCAATAACGCTCTTACGTCACTTTTTGGGTACAATACCGATACGGGCTCAATAAAGTCGATCGTAACCAAAACAATCGTCATAATAAAACGCTAACTCATCATAAACGTAAGCAACGTTATTTATAAGAAACTATTGAACAAAGTCGTTAGGTGTGAACTATTCTTTCCTACCACAACAACGTAACAAAAGTATAACGTCACATTGGCGAAAACTCCTACACATTAATTAACTTACTACATGTGGTTCAATCGGGTATTTTACAAAAAAAAATTATTGCATTTATAAAAAGATATCCATATCCAAAATCTAGCAAACAAAGAATTATGTAAATCTATTCACAATTAGACAAGTTAGAAACGTTTTAAATCATTTCATTTCATTTCATAACAGTGTGCGAGTGTGAAAGAGACAGATATCCCCACTACGCTCCCACTCTTTTATTTAAAAAACTAATATTTGCCTCATGTTAGAAGCTCCTCGAATACTGTTTTGACAGAAATGTTTTATTTGAATGTTTTTTTTTTTGTTTCTACGCAAAATAATACAAAAAGTCGATCATAGTAAAATACCCTATTATTTATTTATCACCCATGGAAAATGAAAACAATTAACTCACTTGTAACTGGCTCCTTCTTGACATCTGGCTGCGAGTCGGCGAACTTCTTCAATAAATCTTCGGCGAGCGATTCCGTACTATCGCTGCCGGTCGCGTTACTGCTACCTTCGTTTTTCGTCACCTGCGAAACATTAACATTTCGTTAGAAACATTGTAAAAGTGTTTTTGAATGGGACCTGCCGCCAGGAGGGGGAGATATAAAGTGATGTACAAACCCCACGCGCTCTCGCCACCTGCGCCTGTCGGTATTGAGTCAGCAACTGTTGCATCAAAGCCTGCGAACAAAACGTACATTACTATCAAAACACTACAAACTAGTTGCGAGCGTGACCGCCCAGGCATGCTGACGAGTGTCGACGCGCAAAAAATACGTTACACATTTTATTGGAATGTCGAGCAGCTGATCGTAGCACTCCATTGCGAACGTTTTGTTGACGCTAACAAAAACTAAGGCAGCGATAATACTCATCGTTTTATTTTATCTATCTTGATATTTCTTTTATCAGAAATGTATCAATTCATTTAAACAATGCCGTTGTGAATAATTAACTTTACGAAGATTTGTGACGTTTTTTGTTATTTATAAACCAGAAACATTAAACGAAAATCATTATAATTAATAATGCAACGCAATGACTGTTCAACTATAACAAACAACGGTACTCAGTCAGTGTAACTTTTTAATTAAAAAAAAAAAGACTAACAAAACAATGATCGTGAGTATACTACGCTATTAATGATAATTCGATAAAGATACATACTTTTTTAATTTACGTCCGCACCACAATAAACTTTGTTTTATGCAATTCTGGGAAATAAGGTTTATTGTATTATAAAGGGCAATAACCAACAATCTTATCATAATTCTTTGTAATGCATAGATGGTAATTGCATTGTAGTTTAAATAGTCCCAACTGACAATTTCCTCTTGCCATTTGGCACTAGTATGCCTACCACCACCTACCAAATTGGTCCTGCATGCTGCAACGGAAGGTCCTCAAAGGAAGAAACATGTGAGCCGGCGAACTGTTCCACGACTGTATGGTGCGTTGTACTAGACTGGAGCGGACATAATAAACAAATCTATGTGCATTCAGCATTTACATACAAATTACCAAGATCAAAGGATAACAGTCTATCAAGACGAGAGATACTTTAACTGCATAGAAGTGACAGAGCCAGACATATCGGTGTTTTAGCAACAAGCATTTTTTCGCTGTGTCGCTAATATAATCCCAATAGTTGTTTTTTTTTCTATAGCAAAACTAAACAACACCCTGAACTACAGCAATGCTTGGCATTCCACTGCGCTCGCCATCCTAAGACATAAGATGTTAAATCTCATTATGTCCCGCAGTTACTCTGGCTACAATGTTCTTCAAACCGGAACAAAACAGTGCATTTACACTGCTGTTCGCGGGAAAATGCAACGTGTTTGAGGTAGCATGTAAGTACTTGTTGGTGCGGCGAGAGGTTGTGCGAGTTCTTCTGCAGGTACTGCAGCGTCTGCAGCTGGTGGTGCGGCAGCGGCGGCGCGTCGTCGCGCTTGCCGGGGTAGGGCGGCGGCGCAGACTTGGGCGCGCGCGACGACATCTCCGCAGAGATCGGCAGGTTCCACGCCTCCTCGATCGACGGCAGCTGTCTCCGTCTGAATATTCACAGTTTATTCTCATTTCGACTTCTATTCAATGTGTTCATTTTGTTGCGGGTTAAGAATAGTCTTTTCTTTATTTAGCTTTTTTATTCATTAAAGAACAATGGCAACTGCCCATACATTGTTTTATTTGAAATTAAAATTAAACGTCTTGACATGAAAAAATCTCGTTAGGTTTAGTGTCTTTTTCTAATTCAATATATGTAAGAATTGTTGTTAAAGAAAGCAGAGAAATATTGATATTCATGTTTTATTTTTAATATGTATACGCCTACGTCAAATAATGATTACAATTTCCTATATAGTGTATTATCTATGATTACAATGGCTGACCGTGCTATGACGTATTGTAATATCAGGAAAGTCATTTTCTCGTAAATTAAAATTATAATAAAACATTCTGGTAAAAAGACGTGTTGTATCAGTGTCTTGAGTTATTATTTCTAGTGGCGTATAAAATATTTTTACACCTAACACGTTATTATCGTTGATCTGCCGAAGTCTACTATTTTGACAGTTACCCTCAACTAATTCAGTAAAACGTAATCCAAGCAGAAGTTAAGATCGGTGTTCAAAACAAACAGCATATTATCACACATAGAAAATATAAAAGTCCGTAAGAAGACATGGATCACATCAGCCAATATCAGGCTCCATATTTCTCCATTAATTTTGACTCAGTTCGGTTTATAGTCAAAACAACAATTCATGCAACGAAAACGTCAAAACTCAAAAGTCTGTCATGAACTTTTCTAGCGGGCGAGATGTCAATCGACTATTTGCTTTGATTACTAGTCCTTTTGCCAGAATCACACCATACTTTTAATGTATTTCTATTTTAATACAGAAAAAATATAAAAATAGATTGTTTGAATTGCATTGAACAAATATGGAAAACCACGAGGCGGCGTTTAAAAAAATTAAATGCAATATAGATTTTTGACATATATATCATTGTGATATTTGTTATTGAGAAAACAAAGATAGTTACTATTACTTTAGCAAGCAAATAAAATATCAATTAAGTATCATTAGTTACATAATTAATTTATCTGACGAGTTGCGATAGTTTGACAATGTTATACTGAAGGACAGTTACCTCGATTTACAGTACTTGACTATGGTAAACTATTTTAGTCTAATAAATATGGAATGGCAACATTAAGCCAATAATAGTATATGAACCCGGAATTACTCAAATTACTTTCCATTTTAAGGAACTTTTATCACCCGCTTTGAATAATTAATTTGATTATTTGATAAAACGTAGAAAATTATTAGAACTTGTTTTGTATATATGTCACTTAAAGACGCTCAAATTAAGACCAATCAAGAATTCGCCATTGTTCTTTAAACTTATTATTAATGTTATTTCTAGAATAAAGTCGTCAAAGACAGGACACAAACATATAGACTTAGTATATGATAAGTACAAGTTTTAGATAACACTTTCATGCTCTTTCAGCTATCAAAATGCGTAACAAATTTCTTACATATATGTAGATTCCAAGTATTAGTGAAAGGTGCAAAAAGTATGCGGAAGTTGCGAGAGTTAATAGGTGCTAAAGAATAGGCTGACTCAGCGATGAACAGGAACGAGGAAATTATTAGCTTGATGTTATTCTAAGAATTGAAGAAGAGTTTCGGTTACAATTCCGAAAAGCGGCTGGGAACACAAGCGTTCATTTCCCAAACCCTTATTCGTGAAAATAATATTTCGAAAAGTATTTCCTTCATCGTTCCATGTTAAAAAGAAAGTATTTCATGCTTTAAATCTAATCTCTCTCGAGCATCGGTAAACTGTTAAAGAACGTTTGAAGATCCATCGCTATTGAATTTATTTGAAAAAATCCGGGTCGCTTGACACTATTTCCGCAGCTGACTCATAAAACGGGGCAACTTTGAAGGGGGATCCACGGGCAATACGGATATTTAAATACGTTGTTGAATATTTCTTCCTGTTCGGATGCTTATCTTGTAGCCAATTGCGTAATGAATCCGTTAAGACTATACTGGGAGATAATTAAATGAATCATGTAATAAACACATCACTCATTTACCAAGAATGAAGTAATATATGACTGTACAAATAAACGTACTATTAAAATACATATACTTATAATGTTTTTTATCATATAAGGTTTTTTACAACTTGCGGTTTCGTTGACATTCCTCATTTTACGCACGCTCGCTTATTTGATAAATATTAACGAAGTCGTAAATTTTCCTGAAGTTTCGTGTAAATTGCTTCAGTAAATCCCTGCTCATCAAAACGAATCTTTGGATGATATAATCAATCGAACATTTTCTTAATATTCTCTGCGCCATATTATATCTTATGAACGAAACGAGAGACCACAGGTTAGGTTAAGTCTCTCCTAGTTTCTGATACTCTCAAGTCCTAAACAAAAGACTTTATGTCGTATAGGGTCAAGAATAATATATGAAACTATTGGATTATTTGTTTACGATACTCGGATTTGGAGTTAGTCTTAGTATGATCTACTAAGGCTATTTTATATGAAAAGTTTTTTACTACTAACAAATCGCCGGGCGAATCTTTGAGAGGTCATTTTTAGCGATGGTCCGTAGTCCTCCTGTCACGTAAAATGATAACAGCTATAAAAAGTTTGTAGCGTAAATTATTTTATTTCCAACTTCGCATCTATTTTGTTTCAGAGTGTTCGTAAGGGACTGGGCAAAATTCTTTGCGGGTTACTATTGATCCTGCTTTACAGGAGCTGTAACACCGGGTGAGTGGACAGGATAGTGTAGTTGCTAGCAGTAACTGTACTCACTTGCCAGTAACAGAGGGCATGGGTGCGTGCGCCAGGTTGGCCTTCAAGAAGGCAAGCCGCTGTCGCAGCGCCGCGTTAGAGGCGGTGGCGGCGGTGCCTCCGTTTGTGTAGCAAGCGAAGGCGTCGCGCGGCATTTGGCAGCTCTCGTAAAGGCTGCCCAGGTTGGTCCACGCCGCCGAGTGGCCCTTGTCCAGCTGCACCGCGCATATGTACGCCTGCAGCGCGTCCATCGGCTGGTTTTGTTGCTGGTACAAAACACTGGAAAATATCACACTCTTTGTCATTGTGCCTATTACTCAATGAAAAAAAGAAGTGTAAAATGCTCCAAGGTTTTTCCTAATTATTATTTATTTCTGGTTAAAATTAATATTAAAACAGATACAGCTGTGGGATATATTTTTATATAATCCCAATAACATTATTTTCAAAACTGCATGCCGTTTTAGCGTAATTAGCCCTGTTCAGTACTTACAGTAGATAAATATTCATTACCGAAAAAGATAAACCGTGCAAGTGAACTTGTATCACTCTTTGTTTATTTTATATTTAAAAAAAATACGCGACATTTCCAATATACGATAAATACTAGACAATTTATTATAACAGTAAGTACTATAATACGATAAAATACAGTTTAGTTCGCGATTCCAGCTAAACATGTATCATAATAATACATATAATATGTAACATCTAAAAATTGATATTATAATCTGTTCCCTACCTAATAAATGACAACGGCAAGTCACAGTGATACGCGGAAATTATAATGAATACTGTGCTACTCATAAATAAATCAATTTTTTATTGCGATGAATGGCGGGACGAGCATGCCATTCGCCTGATGGTAAGTGATAAGACCGCTCCTGAACAGTAGCAAAACTAAACAACACCCTGAACTACAGCAATGCTTGGCATTCCACTGCGCTCGCCATCATGAGACATAAAATGTTAAGTCTCATTATGTCCAGTAGTGACTCTGACTACAATGTCCTGCAAACCGGAACACAGCATTGCATGCACACTGCTGTTTGGCGGGATAAATAGACATTGCGGTGGTACCTACTACCTACCCAGGCGGCCTCTCACATATGAGAGACCGACCACCAGAAAATTAATAAATAATTGGTTTAGAGTATACCGCGATAGCAGTTGACAACCTTATTTACTTAACTTAAAGTCCGCATCGTCGTAATAACATCGTCCGCTTACAACTATTAAACTATAATAATTACAAATATTGCAGCTCACCCAATCGAGCACCAAGTATCAGCATTCCCTTCAGATTTCTCCACGGAATTTCTATAAGCTATGAAGGCGTCGTGCACCTTGCCTTGTGCGGCGAAGCAACGACCCAGCAGGTACAGCCCAGCGCCCGACTCGGGCTCCGCCACCACCGCGCGCTGCAGGCACCAGACAGCCGCGCGCGCCCTCGCGCCCGGCTCGCCCAGCGACACGCACCGGTGATACAACCACCCTAAGGACATCCCATGGCTTGTTTTTTAGTACTCCCCCGTTATAACAAGTTTTTAGTGTATTTCAAATAAAACACAATGGCCTAAGTTTAGCCCTCTGTTGTGCAACTTATGTTACTTCAACAATCCTTGCGTTACGTTGAAAAAATTCCGAGAGTCAATGTCAACCGTGTTGAAATTTTACACTTTTTGATTGTTACAGCAGTTGATTGTTACGTGAAACTCAGAATCCCTTCAAGTTTCATTCAAAGCGAGCTTTAAAAAATGCGACTCCCTTTTCAAGTTTATTTTACAGGACTTTTCAAAAGGCGCTTTTCGAGACCTTGAACTTTTAAACCAATTATGTATATTATATTTTCTTACGTAATATCCTACTGCAAACTCGAAAGAGTACTGCAAAATGAATCGAGATGTAGATAAAATCTCATTAGTAAGTACTGATAAAACACAAATAAGAAACTCACCCAGCTGCCTGCACACGTCAGCTTTGAGGGAACATGACAATTGCGGTTCTTTCAACAACCTTTCATAGGCGTCGCGGGCGGCTTTGCGCAGCCCCCTAGCTTCGAGCAGGTGCGCGGCGTGGAAGCTGAGCTCGAGGCGCGTGAAGGTGGCGTCCTGGTGCGGCGCGAGGCGGGCGCGCCTGAAGTGCACGGCAGCGGCGGCCCAGTGACGGCGTGCCTTGAACATCAGCGCCAGCCGGAGGTGCGCGTCCGCCGCGCGGGAAAACCCCGGCGATACGTACAGCGCCATTTGCAACGCCTTTGTCGCCCTGCCGGTAAAAACGGTAACCGAACATCCGCCCCATAAAACTTCTAATGTATATTCACCAGCTATTCAGTAATGCCACCCCATTGTCAAAACAAAACAAGAAAAACAGTAATAGTTTATGAGTCCTATAAAACGCTCTAACTTGTTCGTACAAAGGAATGACAAAGTTACAGGCTGAACTTGACTCAAGCCGATGAGGTCAAGGGAAGTGTAAATACATAGTATAGCCTCGAAACACGTTGTTACATTCTTAAAGCGTTTACACAACACAAAAACAAACAAAAGATGGGACCCTCTTCGGTGAACTTTTTTATATTAAAAATTCTCGAGAAACTCATAGAAATGCGTCCATTGACAATGTAAAGATTTGACGATTTCAATCAGTTCCACCTAAAATAAAATTATAGACGGCCCGCTTTTAAGAAACCTTAAGAACGCATTACGCGTGATGAATTTAAAGACAACAAAAAATAAGAGACGGATCAATAAGAGTAAAAAAGAAAAAATCCAGGTAAGTATGTACAAAAGCAAGGAGATTATTCAAGCAAGCTTGTAATGGGAACTGGAGAGTCGGAACACGCGGCCGCGTTGCGAGAGTACGTCACGAGAGATGCGATTGAACCATAATATCCGTAAGGTTATTGAGGAGCGCATCATCAGAGCGTAACGTCACCGATGCGCCCGCGGGGTCGATGACCGTCTGAGGCTCGTTCGTGCAATCGATCGGACGATGCAACGCAACGTCTAGACAGCGATCACAGTCCCAAACCGATGCCTATATCGCCTTTATTTAGATGACCTCCGCTGACATTTGCAAACCGAAACAAAGAATGAGACAGGTGCCTGCCGATGTTCGGCCCGATACCAACCACTACTAAAATTAAATGTCCATTACATGCGCACACATCCGCCCGTGTGCGACTGACGAGCCGTAGAGAGCTTTCACCGTCCGTGTCGCTCGACATAGTACATTATATTATTATACCACCGACTAGCGAGCACCGAGCACCGATGCCACCGCTTCTTATTCATTGTTCTTCGGAATGCTGTGATTAGTTGTTGTCACGCGACATTAAAAATGCCTTGCACCGACCTAACCACATACCTACCGTACATAGAAATATCGCTAATGTGACATTTGCAATGCCAAAACATAAATTCACATAGAAATTAGAGTCCATTACTCCAGTCATATGAAATGGAGTGGACATGTGGCCAGTGGTACAGAACAGGACAACGTGCCCCTGCGCCCTGCGCGTAGATAACACAACGACGCCAGTCATATCGGCGACTAGCTTTATGGTTCACAATTTCACACCCACATGTGCTGATAACGCGAAACGAGTGCGCCTGCAAACCGCATCAGAAACAATATTATATGTATTCCACTTCATTTCTCAATTAAAAGATAATTTCAAATTCAATAAATTGTAAATGTTGATTAATACGTAAACATAATATTATAATACTATGAATTCAATGAAATAACATGCAACAGTAATATCAAAATTTCAGTACGCCCCGTTTTTAATTATGCAATGAATGTCAGACGGATTAATATGTTCGCCGTACATCATATTGTTTACAGTGAAATTATGAGTATAAAGAGGTACATGGTAAAATAAATACCCAGAATACGCGCGTCGGG
This sequence comes from Deilephila elpenor, assembly GCA_949752805.1. NCBI lineage: Eukaryota > Metazoa > Arthropoda > Insecta > Lepidoptera > Sphingidae > Deilephila > Deilephila elpenor. The sequence goes on along the minus strand of OX457096.1, from coordinate 4,944,820 downwards.
ATCGATTATAATCCGGTTTGCTACCTGCCCGGGCTCAACCTTGGGTATTATCACTTCACTCAGGTAAGAAGAGCATTGTGTATACAGCAGAACCCTATTTTATTTAAAGAAACGAAAATTCTCTCTTTTATTTAAATGCGATCATTCTCATTGAATGAACATCTGGATAGTAAAACGTCGGACGCGTGAGACGAAATGGTGGTGATAAAAAAAGTAAAACATTATATGAGTTTCACGAAGTTCAAAAGAAAGCCCACAACGACACGGCTCGATGGCGGCCTTGAAAAAGTCAGTTTACACGTACAAGCAGATTGTTCAGCCTGTGGTTCAGCGTAGCATTAACCGAATGACGCTAAGGAATACGGCGAGCAATTGATCTGTTTAGCTGTGTGAGCATCAGGCATGAAGTGGCGAGAGGGGGGCACTGCCATGAGGCAGCACGGCCTGACCTAGTTCTGCACACTCGTGGCGGCTCAAGGACGGATCGACCGCTATTTATAGAGTTCATTCGTCGGTCGTCATAGCATCGCACTCACTTTACATAACTGAAGTAAGCCGTCGCTAGGTGCGCCGTGGCACGTGAGCTGCGCGCTGCCACATAATGAGCGCGCGAGACTTTCCCACGGAGCAGGGCACCTCGATCAAGGGGAACGGATAAATAAGTAGCAATCATGACACATTTACTATAAATACTGGAGACATACAGTTCAAATGTTTTGCACGTGGAGCCTTTGGGAACGAGGTCAAAGTCGTAGCAACACTTTTTATTTCGCTCGGATGTGTCTTGCCGGAAGCGATCTTTCATAATATACAGCTGTTGCCTACCTCGAGCAGCGAAATGTAAGTTATTTTCAAACGTAAACATTTTGTATAACAATACAAGGTTTCTAAGGAAATATTATTGGATTTTGATGAATGGTTGATAGATAACTCAAATAACATTGTACTATATCGAAATTACGAAGAGGGCGTGGCGCGTCGAGGTTAATTCACGAGAACCATATCAAAATAGCTAGAACGTAATCTGTTGATAAACTAAATTACAATCGGATAATTTACGAGTTTCAAATGAAATAGGTCCAATTGAAGAAACAATTTGCTTTACAACATTACGGCTGGAATCGAACATGAAATAGTATAGGTATAACTATGTATGATTTGTGCGTGTAATCGGCTAATATTTATTCTTAGTGAAATGTTAAATAGGTAATGTCGTGACACGAACGAGTAGTACGGTAGTAAACTCAAGCTGTACTCGTGACCGCGTGACGCGATCATGCGATGCATACAACATCAACCTACAATTCACTTGGCTATATTGCATCACGGCCTTGGCTTCACGGCAACTAAGTGCAACGCTAACTGCAACGCATTGCACTGCACAACCTATTGTTACTACTATACTGTATACCGAGGTGACTGGTGAGCTCACTCAATCTATGTAAACGATAAACATCACATACATACGTTACATTCAAACTTTAAAAAAAATATTACGAGTAGTGGTATTTCTGAGTTCCTACAATATATTTAGGATTCATAACCTAAATATTTCACAGTGTCTACAACACGACAATCTGAATATAAAACTTTTTCTATTTGCGACCTCTGCCTATGTCTCAAGAAATGTCTGTGACAAGGGACCTTTGAACTGTATAAGTGAGGACATTTGTGAAACGAACATCTCGTAATTCAAAATAACTAAGATATCTCTTCAACCGATAACATTATATTACAATGACAATGCCTTTAAAGCAAATTCGGGTGTATTGTTTAGGTAGGTTGTTAAAGGTGGCCTGGCGAAGTTCTATTAACAAAGGCGGAATGTTGTTCAAAATTGATAATGAACGAGTGGCCGTTTATCGCTGGCGTCATGCTAGTTGACCCACTTTCGTTCTATTCGATACCACTTATAGAGTAACCTACACAAATGATCGCATGAACGCGATATTTCAGATATGTGTCGAGTATTTTCAGTACTGGCGCACTTCACTGTACGAAATTAGAATAAAGTGCCCATAAAGTTGAACAAATACATTTCCAATTCAATATTATTCAAGGGTCATCATGAGAATCCGGGTCGCAGTTGTTTACAAGCTAAAAATGAAAACGAATCCATTCTGTGCAGTCGTATTCCAATGCTGAAAATAGTGTATGGTAATTGTTTTGTTATTTGTGTGTCATGGCTTTGTAGCGAAACATCCGCCATGTTTCAGTGAAAGTTTCATTAAAAATAATATCCCAACACCGCCTTTGTTCATTCTCTTTGTTTGGTATTTCTCTGTGAATTTGGGCTCTCTGAAGATTACCTATAGTCTTATAGTGATATAAACATGATAGGTACTATAACCTTTTGTAAATACTTAATATAATATGGTAATAAACGCATGCAAGTGTACGTTTGAAAGCAATGTCTTAAACAATAGACAGGAAAGGCTCCCTCTATCATTAAATTGCAGCACTGAGTGAATGCAAAAATTATAAGTTTTGCTTGAAACTCGCCTATGTTGACTCAATTATTTATAAGGCTGCTATTAAATATGTATAATCACTAAACAAATTGCGCCGCTTTTTACTTCATTATACAATTATCAATCGATATCTGTCAGGGAAAGGTCAAAGTGGCGTGATGATATCCCTATGAATAGATTTGGCTACTTTAAACTACTTTGAGAATAATAATATGACATAAATAGAATATTTTAATGGTGAAACTTAAGTGGCTGCATGCTGAGTGCCCACTGTAACTGTATGTACCTAGGCACTCGCTAGTAAAGGTTACTTGTTATAATAGACGTTCTTGAGCGTTAGGTCGCCCAGCTAGGTTTTACACACTGCACACAATCGATTCCACAATAAATAGGTACATATAAAACGTTTTAACTGAAATTATATTTTAATAAAATTACAGTATCAAAAAAGAGACGCAATGCAGTTTCTAAAATCTTAAAAATAATTCCAGATTCAGTTGTGGAAACTAATAAAGTCGTATGAAAATACGAATACACGACGATTGCAAGTTATTTCACACAAAGGATATCGCTTATTGCGACTCAAACTATATACGAAAGTGGAAACTGGGTCACATTGAGATACTTGCGCATGCTATAATGCTTGCATTTGCTTTGTAAATACCTTGCAAATATTGAATATACATACTAACGTATTGAAAATGTATTCGGATTGAATGATTCAATCATACACCGGCACTCGCGGCTGGTATGAAAATATGAAATACACTCCACAACTAAATGTACGTTGAAAGCGTGAAACAACGCAATTGTTGTTGCATTACAGAAACGGGTAAAATGAATTTGGCATTCCGCGTACCCGCATGGCAATGGGACATCGGAACAAAACAATGACACATAGTTGTTTTACCACATTAACCGCTCGTGCATATGTACAAAGAAGCGTATCAACGCGGAAGCGAGTGCCTGATGACAGCTGCACTCGCAATTTATTCTGCTTGCATAGCACACTGCATTGCGCGTACAACAATGCTAATAAAAACAGACGCACTGCAACTCGGCAACTTAACGTGAATTTATAAATTGTAATCGAACAGGTTCACAGTGACAACAGCAGGTATAAATTTTTATTTATGTGACTTATGTAACAGATAGCATTTTACAATAATGATAATGCGTCAGCTGCGCTCGCGGCTCACGTGCGCAAATATCATCATGACGGATGCTTGCGTATGATTTACACGTTTTATTGTGTTAATTAAACATTCGCATGGTACTCGCCACTTGAAGAGCGTTTGAGCGTTTGAGCGTTTGAAATACCGCGGTGAGTATAATCGCGTTTCGAACTTCGGAAACATCGTCTCTGCCATTACACATTGCAACCAAACGCATATAAAATTAAGTAGAATGAGCTTCCCCTAACATAAAAATACTGAATACAATGTGCTATTATTACATTACAAACGTCGGAGTGCCCTTGATAACCACCCCATGCGAATCGCGGCTCACAAGTGTCCCGACAAGTCCAATACTTATTTACATGCAGCAGAATTAAAAACTCGCCCCATCCCTAATATTACGATTGCGGAAGGGTTCAACCCTTTGTGAAAGATTTTTTGAAGTTCATCGTGACATCACAGATTGTACGCCGAGAAATATTGAACTTACGTATGTGTGCACATTTTGTGCTACGCACATCGAAAAGCTCATTTTTCGGTCGAGTCTGGACCTTCGAAGGGCACGCTGCGCGATGAGGAGCGGGCGGGAGGGGACATGGTGTACCGTGTAGTTATAGTTCAAAAATGACGTAACAACATCTCGCAAGCAACAAGCCCTTTCCATTGCTCCCTTTTTGCGGTCACCGGCCGCTTTCTAATGCCCATTGTGCGTACGAACTGACGGCTAGATTGTAAGTACGGATCGACATCCGTGAGAACCGCTCGCTCGCTTACTAATTACGTATGCTCGTATACGGCGTGTATGGTTGGGGTATCTACATAATTTTTTTCTTTTTAAATGTTTATCGCCTCCGGTATGTATATTTAGTGTGATGGTGTCGCACAACGTGTTATTTTAATATTAAACGCGGTAAAATATATTTTGTTTCGTATATGTTTATACGCGACACGACCTCATCGAGTTAAACAATTTCACGCGCGTTTGGTTGCGTTGCGTGCATTTCACATTTATTTTAGTCCAGGTATTTTCAATCCACCGTGGCGCTTGTCGACACGTGAGCGATATTGAAATGAAATATGTTTTTACTTTATTTCATGTGATTTACGCTTTTGGTGTAAGAACAATTAATGTTAATAAGATTAAAATATTAAGGAAACAATTGTTCTCACGCAATAAAGAAGACAAGTCGCGAAAAGTGGACATATATTTGCATGTCATAAAGTGCGAATTACGTACATTCGTACTAATTTTACGTTACGTGCGTACTATTTGGCAAATAACAAAAACGTGATCGCCATACAACAATGACCGGTAACTTGGAAAAACCATACAATGAGAATTTCCAAGAAGATATTAAATACAAACGTTTCATGAATACATACAATTGCCCTATAGGAATTTGGTAGAACAGTAGAATAGTTTATCAACAGGAAACATTAACGGCCAAATCGTTAAAATGTGATGTTGGTCGGTTGTTGCCAAGCCGAAACTAATAATTGTAGAGATGCATTTAAGTGTGTGTCGCTATTTGTAACATGAATGTACATTTTGATGGTGTTACATCGGTTACATCACACATGGACGTATTAGGCATAGACAGGAGTGGTGTAAACAAAAAGCTATGCTGCTTACTCAGAGCGGCCTTGCAAGCGTGACGTGTGCCGCGCCCGCCCCGCCCCGCGCCGCGCCGCTGTCGCCCGCCGCCCGCACTCCGTCGCCGTGACGTATTGTGACGTATGGCTTTTTTCGCGGAAATTCCAGCGCGGACATCGCTCGCAGATTGCGGGGCGCGGATAATTCGGCAATACATATCGCGTCTATTCTGCATTTACTACGCTTTTTACATCAACGACTAAAGGTACCGAGTCGAATGACTCGCCGTCCGACGTCGGCAGTAAATAATAACCCGTCATTGATGAAGAATTATTTTCAAGGTTTATGAGGAACATTCGTAAACATTACGTTTATGTGACTGGGTTGTATTTCATCCCGATGTGAACCTGTTTACACAATTTTAAAGTTTCTCGTCTTTTCTTTATTAAAAACTCTAAATTTAAACCAACACTATATAATATAAAGTAAAGGCATGCACAGGTTCATCGTATTGTGTTGATTGTATCAAAAGAAAATTTAGCGTGGGAAAGAAATATGTATTGCGCAAACCAAATTACATGTTACGCCCGACAAGCTGTATTAAGTAGACGACCATCCAATAAATCGGGTAGTAACTGTTGCGCTGGTAAATTTGATGTATATTTATGTAAAACAAATAGATAAAAACTTTCTTCTATTCATTTACAATCAACGCCGAATAAAAAAAGCCAAGAAGAAAACTAGCGACGTCGAATGAACACGGAACACCTCATTTTGAATTTCAAAGAAAAGAGATGGCATTCCTTTTACACGTGTAAAAACAAAAACTTTAGTTGGTGTAAAAACTAGGGCAGGCTGCTTGACACAGTTCATGCCCTGCGTGGGTGGCTGCCCCGCAGATGTGGGCGGGTTTACTTTACGTAACTCAAACAAAGACGAAGGGCGCCCGCTTGCCACAGAGCCTTTCGCAACGATCGCCCTGCATGCTGCCACTATTGTGCCGGGCCCGTTTACATTATTACTAATGAAGTAATGACTAATAAGCTTTATAAACACGCCGGACGAGCCGCCACCGAAACAACCAGTGATTACGAAACTCGTCATAATATAGGAAATGGATAAAAGAATGGTGCAGCGGTGACGAGGTCATTGACAGAGCGAGGCGGGTGTTGCGGGTGCGGCGGGTGGCGCGGTGGCGCGGATGCAGCGAGTGCAGCGAGCGAGTTCCGGTGCACTACGAGCAGGTATAAATAGCGGCCCGTTAGTGTCGACGACCGCGCGCGTCACCATCGCGCTTACCCTGCTCTCCACTCCCAGAGCCCTGACCTAGATCCAGGAAAAGGTAAATATTACATCACCACGCGACCACTGCGAGAAATCGAAAAAGCGCCCACCACCCTACTTCCCACAACGCCGATACGGGGACGCCAAAGCTCGCAAAGCGGGACATAGGGCGAAAACAAGGGAACGAGATAGGGTAAAGAGGGAGAGCTAATAATGCACACGCCCTTCGCCGACTCGATAGAGGTTCGGTGCGCGCGCGGGCTCCGGCAGCGCAGCGCCGAGAGCCGAGCGTCCCTCCCTGTGCGTGAAAGGGCCCGTGCGTACGTGACGCGGTGGCGGCGGCGGGCGGAGGGCGCGCGGGGCGCGGAGCGCAGAGCGCAGGGTGAGGAGGTTACGCTCGGGCCCCCGCCTGTACTTCTTCGTCACTACTTAAATGCACTATTCGGGTAAGGTCGTGAACTACGTCCTTCGCAGCCCACTTACACCTCTTTCATAGCATTACTGCCAATTTTAATATTAAAATAAGAAATTATTCGGCAGTACCGCTATTTTCCTCACAGTAACTCGCCTTAGCAATTCTAGGTACATAGAGCACTATAAAATTCCGGTTTCCCCGCTATTCGGTTGCTGCGCGTTGTTCCTCGCTTGGCTAGACTCGCATGTTATTAATAAAAGTATTCCTATTGTGACGTAACAGTGTCTACAGATAAAAACCGTTCCACACATGTGAGGCGCACAGATATTATGAATCCACCTGTGCTAATAAGTTCGTTTATAATGAACACAACGTATACATAATACACCGGTGAATAGAATGCAAACAATAACTGTTATTATGTATTATAATAAATAATTCAAACTGTCAATGGTTGGCATGTTAATTGATACGTTACATTAAACAATTTAAAAATCCTAAGTACCCGATACAATTTACAGATAAATTATGCACGTAAGTCAATGTTATAGAACAAAGTGCGAGTAAGGTCAACGGTGGAGTTGCATAGTGGACTCTGCAGTATACACTATACACTATACAGCATACCGACAATAGACAACAGTGTAAGTGCAGTGCACACGCAACGCAATTAACGCACTGCTACCAAGTACCACCACTCAATGTTTATTGACGAAGCACGCGCGAATTAGCAATTTAACTTTTCCCGTTGCTTAACTTACACAGTGCCGACTTTTACTTTGTGTATTCTCAGCAGCGAATATCGTACGATGTACATACTTACACGTCACCACACATTATGTCTCCAGCACAATTGTTACATTTTGAGAGAAATCCGTGTAAAAATAAGACTCACTCCAGACCGCCGCGCCGGTAACTAACTGTGTAATGGTGAAATTAACAACCGAATGCAATTACTACGCGAACTGGCGGGTCGGCAAACGCGCCGGGGAATTTTATCGCTTTCTACGTTCCGCCTCTGTTTATTTACTACTGACTGCGAGTGCATTATTATATCAATGTGCTAATTAAACATTACATTTCACCACGTGCTGACCATTTCATCAATGATAATATTTTCATGGCGCAGTTTGTGGAGTCGTGATTAATTATTAGAATCTAGCGCAGGACCGTTTCCGCTCAAACAAAATACGTATAAAAATACCGCGCATATCTTAGGAAAAAATATTACTCATTTTTCAAATGGAATTATTAAAATTTCATGACAGCGTTTTGTGTCTTTTTAATTTTTAACATAATAAGCAATTTCTGGAGGAGCAACTATACGCACATAAGGCAGCCAAAATGAATACAATACGGTCACCACATCCGCTGTTCCACAATGATTGCTATTAAAGAAGCAAAAGTAATTGGTTTGAGTGACGGATGTATGTGGGTGTGCGAGTTGGCGACTCGGAAGGAGTGCGTTTCCATGTTGACGGCGCACGGTGCGGATGTAATATATACGCGACGTCATTAGTGCACAAAGGCTAGCTAGTCCTGGCAGCAGCTGATGCGTCGCCAGGCGACAGGTGTGGTGGCAGCCGGCAGGCACCTGCGCCGGCACGCGCGCCCGCCACCGCAAGCTGCTCTAGCAATTACACACCACGCGCCCTGCTTATCTACCTACCACTTTATATTTATCCATTTGACATTACCTAGCCACATTAAACCTATTAACTGACAGCCGACTGATGGCTTACATAATTCCGGCTTCCCGGAGCTAGACACTAAAAAATAACAATATCCATGAGAAAATTATTACAACGAGACCGATCCACCTTGAATAGTAATGTAAATTATTCGGCGAAAAAGAACACATTTCCATGTTTACGTTGAGAAAACTGAGATTATATTGCTGGACTGTTCTAAACACTCGTATGAATAAATGAATTATTAAACGAACGGCCCGGCAGAATTCCTATATTTATTTCAATCTCGAATTGTGCTTTGTTGAGAAATATGTTTGTGCGTTTTAGGAGTTGTTAACATATCTATCCGATGTTATTGTGGAAAAACTATTTCCGGCTGCAATAGACAAGAAAGGACTAGGCGAGCATACGAACGAACGAGTTTGCGAAACGGGCCGAACGAGTCTAGTCACTGGAGGGTTCCAGAGAGTGGAATACCGTTACTGGAAGCGGTTAGCGGCAGATTTGCGCCGGTTGCGTAGATAATGCGCAGACCGGTCCGCGATCCGCGACCGATAACCAACATCGCTCGTGATAACAATTACGACAGATCAAACTGATAACCAAACCTAGTAACTAGATTGTACACACCGAGTGCCGACATATATCATATTATTGGCCGCATGAGGATCGCGCACGCACGCACCACAGTACGTCATCGTTACATAAATGTACATTGTACGCACCTAACACATGATAACGAGCTTAACCATATAGCTCGGATTATATTAGACAAAAGCTACTCTCCGCTTTTGTATGATGTTAAATGTACCATAATCTAATTGCGATTATCAATAACCTAAACGGGCAGCAGTTTTTTTTTAATATTCATGTCTATGATGAACACAAGCTCGATGAAGAAATGATAAAAAGGATGCAGGATGTAAAAGCTGTTGAATGGACACATCACACACATCCGAGGCGTGAAAACTTCAATGATATATTTTGTGGCACGTGTATCCACCTCTTTAGCTCATTAAATTTCCGAGTAGTATCGCGGCACTACCGGTCCGATGACAAATGACGTAAGATAAAAGTGCGCGAATTCCACCTGTTATGGCTGTCAAGTTGGTTCATGACTCACAGATATTCCTTTGTTAAGTCGTAGGCAGAGGTACATACATCAACGGCTATTCATGAATATTAAACGTTAAAAATAATAGGCCCGAAATGATGTGATAATCCTATTGATATTCTGACTGTTTTAAAATACATAAAGTGATGTATCAAGGAGACGGAGGTAGCTACTCAAATAGGTATTTATGAAATATACATTATACTGGCGTGTGGTACGCATGGCGCACCGCACAAGGCACAAGCCAGTACCTCTAGCGTAAAGAATGTAAGGCATTCGTGTATAACGCTCCAAGACGTCCGGGTACTGGTTTACCGTTAGAATAATACGCATAGCAGCAACTACGTGTTTGGATACAACAATGAGCCAATGCAATATTAGACGTGCAATAGCTGCGCTAGTAATGGGGCAGCGGCGCAGGAGGGCCACACTGGCCGGCAGGCGACTGGGGATCGCGTGCATCGACACTCTTACATCCACACCACATCGACCTACATTTTATGCGGCGGCCGACTCATTATTTCCTAGCTGCAATCACGCACGCACTTAATCAATCAACCCTTAAGGTTTTTATGCGGGAGCTCGTTGACACGTACGAAATAAACCCCAGCCGAGGTGACCTGATGAATGGAGCAGATATACAGGCATCAGTTACCTGCGAAAATAAACTGCAAAAAATACGCAAAAAAAAAAACATGCAGGCTAACAAAAACGCGACCTCTCGACGGGACCAGCTCTGGAACCGTCGTCGTAGGTGTCTGCATTTCGGAAACAAAACATAATAGAAAGAGTCGCGAGCGAGCGCGACGCACAGATATGGGCGGCAGGTCGAGGGAAAGAGAGAGTGAAGCGGCACGAGGGCCGACGTAAACAAACCGCGTTCGGGAGCTTCGACCGCACTCACCATTTCGGGGATCCTGAGACCCGCGGCGGGTCGGTGGGGCCGCAGCGGCCCACGTAGTGAAGAGCGGAGACGTCGTCAGCGGAAACAGCACAAGCACTCGTTCACACAGGTTGGTTCAGCTCACGCACTCGGCACATATGAACACGACACGTCCCGTCCTACACTACGTTCGCGGCTCTCGCCGATGCAGTTTACGTCACCGCATCCCGCTCCCGACTGGCGGTACGCGGCGCGAGCGAGCGACGACCTCGCGCTGCAGCGTGCACCGTCCCGCGTCCCGCACGCCGCGCGCCGCGGACCGCGCGAGCGCGCCCTGCCTCTCCGCGCGCCCCTTGCCGACCCTACCGCGCCGCACGCCGCGCCTCCCGACCCCCGACCCGCGCACCCTGAGCCCGCCCGCTCGTCCTACGTCCGGTGAATCACGAATGTCGACACGAGAGGACGATACAACCATCGGCAGCCTGCCGCCTGCCGTATGCGATGCTTTCGGCCCGCGCCCGACCGAAATAATTGTCGTGGATAAATACCCTCCACTATAGGACGTCCGCCCGCGCCCAACACTGACCAAACTGAATGAGGAAAGCTCATTAACACTACTTAAATACGAGTATAACTATATAATATTATTATATTATGTAGCTATTCTATTTCCGACCGACCGGCCGTCACTATTTGAAAATTTGAATGGTAATACTTAAATATTACACGTTATGTAACAGCCGTAATGAAAACATTCATGATTCAAACGCACGTAATTAGTTCGAAACAAGTTTTCGTCGAAACCGATAATGTTTTAAAATTAATATAATTTGCGGTGAGAACTAATAGAAGTAACAACCCCAGAATGACAATTATATTTTACATCAAATTATTTTATTGGCTTTAATAAAGTTTGAATACTTTATTTTTTTCTGTTAAACATTGTACTCGTTCTTGGATTACTTTTGTGTTACAATACAGGGTATACCAAGACCGCGACCGAAAACGAAGCCAGGAGGTAGTACTAGTGATATAAAAACCCAAAGCAAGTAAAAATTTTACAAAAATAATCGTATTTTTTTTTTTTGTTATTTTTTACCTATCGTCGTATTTGAGTGATTTTTAAACACGCAATGGTACGTAAGGGTTTAAATTACTATTTTTGCAAAAACTAGGTATTTACCCCTCAAAAACGATGATTTATTAAAAATTTGAAAAAAAAATCCGTCGCTTATTTTGCAAAATTTTTAGTTGCATTGTGTCTGTAGCCGCTAAAACTACCACCTGGCTTCGTTTTCGGTCGCGGTCTTGATATACCCTGTATAATTAAGGATTTTATTACCGCATGAAAGAAGAAATTAAAAAAAATTAAAACTTAAATTCACAACTTAAATTGACTGCCTCGGTGGCGTAGTTGTATTACGGTACGGTTACAAAGCTGAGGTCTCGGGTTCGAATCCCGGGTCGGGCAAAGTGATATTGGATATTTCTATTCATTATTAGCCCGGAGTCAGGAATTTGTGCCCGATATGGCGATAGGCTCGCCCCCTATCACATCGTAGGACGGAACATGCAGGGCGAAATGTGGGTATCCTAGTGGCGCCTCTGCCTACCCCTTCGGGGATAAAGGCTTGAGTTTATGTATGTATGTATGTATGTAAATTCACAATCATTTTACTGTATTCCTGAAGAACGGACTTTCTTGATGTAAACAAGTGTGACCAAGTATGTACATAATACGAAAGTAAAACTACTTTTTACCACAAACATCGATGACGAATAAATTAGCATAGTTTAAAAATAGTTTTAATATTCCAACCACCGTCCTTGGCTTCAACTATGTTAGGTAATAGGTACTAAAAACGTGACATTTATGTACTCTATCCCGAATCTATCTTTCAAAATCCGATTAAGTTTTTAAAATAGAACTGATATTACTATACTCATTTGTGATCAACCTTTTCATAGAATATATGTACTGCTGAAAATATAATTTCATTCAAATATGTACATACTTAAAAACAATGATATATTCGTAAAATTATGACGTCATGTTTCGATGAATCAGTCCAAATTTTTTTGTTCTTCTCGAAACTAATCAAATATGTAATAATTATTGAAATAATGATAATAATCGGTCCTACATACGCAAATAACAATCGAGGCATCGATGACATTTGTGCGATGCGACGATACGGCTGCACCCCTAAATTACATTGACATAAATAAAGTGCACCGGAAAGACACGCGATAAAATACGACATTTATTTAATTCACGTTTCAAGTTCTGAGGTAAACGAATGTTATTACATCGATATTCTTTCATTATTTTTAGTTAATTGCGATGAACTACAAGCAAAGGCGTCTTGTGGAAATTATACAAAAAATTATTACTGATCCACTATCTGACTATCATATGATTTCACTAGGTTAAATAAATTTTATCCTATTATTCAGTGAAACTACTTTTTTTTGTTTGTACTAGGAATGACTGCTTACCACGAGGTAGGGTGTTTTTTCGTATTTTTGCGAAGTTTTCAACGCGAATAACATTACTTTCTTGATATAGCGTTAACTTACCCGTTATAAGAATAATCTCATTCTTTATAACATCATCAACGGGAAATAGTAAATAAAAGCAAACGAACGCGCAGGAGGGTGGCCCATCTTGCGACTTCCGGTACAGTTTACAATATCCCGCTTCTTAAGAACAAACGGTATCAAGCTATTTTTATAGCACTTCTTTTTATTTGTTACCATGCATTTAAAGCTCTTAAAATATATGTACACATAAAATACATACACGATAAACATTTACCAAATAATAAGTATGTACTATAATGAATCATTGAACTTAAAACAAACTGTTAAATTAATTATTTAGAAATGTTTAAGTTATCAAGTGTAGGATGCAGTCACATGAAAAACATCTATAGGACCAACCTTAGAAAACTAGCAGGATCGAAAAACGATCAGGTTTAAGGAATATTTCTATGAACAGTTAACCATTTATTTATTAGATTTTGTTTCTACATGGTAGCAAAGTTACTTGCCCCTCTTGGCTGTGGCTCAAACAATTCACACTTAAACGTGCCTGAGACTTGTAACTTATTCAGGTTAGTGACGTGAATGTTTTAGTAATGGTGTATCAATGACTACTGAGCGTTATTTAATATGTGTTTTTGTACTACAATCACATTCAACTCTAAATAAAGATACCAAAAAAATAGTTATACTGCTATATATTTAAAGAATTTTAATTGTCATAAATAATTCTTATTCGAGAATTTTAAACTGTATGTAAAAATACTTCGGAAATGGACATCGTTCTCTTCATAGTTTTGAATAATTAAGCTAATAAGAAAGGCCCCAAAATGCTTTTAAAACAATAGGGCATGGAAGTCTACTTTTCAAAGATCAATCATTTAAAAAAATTCTATTGAAAAACCATTGTTCAAAATAACACTAATTTTGTTTCTCGACAGGTCTAACTTCGAATCCAAAGTCTCCCGTTTTACCTCCTAATGTACCTACATAAACGAGTTTTTTGCTCTCGCGAGTTGGGTCGCGAATACGCCGCTTAGTTATATTCCAGTCTCAATTCTCTTTTAACAACACTGATTTTTAGTATCTAGATCTCATATAACAAACAATCGTAATATTTAAATTTAAATTATTATAAATAATTGAAAGAGAAGCATTACACTACTAATTACTTAAAAGAATCCATCATTTTAAATATTTGGGACATGATGTTATGGATAACCTTAAGGCTAATATAGACGTAGAAAGGGAACTTAGTGCTATATCAGTCAAATGTAACACGTTAGCTCCACAAAAAATCGATATATTTCGGTATTAGCTCGCAGGTTTGCGCATTGTAGAAGAGGTGAAGCTAACGCTTTTCAAAGCTTTTTGCCAATCTTTCTACACGCGGAGTCTGTAGGATCACTGTACATTGAGGGATCTTGATATCATACGCGTCCAATACAATAACGGGTTCAGAATGTTGTTGGGCTTGCCTCGGTTTTGCAGTGCCTCTAATATGTTTATGCTAGCGCCCACAGATGGCTTTCACGCCATCATCCGCAAAAGAGCTGCCTCTTTGTTAAGCAGAATAAAAAAAAGCGACAACGATATCCTGAAAAAGATATCACGCAGTTTTGATGCTTTTTTTGTCAAACATTCAATGCATATCTTAGTCAGGGGGAATTCTTGTTGCTTCAGTGGTGGATACATTTAGGGAATGCAATGTATAAGATGCGTGTAATAGTGACTGTCTTCTACTAATATACATACACAAATGTCTTTTTATGTACTAACACAATTATGTTTCGATTCTTTGTTGTCTGAATAAATAACTTTATTATTGTTAGTAACCAAGCTGGCAGTAATACATTTTCTGAAGGTTTTTTAAACGAAGAACATGATGACTCATAACTTGTGAGTGATGATTTGACAATAAGCAAAAATAATAAAACCTATATCCACTATATCGTCAATCGTCATGACGGGAAACATACACACTGGTGAGATAAATTCAGATACAAAATTGATTTCGACAGGTAATGCAGAGATTGCGGTATAATATTATTTTTGATAGTTACCGTAATTACGTCCTCCGGATGTCCTAAAACGCTTATAAAACTACGTTAAAAGCAATGACGAATAACTTACCGTTACATTTGGTAACCTTTGGAATGGCGCCTTTCCTTCCGTAAAAACATATTAAAGTTTAAATTTCGGAATTTAAATGTTCTTTGTTGAAATAATTCTAGCACAGCACTAATGGAATGCCATAAGAATATACGAAATCATATAAATGGGGAGAATTCGTGTACTTACCATAGTACCTAATCGACATCAGCAAATAGCCACTTCGTTTGGGTGACACTTCTACCTTGTCTCTCACGAATATTCAGACGTGAGCTTCTTGCTTATGTTGCTATATTATCTATATATATATATATATCTATATACAACATTTGCTGAGGGTTTAATGTACCACGTATTGTTATGGGTGCTGGTGGCAGGTTCTACCTTTGTATACATTTGTATAAATGCTCCGCTAATTATTTTTGTGAGATAACAGGTAGTTAACGAAATACTATTCATCTACGTTTTTTGTCAGGAAGAGTAGAAAAGAGGTCTAATGTCTTATTGCTCTTTTATTGCTAAATAGGACTAATGGCCAAATCAAGACTTTAAAAAATATTGGTATTTAATCAAGTGGAATATTTATTATAATGTTGGTATTACCGTGTACATATAACGCAAGTATGATTTTAGTACTAATCTTAAACTTTCCGTCGCTTACTGTATTTACCCTCGCAGTGGTTTTACCATTTGTGCGATTTTTACTCATGAGCAATACATTAATAGCATTTAGTCATGGGTAATTATGAAATAGTAAGTATTTATAAGTCATGCTTTTCCTATCAAAGAAGGAAAAAGGGTTTACGATTACTTCATTTTAACTTCGGAATTACCGGGCTACACAGTACACAGATTAAAACAGATGGATTTTAATAAAATATTTCAATTCATTAATCAAATTCTCTTCAAAGCATTGTTTCAAATAATAGCATATTAGCAAATATGTATCACTTGTTCTTTTTTTAGAAATAAAGTTATTTCGTCAACTCGTAATAAATGGAACAGCCGACAAACAATTTCCAAGAATTTAATTAATTAAAATAATCAAATACACGATGGATTCACGTCATTGCACGTTGGTAATAATAGTACGAATATACGACACTTCCTTATAAAGCAATTGTATGAAGAAAACGATGAATGATTTTAGTTCAATGAATGGCACAAGTGAAACGACGTATTTTACTTAGTGCACAACAATTTTACTATAATTATCGATATAAATAAAACGATTGAGTATATCATTACGTATGTACTACGTTTTTTTTTATTCGGCACGGCATAGTGACTGCATTGCACCTGATGGTAAGTGCTAATGCCGTCCAGATAGAGTATCGAATGGTATCAGACGGTAGTCTCATACCATTCGATACAATCATGCCCGCTGAAATGCCTCTTCACGCTACGGCGGAAGGACCCAGGATTATAGGAAGGAAGGAACACGTGTGATGGCAAACCGTTCCACAGCTGGACGCGTGGTTCCGTTAAGGAGAGGAGGGGATTAAATTGAACAATTCCTCAGAGCATTCGCTATGATACAGACGGTAGAATACGCTTAGAGAGGCGACATCCCTCCGTAACTGTAGCGACTCTAAGTTGCCCGTAATGTCTGCATCATTCACAATGCGGATGGCCCGCCGCTGCAATCCATCCAAGGCATCGAGCAAGTAATGGGCGGATCAATCCCAGATGTGCGAACAGTATTCCATACCCGCCCGGACCTGCGCTTTATACAAGCGGTAGAGTTGACCGGGCGTGAAAAACCGACGCACCTTGTTCAGGACCCCAACCCTGCGAGAAGTGGCATATATTACGCCCTCGATGTGATTCCTTAGATTAAGATCACAACGGATATCCACACCAAGGATACTCAGGTCATTCCGCATTGAGAGGGGAATACCCTGAAGATTGGGGAAGGGAGAGAACGGGGATTTTTTGCACGTGAACGCACACACCTGGGTTTTCCTGGCATTGAACTCAACCATATTCCTGGAGCCCCATGTAGAAATGAGATCCAAGAACCGATTGAGCTCAATGACAAGAACCTCGCGCCGACTTACAGTGTTGACCCGGCAACCTGGGGTCCCATGGCAGTATCGCCCATGAATCGTGCTGTCATCTGCATAGCAATGAATGTTGCCAAGCGACAACATATTGATGTGCAGAATTAACAGGGTGGGCGACAGTACCGATCCTTGCGGAACTTCGGCATTTATCGACATGAGCGCCGAAACGCGTCCGTCGACGACGACAAGCATTTTACGCCCATACAAAAAGCCAGAAATCCACGAAAATAAGTTGTCGGGCAGACCGTATGCCGGAAGCTTGGATGGAAGATCACGGTGCCAGACCCTATCAAACGCCTTGGCTATGTCGAGGTTCACAGCATGAGCCTCACCACGCCAGTCTATCGCCTCACCCCAGCGATGCAGGACAAACGCCAGAAGATCACCCGTTGATCGGTTGTGACGGAATCTGAACTGTCTGTATTGGATCAACGAGTGATCCTCCTGGTAGCGGACTAATTGAGAGTTTATGATTCGCTCCATGACCTTACACATCACTGAGGTGATAGCGATAGGGCGATAATTGGAAGGGTCTGACCGATCACCCTTTTTAGGGATTGGTTGCACATTGACCTCCCTCCAAGATTCCGGCACAACACCTGTGCGGTAGGACGCTCGGTAGAGGCGTGTCAGTGCAGGAGACAACTCCGTTCCGCAACTCCTTAAAACCATCGCCGGTATTTCATCGAGACCACTGGCTTTCCGCACATCAAGAGAGCATAGCTCACGCACATCACACTGCCTGATGCGAAAATCCGCCATTGAGGATCCGCAGTCAGGCAGCACCGGCGGGGGCCGGGAACCACAGTCCTCGAGGCGGGAATTAGCCGCAAAGAGATTTGCCAGTAAAGCGGCTTTCTCCTGCGGCTTGCGGGCCAGTGAACCTTCAAGGTACCTCAGTGGTGGCAGTGCTGGACGGCAGAAGTTAGATTGGACGGCCCTGGCCAAACTTCAATAAGCACGACTGCTAGTTGGGTGATCGGCCAACGCACGCCCAATCCTGAAAAACGCGCTGGGCATCCGCTCTAACGTAGGCCTTCTTGAGTTGGCCGTCTGCCTTTCGTAGTATATTACCTAACCATTTTAGATTAACTTGCCTATCGACTAACTTACCGGCCGAGTAAGGAACTCCACGGTGCGTTCCCAAACAATGATCGCTAATGTGGGACAAGTAAATATCAAATTGAAATGGGATTGAGCTCACTCAATTATGAGAAGCCAATTCTTACGAGTATGTGGAGTAGTACGCCGCGCAGTACAGGGCGTTTCTTGCCCATACATACATGTTATATTCCTGCCAATCACAATGCGCCTTCGGCCCATCAAGAGATTTTAATTGGTTTGCTGGCGTAAGATTATCGTTACGAAATTAGGCCTGGCTGCAGCATTTGCTCGATTCAGTTCCTACGTCCCGGCACCGGGCAAGAAGACTCCGAAATACGCCTTCCAACTTCCTCGTTGTACCGGAAAAGGAGCTTAAAGCACTTTCCTCGCGAACGAACGAAACACGTGGTGAAACGAACTTGATTAATTTATTCTGAACTTAAGATAATTGGCGACGGTCAAGCCTTTACCCAACATTGATATTACTACATTACACATAAAACTCGGTATCTAGACCTAGTGCAGTCCTTTACTAAACTATGAAATATGCTCAGAATTCAATAGTGCCTAAATCGGTTAAAACAGTTAAAATAAGAAATTTTTCCAGCGCCATTTTTCAGGATAGCATGAGAAAATGTGGAGGTGACTTTTGGAATATCCTTCAAGAAAAAAATGTATAAGTAGTAAGTATACACCCATAGACGCGTTGGCAATAGCTAATTAATTTTATTAACTTTTTGGACTTTTCGTTTCCCAGTGCCTAGTACTATTTTTAATATTGTAGATATTTTTGGAAATCATATACAATTTAAATCAAAAGTTCGCACTAGGGGTTTGCCAATGAGCGATGGAATGCAGCATTCTTGGAGACTAAACTAAACTCAGCGACCGCGTAAGGAACTCTACGCTGCGTTCCAAAACCAAGATCGTGGGACAAGCAGCTGCCAAGTTGAAATGGAAATGGGCTGGCCACAAGATGGCGGGACGAACTCGCATCTGACCGCCATAAATGGAATGAAAGAAGGGGGCCTTTTCCCAGCCGTGGGAATTAAAGAGCTGATAATAATATTAACGAACGTGTGATCCTATTTTTATTATTATTATATTTGTTTTATTGCAATGAATGGCGAGACGAGCATGCCCTTCACCTGATGGTAAGCAATACGACCGCTCATGGACAGTAGCAAAACCAAACGACACCATGAATTACAAGGCAATGCTTGGCATTCCACTGCGCTCGCCATCCTGAGACATAAGATGTTAAGTCTCAATATGTCCAGTAGTTACTCTGCCTACAATGTCCTTCAAACCGGAACACAACAGTGCATTTACACTGCTGTTTGGCCAGGCGGTGTCTCACATATGAGAGACCTACCGCCAGTATATTACGCTTTGCGTAGTCGTGAACATGACACAAACGAGTAAAGTCCGTGACAGGGTCAGTGTTATTAGAAATGTCGTCTGATAGAAACCCAATTTAAAATGCAAACAGCAATCCCGCATCGTCACCTCATCAATATAGTGGAAACATGATCGACAGATCTGTGCCTATCAGCTCAACTACTAGGTGCCTCTAGAGCCTGAGTTTGCAGAGATTATTCACGTCCTAATATTTGATAGGTCAAGCCATTTTCCATTCCGGGTGCAAATCCCAGATATGTTGTATATGATTTTTCAATCCCGGAAACTTTGATATCCTGATGTATCCATGCCCTCGTTTTAGATCGGCAAGACATCGAATCCAGGATGTAACGTTTCCAAACCATACACGCTACCATGCGAGAGGACAATTGCTCAAATAACCGACAATGTAACCGTTATTAATTATTATTTAATTTACGCAATTTCGGCTTGATACGTTGATATAAAATTCATGCACAGGAACCGGAAGAGATATGTATGCTTTTCAGACTCAAAATGGTTTTGTAAATAACTTTTCTATCCATTTTAGCTATTAATGTATTTTTTAAATGATCTACTTACCATTCAAATGCGTTGTAGTGGTAATAGCAGAGTCCCAATCCATACAGGAATAGCGGATCTTTCCAGTTATCCGGCTCAAGCGCGTAAAATTTTTGATAAGCTGACATTGCTGCAACAAATGAAAGCATTTCTTTTAAATAAAATATTTAATTTGCTAAGGTTAAATATATTTATAGCCAGTGGAACGGATACAACAAGTCGGGTTTTATGCTGGAGTCCACTATGACTTTTCGAAGTTAATTGTGTCCATCCATCTATCAGCCAAAGGAAGTCCACTGCTGAACATAGGTCTCCCCAATGATTGGTTGTTACTTGTGTATTCTGAATTAATTATAGCCAACCTGTAGTGGGCCAGCGTGATGGACTATGGCCTGAGCTTAGGAAGTCGAACGTTTTGTTGCGGAGTAGTTCTCATCAGTAGAACGATATGTAATTGAAGATCACGTCACAATGTAAACTAGAATAATGCTACACCATTGTGTTTATTATATAATGCCGTGTATTCTTCGTTGGAGGTCCATAAATAAATAAAATAAAATAACCCATAGTTATGGGCTGATACAGTACAGTAACGCAAATAGTAAGGAAAGGCCAGTACTACGCCCACCAACGCGTCTTGCAGCGTGTGTATAGGTGAATTTTCATTAATTTGGATTGTTAAAATAATATACGAACGTTAATACAAATTAGTCAAAACCATTTTCTTTCAATTAATACTCAATTATATTTCAACATGTAGTATTATCTTGACAATGAATATATTCAGCAGTGGATGGATACAGGTTTATGATTGGGTGTTTTCTTTTTATGTAGCAGATCTATACGGGCCATGGTGGATTTCGGTCTAACCTCTCTCAATAGCATAATAGTATACTACATATGCAAAAATAATAGAGTAAACGAAACAAAAAAAGTTCGATGCAAATCATAATCAAATCAAAATGCATTCTTATACAATCTTTCAAATTGCTAATTGATACCACCTCTGCTTTGGTACATAATACTTCAGATTTATATCTCTCTTGGCCACAATATAATGGTTTTTCATGGAATATAATTTTTTCAATACCCAAGAAAATAATAATAGTCCAGATTTATAGCCAAAAGTGACAAATAATTTATACATATACATATGTAATATACTATTATGGTAAAGTAGAATATAAAGTAAATCTTATTAGAAGTAACAAAATATATTAATTTTATGGAACAAACCTTTAGCATAGTCTTCTAACAATAAATGAAAATGTCCCAACTTGCAATATGTCTTTGGATCAATGCATATATCTCTTCTAGCACCAGGGGAGCAAGCTCTTTCTTCTTCCTTCAAATGAAAGATATATATATATATATATAATTCAGATATGTTTATGACCATAATATTAATATTTGACAGTATCCGTGGTGCAGTAGGTTAGACGCCGGCTGTGAAACGAGAGGCCGCGGGTTTGATCCCCGCACCAAAAAATATATTTGTGTGAACCACAGATATTTGTTTCTGGTTTGGGTGTTTGTGAGACCGTCTCTTGTAGTTCCTGATACCCATGACAAGACTTGATCTTAGTGTCGGGCCAGGACTATGAATGTAACTGTTGGGTGTATTTATATTGTATTTCTATATTATATTAATTAAAATTTCATATAAGGTAACTAAAACAAATAATGCTTTATTATATAACTAAACTGTATTCTCAAGAAATCAATACTTGTAAACCAAAAGAATTAAAAACCAATAATTATTTACAATATTTACCTTGACTTGTACCAGCATCCCTTCCAAATATTTAACAGCTTTGAGAACAAGTGCCCTGGTTCTGCCATGTTCACTGCCTCTTAGCTTTAGAAAGCCAAATTGGCGACTGAAAAAATAATAATTTACTATTAAACATTGTAAATAAATACATTTCAATATTATACATTTTGTGACAACTGGTCAAACTGGAAAAATTAAAGGGAGATCTATATACTGCAGTAGATTATTCTGTGTCTGAGGGACAGGATGGCATGAAACCATTTGATTTAACCATATTTGTTTAAAGCTTCAATTTGAATTACCGAAGCTTTAGTAATTTGCATATCAAATATTCTGCTCATCAGTACACAAAGATATTCTTACTAATATTATAAATGCAAATATGAGATTGTTTTACTTGCATGCCTCAATTACTCAACTGATCACCATGACATTTTGCACATACATTGTCAAGGGTACAGAAAACAACACAGTACCTTTGCTCCAGGAAAAGTACCAGTTACACCCAAAGTGACGTACATTATGCCTAGGTATAAATGAAATTTTTACAAGGCCTGTGATTTTTATTTTTGATACCTAACGATTTTAGAGTAATAAATACTATGCTTGATGCCAAGGTCACATATAAAGTAACAAATGTACTTCTCCAACCTTTCAGCACACATGTGGCAAGCTATTTCCATACATAATAAAGTGGAGCCCCGGTCAAAGTGTATAAATTTGCAAATATTAAATATTAGGGAGGTCTATCTAAAATCAAAAGATACAAGGGGTCTACCAGACAAAACATCTAAAATATAGTAAAGTACATGTAGTTTATTTTTTGAATCAATAGTAATTACATGGGTATCAGACATCCATCCTATCAATTCCTATATTCAAAAAATTATGTCGAACAGATGACCAATGGTCAATTCTTAGCCTATTCTTTTCACTTACATGTCAAAGAGAAATATATTATACCAATGCTACTTAGATGAGTTTCAATTATTCAACAAAATTTAGGTGAATTATGTAATTGCATATATTAAAAAATCATGGAAAGTTAATTTAAGTTATGGTGTATATGTAGTAACATATTGAATTTTACAAAAAACTTAAAGAAATTTACAATATACATAATGGCTTTGAGAAAATATCGCAACATTAAGATTGTTTTGACAGATGATGAACAAACTTAATGTTCAAAAGTATAAATATTCTCCGAAACTTCTCCATGTAATGGTTATAATTAATTTAAAAATTACATATCTCATAATTAATTATGTAAATTAAAAAAAACAATAGAATGTTCTATAGTTCATATATTGTTTTCAAACTAATCGTACAAATGTGTCATTGCCCATACAATTAATATACAATATATTGTTAGCCATTTAAAATATAATAAACTCTTTAAAAAAATTAAAGACTATGCATTTTAATCCTGAATTTAATAATGAATTGTAAAACAAGCTTGCTACAGCTAAGTATGTACCTGTCAAGCTCCGATAAAACTTGCAACTCTTGAGAGGTTAGATGCAACTCTTCTTTTTCATCCATTTTTAATATTATGTATCCTACACTACCTAAACACTTTAACACTATAACAACAGCAACATTATTATTATTAATATCATAAATAAACCGAAATAAATCCACACAAACAAGGCGCGGTTACGAACGAATTAGTGATGACGTTAGATGTTGTTACTTTAATAAACGACAAACTCGTCTCGCCGAAAAAGTCGATTATAAGAAATAATTGACATCGATAAAAACAATTGTAATATGTATATATTTAAGCTATCATTTGTATCAAAATACTGCTATTTTATAAAAACTTAATATAATTTAACAATCAAGATAACATTTTTCGGTACATCATTCCATGACGTGATTCGTTTAAAAATTTATTTGACGTTAAAAAAATTATATGATTATTATAAGGTAATAAAACAATAAAAATATGGACAGACGTGTTTATTGTGATTACTAATGAATAAATTTAAAATTTATTTACTAATGTGTTCTCTTCATTCGATTTAATAATTGGCTATTTGACTAATTTCTGAAAAGTGTTTTAAAGTCTAGATATAATCACTCTATACCTCTTCAAACTATTAATTTATTTTTAAAGAGTTGTTTATAACGAATAAACATATTTTTCAGTTTTATCATCATATATGTCACCAAAACGGTAGGTCACGTGACTTTGAAAAAGTTACGTCACGCTTTATAAATGGTGAATGATCTTAGTGGCAGAGATGAATGAAAATTGTAAATCGTGACATCACACGCTGCACAATGACAGCTTGTCGTGTTTTGTTACATTTAATCAACAGATAAAAAATGGCAAACTTATTTTAGACAATTTAAATATTTATAATTTAGATAAATGTAAATAAAAATACCTATAATTATTGTTTACCAATAAGCTATCATATGCAACACATTTTATAATTTATTGCCACAACAGTCAAATACCCAATTATGTTGTAATTTGTATTCACCCCTACTCAATTCTGTCATGGCGCGCAGTTGATAAATTTCGATTTTGAGTGCGCGTGTGGTGTTTGGTTTAGTGTTTTCTACCTCGGCAAAGTTTAAATATTTATTTTAATTATTTTTATATATAAATATATTTTATTGCAGTAGTATTATATTTTTCGAGATACAGCGAATCTTAAAGCTTTGAACATGAGTTACAGAGACACGGTGAGTAATTTTTATTTTCTATTTACGTCGTAAATGTGCATTTTTAAGTCTTCAATATACTTTTTGATTATGGTTTTAGTCTGCATAATTTGTTCTTTTAAATGGGATGAGAAATAAATCAATAATAGATTTGGACATTACCCGGCCTATAAATAACTCATAATTATTCACACATTCAAGGTCATCGTGAAAGAGATCGTTTTTCTTATTGTAATGCTATTTATACTTCGAAAATATATATAGAACGCGTAGCTTTCGGCGTAATATTCGAATCTAATCTCCATGTTAGTCCACACGCCATAAATACTATGAAATATGTATATGAGTAATTTTTCCACAGTATTTATACTCCCGGTGCCCTCGAAGATATGTCTCAGATGTATCCAATTACGATGTATGTAACATTTGGCTGCTTTTAAATTCAATGCCCAAAAAATAATTGTGTGATGAAAAAAAAACGCTACTTAAATTGTGTGATGTATTTTTTGTATTTATTAAAATTGTTGCGAAATACCATATAAAATAAGAACAAAAATATATTCAATAATGTCTATCTTACGGATCCATTTAACTTATATAATACTTAATCTTTTTATTTAGATATTATGAAAAAATAATGAATCCTAAAACTGGGGTAACTATTATTTTGTTCTGTGTTTTATATGTGCATGTTTTACTTTCACATACATAATAATATTATGTATGTTGTATTTTAAATGTGATTTTAATTTAACAGAAAATTATTTCTTTTCGACACAAAAAAAATAATTAGTTAACAAAATTCTTATAATGTGTTACTGTTTTTATGAATGATAGACCTCATACAAAAAGGATTAGAAATAAAAAAGTATATTTGGAAATTTATCAGGTACTGGAATCAAAAACTTGCAATATTATTTTTTAAAAACATTACATACATGTAAATAAAGAATATAAATAAATTCATAGAAGATTATTATATCTACCACACATTCTTACATTTATACTGCTTCAAAGTTCAACTTCATGTTTGTTTAATTATTTATGTTAACTGCTTTGATCATCTCATTATAATAGCTATCTGTTATCAACAGTATTCACTCTTTCCGAGATCTCATTCTTACTGTGCGGCTAATGAGCAACGTGTAGGATCCTACCTACGGACATTAATGGTATTTATCATTGCTTTGTGTGTTTATCATTATATTATGCATCACAAATTCCACACGCATATTACATTATGAGATAATTTCAATGAAGCAAAAACAAGGAATTGTTTTGTACAAGACAATTATATCATCTGTAGAATGGTGGGGACATGACAAAAACAATTTAAACCCAATACAGGGTATATAAACATTATATTGTTATTTTTTATGATGTAGCAAATACCTAATTTAATACTTTAATCTATATTTATTGCCTCATAGTGATCATGTTGTAGTTTAATTATATTATGACTGCTCCAGTCTGTATATTGCAATTTGCCCAGATATTGATATACATATAATTATAAGGCTATTAAACGAACATAAATACAGTAATTAATAATGATATAATACTTGTGTGGTTTCATTGAAATTGTTTTGTTTTCCTTTTATATGTGCTTATACTTCATTTATCACTCATAGCTAGAAAAATATTTTTCTATTGTGTATTCTTGAGTGTAAAGTATTACATTGTCTTGTTGGGTAGCTTTAGTAGGAGGAAGTATGGTTTTATGGTAAAAAGGGAATTGTAAGTATATACAACATAACAAAGTGTGTTTGAATGAAGCAGTGGAAAGGTATTTATTGTAATGAACTAACTCTGTACAATAGGCCCATATATCTAGTAATAATTTTGACAAATCAACTTGAAGGTAATAAGAAATTGTCAGTTTAATTAATCATTTAACATATAACTATTTTGACTGTCTTTATAAATTATTGGCACATGTTATAATGGTCAATTGATGGACATTAAATTCTCAAGCATTAAAAAAAGCTAATTCCCACTCTGTGTTCACAGATTCAGTTTGCTACTCTGTACTCCAGAACATTGAAAAACACTGAGAACTAAAAAAATACAGTCCACACTATGAGTGTATTTTTTTAAGTTGGGTAAAATACTAGCTTCTGATTGCGCTGACTCAGTTTATTATTGTGTTCTAAACCATTTAATTGTGTTGTAAATCATCCCATGCATCCAACAGTGACACAATCAAATGAACAAATCATATAAACCAATCAATAGACAGGCAATGCTGCATAATTTCAATTACCAGTGCGTATTCAGCTTAATATCGACATAACATGATGAAGCTCTCGATTTACGATATAGCGTCAAGTCACGATCGCAAAATAATTCAACAATCGATAATGATTTTATTGTTTAGAACAACCTTGAAAAGTAGGAGAATACGCATTTAAAACTAGACATCATTCTCAGCCTGTTCTTGTCACTATTTAATCCCTTCTCGTGACGTGTAGAACACACATTCTAAGGACCATGTTTGGTGGTCCTCCAAATATTATGTATTAATAGTTAGATGGGCCTATTGTACTGTGTGTGCAACCGAATTTCTAGTACTGAGTTGTACGTTTTATAAAGTTTATATTATTTTTAATTGGAGTTCTGGTTGTGTAGAGTTTCGGTTCATCGCCGTCGTCCGTGCTGAGCTCGTTGTCGACGTTCCGCTCGCGGCCGTTTGCGGACATCACGTACAACCCCACGCCTGACGTTAACGAAGTGTATCCGGGACTGTATGTTGGAGATGCGTACGTATCATTCGTCCTTGGACGTACTTATCAGTTTCATCATTTTGTTTTTGCTGCTCTAATCTCACACAGGGATCGACCCAACATAAATATCCATGATGCAGAATGATTTGGCTTAAAATTTACGACCGGCTGCTTCTTTGACGTACGGTTTAACAATGATTTATTAACATAGATACTTTATACGCTCGCAAATATGCATTATTAATCAATAAATTTATAGTTTAGTATAGACCCTACCCACCAGAATACCCAGTGCATATTCTGAAGGTGTAATATAATAGGTGGGAATAAAAAGTTACTAATAATTAAATGTGCTACGGTAGTAGCGTTGTACTACAGCTAGTAACTTATATTAGTAGAATATTTTATTTCTATTCATTATTAACTTGGTATTTATCATTCCAATACAGTCGCCTAGTTGTTTCACTAAAAAAAAGTGAAATACGATAACTCTATTGTAACTGTATATTGTTTCGACATGCGTTCCGGAAACATAATACAACGTTTACATTGCGTATGGATACAATGTTCTTATGTAATGAAATATTCTATAGAGTCGCAGCCAAGGACAAAGCATTTTTAAGAAGAATGGGCATCAATTACGTGCTAAACACGGCTGAAGGCAAGCGGTACACGCAAGTGGACACAGATCATCTGTACTACAGGGACTGCCCAGGCCTGCGATACAAGGGCTTCCAGCTGATGGATCTTCCAACCACGGACATATCGAAATACTTTCACATCGCTGCCAATTTCATCGACGAGGGAATTTCCAGTGGAGGTATGATCTGTTTTTATGGCATAGGCTCGATAAATGTAAAAGCGTTTTTTTTTTTTCAGAGTAAGGTATCATCATCGCCTATAAACATAACGTTTGATAAGATTAGCTGCCCATCATCTAGCCCTAGGTAAAGATGTGCCGATTGCTGATTCGGTAATCTGTTTTATCGAAAATTTCCCGCCAGCAAAATGAATATTTACTTCAAAACCAGTTTTCTAAATAAAACAGATCCCCGTGGTCCTACCTGCCTTGGTCGAGTTAATATTTTTTTAATAGACTAGACTAGCTTCACCAAGGCTCTAGGACTTTATCTCAGTTGCTATGCAATTCCGTTAATGTTATATACTTATAGATTTACCGGGCGGACTAAATTAACCGTGTATTTTTAGTTCGCCAAGCTGGTCAAGACCACGCAGCCGACGACCGTTTCAGATTATTTTTCTTTAGAGTTTAAAGTATCATTACACGAGCCCATTGAGCAGTTACGCTCACGTGTTAGTGTTTTAGGTGCCAAAGCTGCTACGTGTGCCATTTAAATTATTAATCTTTCATGTAGTGTGTATTTATGGGATCAGTCAATTTGTAAAAAAAAGACTAATGTCTTTAAATTGACTCTGCAAAAGAGTTATTTATTACAGTATAATATATTGGCTGCACCTGTAGGGTCGACACGATAGATTATTATTGACTTTCCACAGACTAGTATTATTTTTTACTACTATTGCCTCGATGGCACAGTTTCACTACGGTACGATTACAACGCCGAGGTCTAAGGTTCGAATCCCGGGTCGTATAAAGTGATATTGGTTTTTTATTAATTATCAGCCAGGAGGTACAAATTTGTGTCCGATATAGTGATAGGGCTACCCCCTATCACATCCTGGAAAGAAACACACAAGGTGAAATGTGGTTGTCTTAGTAGCATATCTGCCTACCCATTCTAGAAAAAAGGCGTGAGTTTATGTATATATGTAGTACTAGCTTCTGCCCGCTAACTTCGTCTGCGTGATTAACTTTGTTTAAAAAAATATACATGTATACATTATTTGGTATTTCTCATTCCGTTCCGTCCCGTCCCGTTATATCCCGCCCGTCCTATCTCATTCTCACTCAAGGTATGTAATCCACGCCCATCGCATCCCTTTGAGTATAAAAAGTAACAAATATATCGGATTTCCGTCCTTATCCCACGGGAACACTTAATTTATCTGGATAAAATGTAGCCTAAGTGTTAATCCAGTGTTAATATGGGAAATATTAGTTTTCTCATTTATCTTCCATAATACAAAGAAACACCCTGTATGTAAATAAGACATTTACCAGTTTTTAAGATGGACTTGTACCTATATAACTGTGAAACCGCATCTCATTGCGTGCGGTAGTTTTTGAATAATGTGCAAGGAAACAAAAATAAACATCCTGTATGCAAATGCAACATATACCAGTTTTTAAGTTGAACCTGCAGCAATATAACTGTGAAAACCGCATCTCATTTGGTGCGGTAGTTTATGAGTAATGTGCAAGCAAACAAAAAGAAACACCCTGTATGCAAATACAACATATACCAGTTTTTAAGTTGAACCTGCAGCAATACAACTGTGAAAACAGCATCTCATTTGGTGCAGAAGTTTTTGCGTGATGCGCAAGCAAACATACAGACAGACAGACAGACAGACAAAAATTCTAAAAAAAAAAGTTTTGGATTCTGTTGCTGTTATAAAGACCCCCCGCGTTGAAATTTCTTGAATATCTTCCATGTACAGACATCGACCATTTACATTTTTATTATATGTATAGATTATTTTTCGCCTTTCGGCACAGTTACGCCGATCAGCTCAACCATTTTCTCAAAGTTTGTTTGAAAGCATTAGGTGATAGAAAAACCGGAATAAGCACTATGGCGTACGAAATAACATGAGTATATTGATGTGGTACAGGTCGCGTGCTGGTGCACTGCCTGATGGGCGTGTCTCGCTCGGCGACGTGCGCGCTGGCCTTCCTCATGATCAAGCGCGGCATGTCGCTGACCGAGGCGCTGGGCACGGTGCGCGCGCGCCGCGACATCCATCCCAACGAGGGCTTCCTGCGCCAGCTGCAGCTGCTCGACCGCGAGCTGCGCGCCGCGCGCCTGCGCTGACCCCACACCCCCGCGCACCACCACCCCGCGCTCCACACACACGCCTCCACCTCCCACACGCAGTCCCTCTACCAATACCCCTTCCAATTCGGCTACGGACGACGAGTGCGCAGCCTCGACAGAGCCCACTCCTACCGTTACTGAACCCCTACCCCAAATATTTTAAACATTTTAATACAGATCAATTTACGTGCTGTCTTCGATTTTAACGATTGCCAAGTTGCAAGTGTTCGACGTGTGTGAGCGCCATTTGGAGTTATTTGTATTTGTTTAAAATATTGTTATATTGTTAGATGATATCTTTTCTCCTGCCATAT
Source organism: Deilephila elpenor (assembly GCA_949752805.1). Taxonomy (NCBI): domain Eukaryota; kingdom Metazoa; phylum Arthropoda; class Insecta; order Lepidoptera; family Sphingidae; genus Deilephila; species Deilephila elpenor. Next base: position 4,913,955 of record OX457096.1, on the reverse strand, counting down.
TGTTGTGGAGCCGATGGCGAGTACGGACGCTGGTGTTTATATTGTCTTATAATAATGTAACCGTTTTCGAAACTGAATATAAAATGTATAACATTTAAAACTGTATAGGTATTTTAAAAAGTTTTAGGGTTTAAATATAAACAATCATTCGCTACGAATAACAATTATAATGCTGTTATATTTAATAATAGTTATCAGAGTCTTGTAACGTAAGTATAAATGGTATAAGTTATTTAATTAATGAATCACCACAATTATTGTTAAACAATAGCTAGTGTTTCTGTGATCATATTTTGTCTACGAACGAAATGTTAGATGATAAATTATATAATTTAGTTTACATTCGCGCGTGCCATTAAGTTTCCTTGTAACAAAGATGTTATTACTCGTGAATATGTGTACATTTGGTAACATAGATTAAGAACTATTGTTAGGTCCAACGTACGTTTCGAACTTAACGTTTAATCGATGTGTATTTAACTAAAGTACAATTATGTAGCCTTACCATGATGTGATGATTGTCATGTAACATGTTGATGCAATAACGCCGATGTTATCGGCCGAGCTGTGTCTGTGGTTGATAAGTGTTAAGTTTTCTTCAAGACTGGCAATGAATGCGTTGCGCGATGGCTTATTCAAAGTAGTGTTATTTAGCTTAGCATCTGTGTCATTACCTTGCAGCAGGTTACAGTGTGTGAGCACATTGTCACACATCACACATTGTGCGGGCGCGACTCGCACTAGTTACCACTTGCCAACACTAGTGACATTTGGCTGCACATCTATGTCACTATCAAATATCTATTTTTAATTCTAACTTTCGATGTGTTCTAGGCCATTTTAATGTAATAATGAAATTAATATAATTATTTTTTGGAATGATGTATTAAAATGTATGTTTAGTTGATACTTGTAATGTTTCGATTGCGACGTGGAACGTGACTGTTGAACTAGTCGCCGTTTATAAGTGCAAATGTTTATAAATGTGATGCACCAAAGAAATCAAATGTGATATGGAATGTGAAGAAAGATTGAATTATATATTTTTTTATGTAATACCACTCAAAGTTATTTTGGCATAAAATAGTAGCCTTGCTAGAAACTGTTATGTAGTTTATCCATTGTAATGGTTGGTGAAGCGACTACCATTGTACCTACAATATTATTTAACTAATTACTTAGAAACTACGCGATATAACGTAAATAATTATTACATTCGTAATTTAAATGTTAACTTAATTTTGTAACATAATAACATTTAAGAAATAATACTATGAAACCAAGTACAAAAACTCGCATGAGATTGCTGTTGCTAGTTATATATGGAGTATTTTCTTAAATGTTGGATTCATGGTGTTGTTTATTAAAAGGTGATAATGTACCTGCTATTCAGATTTAATACTATACAACTAACTTTATTTGGTATGACCAAAGCAACTGTTTTATTAGAAGAAAGAGATAATCATCAATATTGATAGAAGTATAAGAAATTTAAAAATATTTTAACATGCCCTACAGAACACAGTTTAAAATAGGTGATTTTAAACTCTTGGTTATTCAGTGTTGATTATCTCAAGCATACGAAATGGTTATTTACATGAAATAAAATTATTTAATTACAAACATTGCTTTTTATTGGATTGTGACTACTGAGTACCATAACTACATGTGGTCAACAGTGATCCTTAGTTATAATTTACGTTTCCATTTTAAAATAATAAAGTCTTAGAAAGGAACAAGCTTACCATAATTTAATTTAGAGTTATAGTTTTAATTAATACATATTTTCCATGTAAATATATTCCTTGCTTCCAGGTTTCACCTAATTACTTAATGCGCACCTCTTTTGCATGATCAATAACTTTGATAACAGGTTTGTTTATGAGCAATACGTCATTTTGTGGGGTGTACCACTTTTTCTTTAGTATATCACAAAATCATGTGTCATTTTTTTTCCTTTAGATATCACAGTTATTTGATATTTCCCAACATTCATCAACAGCTTCCACAGGGATATACATGGGTAAACAGTGAAGTACAGAATACTTATAGAAATAATTTCTGTATTCTGAAGGCTTAACCAGCCACTATTGGTTGCAACTGGAAAATAAAAGTAATAAATCTTTATTACCCAAGTTCTTATCTTACAATGAGCTTTAGATCCATTACAGATGTGAAGCAGGGTCAATTTTTATATATTAATGATGAATTATGGTCATTGTAACATATAACCAGACTGGACTCTATTATTCAGCTTCATGTTCTGCGTTTCATGAAGATTATTATAGTTAGCTCTTACATATCCACTGGTCAGCATATTTATATGTAGGTAACTCTTAAAACAAAGAGGGCCTTTTTGTAGGTGGTCTGCATCCTGATGACTTTTGGTGATGCATCCAGCATGTATGTAAGAAGTGCTTACATATTCAGTACATAAAACAACCCTTTTATATTTTCATGGTAACTAGTAAAGAAAAAAATAAAACAAAATAAGCAACAATTGACTGCAACAAATTGTGCATACAAATTAGAAGTTTATAAGACTTATAATTTTAAACTTATTAGAAATATGCCATATAATAAAACACACTGGGAAGATTTTACAACTAAACATTTTATTAACAATTTTACATTTAAATGCTACTAAATATTTACGGATTATTTATAAGAAGGGTCTATTCATTTCGGTTTTCTTTGCCTTCTTGTCTCGAGCTCTCGGGAACCAACGATGCTCTGTGGTTAGCGTTAAGGAAGATAATTGCTTACGTGAAATCTCAGGTTCCATTTCTTTAAAAACTCTCTTTACTTCTTCAATATCTGTCATTCTTAAAACTGAGTTGTCTTCCTTAATTTCTTCAGGAATTGGTCTTGAATATTCATAAGGGAAGGTCTCATCCCTGTGAAGAGCAACTATTGTGGATCCATTGTCTGTTATAACAATTTTGTTATACAATCTTGTAATTAAATGTGCCGGCCTAAAAGCCATAGCACGATTCATGTATAACATTTTTTAAATTAATAAGAAAACAATATTACTTAAATACCAATTTACCAAATTCTAACCTCAAAATTTGAGGCTCAAATCATCAGAATATTAAATGTCAACAATCACTTGTCTTTGTTTTTTTTTTAATACAAAAAAGGCGGATAATTGTCTTTGGTTAATCCAGTGTTACCAACAACCACAGACCAAAGATCCACTGACTTTTTTCCCCCTGTTCTATCATCTAAACTTGCCGCAATTACTGGAAAAACCTCATGATATATATATTTCTTAAAACAATATGTTGTATTTTTAATATATATAATTATAGTATCTTAGCAAACTTCACTTTTAATTTATACTTTTGTAATGTCCTTGTTAGAGCTATGCTCAGTGATGACATTCCTATGACTGAAGAGAAAGGAGAGAGAGAAAAAAATCCATCCACTTATTTACTCCTTAAATTTGGGGATAGATCCCTTAATTGGGAACCCTATGGCAACCATAAACAAACTTTTATTTGTTCCATAAGTTATCGGCTAAGGTCACAAACTAAGCTGCCAAATCTGATTGACCATAGATAACTTAGAAATAATCGACTAATATTTATTTAAAATTTGAAATATTTAATAATTATAAACTTAGGAAAATTATTATAAAATAATTCCTTATTATTTAGATATTCCAAATTCCAATGTAGCTTTTATGTAAATGGAAACATACATTGCCTACTTTATTTTGTTTGTAGTACCTACCTACATCGGCTACATCCCTAAACAATGTTAACTGTCAACTCTGCCGTCAGGCGTCAATAAAATCGCTTTGTTTGTGTAATCATAAAACCAATTCTCTATTTCTAGTTGATGTTTTTACGTATTAATGGAATTCCCAGCTCCCCCATCGAATACATCAGATAGCAATGAATACTCAGGAGGAGCAAAATCACCGTTTCAGAATTCACGAGATGACAGCAAACGTCGCAGGTAGGTATCGAATAAGATTTAGCTTAGTTGTATTATCAATTAAAATTTCCTAACAATTGGCGCGGTTTCCAGTTCTTCAAGGTCCATAAAGCGGAGGCGTTTCGATGATGAACTGGTGGAATACAGTCTGGGTCTTCCGGGAGCGTCCCTTGGCAAAGGCGAAAAACGCATCCGGACACAGTCGTACCCAAGTCAGTCGGTTGAGTTTCCCGTGACAACGACCGCTCCGCCAACACCCGTCCACCCGCCGCCGGAACGCCGCCGGCTTTCCAGCAAGGTGGCTGGGAAGAAGTCACGCCGCAGACGCCCACTCAGTCAGCTATCAACTAAAGACTTGGGTAGATGGAAACCTACTGATGATTTAGCACTTATCAGTGGAGTGACTCAAGTATGTATCATCTTATCCTACTATGGGGTATGATCAAAAAATTTCACCCACATAATGTTTGTCTGAGCCTTGACTGTTCTACTTATGAATATAATAATTTACATCTAAAAACAAAGCGCAATTCATCTTTTATAGACTAGTGACCTACGTGCAGTCCACCGTGCAGTGAAGTTCTCATGCCGTTTCACTCTCAGCGAGGTGCATGCACGATGGCTAGCCCTCCTGTATAACACGGAAATATCAAGAGTTGCACTAGCAGCTATGCGCAACCTACACCCTGATATTATAGACACTATGCAGCAGGGTGCTTTATTTTCTGCTCTTGAGGAGGAATTAATAAGCAGTGTTCCTTTGGTGAGTTTGTTTTTCGTAGTGTTAAAGAACAATCCATTTCAGGATTCATTTATCAAACAATTTTAATATCTTGATAAAGAATCATCAGTGTATTAGTAAATTCATGAAATGTGATAGTGGCTTGAATGCAAGGCCTGATGAGAAACTTAGCTGCTGTTTGTTTCTAAACTTGGAAAGTGGCCTGAGTTGCATGGACCATTCACATGTGAATAGTGGATAAGAATGAATGAATTTCAAAAAGAAAAAATATTTTTACTTATAAAAATATTCATTTTTGCAGACACCTACTCCAAAAATTGATGTTTTCCAAGATTTAATGGAACAAAATCCACATGCGTTCTTTATTACAAGAACACCTAAAATTCTGATGAGGCACTGGTACAAATTAAAGCAGTATCAACTATTACCTGGTCAACTCAGGCATGATCAAGTCAAGAGTAAGTTTATCATTTCACTATTCCTTAACTGTTCATTAAATTAATGGTACACAAGTCACAGCATGGGTGAAAGGGAAATATTTATTTCTGTGATTCAATATTTTAAAATTAAATATCTTTATGTTTCTTTAATACTGTCATCATTCTTATTATACTGCATCACTTTTATATAAAAAACATATAATGAATTGCTATATTGCTAAATTCATAAATAAATAAATATGATTATTTTCAGATGATGCAGTCACATCATTTTCTGAGGCTGAAGAAGCCATGAATGATAATGAATTGCCAGACTATAATGAGGATGAAATTGACATGGAGATGCATTACGCTGACAGGTAAATGACGCATATTACTATTTATATGTTGGATTCTTATTGTTTTAACTTTCCACTTTCATCATGGGTTCTAGTCAAGAATCGGGTTGAAGGATAAACATTATTTTATGTCCCCAAGCCAATAATCACACCTATTAATTAAGAATTATATGCATTCCCTGTAAATGTGTAAATGTGAAATTTATGCGAGGCTTTTTGCCTCTTTAGTTCATTGTTTTGTCACCCGCTTTATTAAGTAAGGAAGTGGACAATAATTTATTTCCAAACCCTCCTATTAATTTAACTTTTTGATTGATTTCGTTGCGGGTTAAAGACAAGTTAGACATTCCCGGAGACGCGCTGAGCTTCAATGCTCAGTGTCATTAAAATGCGTGCCACTGTTGATCCTGGCTTACAGGAGTTGCAGTGGCGGGTATGAGGGCGGGACAGTCTCCAAAAAAATTCCCTGTCTAGGCGATTAAAGGTGTTATCAGTATCGCTGGGCACTAGCAGAAAGCAACTCCGAAACAAATAATTAATGAAAAGTAATCATTAAACTACTAAGCTTTTGAAAAACCAATTGAACTCCGTAAATATTTTTAAAAACATGGTGTTTTTAGGGTAGCAAAGAAAGATGTACGCCTGTTGGAAAAGGCAGTGAATCGTTACCAGATCCTAGTGCAGTCGGTGGTTGGTGGTAATATTGAGATGGATAAGAACACTCTCGCTGTGTTAAGAGGTCGACTGGTGCGCTACCTCATGCGCTCCAGAGAGGTAAGACATTTAAGTATACTTTGCCCGTCATCCAACTACATCTGGGTATATCAAGACTGCGACCGAAAACGAAGCCAGGTGGTAGTATTAGTGACTTCAGCCACAATGCAACTAAAAATTTCACAACAAAAATCGACAACTTTTTTTTTTGGTAATTTTTTACGTATGGTCTTATTTGGCTGCTAAATACATAATTTTCCTAAAATAGTGATGTACACCTTTTTATTTTTTAGGACGCAATGGTACGTTAGGGTTTAAATTATTATTTTCGCAATAACTAGGTATTTACACCCCAAAACAAAATGATTTTTAAAAAATTGCAAAAAAATGTCGCTTATTTTGCGAAATTTTTATTTGCATTGTGTCTGTAACCACTAAAACTACCATCCGGCTTCGTATATTTATTTATATTATTTATTTATATACCCGGTATGTTTATTTTCCTCTTGTGTTTTGTTGTCATTGTTACATGGCAGGTGTGTTGTTATGTGGGGTGTATCCAGCAAAGGTATGGACCCTCGCTATTTGAGACGTAGGTGTTCCAACTATGTTAGGTCAGCTCCATTAGTTTTTCTGTTTTATGCATCACTCATCTCATGATAATACTTTAGCAGAGAGCCCTGACCAAGAGGGTTTCATGTTTTTGACGATACGGTAATGCTCTTTATAAAGTATTTTTCGTAACAAATCTCTTTTTTGTTCACTTGCTCTCCGTTATATTGTCATGAATGCTATGGAACTGGATATTTTATAACGCGGAGAATAACTGAGATGAGGCGAGCCGCTATAAGACAGGGCGAAAAGTTATGGTCGCTTGGGTAAGCGGTTAAGAATAGGGTTATCCTGCCCTTAAAGGTAGACAAGAGCTTATAATAAAATAAAAAATAAATACACCCAACCATTACACACTTAGTCCTGACCCCACACTAAGATTGAGTCGTGGGTATCAGAAACTATGCGAGAATTTCGGTCTAACAAAACAATCAGACGCGAAACAAATTAGTTTCAAATTTTTGCACAATATGTGGTACATTTGTATTTCCTTCGTTTTCGGCTCTCGGCTCTTTAATAATTTGAACGGTACACTATGATGTTCGTGGTAATCGGCCATCCGGATGAAGACCGCCATACACGAATGTTTAAGGAGATTGTCGTCTGTCGCAGCTTTAATTATATCTTGACCACACTGCGCTTAAAATGCATGAATATTACTTAATTTGTGGCGGTTTTGGTGTTGATTCTTGACCCGATAAGGTTCGGTATAGTGCGAATAAAATGACTATAACATAGAAATTCTTATAAATCTCTGATCTTATACATTTTTGTACTTGGTTACTCTGTATTATAATATGTAATATCTCGCTGCTAGTAAAGTTCCTAGTGAATGGTGCTACTTATTGATTGTTTATATGCTATGAAAAGGGCTCATTCTTAGTGGTATTATGTTTTGTCTACCTATTGTGAGTTAATATGCATAAAAATGATTGTTGCTACGAAGTGGATATTATTGACAAGTGGATTTATGCTTTTATTTATTTTTCTACAATAATTATTATTATTAATATAAATGTATTTTTATTCTAATGTTTCATTGTTTTAAATTTACTTGGGCTGTTGTGTTTTATTTGTGAAATTAGTTACGGTTCATGTGTGGTTCATGTTTTCACACATTAATAACAATGTCCGACGCTAGATGGCAATATTGTAAAACGTTATATTATTTCAAAAATATATCGCGTCTGGTTTGTTAACAATTTTCTCAATAGATTTATAGTGTTGTTATTGCTATTTTAATTTATTTCGATATATTTAATTAATAATAAAAATTAAAATATAATTTCGAGCAGGCCTTCTCATTGGCCATCTTTTAAGATTTTTTCATTTGGTGCGTAAGTGATGTGGTTTATATTCTCAAATAATGGTTGCGTGTTCGCATTTGATACAAATCAGTGATTGGTTTCCCGCCTTTCTATCCCGCCTGGCTATTCTCAGAGGGTATGCACATATTCTCCAAGTAATAAATAATGGTAGTTATTGATTTGGCTTACGACGCGCTAGCTGTACAACAGTTAGAATTTTACAAAAATCAACTGCCATGTATTTATTTCAATAGCGCAAATTTCAACATGTTACCCAAATGTGCAGGCATTTGATGGAAAAATACGAAAAGGTTTTATTCGTCGTGTCGTTAATAAATTAAACTCAAATTCGATTTGGATCGTAATAGCCATGTTAACCTACCTACTTACATATTCATCGACCTCCCATAACATAATATAATTTGACGTACTCATCGGCACGTGTACAAACACATGGATTAACATTCAAATTGATTAAAATATCGGGCGGTATATTTACGTTTTTCTATTTAAAAAACTCATTTTTTATATTTTGTAAAATTAATAGGCTGCGTGGGATACTGTTGCTTAATGCTTTTGAAAAGAGAAAATCACGCGATAAGGATATTTATATTTTATTGGAATCTTGACACCTATTCTTAGATTTTGCAAACTTTCCAAACCGACATGAGCTAATGTCAATTTGTATGATGTTGCCATATTAAAATTGTAAGAGTTGTAATGTCCTCAGCTTTTTAGGATAAATATTTTAATTCGTTATAAATATAAATAGATTTAATTGTATTAGCAATTATTCCTATTTTACATAGTTTTATGAGCAACATATATAAAGCATACAATCTTGCTAATCCTACGAATTTTATTCCTGACTAAAACTCTTGATACCAATGTTAAATCACAAGAAATATAAGCTGACCATACGATTTTTTTCGTATAGCTTTGATCCGATATTATCGTTCGGAAATGTTCGAATTATCTGGTCCTTTGGCAAATTACTAATTTTGTATAAAAAATGGCAACTCAGAAAATGACAGTTCACTTCGTTTGATTAAACTACTGTAAAATGTAATTATAAATCTTACAAAGAGGTCACCACTGAGCTAGATCTTTGACTTTCCTTATTAATAAATAATTTATTGGCTTTGAACAACAACAATATTATACAGTCGATTACTTTGTAACTTTACCACTGATGTATTATGTATAAATTACCTGTGATGATGTAAATATTACCTATGTTTATACAGGAAAATTGTTTAGCATGGGAATACCTGGTAAGAATTTATGTAGATAACAATAATATAGCCTACATAGCCTCGTCAGTCGGTCTTTTTGTTTATTGATTCGATTCATAAAGAAACAAATAGGTTATCTGATGATTAATGATTGCCACCAAAATAAAATAATGCTGCTGGCTTGAAAATCCATAGCTATGGAAAATTGGGGTGGAAGTAAGAATTGTTGGACTTCATCGATGTAGTGTCAATTGAATGATTTATTATGGGATTGACATAGTACAAATGTGAATTAAGAAATATTTCATAAGAATGGCTTATATAGTAGTCCGGGAGCCAGCGACAGATTCTCATGACCAAGTTCCTCTCAAGCGGTAATTAGTAAAATGCATCAGAGTATAGTATTATGAAGCCTCGTGAACGTCAGCTGGCACTCGGTTGGGAGGATGAGCGGTTGTAGCCTTCCACGCACGATGAAAAAAAAAATACATTCACTCATTTCCTCTCAGCTAAAAATTTGTCAAATTGTAGCTTATCTAATATCTCAACGAAAAAAAATAATCAGCTGGTTCCAACATAGTGTATTGTACGTCAGCTGGTGTCTCGAACATAAATTTTTATTTTTTATTTTCAGTGATTTCCTCTCAAACAAAAATTTACCTGATGATAGCTTATATGTAACTGTGGATAAATATATAGGTCAGCTGGCTGTATCTTGGTGGAAAAACCGTCAGCTGATACTTTGAAAGTTATTACATAGGAGTTAGACAGGAGCATCTACAGTCAATTTAAATGCATCAGCTGACTAGCTTTTCCTCGACTTATTGCTAGCTGATTTTTTTTATTTATCGCATCAGTATATTAACAATCAGCTCACAAATTTTCATCTGGGAGGAAATGACGCATCTTTAATTATTCGACATAGCGCTGCTTCAATATGAGATTTGAGTTGAAATAAATATTCCGTATCAATGTTTTTGAAACGAATAAGTATGTAATCAAATGATATTAGATATATTTAAATAATTAAATAAACAATTAGCTTAGTATAAATTAACGAGTTACTCGATAAATAATATTTATTATATAAACGTGATGAAAAATGACAATGAGAATAACAATGTGATTTATTCATTTTCGTTTTCGCTCTGGCTTGAGTCACTTTCTTCTCTTTCCGATTCATCGTCAGAGTCGCTGTCAGAGCTGTCTGCTGTTATGTCTTCATTGTCATCACCTGTACAAAAATTTAAAAAAATATTAGGATGCGTATTTTAGCATAACATAATCAAAATGATAAAAAAAGTTACCTTTTTCAGGCTGAATAGTGATTTCATTAATCGATGATGGTAACTGACTTCCAGAAAACCAGATGAATTCATACTTGTTATCGATTTCTGCCCAACCATAATCTACAGGATCATCAGAAGTTGGAACCTTCAGGTGTGCATGTGACCAAATTTGAGCAATGTAACATGCTCTTAAAAATTGCTGATATAGCTCTGATCTGAATGGTGGTAAAGAAGAGCCATCAATATTTTTGATAACTTGAAAGTTTCAGTATCCAAAAATTTATATGTTTTTTCAAACGACGCTACTCTTGCCTCATTGATCTTTTTTAGACGATTAAATCCATACATATGGCAAACAAACTCTTCTATCTTCTCAAAAATATTTTCTCTATTTTCTGATGGTTTTGACATTTGGATGAAACACTCGATGAAACTTTTCAATTTAGCCATTATTGAAAAAGGACGCTTTTTTCCTTTTCGAAAAAAGGCCGGGTTAAAATCACACCCTGTGAACGCGTGAAATGCCGCGAGTGCTGCGCTCAAATCAGATCCTAAAGCTTCATATAATTGAGTAACTTTGATAAATCTTTGATTTTTTGAGATTTTCCCTTATCTATGGAATGTAGCTAAAAAGTACTTGCCAATAGTTGCAACTTCTGAACCCTGCGAACGGTTATTTTCAGTAGATGCTCCTGCCTAACTCCTATGTAATAACTTTCAAAGTATCAGCTGACGGTTTTTCCACCAAGATACAGCCAGCTGACCTATATATTTATCCACAGTTACATATAAGCTATCATCAGGTAAATTTTTGTTTGAGAGGAAATCAATGAAAATAAAAAATAAAAATTCATGTTCGAGACACCAGCTGACGTACAATACACTATGTTGGAACCAGCTGATTATTTTTTTTCGTTGAGATATTAGATAAGCTACAATTTGACAATTTTTTAGCTGGGAGGAAATGAGTGAATGTATTTTTTTTTTCTTCGTGCGTGGGAGGCTACAACCGCTCATCCCCCCAACCGAGTGCCAGCTGACGTTCACGAGGCTTTATAATACTATACTCTGATGCGTCTCACGAATTATCTCTTGAGAGGAAATAATTGACCAAATTTGCACCTGGCTCACGGACTATAGGTATTGATCTAAAATTTGTATACGTCATGTATCTACTTGCTTCTGTGGAATACTGAAAGCTAAAGTAAATGTAACAATTAAACCATATTACCTTTTCTGGCAATGATATATTTTTCAATATCATAACGAATATAAGAGGAAACACATTTTTGATTTAACAAATTCTTTTTGATTTAAACAAGATATTTTATTTCGCACAATTGCGCGTACTTGCCTTGTTAGTTGTTACAATAGACAAGATTTTTGTACACTGATAGCGTCGGTAATTAAATCTGTGGGAGAGTGCATGACGTCAAATGAATACCATTATCATATTTTTTATACAAATGTAAGTGTACTAGTGTCAAGGTTACTGATTGACAACTTTACTTACTGAAAAATGCTAAGACTGAATTACAGCATAACATAGTGTTATCAAATCTTCAGGAACAGGAGGGGAGATAAATTGTAAACTCAACTTTTCCGTCACACTAATCTCCATCGTCGTATTTTTATCGCAATAATTATTTTTATATCAACTCAGTAAGGTATCTCTACGCGTGATAACATAGAAATAGCATTCAGCCTTTATTTTTATTTTACTTTTTTTAATGTAATTGTGTTACATTCGTTGTCAATATCGTCCGGACAACGCAAGGACAACAAACTAATGTAGGTATTGGTGCCAACCCTTGACACACGCTTCAAGGACGGAGCGTGCCGCTAATGACACGGTCACAACTCGACACGACTCAGGGCTGTGGTGACCCGGAAAAATATCTATACATTCCACTATCAGACCCCATACATCAGAATATTGATTGCCCTCGATTGAAAACATTGTGACACTCAGGCCGCTTCATGAGCGTGCAGCAAGCTCTACACTGCGTATCTTATCCGACGGCAGCTTGCCTTGCATCTTATCGAAATTCCTATCATCCTTTATCGTTGCACCTTAGTTAGATTGTTTTTAATCCGCGCGCTCACTGATAGCTGTTGATAGTGTTAAAACGGGCGCTTATTTTCATTGCGACATTTTTTAATATTCATCGTCGTTCATGTGTATATTTTGTCACTTTACAATCTTTCTTCTGCTTCACTCCTTACTAGGGAGTGGTAAGTACTTGTCATTTAAAAAATCACATTACTATCGTCTCGTCCGTATTGTTAGAAGCAAGCGCTCCATTTCAATCCAATTTAAATCATTTCTTCACAGGTCGCCAAACTGTGCCGCGTGGAGATTAGGCCCGGACGTGTTATAATTTAACACACTAGGCCAAGGACAGATCGTGGCTCAAAACGGGATTATACTAATTACACCACAAGACCTTCTGATCCCAAAACAATTAACGCTCTCACTCGGGCAGAAGCTCTGCTCTGAATGGACTGGCTTACGAAAACCTTCCAAAAATTCAGATTGGTTTTGCCATTGTAACAATTCCGGCATCTGGCTGCTCAAGTCACATAATTTCGAGTTAATAATTGAGCTGTACGGTGGTTCCAGCACAATGTTTTGGGATCTGTTGAACGATAATGTGCTCGTGTTTACACAACATTCGCTTTAAACAAACCCATTGTTTTGGCATTACAAGTGAAATCGATATGCAAAACAAGTTATCAATTGATGATGGTATGAAATATTCTTCGTCCCTCTGGAGCAATGTCGGTTAATCTGTTGAAGCTATTGATTTTTTTGTAAAACTTTATATATTATGTTCAATTCAATTCGTCAGGACTTCTACTATTCAGTTTAGTAAGGTAAAGTTTTATTCATTTTAATATTTTTATTTTGATCATCAATAGTGTTAGAACTTATTTTATTATTATACCTTTGGGTATTGGTTTTCGTGCACTGATGTCTAGTGTATGTTTTCACCTAACGTAATGGACATGCTCTCTCCACGTAACCGATTAGTGTTCGATCAGTAGGTGTCTACATCTTTGTTTTCTTCTTCTTTCGGTCAGTCTTTCTCTATTTTTCCTATTAATTTAATTATCTCCTTGTCTTCTAATCCCATTTTGTTTTGTTTACTAAGGCTCGTTTATTACGGATATTTTTCCTTATTGTCCCATGGTCGCCGAAACTTACAGAAGGTCCTAATTTGTGCATGAATTGACAGTTGTTATTCCGTATGCTATTTTAAGAGACATATAATTAAATAACAATGTATTTGTTGTTTAAACGCACATTTTCCGCAACAATAAGGAAGCAATTACGACATTTATAATCTAGGTAGTTACATAATATCATTTTGAAAATAAATGTGCCATTGAACTTCGCTCTTAATTCTCCGGATTATCTTTAAAGTTTTAATATATTTAAAAAAATATTTTCTTAACTTATGCAATGTTCTTAGTAGGTGGTTAAAATAGTTATTATCTTCATGTTACAACTAGCGGCCCGGCCCGGTTTCATTAACAACAAATGTCACTTCTCAAGAACTAAAAATGTCGTATCGTGGTGCACTCACGGTTTTGATATTTTAGTTATTCCAATAACTCGCCATATATGTATCTATCTATAAAACTTCATAACAATTATAAAATTGAGGATATCCTCCTATTATAGTGAGGTCGTTGTATTGAAAATACCAAGCGTATTGTACTAATAAACGACGATTTAAGTGTGGTGTTTCTAAACTATTTTGTATAGATGGCAGTAAGAACATTATTTCGCAGTATTTGTGTTTACCTGAAGTGAGTTTTAAGTAACCGCAGATAAGGGTAGATTCATCTGGACTTCAGGTTAGATAAGAAATGTGTGTGTGTGATTTGTGTGACGACCTAATTGCAATCTGTAAAGATTTATACGTATAAAATAATTTATTTTATATATTTTTAAAGTAAAATTATCGCAAGTTTATTTCTCCGTATGATGTTTATTCCGTATCATTTATAAAGTCCCGTGCTTAAGATAGAACAATAGAAATGTTGCCTTGAATTTGGTAAATCCCGCAATTCCTTTACGGTGGCCTAAGTTCTGTTTGCCTGAAGACACGGAGAGACATTTATGCGGCCCTTACATTCTATAACTTTTTTTAGATTTTTAACTTATCATACTTAAACCACGTAATAGTGATTTGAATTTGGCAATCAGAGGTAAATGCGATTTCGTAAAATAATATCACTTTAACTAATAAACAAATGTTCATGTTTAGAGATCATTGAGCTCCTATATTTAAGCTAAAGTATAATTTGTCGACTTGGATTGGCTTTGGATCATCCAAATGACCATTGTTAGATATTGTGGTACCAGGTTAATATTTTACGTAACATGCCGTATATTTTCACAAACTAAAACTCAAGTTCGTAAATAATTAAAAGGAATGAATAGCCACGAACATTTGTACCACTTACACTTGGCTGGTATTTCACTTGAAAACAAATAGGATTTGGTAATTTAACGACACATTTTATGGTTTTATTCATCCATCAATCGTTTGTACCTACCATAATCGAAAATTGCGCAACAAGCATCATTCAAATTTTTCCATAGAATATTTTTTAATAACCCATTCCTTTGGTAATTGATTTTGTGGCGTGAAATTAATCATAATGGGCAATTGTCGTGGTAAATATAGACATGCATGAAAAAAAATCTTGAAATTTTTACCCAACCCAAAACATTATCCGCTAAATTCTAATGATTAATGAACGAAACACGTAAATACAACTTGCAACGCAAATATGTTATTGCAACTGCTATTGTAAATTCTACTTATTTGTTCATATTAATATGTATAAAAATAATTGTACATTATGTTCCCCTGGCAAACAATAGTGTTTGGTTTGAAAAAGTCTTACATGCCGATGTACGTAAACATTGCATAGTGAACGACAAATATTATTATCAGATATGAAATTACGTTCGACTCATTGATAGCATCAAGTGTTTTATAATTGCGTTTTACTGAATTATTTTTAGATTATATGTGTACATTATTCGTAATGTGTATTTTGAGATAATGGCTGTAAAGTACGGTAGGAAGGAAACATAATATCAGTACATGTATAGCTGAACTAGTGGCCCTGGGCCCCTCACTACAATTCGAAATTTAATAGAGCTCTTTTGAAATGAATAAACTAATCAAATGATTGGTCATTGTATATTTTGGTTACAATTATTAGGAGTTACAGTTCCTGTTTCAAATGTTGGTCTCATCTTACAGGTCCTTAAAATCAATGATTCATTCATCCCATTATCAGTGTAAGGCCCGAGAACTATAATAACTAGAAGAAAACATGTCGATCCGGTGTTTATATGCTGGGTGAAATAAGGACAAACAACACACATTGGTATTTAAAATGTTAGTATGATATGCGTGAATCAAATTAAATATAAAATAATAACCACAACCTCGACAGTCTACTGCTGTTATAAAATATACTTCAAATGCATGATTCGATACTTAGTCGATAATTTCTGGAGAGTTACTCTATGATCCGAAATGAAGTTCGAATGTTCAGACGTCGTACGTAAACTGTTGGAATGTGCCCAGGTACTCCACTAAAAGTTCGAATTCTCTATCGTACGTCGTAACTATAGACTAAGTTCGAAGTGAATGATAAGTGTCGTAGAGAATAATATTGATTTTAAGAAGTGGAAAACATAAACATCGCACGTCCGAACAATCAAACTTCGTTTGGGATCAAAGAGTAACCCCTGTTCTACTGTCTTGTAGTCTCGACTAATGCAAGATTTTCTGCACTTGCACTCATTTTTCATCTGTGTAATTGTGCTTCTTTAATATGTCACATAATATCTACATTAAAGTTTTTGTCCACTGAATTTTCAGCACCATCAGTTTTTCCATACTATTTCAGCTGGAAAATGAAATCTGTAAAACTTGTAACTTGACTGCATTAAAAAAAATATAGTAGATTGTTAATTCAATTAAAACAACATCAATAGACAAAATTGTATGGTGTTCTTAACAAATAGTTTTAGGTAATATGAGTCTTCTAATTCAATTCATTAACAATCCAAATGATGCTCATTCAGCTCTAATCATTCCGACGACGTGTGAATTTGCGATGAACCCGGATCAAGCAGAAGAGTAACAGTCATTTTAAAAATATGCGTAACTTAAATATTTTGTCACTTAACTGTCCACATTCGTTCACCAAATTGCTACTTTATATGAAAAAAAAAATCGTGAACATTGTAAAGTTTGTATTTAAATTTTAAATTATCACTTAAATGTGGTTACTGTTTTAAAAACATATTTATAATTTTTCTGAAAGCTTTGTGCATTATAACACATATCGAGGTTTATAATCTGAAAGTTAGTCCCTAATGACTAGCCGCTGTGTGTTCAATAATTGTAAAAAATAATAATTTAATGCTCGATTTTAATCAGAATATTGAAACAGGCCTCGTGTGGATAAACTGAACAAAATTTGAATATAATTGCTACATGTACGTCACATTAATTTGTCTTGGGTCAAGGTTTGTTGAAGTGTAAAAACGAAGCGATTCCATCGATTTTATCATTTCAGTGAAAAAGTGATTGAGATTCAGTACGCTCGGAATGGAAATAACCGTTTTGGGTTAAAAAGAAATGTAGACATAACCGGTGTACTGGTTAGTGCAATTATCCGACGGCACAGTTCCCGTTGGCACTACGCTAATCGAGTTAGTGTTGTTTACAGTAAATTCATTGACACCATGTTACTTTATGTTCACTGAGAGCTATTTCGGATGATAGTAAGTCGAACGTAACTTGTTGTGGAGCAACGTTACACTTTTACGCACAGAATCACTGAAGCACGTGACAAAATGAAGATTTCGCACACAGTTTAAAAATGGTCTTACTTGAATTTACCAATACAAGTTGAAAACTGCGCCGCAATTGTACACAATTAGCGTTAGTCTGCGTAGAATTTCCAGATCAACATCGCAAGACTCTGTAATCTTCTGTAAATTTTAGTCTTCGTAACAACAGCCCTCTTAAAAAAGACATGTGGACGTGTTGACCCGATGCAACTGGCACTCTATTGCATTCAGCATTTTTACTTTAAAAATAATAAAAAAGAAGTGTATAATTATTTTTATTGCTTTTTTTACATGGGTATAATAACAAAATTAACATAATTGCTATAACCGCGACCGAAGGCTAAAGACGTTCTTGCTAAAATTGATCTTGTCTGAGGTCGTAACGACTGAGGTATAATTGATCCACAATTTACATTTAATTCATATTTTTTTGTATATTTTTTCTGTAATATTCGTGGACCTGATTAAATTTATTATTATTAGTCATGTCGAAGGAGAATGGGCAATCTGGTCAACTTACTGACAATTGTAGAAAAGTTTCTTATAAGATCGTTTGTAGTTTAAATTTAATTTCTTCATTATGGCAGGATCACCAAGAGGTGTTGCAATTATTATGTGAAATAAAGCTAAAAAATCATTTTCGCTTTCAATCGTTCTTTGTATTCAGTTTGACATTGATGCAATATATTAGGCTTCTGCTGTCCACACAATGAACCTATTAAGTGTGATAGATTCTTGCAATGTGTGGGATTAGACTTGGCTGCAGTCTCAAAAGACGAGCAATACAGTACCTGCAGTACGAATATTATAATTAAGTTCATGAAAATACATTTCTACCTATACAATGATGCCAATGAAGAGGTAATATTTTAAAACAAGCAACACAATACTTCAACGATATGAGCAATTTTATAGCTATAAGATTAAATAGTACATACAGTCCAGAAGTTGTATATTGTTGGCTAATCCCCTTTCTCCTTTACATTATTTTTCCTTTACAAAAACGAACACATCAAAGATAGAATTTGTTTCGTTGGTGCTGATAGTCAAAATAAAGAATATTAATAAAATTAACATATCATGGTTTGTAATATAAGGAAAAATAATATAATGTCAAAGTCAGGACATATTTAAGCATATATCTGCGTTGTTGAACTTGAATTTTTAGGCATGAAATCATATAATTTGAATGTTAACGATATAAAATGACTTATTATAAAAGTTTAGGATATTTTTTGTGGAACAACAAAGCAGTAAACATTAATTAAACGGGAGACATGAAGTTTCTTGACAACAAACATCGGTAAATACACGAAGGACAGGTCAAAGTGTCGGCCGACTTCACCGCACGTACGTGCCGATAAACTCAGTTCGTGTCCAATGTATCGGCTGATATTATAGTGCGTATTCCATTTATATGTGACTGAATATTTCCACAAACTCGAAATATATATCTTCTTAGGACTGACACAATATTGCGATTGTGACATTGTGAAATTATTTTACAATATTATCTATATAAAAATACTGCTAATGTCATAATATGTAGTTGTCTTGATATACGAGTATTGTGTTGTTTTATAATCGTCGAAATGCTTGTAGATAATTATTTTGAATGGCGAGTGTGATTGTCCCAACTGAGTGATATCTGTGATAAGTTATGCTTTGAAGTGTTGAATTTAGCTATAAATAATGCACATTATAATCTGCATACAAATAAATATAATATTATAATGTATCTGTAATTATGCGATTAACTACATCACCAGTCAGCCCGTATACACCGTTCTGCTGTCGAACTCATACGCTGGACGTCATTTTGTATTTTTTTATACAATGGTTCGGGCAAACGAGCGACCTGGTCATCTGATGGTAAGTGGTCATTGCCGCCCATGAACATCCACAACGCTTGGGTCATAGATGTTGCCGGCCCATCAAATCGGGAGGGGAGCGGGAAGAAAAAAGGATGGGAAAATAAAAGAGGTATTGCATTCGACAATCTCACTCCTCGAACAAAATGCGACACGAAACTGTCGATCTCCCTTAAGACAGTTGTAACGCCCTGGACGAGCCTGACCATTCAGGCTGAGTCATGACTGATAATAGCGTGGTTCTGCTACTTTGGATATTTATATTCTAGGGGCCGCGCCGGCCCGCCTCCGCCCGGTTGCAGATACTTTTTGAGTCCAGACCACATCAGCAACATAATATTATTTCCCGTACTGTTTTATTTATACTCAAACTCAATGCCGTAAACGTTGAATTGCAGTTACTTAACTGCAAAAACAATAGGATGCTCACCCCAAAATGTATCCATCTTTTTTGGCATTAAAAATTTACTTTGATTTTATCAAGATCAAAGATGCATGTGCCCATTTGTTTTCTTTTAGAAAAAAAGTACCTTCAGTTATTTTTTTCCCTATTATTTAATTATGTTCAATTCTATACATTTAATTTAAATGTGAATTAACGTGCTTTAATTATTCCGGTTCAACTCGTGTAATTGCACTTTAGTTTACTTCCTTCTATAGGTGTATAGAACTCAATTTTGATTTGCATTATGTATATTACAAAACGTAAATACCTGGCGTCCGGGTTCTGACGACGTCAGAAATAAAATAAGCCAAAAATAAAATAAGAATGAACTAATTAATTGATCCAAAAAGTATTTTTATAGAGTTTGTTAATTATTTGATGATTAATTGTGAAATTTTCGATTGTGAAACAGAAACAGTTTTGACTGTATAATTTGGCAACTTATCTCTGCCTACTCATATGAGACACCGGAGTGAGTTTATGGGTATGTAATGGACTGAATGCACACTATGAAGTGTTTCAACAAGCATAATAAGTTCAAATAGTGCACAGACAATATATGTAGATATTACACTTCAACGGGTATCGGATTCAAGGTAAATGATAAGCGTAGTTTCAACAGCAGCGCGCGCTGCGCCCGTGTTGGTTCACGCGGGCGATCCACGCAATGGGCCCAAGGGTTACGACTTACGATAGAGGCAAGTCGAAAGCAAACTACTAATATACTATTTAGAATGAACATGCTAGAGTATTACGCTTTAGTAAGGTAGTCACTAAATTCAAGAAGTCGCTGTGGAATTTTTCAGTATAGCTGAGGAATGAGGATCATGATAGAATAGAAATCGTAGGTTTTATTACACTTCAATAAACAGTATTACATATATCCTAACTAAAATAGATAACCACTTTTAATGTGCACTCAAGTGTGATGGAGAAATAATCTGCGCATCCTGAATTATGACGCATCAAAGAACATTATAAAATGATAGTTTTTTTTTCGAATTTGACCGTCTTCTAACCCAATTTATAAGCGCACTGCTTCTTTGTATTTTTTATAGCATTTACATTCTAATGGAGTTATGATTTAAGTGGAACCAATTATGAAAAGTTCTTGTTAAAGTAACAATGGTTTTAAAACGTAATTACCTAAAAGTCCAATTCAAGCGAAATCCATAACGAGCGTCTTCTGCTCAACGCGAACGTCCACAAGCCACATCCTTGGAAACATGTAAAATAATGATGACGATGACGAAAATAAAACAAAATCTTACAATGAGCTACGATGATATATAAAATTGTTGAAAAATAAAAAGTACATGAGTTTATTTCCTTTGCATAAAATTGACTATGGCATTCAGAGTACTTAAAATACGTGCCTCTTTTGTTTTTAATAAGTAATAACTTTTGATAAAAGTTAACACGTACTGAGCTCTCTGAGTGTCGGAATGTTCGTCTGTTATCTTATACGCGGCCAGTTGATGGTTCCAAGTAAATGAGTGAGGACTATACCTGCAAACAACTGAGCTGGCTATAGCGGGCGTTTTATTACCATCTGCGTATGCACGTATGTACTCAAATACCAACTGATAAGCTTATCTGCTCAATTAATGTGTCAACAACTCTATCTGGCTTGTTAATAACAATACTAATGAACAGCAGGTACAGTCGCTCATACAACCGATATCATATGATTTTCTAACGCGGTGCAAATGGAATTGGAAAAGGCTTTGCACTTAATGTAATGTAGCTAATCTCACATAGTTTTGTAATTACCGAAGCCGTTGGCTGCAGACTCGTGCATTAATTACTCAGTATCCGATTCCAATCGTACTGTAATTGCCATAAGCGTTTCAGAAAATAATGCTTTTAGCAAAATTGTGCTGGATATGACATTTACGTATGTAGTTCCTATAATATTCATAAATAAAAAAATATATATTCTGGCATACCTACATTTTGTTCAACATTTTAATAATAATGAGAATATCGTGAGGTGCATTAATGTGTTATTTTTGCTCTTCATATAAATACATTTTAATGCTGATGTTGGATTGACGTAGAGTACTTAGTTTTGACCAAGGTTAACACACCTTTTTGTAAAGTTTAATTATTCCGTTTTAATAAGGCATATTAATTGACAGCTGTGCATACAATACACCGTTAAATTCGTTCAAAAATGGAGTTTCTACGAGCAATATAAATAAATGTGACTACCCTACATAATGTATGTATTGGTATTGTTGCGTAACATAGTAATTATCTTGTACAACTTTTCTATTTTTGGTAAATTTCATAAATAGATGTATTGATTTCCATTAAATGAAATAGTTGTTGTTCTATATAGGTATGTAATGCTGTCCATACACGATCAGTTAAAAATACCAAAAAGAAACATCTGCGCAAATACGCGTCAATTTTATGAACTATAATTGTTCAACCATTATTCGTAGTGTAATTGCTTCCCGTTTGTTTGTGTAGATCGCCGTGGGGCGCAGCACCCGCAACCAGGCCATCGACGTGGACCTGGCGCTGGAGGGTCCTTCTGAGAAGGTGTCTCGGCGACAGGCCACCATACGCCTGCGCAACAGCGGCGACTTCTTCATGTCCTCGGAAGGCAAGAGGCCCATCTTCGTCGACGGCAAGCCCATACTGCGCGGGAATAAAGTGAAGCTGCACAATCACAGCATAATTGAGGTGGGTTATAGATTTTATCGTATATTTTTGTAAAATTTATTTTTACGGTAAATACATACATGTGTTTGTTGTTTGTTTGTTAGTGTATTCCAAGCGATTATTGCCTTATCTATATTTGTAAATTGTATCCCATGTAACTAAAGATTGCAGTGGTAAATTAATTAATAGTTTTTTAATATGTGCGTTAATTTATGTTTATTGTTATTCTTATTATTTTCTATTTAATTTTTTATTTTTAAAACTTATAAAATAGATATGGTCCGTATTTATTACAGGTTTTTTTTTAAATTGGATATATGTATAACCAGAAATAACTAGTTTTATCTGCCCTCATTATTTTATAACTCCAAGCAAACAGTTTTGGGTGTAAGTGTAGACACACGTATTTACAGACAGACATTTCCCTGTTGAAGCTACACTTTACATAACATTATGCAGGGAAACATAAGGTTAACAAACACGCGACGTGCGCTATATTGATCAATTTAAATAATTAGCTATTAACACTTAATTAATATGTAAAACATGTAACGATAGTATGAGATTTTATAACAAAATTTAAAATAAAAATAATTGCCTATAAAAATGCGGTTTTAGCAAGTTAAAATTATTCATTAGCCGTTTATGAAGTTATTTCATCAATTAATTAAATATTTATTGGCAAAACAGACAAGTAGGTCACCAGTTCACCTGATGAGAGTGGTCATTACCGCCAGTGAACACTCACGGTCCTTGTCAATCGATCTTTAAAAGCCCCTGGCAGTTTTTTTGTTTAAAAATTGCTAAAGCCTTGTATCGATTACGCGCAACAGTTACGCATGCCGTGTTCGTGAACTGCAAAACGAACGTTCATTTTCTAGTTTCGCTGAACGCAGAACAAAACGCAGGAAAAGCGCGCCAATTTTAATACACAGAACTTGCCGTAACGTTTTATTGGTATAAGTTACAATAAGTGGTTAGCATCATACAATTAAATAAGAAGATGGCACTATTCATTATCCATGTTTAAGATGCGTTACTTTGTCGAATTATCGAAATTAAAATATGACATAGCTTTGTCAAATGCCCAGACGCGGTTATGCAACATAATTGGATACCCGGTTATGCAAAATAAATTCGAGAAAATTTGGTTCGGCAGCGGGAACCCAGTATTTACTATGCGCGGGTGTCGTGAGAGCTATTATGTGAAGATTTACCGCTTGTAATCAACAAAAGTCTTAAGTTTTATCAGTTAAGGAAAACTACAGTGCAAAGCTGATTCAATAAAGTGATTGCTTGCTAAAGAGAAAATTCCATATATAGAACGTACCGTAGTAAATTGCGGGTAATAAGGATAAAGATTTTGTCGTTTAATTTGTTTGTTTGGTGGAATGCTGCAGCCGCTATTAGAACAAACAATTCCTCCGAAGTCGAGACACTTTCCAAATACGAACATTCATTTTACATTCTATATAGGTATGTGTTAAGAGTTGCTGGACGCTCTATTAGGTAAATGTTAGCTCCAACGGTGTTCGTTGAAATTGTGGACGCACGTTTTGTTGTCAGCCACTGTCGACCCCGTTTCGATGTGACATGGTATAATAACATTGATGGTTTGTCAACCGTCAACATATTAACCGCTAGTCAGTTTCTCTGTGATAATGTATTTGTCTATTTATTTATTTATCATGCTAGTTTCATTGCTAGTTCGATCATCGTTCGCAACATAAGAGATAGTTTTATGGTTTTTGGATAGTACAAAAATATCAATTTTTATATTTTAAATAGCTGTTACTGTTCATTGAACATAGCATAGTGCTAATTTTGTCGATGCCTCAATATGATGTAGGTACATATGTATTAACTGAAGCGTACAAGGTAAGACCCAAACACCCTCACAAAATGTGGACGTATAAGGGCTTATTGAAGATACACAATAAATCGAGCTAAAGCTTAAATGAAAATGTATTTATTTATGTTATTTTTACGGCCGAAATTTTAAAGTCAACGTAGTATAAATAAGCTAAACTACATTTTACACGAACTTGGTGTCTCTAAAGTTTACGTAACAATACTAAATTTAGTTTTACAGAATTTAGCACATTCACATCAATTTAATTCTATCGTATACGGATATTAGCCCATCTCCATCTCGTTACAAGGTAAATGTTTTTCAAACAATATGATCGGGTCCTTGCTAGACGTACTGATTTTATTATATGCTTCCTTGTCAATTTCTAGAGTTGTCG
Organism: Deilephila elpenor; assembly: GCA_949752805.1. Classification (NCBI taxonomy): domain Eukaryota; kingdom Metazoa; phylum Arthropoda; class Insecta; order Lepidoptera; family Sphingidae; genus Deilephila; species Deilephila elpenor. The sequence goes on along the minus strand of OX457096.1, from coordinate 4,889,200 downwards.
GACCAATTATATGGATTCTGATGAAACATAAAATCGCTGCAATTATTCCTCGGAGATGTAAACGTGCTAATCAACGGTGTTAGGATAGAGTGCAGTCGTACGGCCCTACTTAGGCCCATATATGCACGGGCGCCGCAAACTTAGCGTTTAGGTACTATAGATAATGATGGAAGATAGGTAACATAGTACCTTCGCTAAGTCGTGCCAATCTCACACAGCGCCTCACCTATCTTAAGGGAAAATATTGCTAAAGTCGGCAGTGGTTCGATGCAAGAACTATACATTTCTAACATCAAATGCTTTATGTGCAGATCTGTGGACTTCGCTTCGTGTTCCTGGTGAATCAAGATCTCATCAACGCGATCCGCCAGGAAGCTGTAAAAGTCAACATCCCTGTTTAACTTGATATTTTATTCTAATAAGTATATCCTGTACAGTGTACCCCCAAGAAGCAAGAAGCACAGTGAACCCTCCTGTAGTAATTATTTCTTTATGAAACAATAAACTGAAAATATATGTACAAATTGCGAATTTTCCCATGTAAACATGTCTAGAATTAAACTCTTTGTGGATTAATAAAGTTAGTATTTACGTAGAACCCCTGAAATTGCCGTAGGCAAATCCCTATAGAGTTGTATGTTTTGAATATCAATTTACGCGCAATCTATTAAGAACGAGTTATGCTTTCAATATAAAGAACCTTTTAGAATTTAATTATTTATGAATCTTAACATTACTATTATATTAATTGTAAACCCGCCAAGAAGCTACCGTACTGAATATCTCATTACCTACATTATAATTCATTATGATTCAATAAGAATAAATTTCATTTAGTCTCCACAAGCGTCTTTTATTTCGCCTATTCCTAGAATCAATAAAAATAACATTTATTGAGAACACATTTATTTGGTCATTTTAGAACAATTCAAAACTAGGTACCACTCGAAAACGATACATATACCCATTAATAACAATATTACATGTGACCACATCACACACCAAACTGTTCATAATATAACACTCAGCTTCAGGGCAAACACTTCAGTTAGGTCTATCACGATACATTATCACGTGCGTTATTAGCGTAAGAAGATATGCATTAACATTATATGACAAAAACAAATCCCTTATAACAGTTATAACTAAATCCATTACCCTTAATAATTTAACCACATTAAAATATACCAAATCACTTTAAAGTTATAACAATGGCCAACATGTGCAAGGAAATAAAACAATTCACTCAATAGTGCCCAACAACATACAATACGTAGTAGACTATGAATATAAAACAAACTTAGTAATAAATAAGAATTAAACCAACGTTAAATGTTAATTAGTATCAGTCATTGCTTTAGCGTCTAACGCAACATTTCAGAGGCCCACATTCGCGTTTAATGCGCTATTGCGCTGAAAATGACGACGAAAATTGACAAAATAAATTACCTGGGTATTCCGATACCACAGTAATAAAACAATACAATCAATCGTGCATTGAACTGAAAACTTACGAATACCTGGAGTCTAATGTGTATCGTTGTATGTATTGTAACACAACAACACAAACCAAAATGGAAATTAAATAATCAGTACTCTAAGCACAAAATTCTATCGATTTTTTTAGTATCAAAAAGTTAGCAAGCCTGGAAGTTTGATGGTAAGTAACCGGCGCGACGGATCCCGAGAACGTAACCACAAACTGAGATTGTGGTCACGAGATATGTTTAAGCCTTTACATATTCGCTGACCAACCGCAACCACACAGACATTTTTGGCAACACGTTGTTGTCTCTAAGCATGGAAAAGAAATCATGTGTTGATCAATTTATCTATAATACGTGTAATTTATTTTCCATTGCAGTAAGCAATACAATTGCGTTAGATGTTCGTGCTTGAGACACTGATCTTTCATTTAGGTGCTACTGTAGGCCACGGAAATCTTGCAGCGACGCGCTATTTTACGGGCATAACGTGTCCATATATGGTAATTTACACAAATATTTACGAAATATTTCACAAAATATAGACCGACAGTCATTAAGAACGTTTAAAATGTCACTGGACATAAATATTTTGTCTTTGTACATTTATTACCCATAGTTATACACAATACTTAAAAACTAAGTTTCATATATCATATAAATATACTCTACAATAAATAAAACAGTCCATTCAATCACCTAGCACTTTCTCAATAACATCAAATTATAAATATTGTAAACTATTCTATAAATATCTACGAAGGCAACACTCGCAATACATGTTTACGCGGGACTTAAAAGCAGATATTTGGTATATTTATTGAACACCCTGTACACGATATCAAAATAGTGTTTTATTAATAGGCACAATCAGGCAAAACTATCAACGGTAAGTGCCTCCACTATGAGATCAATATATAACTTTCCAAAATGTATGTTTCATTGCTAACAAAGGAAACGAATACTTCCAAGTATTCCTATATTTTATTGAAACATAATATCAGCTCTAGAAAAAGGCACTGTCAACGCATTCTCATGCAGTTTTATAATGTTTTATAGTACGTGTTGGTAATCAATGTATATTGTCTTTTGCACATAATGTATCAGGTTTGCAAAATATTCACGCACTAGAAACAATCTAGCTCTAATTTATTAAGGCATCGACACCGAAGTGTCGGGTATGTGTGAATTTGTCTGATATAATCGGACATCGCAAGAAACACTAGGAACGATAGCGATTTTGCGAGTTATTACATTTTTAAAGGTACTCGTTGAACATTCTATTATATTTTCTGAGTATTGGCTTTGGTTATTTCACGCTTTAGTTTTATTACCTACCTACACTATGCTTTACGGCAACATCATAACAAAAATATATTGAACGATGTTGGACAAACACACATCTACAAATACACGTTTCACGTTAACACGTTACATGGTACATTAATTACAGTGTGCTCTTTTTGTACTTCACCTACAATAGCACATCCATATCTCTCTTAATCATAAATAGATATGATTACAATATGTGCTTATAATTTACGTGAGCAATGTTGAACCCTTCCACATTCGTCACAGTTCTAATAAATAAACATATGAAATGTTAACAGAATTAATTTTCAATCAACAATATTGCAATAAGAGATTTTCTGTACGAATAAATGCGACATTAGACATGATCAAAAGAAATCTCCTGAGCACCTTCAATAAAATCATCTAATGGAATACAAAATAAATTCGGAATTCATACAAACATAGACTAAAAGAGTCAATTTACCACCAAGGAAACTTTTTATATTATGAGACAAACTATGAGGATATCCCACGACAAAACTAATAATAATATTTTCTTTATCTAATTACTTCATTATCGTAAACTTAACAACGAGAAATATCAGTATTATGTGAAAATAATATTATTTCTTAGAAATATAATTAATACCTAATACTCGTTATGGCTATCCCTAAATCTTTAAAGGTGCATGTATAATAAAATTAAATATTTACAACGTATTAATAAAATGGAATGACAGTAGAAAAACAATTCTATAAACTTTGAAAATACAGTAACAAAATACAGATCAGATCAAATTGCACTAAACAATGCCTACTTTGTCTTTGTTTTTTTTTCATATCACACTTAGTACAGAATTTGGCTTCGTAATACAAACTAGGTTTATAAAATAAACTAACTTGGGTAACTACTAAATAAAAACTAAAATGGAATTGTAGGAATGATATTTACGAGACCTTATTAGGGTGGGATCCTTTGATTAATAAATAACCAATATGGCCTATTGGAACCTCATAAGATGCCTGGAACTTCAAATAACCTCCCTCAATAACTATGTTTTAATCTTATTGTGTATTTCAGTTGACCAGTCGACGACTCGCTCAACTTTGGCTGTGATATAACGAATTTTGTACTGCTCGCCGATTTGTATTTATGGAATTTTTCAGCTAAGACGTACGCATTTTTTCTATGATTGAAAATTGCTCTTGTCTTTTTCCGTGTCGCCATTTTATCAATGAAATGATTTTTTTCTAAAAACACCCAAGGTTGCCATTTTCTTCCAGTCAAATCAGGATTAAAAGTGTCCTTGTTGGAGGTGCTGGCGTAATGCGAACCATTTTCATTTTTCTTTATAACCACTTTTGGTATTGTTTTTCTTACTTTTTTGTTTTTTTCCTTGTGCATTTTTATTTGTATTTCATCTATACTTTTAAGAACATCTTCAAATTTTGGTTTAGGTTTCTTTGGAAGTATGGAAGGATGACTACTTGGTTTATAGTGCTTTGGTACATCTTTGGACGTTTTCATTTGTTTTAGTTTTAATAAACTGTGTGCGGGTAAGGATAATTTTACTTTTAGGTCGTGAATAGTCTCTTTTATTGGCGGAATGTATTTTTGAGCAGCTTTTGTGATTAAAGGACGGTTCGGGTGATGGCTAGGATTTGCATAATCAGTTTTCTCTGTAAATTTGCATGAAATTCTGTTATCGCTATTTGTATTAAATCTATTTATTTGGGATACTTTGGAACCGTTGTAGTTGGTTATTTTAAGTAATATTCCAGAGCTCTTCTCCTCGGAAGTAGTAGATGACACTTCGGGGGAGCTTGACGTTGCGTAATTAGCATTTTCTTCTCTATGTTTATACGAAAACACATTATCGATGCTGGATTCACATGAATGTATTGTACCATCTTGCATTTTTTCACACTTTTCGGAATTGATATGATCCTGATCGATTTTACTCTCTATTTTGTTACCAGCACCGGAATATTTCGTATTGGTTTGCGATTCTGATATAATATCAAAATTTTTATTTACTTTTTCGTCAGTTTGGTTCTTCAAAGTCTCATCAGAGAGCACACACGTAGTTTCTTTACTGTGAGTCTCTGGTTGACTGTTCGGCTCCGAAAGAATCCTTTCTAAAGACTCATTATCATATACACCTTGACACACCTCAATATCCTGAGTTCCATTGGATATAAAGATTTCAGAATTATTTATTTGTGGTGACTCGCAAATTTCATGGTATATGGAGTCATTAAGATTAACTCCATCATCAAATCTGGGACTACTTGCTACTATGATGTCTTCCTTATCACTGTTCTCGTAGTAATTCGAATCTACAGTATCCCAAAAATGAATTTCTCTCGGAGTGGAAGCAGAACTTATGACAATATCTTCTGCTATGTCATCACTCACAACAGTTTCAACACATGCGACGTCCTCAACCCAAGTTCTATGTAGTGATATACTATCTTCATCGTGCAAAGCAACAGAATCTGAATAATCACAATTTTTTTCTTCTTGATTTTCAGTTATTTCTTCGTCATTGTCATTCATTTCTTCACAATAAGGGGTATTTTCAATAGTAACATCGACATCTTCGCATCCGTAAGTATTATTGATTTCATTTAAACAATCTTCTGAGATTTCTGTGTAGCAAATTTTACCCGCATCTTCATTATCTTCGGTTATGATCGTATTATCCTCTATCAGTATACAAAAAGAAACATTATCTTCATTGTATACCGCCGAAATTGAGTTTCTTCTGTTGTTTTGTAGTATATTGCATAAATTTTGTGCAATAATATCAGATTCATCTATACTATCAGTATTTAGTTTACTACGCTTGAATGGCCAAACAACGGACACCTCTTCACTTCGTTCTTGTTCACTGTGGAGAATATTTAGCGCAGAATCCGATAATGACCGCTTTAAAGATCTTCTAGTTTTTGTATTAATATACTTATTACCAATCATATTAAATTTGCATGCATTTTCTTCTTTCTTATTCTTACATTCTTGTTCAATATTTTTTACTTGTTTTGAATCCTCTAATTCTATACAGAAACGAGTTTCTTCATTTGCTTCACAAATTGCTGCATTAGATATGCTATCAATACATGTGGCACGATCTGGTTTGTCAAGCACTCTTTCTTGTATTTCTTCATCTTCTATTTCAGATATAATTTTAGATTGCGAATTTTCATCTTGTTCCTCTAGTAATACTTCTTTTATTGCATTATCATTTGCGGTTTTAGTTGACATTCTATATTGTGCATCACTAGATGTATCGATATCAGATTCATTAACTAATGATTCATTTATTCTTTCATCTGTCGTGGGATTAGACGGTGGTTCAGATATTATTTCTAACTCCATATTTACGTCGTGTTTATCGTTCGATACCTCTGTGATAGTATCAAATTTTGTTTTCTCAGTTTCATTTTGATGCATTAAATTAGTACATATATTTACATTTAATTCAGCCTGCAACTCTTCTACTAGGCTATGCTCTTCTCCAGTATTAGGTGTTACTATTTTAGAATTTATTTCTACGTTGCTATTAGGATCGTTCTCAAATTCAATTTCTTGAATCCTATTATTTCCATTATTATCTTCTAGATGATCATTTAAATGCCCACTCTCTAGAGAAAATAATATTGCGTTCGTGTCAGTCAGCATTTCATTTTTACTATGCAATGAAGCGTCATCGACAATTTTATTGTCAATAGTATTGCAATATTTGGTGGTATTAACAGTTTCTATAGTGCAATCATCAACACTTGCAATAATTTCTAATTGTGCATTATCTAACGAATTCCTATTATCTAGTGGTGATGGTTTTATTTCATCGGAAGACAGTGCACGACAAATTCCTTCGTTAAACATTATAAGATTTTGAATCCATGGCGAATAGAGCTCTTTGCCGCCATAACCAAAGCACCTTTTAAAATGTTTGGTCAGTTCTAGAATTTTATCACTTTGGAATGCATCAGGGTCATTCAAACAAATTGGCATTTCCTGACTATTTTGTTTCTCATCTATGCTTTCAAAACCCTCATCGGTATTAGATGAGTCAGTAACTTGTGTACCATATTTAGAATCACAGAATATTACATTTTCTGAGTGTAAAACACTATCTTGTTTATTTTCAAATATTTGTTCATTGATGATTGCGGTACTAAGATCCATACTTTCATCATGAGCGGAATCTTCGCTCTTATGCTCATTTGTTTGTACTGTAATTACTTCATTTATGAGTTTATTACGTAAATTTTCTGCAGTGACTTCTTGCTGCTGAATATTACTTTCATCTGGACATAAATTGGTTTTTGGAGATTCCACACTGTCTAAGGTTTTCATATTATCATCTTTAGGCTGATTTAAGTTGCATTCTTCAAATGGTAAATCAGAAATGATGTTACTTTTATGTTCAACATCAATTTCACTGTTAGGGATATGATCAACTTTAGGTTCTACTGGATCCTTGTCATTGATTGTTACCTTGAGGGTTTTATTACCATTTTCATTCGATATTTGAAGCTTTAACATCTCATTTTCATTTGTATTAATTTCCTGTGTGCGTTGCGAATTTATATTCGGGAAATCTGCAGATTCGTCCAATTCATTGACAGTGTCCGAACTGCACGAGTTTTCTATTGTAGGATTGGATGCGTAAGATGCCGACTGAAATAACATTGTGCTTGTTAAAATGTCATCATTTGGGTCTCTTTCGGTGCTTAGAATACCATGATCGGCATCCGTATGATTAGGAACTATATCGGTTGTAATATCCTTGTCCGTTTTTAAACTTTTTATTACTTCATTTGTGTTGTCACATAATACACTCTTCGTAAGGTTGTCTTCTTCCTTACTAAGTTGTACCGCCTCACACCCTGTTTCGATGCTATTATTAATTTCAAATTGTAAGACATTTTTATTCAACCTAAAATCAATCGCTTCCTCAGAGGAATTTATTGAAGTATTACTAAAATTAATATCATTTTCAATATTAATATCAGGAACCGCATCCACTACGGACTCCACTTGCGAAATTAAATCAACTGTATTTGGATGGTTCATTTGAACAGTTTTATTCATGTTTGACTGATCTTTATGTATTTCTAGGGCTTTTATATTTTCGGGATTTTTTATTATAACGCTATCCGTTCTAAAAGCTGCTGTTTTTAGTGCTAATTTATCTTGTCTTCCATCGGATCCATTTGTTTTATTTTTTCTATACTTACTCAACTTTGTAAACTCCCTTTCAGTTTCTACTTTAGGAGATAATTCATTGCTGGCAAAACTGTCAGGTTTTACATTTCTCAAGACTTTGCCAGTGTGGTCTACTACTTTTAACTCAGGTAAATCTGTTATTTGCGTCGACATGACTGGTTCTCCTTTATTAGCATTAATGAACTGTTGATTGACCTCAGGGAAGTTTAATTCAATATCATTATCAAGTCTTGGCAATGAAGCTAAGCATACACCTGCATTTGTTTCAAAGTCTTGTATGCTGTAATTCGCTTTGATCGAATTTGTATCAGTGTTAGAAAATTGTGTATTAATCATTTTGCAACTAGATATTTCTTCACTTTCCTCCATCATTCTCTGATCTTGAACAACACTAGGAATTTTACAATGTTCAATATTTTCTCCCATTCTATTCAAAATTGGTGAAGCAATCATAGAGAGAGGATTTGTAACTTTTTCAATTACTCTTTCATTTAATATGTTTTGAACAGGAGCCGCAATTTCTACATTTAACATTTTGGGACTACAAGGCTTTATTTCAAAATTACATCCTACTTCTTTATGAATAACAGATTGACTAATTTTCGCTTCAACATCCAAAGGTGATATTGGCCGAGGCAAAAATGCTATAGTCTGTTTAGGTGTGCAAGGTTTATGAGAGTTTTGGAAATCTTTAGGCGTGGATAGTTTAAAACTATTTAAATTGGATGATTCAATTACTTCTTCAAATTGATTAAGTAATTCAATACTGTTGTATCCTTTTATGTTTTCTGGTAATTTTGAAACTTTTTGTATGTGTTCATATTTACTTAGATCTTCACTTGGTACATTAACTAGTCCCAGCACATAAAGTTGCTCTTGATTGTTAATAACTCCATGTTGCTTTGAAATGTTGCTGAGTTCATTTGAATTTGTTTGAACTACAATTTCTTTATTTGTGCTGTTTTCAGCATTATCTTCATCTCCCTCATTCCACATTTGCAAAAATTTTCTAACATCCATTTCCTTTTTATCTTTATTGTCTATACTTGAACTGTTGCCACTTCTATTTAATTTAGTTAAAGTAGGACCAGTTCTAATTATAGGACCATATTTGGGATCATAATATCTTCCATAATAATCATTTGGTATTTTATTATGCCCCATCTCTGTACTTCTTATGCTTGTTGTTGAAGACTGGCTTACATACCCACAGTCTTCCTGTGAAGTGCCATGAGTTTGAGAAGTATCATTACTTGTATTAGAATCAGTTGGTGATATGGCTAGTGTATTTGGAGAAAACTGTGGCATGTGCCGATGCACTAAGCTATTTATATTTATTGATGGGTTTAAATTTTTTAAATGGTTGATATATTCATAACTCTTCAACTGTGAATTGTCTTTTTTGTAATATGAATTTGGTGGTATTGATTGTACATTCATTGATGAATAATTAGGCATAGCCCCTTTTGGAATTGCATGGTGCCTAGGTATTTCATTAGAATAAAAAGATTCAGATGGTGCAAATGATTTCATTCTAGCATTATCATATTCAACATATATTTTGCCATTACTATCATAAGGGAGTTTATTTGAAGCCATTGGCTTAAAAGAACCATCAGGTGGGTATGGAGATATTTTAGATTGGGAGTTATTACTCATCACAGGTCCATATGCAGGGTGGACAATTTGATTGCGGTATGCAATATTATAACTACCTTGCTGACCAACTGGTCTTTGATATCCTTCTATCATAGGTTCTGGCATTCTGCTATCTACATATTTAAAATGAGGATAAGTGGAGTATGGATGTGGAGGTAATGATTTTGGTATTTCATATTTTTGTGGAGGGCATGGTGGGTGGAAAGGATTGGAATAATTAGCTATATAATCATACCTTTGTTGTGGATACCTATCCTTCACATTGGGATAAGGCTTGAAGCGGATGTTTGGTTCTTGATAATAAGGTTCCGGATACATGTATGCACTTTCTTCAGGGATTGTCCGATGTGGTCTTGATATTGATACAGGACGAGGACCAGCACAACTGGGGTACTCAGGGAATTGGTACATCTCTGAGGGAACATACGGTCTCTGTGCCCGTACATTTATACCACCAGGAGGCCAACCATGCGGAGCTGGTCTCCCAAGTGCTGGATTCACACTAGGTAAACACATTTCAACACTTCGTATATTTTTTGGGTCATTAGTAATAGGATTAACAATGTAAGGCACATCACAATACTTTGCATCGGAAGTCCCATTCAACTTTTGAATGAAACTGGCATCATCATTAATTTTAGCAGAGTTATAGGTCGGAGGCACCATGATACGCTGCATGTTTTCTTGGAATGTTTGCCTTGGGGATATGTTCCTTGTTGGGTTGTGGTACACGGCAGCGGCAGCTTTGAGCGGGTAGTCGGGTGGGCGATGGTACGGAGTGTCCGAGCATGGCCACGGCTCGACTGATGCTTTTTTTAAATACGCGTCATTATGGTCGTTCGGCGGGACGACTCGGTCGGGCCCGATGACTGCGCACGGCCTCACTGTGGCGGCGTCCACTTTAGCCGATGTATTTGATCCAATATCTTGATATGACTTATTTCTGTTGCTTTGGAGCGCGGTTCCGCTTTGAGCGTACTTACTGGCATCGTTATTGCGTTCACTCAAAGCGGGCTCGATCCTCAAGTCTTTAGCATCCATTGTCTCCAAGATTTTGACACATATTCTTAATTGGTGTTCTCATTCTTTAACTTTGTATTGACGCACAATGGGTCCTAAAGCACCGTGACCATAAGATCTCAAATACCATTTCCATGCTGAAATATAAACAAAATATTAGTATTACGATGACAACTGTCAAAACACTGCCACATAGACTTATTTTGGTACTTATTCGAGGAACAAATCTTAGATTTACTCAAATTATAAGCTTGTAAGGATCATGTACCTTTAATATTTCGATTAATTTACAGTATATCAATATTATTTCCAAGGAAACACCGATTTATTGCGACCCTTAGCTGTCGCCCATTTGCTGGTGTTACCCGACAAAATATTAATTTATTTGTTTTGAACTAATATTCTATTAAATTAATTAGTCGATCTATCATTTTGTCATCGATTAATTTTGAAGCATAAAAAATTATAGGTCGTCTACGATTGCGACGAAGCGTTGTTGTCTAAATATAAAAACTATTGGTAATAGTTTTTCTCTCCTCACATTTTATTTCATTGGAGTTTGGACATCCAATACTATTAGATTATGAAAATGAATGCTTGTTGTTTATGTTATGAAAATATATTTCAAACAGTGCTTTAAATAGATATAGTAATAGTCCTATCTAATATTTTATATTTCGTCGAACTTTAAAATTATACCTATCATTACAATAATGGTATTATCACATGGTATTCTGTGGTATTATATTTAACATACCTACAATATATATTTAAATTGATATATTTCTATTTTAAAAGAATGAAACAAAAGGTAAGATAATGCATTACGCATTTAAATACGGTATTCCGTGAATGTAATTAAAACGCCAAACGGTGTACTTTTAAATGAAGTAAATATTAGTAAACATAAATCAATTAACCTGATGGTTTCTTAGATTTACGCGAATGTAACACATTAAAATAAAACTGATATAGCTGCGTTCATTTTTTCCCGATAAGGAGTTGATAAAAAAATACATCACTTAATCTGTCAGTCAGTTGTCAAAATTGTCAGTTTCGTTTCGAGTTCAAGAGTTAGGAATAAATGCGGAAAAAATACATTTTTAAATACGTTTAATGCTACAAATTTTATTGCAATGAAATATATATCAGTTACTTTGATCCTAACTTTAATATTTGCTGGTTATATTATTAACACAATATGGACTTTAGCTGAAATATTCATACCGCCGGAATGCAGTCGTGGCGAAAGATGTTTTTCATCGTATTTAAGTACAAATCCATCGCAGAATCTCGTTCTGTACACTTCTGTGAGAGAACACGCTTACACAGAAGGTACATCCTCCGACTCAGTTACGAAGGTGCACACATCTTTAAATTTTGACTATCAAAAACAAAGTACCATGTAAGTAATGTTCTTCTATTTATTTTGTATAAAAATGATTCGCGATTCTTTAAATTTATTCTTTCTCCAGTGAGGTGACATTGAAGATTCCGCGTAAAACCCGCAACAATGGTACATTGTACATGCATGCCGTGTTGTTAGATAACAGTAAAATGTACCATAGTTTCGAAGATATCCGGCGAACGGAATCCGTGCACACACTGCCTCTAATAACGCACATCGAGCCTCAGGCCGCTACCTTTAATCTGCTTAAACAAAATGTGAGTAAGTTAATACATAAGAAATGCTATTTACATACTATTAATTTTGATTTTTCCATTCTCTTAAAATAATATTTAAAAACAAGCAATCTGCCCTTTGTTAGTATTGATTTTGTGAAAGAATAGACCATGATTATCCATGATTGGTTTATGTTTTATTACTTCAGTAATAAAGGCTTCATAAATTAGAAATAATTATTTCAGAAATAGTAACTAAAGAAAAGTATTTTTATAATATCTATTATATGATAGATTACAACTTGTAATGCCACATAATTAAACTCATAAGCCCAGTTGTATAAACTAATTTTGACAATGACTTTAATTTTGAGGATGTCATCGTCATTCATTTAAAACATAAATGACATTGCTTTTAAAGTCAAAGATGTGGTAAAAGTGGAATTGTGCAATTTGGCCTTATTATAAACTTTTTACATTTATTTTAGTGTCGCCTATACATGAATTTTATAATTGGACATTATTTTAAATACATTGACATGTACATATACATATTGTGTATTAGTCAGGAGTAAAAAGTGTGAGGCTAAGTAGTAAAGAGTATGTTACTTGGCTGGTATGCTCCCCTGGGACGTAGATGCACAAGCCCTCTCATCAGCTTATTACTGGCGAAAGGAGAAGTCCTGTCAAGGGAATTTACCAGCTGCCAGAGAGGTCAAGGCCAAACAGTCATCTATGCATATATTCACCATAGAGAAGTGGCATTCCAGACTGGACAATCCTAGTGCTGATGCATGGACTGTTGTATCAGTGCGTCCCATCCTTGACCAGTGGCTGGATAGGACTCAGAGCATGGCTGGGGCGGGTGGCTAGAAAAGGAGAGTCCGCCATTTTTCACCATTGTAACTGTCTGGAGGACACAGCCCAGCACATTCTTTGGGAGTGTCCAGCCTGTCACTCTTGGCGATTCCTTCCATGATCGAAAGTCGAAGGTCGTGGCAGCCAATTTTCTCGTTCTGCGAGGTGGTAATTTCGCGGTGAGAGAGTGTGAGCGGAACGATCCCGCTTATCGCCGCGTGCAAAGAAGAAAGCGCCAGGTGTTAAACTCCTAAACCGGCACCTCTGCCCCTCGTGGGAGGCGACCTAAAGGGTCATCGGAATCATTGGGCGTACTGCGGAGGTGGTGCACCTTCACTAGCTGCCATTCCGATATGGTCAACAGAGCGCGTGGACTTGCATCTGTCTTTGAAGCCCCTTACACCTTAAACGGACGTCCAAACCGATATGTAAGTGGGGGACAATTTTGGTGAAAGGGACCAGACATGGTTCGGCGCCGGGCGATCACAGGAAGGAATCGAGGCGCTTCTCGCCCTGAGGTATCGTGTCGCCCGAAATACGCGCGACGGCCACCGAGGAGTTTTAGATGGGAAACTAGTATAGGATTTGTCTCTTGACACAAAAAAGGCTAAATATATTATGCCTCAGCTGAATTTTTTACGCTTTATTATTTTAGTGGGATAGTCAATGTGTTAACACAGTGACCCTGACTCAGGTTTATGATGCTTGCATAGATTGTGTTGCTGGCGTCAACCCATTATGTATTGATTTTATTTATAGGTTGAGGAAGAGAAGACCCAAACTAAAAGTTTTGAACCTTACTCTCATATATCGACAATAATACCACTATCAATACTATCAGATAAATTGAATCTTCCGGCAAAAAAGATACCTGGTGAACTGTATCCACATATGAGGTAAAGCATTTTTTTTTAAGAGTTATAGTAAGACAAAATTTGTGAAAACATTTTTTTAAAATCAATTAATGGCGATACGACCATGCCATCGCCTGATGGTAACTTATATGACCGCTCACGGATAGTACCAAAACCAAACACCATGAATTACAAAGCAATACTTGGCATTCCCCTGCACTCCTGAGACATAAGCTGTTAAGTCTCATTATGTCCACTAGTTACCCTGGCTACAATGTCCTTCAAACTGGAATACAACAGTGCATTTTCACTGGTGTTTGGTGGGAGAAATAGATATTGCGGTGGTACCTATTCAGGCAGCCTTACATATGAGAGAGCATTAACCTACACCACCAACATACTTGCAGTGGGTTCAGGACTGTGTGTACAGTTGCTGTCATATTTATTTGAACTTAATTATATGTAAAAACACTCACAATATGAAAACAAGGCAAGGTTAAATAATAATTTATAAAGCAAATGTGAGCAAATAAACTATTAAGGCAGCAAGTATGGCCTTTGAAGTATAACCAATAATTGTTATTGAATGCATTAGTCATCATTATTATCTGGAAAAGTTGTAAATAATACTATTAAAAATAAAAAAATTGTGTGGGCAAATGTTATTTATGAAATGCAGTATACTTTTGCATCAGTCAGATATTTTAATAAACTCCAATAACCCTGATGAAACTCATTTAAATATAGCTCATAATAAAAATGGAGTGGTATATATTTAAAATATAAATGGAAACTAAATTATACATAGTGTTTTATTAAGTAATTTTTTTTAAAGGTATCACAAATTTGTAATAAATAATTTTTTAGACAAAGAAAATATAAAGTTAACTATTTAATTGGTAAATCTATAATTTTTCAGGATGCGGAATGGAAAATTCTTGCCAATACTACAGCACAATGTGCTGAAGTCTCGAATAGTCCATCTGCAGCTACTAAATACAAGTACTTCCAGTGTAAATGTGACCGTGGATGTAGCACCGTGTTCCTATGGTACATTCCGATTGGCCATGCATGTAAGATTGGCATTGGAACAGCTACACATGCTTGGATTCAGCGAGAAAGATGTTGATGATGTGAAAGGAATATTTGCTGACACCAATCTGTATTTATTGTCTGCTACAGTTTTAATTGCAAGTTGTCATGTGAGTATGTTTTAATTAAATCTATTTTTAAGTTTATATAGTATATAATTTATGACCGTGCAGCTAGGTGTTTGGAAGCTATGCTCGCGTGTTTAAAATTAAAATTCCCGCTATACATTTGAACTTTTCGAATGGGTGCGGGTGGCCAAATCCAAAACTTACTAAAAGTAGGATTAGCGAAAAATACTAAAAGTAGCTACGAGCTCTAATTTTATGAAAACTAAAACTGCATACTGGAATTTTTGAATCAGTATTCCTAGCGAGGAATCGAAACCAATAACTGAATAACACGAGCTGTATTATTACACCATTCGATAATGTTGCTAATAATGATCAAATTCTGGGATATACATACGGCAAACTAAACGAAAGAAGTCTTGAGAGTACTTGTAGGGATTGATTGATTCCTTTCAAATATCTGAAACATTTGAAGGATTAGAAAAGTAAAGCTAGGTCATTGATTGCTGAAACCTCAACAGTCGCTACTTTTTATTGTATTGTATACCAAGAGGTACACATAAAAATACTTTTGTGTTTATTTTCAGTTGTTGTTCGATTTCCTCGCGTTCAAGAATGATGTGTCGTTTTGGCGGAGTAAACGTTCGCTGGCGGGGTTGTCTGCGCGCACTGTGCTGTGGAGAGCATTCTCTCAGCTGGTTATATTCTTCTACCTGCTTGATGAGCGGACTTCACTCCTAGTCCTCATTCCGGCAGCTATTAGTGCAGTTATTGAGGTGAGTTTTATGTTTAAGTAATTCTTCTTCAGCCGCAATAAGTCCACTACCGAACCTAGGCACATAGGTGCAAAGTATAATAATTATTCTTATGAACAATCGTTGCATTTACTGGTATATAATAAATAAATAAATAAATAAATACACCCAACAGTCACATACATAGTCCTGACCCCATACTAAGATCGAGTCTTGTATCGTGGGTATCAGAAATTAAGAGAGACTTTTCGGTCTCACAAACACCCAGACCTGAAACAAATACCTGTGGATCACACAAATATTTATTTATATAATAAGGAAGGTATAGCTGGTTCTAACAAAAAAAATATTGATTCATTGATTTTTTTTATGTCTTAAAAGACCCCACATTAGCGCATACAACATTTTAAAAATACATTTTGAGCATCTGTTTACAATGTTGTTATATTTCTAAGTTGTATGTGTACTATTGATTCATTAATTTCTCTTTGTTTGCTATCTGTAGTGTCGTATTCACTAGCCGTAGTCACTATTGTGGTGTCCCAAGCGTGTAAATTTACCGAGTGGAACGCCTAGTTCGTTAACCTACTAACATAATATACATTCTAGGTTTTGTTTTATGGTGTGTAGATTTTCATAGTTACATTGTATAGAAAAATAGTTCGGTATTGTTCTTATAGTGTTGACTGTTATTTGATTCAAGCGAAATCCAACATTGTGATAAGAAATGAATTTACGAGGGATTTAAATGGAAAACTGCAATTTAAAATATGTATTGTATTTTAAGACATCGGTTAGATATAAAAAATATGTATAGAATTTTCAATTGAAGTCTCAAGCTATCGTTTATGTTTAGTCTGTACACGTGCCTGTATGTGTTCACGCGTATGTACAAACACTTATTTTAATTTTAAATTAACCCGTAAGTTGCGTGGTCCGCGCGTGTATGACGCACTTATTTGAGTTTGTTTATATCCTTTTACGTGCGTTTACATGCGTTAATAAGTAAGTAATGTCCATGCAGCTATGGAAGGTGACGAAGGTGTTGCACGTGCGCATGTCGGTGTCGGGCGGCAAGGTGCGCGTGTGGCGCGAGGCGGGCGGCGCGGCGGAGCGCAGCACGGCGGCGGCCGACGCCGAGGCCATGCGCTACCTCGCCATGCTGCTCTACCCGCTGTGCGTCGCCGGCGCGGGCTACTCGCTCGTCTACGAACCGCACAAGAGGTATGGAGATTTCTACATCATTATCGTAATCTATCTATCTATCTATATCAGCCCATATACGTCCCACTGCGGGGTACGGGCCTACTCTACAATCAAGAGAATCGATTGAGAGTGGTTAGGTCATACAGTCCACTACGCTGGCCTAGTGCGGGTTAGCGGACTTACATACCGTAGAAATTCTTTAAAATCGCTACGGTATGCAGGTTTCCTCACGATGTTTTCCTTCTCCGTTAAAGTGCATGGTGATTGACTATCAATACACACATAACTCCGAAAAGTCAGAGGTGTGCCCTGGGATTTGAACCCGCGACCACCGTGAACATGTAGGCAGCCGCGTCTGGTCCGTTACCAACAGGCCACCACGCATTATCGTAATACTTCTACGGAATACGTCATTATCGACTTCATCATTTTTGATCATTATCATCACCATCATCATCACTAGTAGTAGGTCTCCCAGATACCCAAAAAAAAACTGATGAAGAGTCTTTACATTAACTGTATTTTGAATATAAGTTCTTAACAATTAATATTATCCAACTTCATACAACTTAAGTAATCATCATAAGCCAGCCATCTAGTCGTCCAGCAACCAATGTTCAGATTGGTCTTCATGTCCACTATACCACGGCTTTTGTGAACCTAACTTCTTAGAATGTTGCGAAGGATCTAGTCAGTGTACTTGTTGAATACTCCGCAGCTGGTACTCGTGGGCGTTGCACAGCATAGTGAACGGGGTGTACGCGTTCGGGTTCCTGTTCATGTTGCCGCAGTTGTTCGTGAACTACCGCCTCCGCTCCGTGGCGGCGCTGCCGTGGCGCGCCTTCATGTACAAGGCCTTCAACACGTTCATCGACGACGTGTTCGCCTTCATCATCACCATGCCCACCGCGCATAGGGTCGCCTGCTTCAGAGATGATTTGGTCTTCCTGGTGTATCTTTATCAGAGATGGTGAGTAACTGCCTTATTCATTAATAGATTTAAAACCTATTTTAGTTATGGAATGTTTTGTCTTCTTCGCTCAAACAAAATTTTAAAGTCATTCGAAAGGGACAAAACATTCAATAAAGCTTATTTATCCCTTCCGGTGTCCATAAGGCTACAAATGAGCTTTCATGTCATGATTTATGTGACATGCTCCATTGTGCTCCCATTATTCTCTATTATGTAGAACTGTCAAAAAGTCTATTGTCTATACATGGTCACCTGAAGGGTTATTAGCCATGGAGTGTTAGATAAGACAGGTCATTTTAGAGATGATCTTTTCTTCCTGGTATATCTGTACCAAAGTATCTGTGTGGATTTTATGCTATTGTGTATTAGACAGAAGTTACATTAGATGTTAGTCAACTAAGCTTGTACAGTATTTTTGAGTGGACAGATCTATTTTAAATTGGTCAATTTAGAAATCGATTTTTTAAAGTAAGTTAAATAGCGATTTTAGGATTAAAAATCATTCTTAAAGATTATAAAAATAACTTTCAGGTTGTATCCAGTGGACAACACTCGTACCGATACGGCTTCAAGCATGGACGAGAACCCGGAGCCATTGGAACCAATCAAACAAAAAGAAGAATAAATTAATGTCTGTATTGTTGTAGTATGAATTCCTTAACTATTTATTTACAGAGGCTATCGGTGGCAAGCATATAATGACATTGAAAAACCTATTATGTGATAATTGATTCATACGAAAATTATTAATTATATAAAATAACTCAAGAGGCAATTTTAAAATTGAAGTTATAAGCTTTATGTAAACATACATATTTATTATTTTTAAATAATAAAAGATTGATGATTTTACCATGAATGAGATTTAAACAAAAACACATAAAGGACTGAATTCTGACTCTACACTATTTGAAAAAAGTTAATTAACTCTTTATCTATCTCACACGCTTTTATTAATATCGATATGAATATTGGAACAATAAACACTTTCAAATATTGTGAATAGTGCCGGTACTTGTAATATTATTATTTAATACGAATTTATAATTTAATTTTAATAAATATAAGGCATATTTATTACGTTTCTTGGTTTGCGGGAGTATCCCTCACACTTCTATGTCAGGATGTGACAATCTTTATAATATTTAATAGGCAGATAACACACTAGACCATAAACAATTAAATATGTATAGAAAATTGAGAGTCTGTTACTTGTAAGTAGCTGACAAATCTTCTTGCATTTTAGTTAAAAGTTAACCTTATTGTTGATGTTTTTTGTGTTTATTATAATAAAACCAGTAATGAATTCTATATTAGTCCCAGTTTAGATAATAGGTCTCAAGCTTCGGAGGGCTTACGTCACTGTTTACCATGTTGATGTATTGCAGGTTAGTACTTTATTTGTTGGTAATTCATCTATGTATTTCTTGAAGTATGTACATTGTAATCCATTTACTTTTCATCTGTGATATAAAAACATTTAAAACAGAATTTTGATTTGAATCTGATTTATTGTTTCAATCAATTTAGCAAATAAAAAAAATATGTATCTACTCAAAAAGTAAATACACTTTTATAATCACAAATATGTAGTTGTAACGTTATGTTGGTAATCCGTCCGGTATAGGGCTTGTTCGTGATTTTTTATATTTTCAACTATATAAAAAATCTTATATGTTAATTTTTATGTAGATGATATTAAACTCAGAAAATAGACAATTTTTATTGGGGAAATAGATAGACAATTATTAGATTAATTTTAAGTTTTAGTTAAATCGCCTTTGTGGCTAGTTCTTATGTATATATGTGGATGGATAAATAATTGTTTTGCATTTCTATTTATTACTTAAATACAGGGTATATCAAGACCGTGACCGAAAACGAAGCCAGGAGGTAGTATTAGTGATATCAAACACAATGCAAGTAAAAATTTTACAAAAAAGATCGTAAATTTTTTTTTGTTATTTTTTACATATCGTCGTATTTGAGTGATTAAACATAGTTTTTTAACCGACTTCAAAAAAAGGAGGAGGTTCTCAATTCGACTGTATGTTGCTTTTTTTTTTTTTTTTTTATGTTTGTTACCTCATTTCTCTGTACTGGGTAAACCGATTTCGATAATTCTTTCTTTAATTGAAAGCTGGTGCTTGTCGTTTGGTCCCATAAAAATATGGTGACGATCTGATGAATATCTTCGGACCTGGAGAGGGGAACTCCTTAAAATAAAGTAGGATTCCAATGGTTCTTCTTGAATTGAATTAAGTATAAAAGCAAAATTACAGTAGTGGAAGAAAGTAGGGGTAGGGGCGAGGGGGGGGGGGGTGAGAAAATTAAGAAACATGTAAATAGTCAATATCTTCGGCAGCTTTTAACTGATTTTAGTGATTTCTTTTGCATCAGAATAAACGTATTAACACTTTGATCTTACCAATAAATCATGAAAATCTGATGAATATCTTCGGTCCTGGAGAGTAGAACTCCTCAAAATTGAGTACGATTCCAATGGTTCTTTTGCATTGGATTCAGTATAAAAGTAAAGTTACAGTGGTGGATGAAAGTAGGGGTAGGGGCGGTTGAGAAAAAGAACAAACATGTAAATAGTCAATATCTTCGGCGACTATACCAATAAATCATGAAGATCTGTTGTAAATTGTAATAGTGACAAAGAATCATATTAGTACAGTTTAATAGTACCTATGCCATATACCATTCCGTAATGAAATCCATTGCCGATTGTTATGTGTTGGTGAACAAATTGTACATGACGATGATAACTTTTGTGAAAACATGGAAGAACGAGCCGTCATGTCGGATGAATTGTTCCTAAGAAGCATTCGAGGATTAAATATCCAACAAAAGAATGTGTTTCAGAAAGTCTTAACGGCAATCAAACTCAATTTGAAAGGACGAGAAAGTCAGCTGTTACTTTGTCACGGGTGGTGCAGGTAATGGTAAATCATTTTTGCTAAAATTAATCGCGGAGCATATCAAACGTTGTTACGCACCAACAATAGATATACCTAACGAAGCCTAAATTTGTGGAAGTCCAGTCGCTAACCGGGGTTGCTGCTCGTCAAATTTTTGGCAAAACGCTACACAGTATTTTCTTGCTGCCGATTGAGAAATAAGTACCATGATGTAAAAAAAAATACGGTCTATTGTCTATTATGAGAACCTAAGATTAATTTATTTAAGCTACCAGAAGCTGTGTAGTGTGTACGTAAAATTTGACTATGGAACATTTAAGTCACTAAAAATGAAAAAATAAACCAAAATTTTAACAAAAAAAAATAACCGACTTCAAAAAACTGACAAAAAATCCTATTTAAAATAAAATTCTAAAAAAAGAAAAAAAATCTGACTTATGACAAACTAAAATGCACTAAAAAGTAAAAAAATAATTGCGTGTTTTTCACGCAAGATTGTATTTATACACATATATTATGTATCCAGTTAAACTTTACATCTAACTCAACACATACCTATGAGTAACAAATAATTATAAAAACATTTAATTACAGTTCACCTAAGCTAAAATTTGAAATATATGTATGCACTACTTAAAAGACAATCAAATTATTAGAATAATGTACAATTATAGTTATTTTTGGAGTCGGTGTCAGCCAAAGATACCTGACAATATTAAATGACAACAACTTTATGAAATCTATTTTATACGAATATCCTCTTAAACTATTATGTGGGCCGCGTAGAGGCGCGGTTAGTTTTGATTTATTGTTTATTAACCTTAATTCAATAAAATATAATATCTGACGTTTATGTAGTTACTTACTCATAAAACTTGGCTGACACCGACTCCAAAAATAACTATAATTGTACATTATTCTAATAATTTGATTGTCTTTTAAGTAGTGCATACATATATTTCAAATTTTAGCTTAGGTGAACTGTAATTAAATGTTTTTATAATTATTTGTTACTCATAGGTATGTGTTGAGTTAGATGTAAAGTTTAACTGGATACATAATATATGTGTATAAATACAATCTTGCGTGAAAAACACGCAATTATTTTTTTACTTTTTAGTGCATTTTAGTTTGTCATAAGTCAGATTTTTTTTCTTTTTTTAGAATTTTATTTTTAATAGGATTTTTTGTCAGTTTTTTGAAGTCGGTTATTTTTTTTTGTTAAAATTTTCTAAAATAATGACGTACATCGCTTAATTTTTGAACACGCAATGGTACGTAAGGGTTTAAATTACTATTTTTGCAAAAACTAGGTATTTACCCTTCAAAAAACATGACTTTTAAAAAATTGTAAAAAAAAATCCGTCGCTTCTTTTGCAAAATTTTTAGTTGCATTCTGTCTGTAGCCGCTATAACTACCACCTGGCTTCATTTTCGGTCGCGGTCTTGATATACCCTGTAGTTTACGAGAGATGATTGATATTTCACATATACGAAATCATTGAAGGGAGATCCAGACTTTTAATACTTTTAATGTATTTTCACACCATGGGCTATGTTTGGGATGAACAAAAAAGTTTACACAAAGTTGATTTCTTCACAGTCTGCGCCAATGTGAATGAAGCCTAATATCCTTCAGGTGTAGTCGTGTGTCGTGTAGTTAATCATATTATCTCCGCAATTGTAGAGCAGTTTTAAAATATAATTGATTAAATTATTGCACAACAACATGGTGCATTGATTATGACGAATTTGACTGATAATTTTATAAAAACTTTGCCGAATTTATGATAATGTGTCAATTGAGACTCCGATGGATTGTAGTGATTTTTTTATTATTATGCAACGTATTCATAATTTTAGAGAAGGCGGGATGTAATACTAAACTGAAAATGGATGCATTTTATTGGTAATATTTTTTAAATGTCCACTAAGTCGGTGAGTAAAAATATCGCCTCTAATTTAGGTGAAATTTATCATTTACAACTGTCACCTTCATAACATGCATTTAACTGAGCTGTATACATAACAACGAAATATATTGTATTTATATTAAAGACATTTGTAAAACATGAGCGTGTAGGAATTGACTTGACTCACGGTAATTTTTAGAAATGTGTCTTTGTTTATAGACAACAATCGGAAGACAGATAACGACAATATACATTATTTTATACGTTAGGACATGTCTAATTTTTTAAAAGCTTTGTTGGTTGTACTTCCCGTTTTGCATTACTTAGTAATAATATCAATTTGAATGCCTACAAATATGATTCTAAAGCATAATCATTTGGATTTTTTTTAAAATTGGTTTTGAGTTTAGATGAATGAGCCGAATTCCGATCGAAAAACATAAGGCAAATGTGTTACAAGTGTGTAAACAATAAACATGTTTATCGGAGAATATAACCAGATAATTGAATAATTATTATTGTAGTAGGATTTAACCAGCTGCTTCTATGTATTCCACAGCTCTGATATAATCATTTCGTTTTACACTCGAGGTAATTTTTGGAACATGTAAACACTATTGGACACCCAATAGTGTTTACATGTCTATGTTTTATGTGGATAATAAAATAACTATATCTATCAATAACAATTCACGAGTATTATTCTGACGAAGCACTACGATTGTCTTGTGTTTTGGCAAGAGTTTCGTCGCAAACATACGTCTCAATATGCTGCTTGCTCTCGCCAATTCTTAGCTATTTCACTACAGGCTGTTAAAAAAATCAATTGATTTCGATGGAAAGAAAATAGTTCAAGAATGAGACCATATACGCTACAAGCTCTCATAATTATAAGAAATATTTAGGAACATGTACTTAGGTTATTAAAGTGTTTGTTATATTATATGAATCGACAGATGTTTTCCTTTACTATCCGTAATTAATGTATTTGTTATGGTGCAATAAAACTATTCTGCCTGTACCGGTTTTTTTTTATTTTCTACCAACTTCCTAGTATAAACAATTGGATATTAATTTATAATTTACTTGATTGTCAAATCAAGATAAAGTGATTAAAAAGTTCACCAGTACACTGATGTCAGTAAATTTACACATACCTACATCTAGATTTTAGTACATAGGTACATCTAGATAAAAATATAACATAATACACATAAACAAAATAATAAAACATAATTTCCGTGGTGTTACAATAAAGAATATATAAATAAATAAATAAATAAATATAAATATCGAATAATAGGGTTGTTGATAAGGTAAACAAATATAGCTATTGTTTCATTCTGCTTGCACGTAAATGCATACGCAATAGACAATTTTTTCAACCCTATTGCATTGAGGTTGTGTGTGTTTATTCAACCATCGTCAGCTATTTCTTCGAACAATATTTGGCTGGCCTGGAACCAATGTATGCTTATATGCACGTGACACTCTTCCCTTTGTTTGTTTTTTATATTGTTAACTATATACCACCTAATTAAATGGAACTTGTCAAAATATCTATAAAGTTACTATCATGGAAGTATTTATATTATAGTGCAA
This sequence comes from Deilephila elpenor, assembly GCA_949752805.1. Taxonomy (NCBI): domain Eukaryota; kingdom Metazoa; phylum Arthropoda; class Insecta; order Lepidoptera; family Sphingidae; genus Deilephila; species Deilephila elpenor. The sequence goes on along the minus strand of OX457096.1, from coordinate 4,864,634 downwards.
CTGGGACGCTTACTATTATTGACAAACATACCAAAAGTAAACTTAGATTCTCAGAAATTAAGTTCATTTTGCTGTAGCAATAGTTGTAAAAACTAATATAGGCACGAACATATGGATGTACATATTAAAGTAAATGAATAAGTCATTTTCATAATGTAAGATTGAGTACTGCAGTTTCATGGTAGCCAATAGCCATCTAATGGTAGCTGGTTAATGATTACGTATTTATTTCGGCCTTACCTACCACGGCCTACAAAAGTTCAAGATCACTTCATGATGGTGGCTTAGGTGGTGGATAATAAATACTTGATCACTCTACAAGTCTAGAACTTGAAATAAAACTATTTTATACGGATTTTATCGCGATTTGGTTTAATTTTTACATTTTTTGAAGTGAAACTTCTTTATCGGGGTTGGAAAAATTTTTTCGTTACGCGTCACATTCTTCCGTTACGCGCCATCTTTTTTTATTTAGTAAATTAGTACCCACTTCAGTAAGCCAGACCCCCAACCGTTTCCAAGCCCCACCCAAAATTTTAAGTCCCACCCACTTTTTTGTAATTTGATCCTTACCCCCCTCTGGCCTTCCCCCACCCTAAATCCAAAACAGTGCCCAATAGCCTCCCCACGAAACCTCCCCCCCCCGCTTACCCCCACCCTAAAAATTTTACCTCACCCCCCCTACTCATATCTCCGGCATTATCCATCGTAGACCCACCGACCTTGGGTTCATTGGAACCGGCTCGGTGAGGGCTACAATCCTGCCCCAACAGAATTCCTGAATTCCCCCTCCACAACTTTCCCCACCCAAAAATATTTTAAGGTGCCCAATAGCCTCCCCACGAAACCTAAACCCCAACCCCCGCCCCTACCCCCACCTCAAATTTTTACCTCACCCCCCCTATTCCTATCTCCGCCAATATCCATCGTAGACCCATCGACCCTGGGTTCATTAGAACCGGCTCGGTGAGGCCTACAATCCTGCCCCAACAGAATTCCCGAATTCCCCCTCCACAACTTTCCCCACCCAAAAATATTTTAAGGTGCCCAATAGCCCCCCCACGAAACCTAACCCCCCCCCCCTACCCCCACCTAAAATTTTTACCTCACCCCCCCCCTAAACCTATCTCGGCCAATAAAGGTCGTGGACCCACCGAGCTTGGTATCCTCGGAACCGTCTCGGTGAGGGCTACAAATTGGCCCCGATAGAAATCCCAAATTCCCTCAAAAATTTCCCCCCTCCTAAACTTAAACTTTATTTAATTTAGCTTTATTTTACCAATTCTGTAAATTTGTAAATAGTAGATCATTTTTCGAAAAATGATGTCATAAAGAAGTTTCACTTCTTACGTGTGTACACTAATACACACACACATTTATTTTAACTTCCCGACGTTTCGATTACTTTACAGCTTTCGTGGTCACGGGGCGGACTGATTGAGAACTTGTTATTAGAGACTATTCGACTCGATTCGGTTCTATTTAAAAGGTAATATTTAAGGCCCGAAAACTCGCTAAAGTCATTTTTTTTAAATACATACATACATTGGTATATAATATACTTAATTACTTATGTTTTTTTACGTTTATATGAAAACCTTTTACGAGTGAAATAGATCATTTCCATGATATAAAACAAAAGTATTATGTGCGACATTGTATAATTATCATAATAAAAATTGAAAAAACGTTTTTTATGGATCTCATCATCAGCCCTTCCACGTCCAAGGCTGGACATAGACCTCTCCTATGGCATGCGCTCGATCTCCAGCCCACCGTCTCCAACCGCTACCAGAAATCTTACGAATATCGTCGTTCTACCTGGTTTGAGGACATCCTACACTACGCTTGCCGAGGCGTGGTCTCAACTCGAGAACACGTCTACGTCTACAGTTGTTGGTTCTAAGACGAATGAGACCGTCCCACTGCCACTTCAACTTGGTAATCCGTTGGGCTATTACGATTACCTTGGTTCTCTGTTGGATAACCTAATTTCTGTTTATATCCTTCAGAGAAGCACCGAGAATAGCTCGCTCAATAAATCTTAGAGTGCCTTTGAACTGGTGGACCAGTCCCACCGTCAGTGTCCACGTCTCGGCACCGTATGTCATTACGGGTAGGACGCACTCATTGAAGACTTTCGTCTTTGCGATATATACATATTTTTTTATGGATATTAAATAAGTAAATAAATACACCCAACAGTTACATAAATAGTCCTGACTTAATAAGATCAATTAAGTCTTGTGTGGCAGGTATCAGAACTACGAGAGACTTTTCGGTCTCACATACACCCAGACCAGAAAGAAATATTTGTGGGCCGAGATTAGAGTAGAATGCAGCGAACCGGACTTTATTTCAAGTGATTCTTTTGCGCATGTTATCGGACTAATCACTAAACTATGGAAGGGAGATAATTGTTCAGGTTGCTATCGTTAATTAAAATATCTAAAATTACGTTATTGTGAAGTCAGGGACGTATTCAGACATGTATATTTTTTATTTTTTTTGTGCAACTGTTTTTAATTATTCAATAGCCTCTGTGGTGCAGTTTGTAAGACGCCGGCTGTGATACGAGGGGCCTCGGGTTCGATTCCCGCACCGAGATAAATGTTTGTGAGGCCTATAAGTAAGTATTTGTTTCGGGATAGGGTGTTTGAGAGATTGAAAAATCTCTCGTAGTTGCTGATACCCACGACACAAGACTTAATTGATATAAATGTGAGGCCAGGAGTCAGGACTATGTATGTATTTCTCTTTATTTTATTTATCACATCTTTTTAAAATATTTTTTTCCGGTGGTGAAGCTCAAGAGCCAAGCCACCAGCGGTTACGGAGACAAAGTAAGCGTTCTTCTCACAATGCGTGCCGGGTCCAGTAAACTACCTTCTGTATCATATTCTTGACCCTACAGTCAATTGAGAGTCTCTGTAGATGTTGGTAAAAGCTTTTTGATATCAACCCACGAGCAGAAGCGACCATCGGGACAAAAATTGTTGAGTCGACATCCCACATGTCGGTAACCTCGTGTGCCAAATTTAAATATTTAGACATTTGGTCCTTTTCTGCCTTAACGAGGTTATGACATGTGGCATACCAGACAGATTTCGATGACAGCTGATGACCTTTAGGATGTATTTTCTATAGTTGCTCGTCTTAATAACTTCGTCCATAATTGCAAAGACTTGGGGGCGTTCATTATTATTAATTAAACGACTAGCTACAAACGTGACAAATATAATGGTTATAAAGATTTTAAATAGTAGGTATGCCAGTCTCAGCTTCTTCCACATGTCATACTGAGGAATAATATGACATTTAGGGCTTTATTTATCATTATACAATATTTGATTTTCGAATTGTCTACGATAGGGGTTAGTCTGCTTCGGTCCCCACATGATAGCGGCCCGCGGCCGGTCGAGAGTTATGAAATTATCAACACTTTGATTACAACACGGTGTCAGCGTAGTCGTGTGCGCATTACATTTTTAAACCAAATAGAATAACATTCGGATTGTTATTTTAATATTACATATTTAATGTCTATTTAATAGTTTTTTTTTTAAGTTTAAGTGAATAAAAAACCATGGATTTGTACGATATTCTACTCCAGGCGGGTTTAATCACCTCAGCCCTGGTTGCATATTTGATATTTTTCAAAAAACCAAGATTACAAAAAAGAAATTACAGCAGCCCAGGTAAGTTTGGATAGCTTATTATAGATTCTGCAGTCCGTAGATATTTAGAATTTATTTGTAAGTAAGAAACAGCTTTTATAACTTATGTCAACAATCTATGTCAAGGAATACTGGTTTTTTGTCTTGTTTTATTACATATTTTCGTCTAACAACCAAATACATTTAAATCATTTGATATTTATGAGCATTATATATTTTACTTAAAATCGCCGACATAACACACAATTATGAATTTACTACAGGTTTACATAATCAAATAGATTTCTGTCGCACTTATACGTAATCACGACATGCATAATTGTTTTTTTGATCCTATATTTCGTCCCACTGCTGGGCATAGGCCTCGTCTTTATTCCTCCACTTGACCCTGTCCTCGGCGAGCTCTTTTCATTTTGGCAAGAGCTACAAATTTATAATTTTCTTTCATTAAAATATATCGTGAGATAATTACATTAATCCACAATAATCAACGATAATTTTAAAAACGTATAGATCGAATAGAACCTAGGTAGAAAGTCTGCTTATACCGATAACTCTGAAATCAATCCGCAGACGTTTGTAATCAGTCTCCTCAAATTTCTTCGAAATTACGGACATAGATAATGTTATTCGGTTTGATATATTTGTCGACACAAGGTCACGCTTAGTTTATTCTAGATGTTAGCATCGGAATCTTTGAGGATTTGTCTCTTTTTGCGATACCTATATTTAATTTAACGAGTGCATAGGAAAACAGACTGCATTGCCGTACTTTGGCCTTAAGGGTCTATGACCATTCTTCCATTTTCTTCATTAATATACTTTATAGATAATATTTGCATCGAGTAAACGAGCTGTTCTAAAATAATAAAGTCTCCTACGTAATTACTGAAATTATCTCAACTCAATATATTATAATCACTTTCAAATGTTATCCTGCAAATAATACTGCTGTCCACTTTTGTATAGTAAACAAAATATTGGTTTTAATCTTTACTACTAAGGTGGAGAGAAACATTTCGAAAACTTGCCTACAAAAGGGATCTTAACAAAATATTCTATAGTCTGTGAAGTTCGCCAATTTGCACTAGGGAAGGCTCAGAAGAGGCTACACGAGGCTCAAACTGTATCGTCCATATTCTTTTCATGTTCGCTATAATTCTTCGGTAGTTCTAAATGTATGTTTAGTGTTTACCCAATGACATAATTCTAGTTACATATACAATGTCATAACAGCGATGGTAATGAAATACTTAAGTTTGCGCTCCCATGACCCACCAGTAACCTTGATAATGCACCGCGTGTAATGGGGAACATCGTTATTCATTAACTAGCTTAGACCTTGAATAGTCATCATTTGACGAGACCTGCTTGGTAATGTTTACATCTACGGCATGTATTTTGTATTCCCAGTGTTTGCTGCGACCATTTAGTCAGAGGTTACTGTTTACTTACTACGTGATTTACTCGCTTCCTGTACCTACTAATTACGTATAGGATGTGATTAAGCTGTCGTTAGCTAATGAACTCATAGAAAATTGAAAATTTCATTGAAAAATATGAGTTTTGAACCCATTCAATTATTAACGTTACCTACCTTTAAGACAGAAATCGAATTACTTCAGCGCACAACTTTGTCTGCATCTTAATGCATTCTAGCAACTGGCCTGTGAGCCTTTTCAACATACACTTTAGATTATTTACCCTTGAGATTTAATATTATTAGGAATGTACCTTTATGCAACGAATATGCATTTATAAAATAATTTTACGTTTGTTTGATTGATAGCGTTATGTGATCATAAATTTTCAAACACAGATACCGATATCGATAAGTATCAGTATTGTTTTCTCTTCGTGCAGAGCTAACACAATATATTGTTCGATAAAATTAAGAATTGTTTTAAATTAATAGGTTGGAATCATCCGCTCAAACTTATTCTCGCTCGTTTTGCGGTGAAACGGTGGAAATCTCAGCTGCCAGACATCGAAGCGGTCGAAATGCCTCGGTCTCCTCAGCATGAAGGTTGGGACAACATGAATTTCCGTGTGAGCGCACCAAATGGAGCAACGCTGCTGCTGGGAATCCGTAAATTGTGCGGCAGACAGCCAATTGCAGAAGTCACAGTCCATGTCAAACTGCAAGATGGTACCACGTACAAGTTACCACGTAAGTAATTGCTACCTATGTGACAGTTTTTAATGCGCTGTTGATTGGTGTTTTGATGTAGGCGAAACCTTTAGCTCAGAAAGTCTGCTTTTCGGTTGCTGCGCTAATCGATCGTGAATTCCTAACAATTCTAAAGTTATTCAAAATTACGCATTCTCCAGAACATCCAGACACAGCAGTAGGAGCATGGGTGCAAGATCGTGATGGCTGGCGCGCCGGCGGACTAAAGTTTCATATTTTAGAACCTGAGTTACGAATAAGAATTTTGTACAATGGCCCGCTAACCAGAATCGAAGACAATGTAACGCAGCACGTGAAAATGAATTTAATGTACGTATTTTATTTAGTATTCTACGTAGCGTTATTCCGATCGGGGAAAAATTCCACTTTCCTGTTCGAACTTTGCCCTTCGGCCTGGTTTTTGGCATACTCAATTATAAACACATATTTTTTATAATCACTATGGATTTGAAATTAGCTGTTTCTGATATATAACTCACTTAAACTGAATATGGACAGTTAAAAAATGAGATTTAAATATTTTGTTTTCTATATATTTAAAAAAAAATACAATAGAAAACATTATTGAAAAGTAGTATTGTATTACTTGGAAAAAAGAAACATTGGAGAACGGCAACATCATTACGTTTCTTTGAACCTATATAAATGAAAAAAATTATATCTCTATGAATGATGTAAAATTGTAATTGGCAGATGGGCATCCGCAACTAAAGTCATGAAGCACCCGAAGCAGTGGAGCGATGAGTTAGCTGCGCAGGCTCTCGCTCTAGAGCCGTGGCGAGACGACCAGTGGCAAAATATCCTGTAAGTTGGCCATTGACATGTAATTTCTAAATCGGTAGTTATGTATTCTACGGTTTCTCTACCGTAGAATCTAAGACCTAGATTAACTAACTTCGCTGGCTCAGCGACCCAAAAGTGAGTCTTGGCCTCCAATTAGGCAACTAATAACTCGAAGTTGCCGCAGGTTACCTAGGTAGAAAATGTAAATTATGGAAAAAAATATGTACTTGCAATTCCAAGATAATTTAAAGTGTGATTTATGCCCTTAATATGAGGGCGAATCACAATAATGAAATTTATAAAATTTCATTCCTATTGTAAATATTACAATATTTTTCAAAATGAGTCCTTAATGTTCATTGATTTCTGTTTTTGTACGAAACACATATTTGAAATTTCAGAGGTAAATGGGAAGAAGGCAGCTGGCTTCAATGGGGTACCGTACAAGGCCGTTTCCTATCTTTCGATGCCGAGGGAGTAATTGACAAGAGCGAATACCTGCAAACTCGAGGTGTGAAGGAACGGTTGTGGGCGCCGCATAGTTACGAGGGTTTAAGAAGATCGTTTACTGTAACAGCTGTCGCCAAAGATGGAACGGGTGTGATGTTGCGTGGCCTTTCACACAAAGCAGTATTAACGCAGTAAGTATTAGTTTGTTCTTAATTATATTCTATGTTCTCTCAGACCTACGAGTAGGTACTTATTAGTCAGAATTATAATTGTATCTAAATGTTCATGTTTGGTACATTATTCATGACTATAAATAGACTAATGTCATGCTTGATGTGACCCAAGGTATTATTACAGAGAAAATAATGCCGGTGTCGTCAAGTGCACCAGTTTGCTGTTCATTGACTTCTCGCACTTTGTCACGTCACATAAATTGATAAGCGTTATCAGGTAATATAATTTTCAATATCTAATCAATTAATCTCTCATAATTTCAGGTGTTTAACGGGTTGCGTTAGATTCCCCGATTACACAATGGAGAGCATAACTTCGACTGATTTAATAATGTCAGACTTTTGCGAGACCTTGGAAGGATTTCCTAAAGCTTACACAGTAAATGTGAGCAGTAAGTTGTTGGTATGAATATCATTAAACGCAATGGATTGAACAAAGCAATAATGTGTAACACATAATCATAAAAGTAAAAGAGTAAGAGACGAGATGTAACGGTGATAGATTGTAAAAACCGAGTTATGAGACATTGTTATTAGTCTTAAACGTAATCGTTATCAAAAGATATACCTTCACATGAGCTATACATTAGATATTAAGTTCAAAGAATGCAATGATGTAAATACGAATTTGTTAAAATATCATAATATGTATTTTAATAATGTTGCGCAAGTAAATATGATACATATTTGGTTTATTATGTTACTAATAATGTTAACCACAGCTGTACAAATACTATTTTACAATTCACAGCTAAAAAGCGTGCACTGAAACTGGTGCTACGAATCAATGACGATGGTGGCAAACTACACAGTGGAATTCCTTATCAACAAGACGTTGTTTATAGAACAATCGTAGTGGATATTGACAGCGAACACGGGACGGGCATTCTAGAACTAGGCTACGAACCAGCCGGTAATTTATTCTGAAATCTTTCTCGAAACTAATAGCTAAGTACCTGTCTATGTCTAAATTATAAAGGATTAGAGACTTGCGTGATTCAGGCTTCATGACTATTTAATTTTATTATTAAGAAAGCATTGGATTGCCACTAAGTCCGATGACTGTAAAACACTCACCTTGATATCTTGATATCGAATACAAAGTATAATTATTTTGTAAGTATTTCTACTTTGCATTATCGTTTACCTACGGAGAAAGGAAAATTGGAATTTTGTTTATCTCTTTTGAAGTATTAATCTGTAGATGTTTATATAAACGTATATAATATACCTTTACGATATATGAATGTACTTTTGGACAGGGAAGTTTTAAAGAACATTTAAATGTTTTGATTGCAGTAATTTCACAGCCGTCGGTTCGCCTGACCCCTGCGCCTCTGTTGAGCTGGCTGGATGAGAAACAAGCTGGACAGGTTGGGTACTGCCTAGCATTTGAAGATAGAGCAGCGGCATGTTCCAATTATGTTGGTGGGAAGGGGGCCTCTCTGGCGCTGCTGGCTTCTGTGCAAAGAGATGAGGTATTTAAATCATAATTTTGAAACTTTAATAATATTTAACAGAGATAAGCGATTCGTATCTTTATCGTGTCGTCTATCTAATGAGTACTAATATTTTCGGCTAAGAAATGTTAAAAAACCTACGTATGTGTGAAAGATATAAGCTATTACGTTCGAATTCTTGAATATTTCCAGTGACACAATTGTGATGTAATGACTAATGATCGATAGGCTCACGTTGTATACTCGTGACGGATAGATAACATGAATTATATTTTTATAGTTTAGATATCCGTCTTTTTGTATTCCAGGGGTACCGCGTGCCTCCAGGATTTTGTTTGACAATCCGTGCTTTAGAACAACATTTAGCAGCAAATCCTCAACTACGGGCAGCGATACGTGAAATTGAAGAAGCGAATGAAAATTACGATGAAGCTAACTTTAAAAATAAATGCGAAAAGTAAGTGTCCGTTTATACCGAAGTGACAGATTAGATGTATAATGTTCAATAAATTTTAGAATGAAACATTTTAGTGAACGTACAATGTACGAGTGATGGTTCTGTTGTGGCTATAGTTATGTCTAGGCATTCCACGCTTTGGCTCTTGTGTAACTTATAACAAACGTTAATATTATGTTTATTTGGTAAAAATAGTGACAAACAGGGGGGGATTGACATCCTCATGAAATTATTTTAATCTAATGTTTCGTTTACAGAGCATCAAAACTTTTTGACACGATTTATATGCCTGACGATATAAGACACGACATTTTAACACATATGAAAGACTTAAGGGCCAAGGCTATTGAGCAAAATCTGGGTCCTGAGCTTCGTTTCGCTGTTAGATCTTCAGGTATGTATTATTGCGTAGAAAATTCTATATGTAATGTTTTGAAATAACAGATTTTTACTATCTCCTTTATAACAATTATCAAACGCTCAATAACCTTTGAACAAAATACATTTGCAGAGAATAAAAAGGACTGCCTCGGTGGCGTAGTTGTACTACGGTACGACTACAAAGCTGAGGTCTCGGGTTCGAATCCCGGGTATGGGCAAAGTGATATTGGGTTTTTCTATTCATTATCAGTCCGGAGTCAGGAATTTGTGCCCCATATGGCGATAGGCTTGCCCTCTACCACATCATGGGACGGAACATACAAGGCGAAATGTGGGTGTCATGGTGGCGCCTCTGCCTACCCCTTTTGGGATAAAGGAGTGAGTATGTAAAAAACCTTGCGTATATTGTACAAAATTTGTATTTAAAGCCGTTGGTGAAGACAGTGAAGCATTATCGGCAGCTGGGCAGAACGAAACAATCCTAGGCTGCGTTACTGATGACGATGTTTTGAAAGGAGTCCAAAAGTGCTGGGGTTCCATGTTCGCTTTTACGAGCGCCTACTATCGAAGGTATATAATATATTCTCTGCAAAATGATAAACTTACTTGCAAGCCTGCTTTTACATAAGTAGCGTTTGTTATTGCAAAATTAATTGATAATAATATTTATAGTGTTATCTACCTATGAGCAATAAGAGCATATTTTTAAGGCCCGTTCGTTTTAGTGGATTTTCTTAAAAACTTTCCGCATAGTAAGGAACAAAAAGTCTTCTATGAAATAAAGGGTTGCATTAAAATAAAATTTTGTTAACCAAAAGTTTTCCGTTATTGTTGCGGTATTCAGGTCATCTAGATTCTCATACGCTCATCGCAAGACGCGTACATATTTAGTTATTACTATGAATGTAGCAGACTGGATATAAGATTGAAATAAAACTATTTTATACGGATTTTTTAACTTCCCGACGTTTCGATTACTTTACAGCTTTCGTGGTCACGGGGCTGTAAAGTAATCGAAACGTAGGGAAGTTAAAAAATGTAAAAAGTAAACCAAATCGCGATAAAATCCGTATAAAATAGTTTTATTTCAATATGTAACATTCGCGTAAATCTAAGAAACCATTATGGAAATAAGATTATAAATGTATGGTAGGCAGAACGGTCAGGCATGCCTGTGTGGCGGTGGCGTGGTGGTGCAGGCGCTGGTAACTCCTCGGGCGGCTGGAGTCATGTTCACCCGTCACCCTGATGCGGGAGACGCTTCTCGATTACTCATCACTGCTAACTACGGACTTGGTGAGGTGCGTACAAACCTGTAGAAGACGACTATAAGGGTGTATATGTAAAACTAGTTTTCTTAAATTAAATAAACTTCGCAAAAAGAATGACCTCACTTGGATATTTCTCAAAAAAATCTATATATTTTCAGAGCGTGGTCTCCGGTGCCGTAGAACCAGACACAATCATCGTTAAACGAGAAATGGATGGTCGTCTAAGTATCCTCAAGACTGAGCTAGGATCTAAGACGCAGCGAGTAGCTACATCTGGCGATGGAATAGTCATGGTAGACGTACCAGAAAATGAACGCAGCACCGCGTGTATAACTGAAGCTGAAGCTTTGAGGCTGGCGCGACTGGGAGTGGTCCAGGAAGAGCTTTGGGGAGCTGGAAGGGACATCGAATGGGCTGTCACTGAGGTACGCAGTTTAAGGTTTTTGTTTCATATGTGCAAATTTGTATTAATTTCAATTTTAGTGACCAAAAAATCTTTTTGAAAACCTTTTAATGAGTTGATTATAATAGTTATATTATAAAAGTTTAATGGTTTCTTAGATTTACGCGAATATTACACATTGAAATAAAACTATCTTTTATGGATTTTATCGCGATTTGGTTTAATTTAAAAAAAATGTAAAATTAAACCAAATCGCGATAAAATCCGTAAAAATAGTTTTATTTCAATTAGAAAATTTATTTTAAAGCCTTAAGTCAAGGACACAGCAGTTAAATATTATATAAACTTATTTATTTACGTGTTTGATGTTTACAGAATGAGATATGGTTGCTGCAAGCGCGGCCTATAACTTCATTGGAGCGATGGACTGACGAAGAACTGTTACACGAACTTGACTGCCCCATCATGTCAGATGACGAACTTACCACGTTTGGTAACACCGGCGAGGTACAAATATAATATAATAATTATATTGTAATCTCTTTTAATAGCAGAATTTCAAAGACCGATCCAGCCCAGCGCAGTTTTAAGCAGCATTCAAATATTTTGAGAAATTGATATTCTGCGAGACTGTTACCACTTTGAATAAATTGGTTCACTTAGACTGAAATCACAACTAGGTGCTGTATGGCTGCTTTTGGGATTTGGTTTCAGAAGCTGGAAGACAAATTAGGAGAAGGATAATTGATACGACAAATTAGTATTGAAAGGTTTATTAAACTGATCACGCATGTTTTTTTAAGGTATTACCGAAACCAGTCACGCCATTAAGTTACGACTGCATGATGGTACCTCTATCAAAGGGCATGGACAAAACCATCGGCACCAACGGCAGCGGCTTTGACCACAGTATCCTCATCACCCACAATCGATGTGCCATCGCTCTTTACAATGTAAGCTATATGCATATTCTTAGCCATGTGTTTATGTATGAATGAGATGCCTCCGTGGCGCATTTGCTTAGATGCCGGCAGTGAAACGTATGGCTGCGGGTTCGATCCCGCACTGAGATAAATATGCATGTGATCCACAGGTATTTATTTCGGGTCTGGGAGTTCGTGAGATCAAACAGTTTTTCGTAGTTTTTGATACCCACGACAAGACTCGATCTTAGTGTGGGGTCAAGACTATGTATGTGACTGTTTGGTGTATTTATTTAGTTATTTATTATCAGTTTCTTGTGTTTAGCATTGTTATAAATGTTACACGCTTGGACAGAAAATTATGGTAACCTTGGATTTTGTTTCCTCTTACAGACAATATATAGAAGAGTCCCTCATGAGATAGACACAAATATACGGATGATAGAGATGGCTGTTAATGGTCACAAGGTAGCTGATGAGGATATATTAAGAATAGCAAAACATAGAAGACCCCCACACTGGTCTGATAAATTGGTTATGATTAACACATTGGTGAAGGTAACCATTTATTAAATCGTATTTTAAAACTTTTAACTGATTATATATTAATGTGATACCAGTGTAATAAGGATTCAAGATAAACATGATTCAGAAAGAACATTAAACCGATTAAGCCTTTGGAACTTGCAGACTGAAACAATCCAGTTCACATACAAACCAACCATGGTTTGTGGTTTTCACCAACCATTTATCATTAAATTAACCTTTTTGCATTGTGTTTTTAATTAAACTTTATTAAATTATTAATTTCAGTCGCTTACCACATCTAAGAAGAGAATGAAAGAGTCCATAAATTTAGCTTCCAAAATGACTGTTGGTGAGGGAGCACATGATATTGCATCTCTATCGGATGTAATCTCGAAATTGGATGCTGTAATGGAAAAGTTTGTAGTTAACCACAGCGTTACGAGTACTGCAAGCACGTCGAGTCAGTTCATTGCCATGACCATACTTTTAGAAGGCAGCTCAGGTAGATGTTTTCTCTTATGTTATTAAAAATGTGTATGTTCTGTAGAACTCGACAAGATCCCTCGACAAGATGACCGTCTATTCAGTATCGGATGGTAACGTAGTGTAATTCCATTTAAGATTAATATTAAGTTTTAGCTGGAAAAGCGATATTTTTTATATCTGGAGGGCAAACTGTGTGCATAGTAATTGCATTGTATTATGGAATCTAGATATATCAACCATAGGCAAACATATTTATGATGTTATCACTCGCTGTTGATTAAAATTACCTGTGTTTTCGAACTTTAAAGTTGAGAACAACCACATGAATCTGTCATGCATTGGATACAAAATAAGAATCAATCGTATTCAATCAACGAAATAATAGTTACCTTACCTTAAACCTAGCATTTCCTCCTTAGATTTCACGCCAGAAATGTGCAATGAAATCAGCACGTTACTAAGTGCCGGAGACGTGTTGTCAGCGGAGGTGCCTCAAGCGTTAGCAAGATTGGCGCGACAGTTAGAACATTCTGGGATGTACGATGAGTTCCGCGCACAAAATCCTAAAGAAGCCATGGCCTGGTTGAAAAAGAACTTGCCTCATGTGTATCTAGATGTATGCGTGTTTTTGGAGCATCACGGACATAGAGCTATTATGGAAGTGAGTGAATTTTCAAATTCCTAGTTAGAGTGATAGTTTTCGCGATATACATACGTGTGTTTCTGATTTAATACTCGTGATTACTGGTATAGTCCTTAGTACTAATCCACTATGATATAAAGTTCTTAAAAAATCAGCATTAAATAATGTTTATTCAGATGAGTATCAGTCTATTATTATTTCCACAGTTTGATTTATCCACTAAACCGTGGATCTTAGTGCCTGAAGAAATGATGAAGGTATTACAAAGCTTACACGCCACACCTGAAGAACCTTATAAACCTAAAACCACTGCGGAAATCGTCGCATCCTTAAAGAGTCCCAAAAAAGCTAGTACGAGGTACGAAATAAAGTGCAATTAAAATGTTCTTAATGAAGTTCTAAAATTGCTCACAGATATTTTTATATAAACCGATAATATGAATAAAATTTAAAACAGAGATTTTCTTAGGTACTAAATTTTTTTGTAAATTTCTAGGAAAATTCTTTCATGGGTGTTACCTCTATGCCGAAGGACAGTAGGCCATCGAGAAGGAACCAAAGCTCACCTGATACTGGCTTTACACAAAGTCCGTCTCGTATTCTTGCGTCTAGCCGACATGCTTGTACGTAATTGGTATATACCAAATCGTGACGTCATTTTCTTCTTCCGGCTAAATGAGCTTCAGAATTTCATCAAAACCAGAGATCCAGCGCTTTTAAAGAAGTAAGATTATTTTAAAGTATAACGAAGATCATAATATTGTTCATGTTCCACCAAAGAAAATATTTTTGAAATACTTACTTATAATTGAAAACCTTATCATGTTTAGCATAGCATTATCACTGTTACATAACTAATAATGATTACGCCAATGGTGAACAAGGCCCTATGCATTATGTACATAATTTATGAATTATGCATTAGGGGTTGCAAAATATGAATATAAAACATTTCAGAGCTCTGCAGCGGCAGCAATACTATGCTTCATGGTCAAAGTTGAAATTTGCGGAAGTCAATGCTGGCTGGGTTGTTCCACTCGAAACTAAAGGGCCGTCGGTGACTGCTGGTGATTTGAAGATTGAAGCCACATCTGTGTGCGGTGGCGAGGTCATCGCCAGAGCGTGTGTCGTTAAGGATTTATCTGAGGTAATTTGATTGGCAATTTTATATTTTAATGTCAGTGATAAGAAAAGATCTCATGGACGCTTTGAACAAAGTTGTGTGATCATACATGAAAGCTAAGTGGTAGAAAACGCAATGTCTCGCAAGTGTTGTTTGCATTGCTATATATTCGAGAAAAGTTAACGATGTCATAAACACATTTTCATTAATGGATTTATGGTTCTCTGCAAAAGTCTCTAAATGAAAACTAATAATACAATTATTTCAAACAATTGTCTGTTATTTAGAGACGTCGTTAATCTGGTCATAGAATCTTATGTATTGATGATAGAAGTTGTGTTTCAGATCGATCAACTGCAACAAGGTGATGTGTTGATAACAGAAGCAACGGACATCGGATGGTCTCCTTACTTCCCCTTACTGACTGGCATCGTCACTGAACTGGGCGGGTTGATTTCCCACGGTGCGTATCTTCATTTATTTTTTTAGAATCAGTTGCTCATTCATTATGAATTTCATTTTTTACTGCTCAAATGCTCTACATTCAATCGTTGACTTCTGAGTTTTATTGAGAATGCCCATTGTCTTTAATATAACATTGTGGGCAAGAAATGTTTATGAGGTCATACTTTGCGAACTGTTTTCCGGTAAACATTTCGTTACAGAATATATTTGATGATTTGTGCTGTGTCTACGCAGGTGCTGTAATAGCCCGCGAGTATGGCTTACCATGCATTGTGGGAGCAGCAGGCGCTACAGATGTATTCAAAACGGGCGACATGGTGCGCCTATCCGGAACTAAAGGACTTGTAGAACGTGTTAAAGTAGAAGAGAACCCTGTTGATGGTGCGGATTGCCAGGATAATTGAAGCATCGTAGTGGATATTCTTTTAATTAAACCAAATATATTTATATAAAATATTTAATTGTAAATAAAAATTATAAAACCTCAAAAAGTTGTATAAAAGACATCGAAAAGACAATACTTTGGAAGACAAACAATTAACCATTTTCAAAGCTTTTAAATCAAAGCCGACAACTCGCCACAACCAACCAACTCCTACAACTCCGTACAAGACAATTTCACCAACGCGTACAATTTCAAAGATCAATTTAGTATCCACTGCGTCATAATGTGCATGACGTCAGTCTTGGTGAGGGGCGAGCACAAGCAGCTCGTAGCAGTTGAAGGCGAAGGGCCTGGCGAAGATGATGACGTGGCAGCGGTAGTGCGGCGCGAGCACGGCGCCCAGCAGGTGCGAGCCGCGGTACAGCACGCGGCCCACGTGCACGCCGCGCGCCACGCGCACCGCGCGCGCGCCCACCGCGCCCGAGCGCCACGCCACCCACCGCACCTCCGCGTTGCACATCACCTGCACCGCGACTACTCTCATTACCGGCCTCAGCCTTCAACATTTCAACAAGTCGCTGGATGTAGGCCGCTTCCAGTACTTTTAGTAGGTCGCTGTGAACATCGTTTGAGGAGTCCTAAGTTCATCAGTAGAATTCCTGCGGCTAAGGAAGACTACTCACGTTCCCTCACAGATTTTAGAACGATGTGTGGGAAGCAACCGGCGTTCACAAAAAACCGTAACACTTATCAATATAAAAACCACTCATTCCCATTGTAGGTCTGTCTGATAGAATTCTTCAGAAGTTTTGAGGGTAACAAATTCACTAACTTGATATTTGGTGTAATGATGTACTTCTCCATCAGCGTATACTATACAGCAGTGCTTGGAGGGATGAAGCGCAGCCGGCAATACATTGCATCTGTACATTTAGAAGGCTCAATTATCACGAGAAAAAATATGAAAGAAACATCACACAGCGTAGATCGTAAATAATAATTCAGAGCAATTGAAAGGTTTTCTGTAATCTGTTTTGGCTGTGTTAGGGCTAGCGCGCTCGGGTGATTTTTGTCAGTGTGACATAAAAGTTATGTCACTGCCACGTCACGTCTCCAAAAACAGAATCGTGATAGGGGTAGTGACAATTTCACCCCATTGTCAGGTCGTAACATGCGCGTATCTCCATACATAACCTCGGACATCATAAGAGTGACGAATTAGTCACGGAGACAAAAGTAACTCGTGTGCGCTAGCCCTTAGGTGGACATTGTAAAACACGTAATTTGTATAATGTAGTTTAAAATTTAACATTTAAAACACGGTTCTTACAACGCCGTTGATTTGCTGACCCTACTTTTGAATCGAAATTTGTTTCGTGTAGTTAAAAATCTTTTGATTTAAACTACAGTATACAAATTACGTGTTTAAAAAAGATTTTTAACTATACGAAACAAATTTCGACTCAAAAGTAGGGTTCGTATCAACGGTGTTGATACGAACCCTACTTTTGAGAACACGTATCAAGAACCGTGTTTTAAAGTTTAATACTTGTGCGTAGTCCGGGCCACCCAGACCACCTCTCCGTCGAAGATGCCGGCCGCCACGGCTCCGCTGGGCACCGCGCCGCACGCGCTCACCACCCACACCGGACCCGATTGCTTCCACTCCGGCAGCCAGTCTGTACAAACATGCCAATAATAATATACCACCAGATTTACCAAGCAATCGAGTAACTGGTTAATTTGACAGCTTTCGTGGTGCAGTTAGACGCCAGCTGGGAAACGCGATGCCGCGGGTTGGAACCCTGTACCGGGACAAATGTTTGTGTGCTCCACAAGTATGAGTGTTTCTGATATCTGCGACGCAAGACTTGTATCTTAGTGGGGGGTCAGAACTAAGTATGTGACTGTCGGATGTAATAAAAAAAAAAGATTAAATGTTAAGTGACAGAGCCTAGCAGTGGTCAGTTTATTTTATTGCAATAAATGGCGAGACGAGCATGCAATTGACCTGATGGTTAGCGATACGACCGCTCATGGACAGTAAAAAACAAAAATACAACCATGAATTACAAAGCAATGCTTGGCACTCCACTGCGCTCGCCATCCTGAGACATGAGATAGTAGATTTACATTGCTGTTTGGCGGGAGAAACAGATATTGCGGTGGTACCTACCCAGGGGGCCCTTACATATGCAACAGTATACAGTAATACAGGTAGACTTATTAGATGGTCTGTTTCATGTGAAATATTGGATCAGGATCGAGCACTTTGTTATTGTTGAACCTTTGTGTCCAACGCTACAAATTACAATAGCTTGCGATTTTGGTCCCTATACAATCGTGGCGGGATTTGGGTAATGGAGTTCGTCAAATTAATTATGTGGTCACCTGCGATTAGCGATCTGTATTTTTGTTCCCAGCATACTTTTAAATGCAAGTTGTACTTCTCCCAATCATCAGCGTATTCCTCGATTTTTGTTTTGAAATATCTCCAACGCCTGTTACACACATTATATTACACAAATATTTATAGAGCTCTCTTATACTTGCCCTGAACACATAGGATATCCACAACTTTTATAACAAACGTTAACTACAAAGTTATGTAATCTATGGGTACTTTATCATCGGTTGATTTTGAAATAAAAATCTAATTTAAAGAGAGGTGATTGACTAATTAGTTTACATCAACGGCAACTCACATTTCTTGCAACGGGACGTCTGTATTCACATCTTGCTTTAGAGAGTCTGTTTCTTTTATCTATAAAAAATATTCGTAAATAATGGTGTCGTATGGGGCGATAATCTAGTCTACATTTGTTTTAATAGTTAACATAAAATCTTTTTGTATATGATAAGAATGATAGCTAATAATGCTACTCACGACTAAAGTCAGCCATTGTGTCCACCTGTTGAACATGTCGATGATGTCCAACATCTCCCTCTGACAATCCATGTAGGCTTGCGTCTTCACAGTGGCTCGGGTTGGAGACACTATCTATATATTTATTATATAAATCAAGAAAGGGATACGATTTTAATTTATTTACGGTTCTAGAGGAGACTGTCCCAAAAACTCAAACCGCTCAACTTATACAGGGTATATCAAGACCGCGACCGAAAACGAAGCCAGGAGGTAGTATTAGTGGTATCAAACACAATGCAAGTAAAAATATTCCAAAAAAATTCGTAACTTTTTTTTTGTTATTTTTTACATATCGTCGTATTTGAGTGATTAAACGTAGTTTTTCTAAAATAATGACGTACATCGCTTAATTTTTAAACACGCAATGGTACGTAAGGGTTTAAATTACTATTTTTGCAAAAACTAGGTATTTACCCCTCAAAAACCATGATTTTTAAAAAAATGTAAAAAAAAATCCGTCTCTTATTTTGCAAAATTTTTAGTTGCATTGTGTCTGTAGCCCCTAAAACTACCACCTGGCTTCGTTTTCGGTCGCGGTCTTGATATACCCTGTATATCAATTCAGTGCAACATGAAGTGAAATTGTATGAATGTATGTGACAATTACAATTAATGAATGAAGTCTATTGTACTGAGGAAGATACACATTGCCAAAGTCTGGTTTCTATAGTAGGTACAAGATATATTAGTTTCATACTTGTTTATCCCGGTAACGCAATACTAAACGTAAAGTGAGTTGCCGACTAAACGTATTGTATTGACGCCATTGCAGAGCTTCCGTCGAAACTCTTCTTTGGAACGCGACCCAATTTTCTTCCACGTCTGATCCAACAAGTTTGTTATAAAAATACAATATAAAATTAAATATGGAATTTAAGATTATGACTTTTCTAATGTAGCAATGTAAGTAAATTAATTTTTTTGATATATCCCGTAGCGAAGGATGAACACCGATAAACACAGAATAGCTTGTAATAAAATTATTGTCTTTAAACGAGAAAATGAGCAATTTTTAACGCAGGAACCTAACAAAAGAAATTTTCCTAAATTATATAATTTTGTCCTTGTTATAACTATAAAAAAGGAATTTATGTTCAACTAATGGTTTTAAAGGGAATTGGCAAGAAGAAAAAGAAGCTCTACAGACTTACCTTTGCGTTGTGCAGGGAGTCGTTGGAAAGCCTTAGCTCGGTCTATATTCTCCTGTATCCAGTCCCTCCATGCCTGTACATTCCACATGAGGCTCACCATCATCGCGTGCCAGTCGGACATCTGGTCCGTCGATATGATGGGCGCACCTGGTTAGGAAATCTTCAATATGAGGTTTGCAGCATTATTTGTTAACCCGTTTTGAAAAGAACTACAAATAATTTGCTCCCGTATTCGGAGGTGACAAACAAGTAAAACCCATTAGTTATTGTACTTATTTGTGGTCTGGCTGTGATTATTTCTCTATTCTATGGTTATAATCATTCCATTGCTATATATTTTAAACTCATTAATTGGATTAATTGCCTCTAATTTGCTAAGGGCCAAATAAAAATGATGTTAACTCACGAGTACTGTATCCGAATTTTGGTCGGCTCATTCTTCTCTGTGTTAAATTGGCGTCCACCTGCGGTGCCTGCCGGCTACTGTCCCTTGAATATTCCGCAAACATAGTTGTTGGCGTTTGCCAGAAAGGCTTTCCCGATGTCTCTGGGGTTGATCTAGTGTTATCTGTGCTTGCCGGGGTATGGAATGACACTTTTGACGAGGTGCTAGACGTCATTTGATTTGGCGAAGATTCATCATAGCTAGGGAAATCTACCTTTCTTTCCAAAATCTGAATATTTTCGGTGCGCATACCGAAAAAGTAAGAACGCATCGGCGAAACAGACGGGGATATGGACGAACGCGAGGGTGACGGAGTCTTGGGAGTTTTTAACGACTCGGATAGAGACAGGGGTGAAAACCGCGTAGGACTAGATTGAAAGTTACTCTGTCGGGTATAATCAGTGGAGTATAGAAGATAAGACGTGGTAGACTGGCGACATCCTACAGTGGGTTTGGGAGCGGGACAAGGCAGTCGGGTGGGCCTTTCGCTGCGTCGTAATGATCTGCCGGGCCTGGCGGGGCACTCGGTGAGGGAGACTTCGATGCCAGGCGCATAGACGTGGGAGGAGCCGGGGCTGGTGCGCAGGCGCTGCGCGGGCGCCAGGTCCTGCAGCGCCTGCGCGGAGACGTGGCGCGAGCACGTGCAGCACGGCCGCGCCACGCGCCGCAGGATCTCGTCGCACCACAATTCGCACTGCACGAACACGTTCTTCATGCACTTGCACACCTGGATTATATCTGGACAAACAATTTATGCATCTTATTAGATGCAACAGAAAAGGTTTAACTATATATCAGTCCACAAGACCATGTTATGACGGATTGAAACGTTTCACAAAATATTAAACACTTACGCGGTTGCAAGAAGTGTACAGCTAGATACATTGTAGCATCTTCGATGACATCTGCAAGTAATTTGTAATTTATTTAATAGTTTTATTACATTTCAAAATAATTTCTAATATACTTTTGTCATATATTTTTTATTCTTACCGTCTATAAGCAGCTCATATTTGGATGGTGTACATTCACGCATCAAATTAGTGAGTTTTATTTGTATTTTTCTTGACACCACCGGATCGGCGCTCGGTACGCTTAGCTGGTCGGTAGTTTTGCCGCGCAATCTAGACATTTCGTAATAACATAATTATTATGTCCTGTATTACCACTACTATACATAATATCTAAATACATTTAAAGGCTATACTTGGGCTACGCATTATGTTAGGAGGATTTTTGTTAGCCCAGCACACAGCTGCTCAAAAGAACTTGATTGTTTTTTATCACGAATCTTGTTACTCCGGAGTAGTGCAATCGAGATATATTTATCCAAATAATAATTTGCTACATGTATCTTATAAAAGTGCGTGGTGGCCTGTTGGTAATGGACCAGACGCGGTTCCCAACATGTTTATGGTGGTCGCGGCTTCAAATCCCAGGTCACACCTTTAACTTTTCGTGGTACCTACAATCATGTCGGTGAAGGAAAACATCGTGAGGAAACCTACATGCTATAACGATTCGGAAGAATATCTATGGTATGTAAAAGTCCGCCAATTCGCACTAGGCCAGCGTGGTGGACTATACGGTCTAACCCCTCTTAATCGTACCCTCGATTGTAGAGGAGGCCCGTGCCCAGCGATGGGAGGTATATGGGTTGATACAGATATAGATGTATATGGTAATTAACACGACTATAAAGTATTAATAAATAAATAAAATAAATAAATAACAAGTTACTGATGAAGGAATATTTAAAATTGATGGAAAATGAATTGACTGCCAAAACAGTACATATTAGCTCCTTCGACGTAAGATTTCCGCATATTCCCGTGACGAAGTAGCACACATTCTCCAGTTTGCTCCATCTTATCTATAACTATCTTCAGCGCTTCTGTCTTCTCACCTATAGTTAGTTCAATATAGTTACAGATTATTTTATTTCTTATTAGTGCGAAATAAATTTGAATAAATAAAATTGTAATTTTACAAACCTTGAAGCATAATGTAGGACACCAGAAGGCGCGTCGAATCTCTGATAACACCTTAAACAATTTAATCTGATAACACCTTATTTTTTAAATATTTTGATTTAATAATTATTTTTAATGATAAAAAATTAAGTATGATGCTTGATGAACAAAGGTTGTCGTGGTAAGTTGACATGATTATGAAGTAAGGCATTTTAATTTTACCATCCATAACCGGTCTGCTATAGCCAGTTGCCGTAACATTGGCCATTATATTCTTCAGTTTCCCTTCAATGGACGCCTGCAGTGTTGTATCTGGGCGTCGAATTTGGTCCTCAAATGATGTCAATTGGCGAAGGCTGAGTAAAACAAACGTTTATTTATCATAACCATGAAGACATGTTCGTATGGACATTTACATCCCTTTACTAGCTGTGGGAAAGGTGTCGGACTCCCTCTCATAATGCTCCGATAGCTAGTGCATCAATTGCAAGAAAAAAAAGTGTTTATGAAGAGAAAATGTAAAATTCAAAAGGCGAAAAGGAAACGTCTTACTAAGCTGCCGAATCCTTGTAAGACTTTGGAATATTTCCTTCAATAAGAAGCGCATCACCAGCGGCTTCCATTTCTCCCAGTAAAGATACGTATGCCTCGATTTGTTCGTCTGAAAACCATATTTCACTAATCATTTCATTTACCTTTGTTAATTTCTGTATTTTATTTTGATTATTTAGCTTTCTTACCTGGCTTCGTGACAGTTTCGGATAAATATTCAGATGCTTCTTTCACGTGATCTGCAACCAGATTTTTTTGACGGTTTCAAATATGGAGACAACAACATCAAAATTCAAAATTCAACAAAATCGTCCATATTATTTAAATACCTTTCATAGTCGCCGTTAGCTTTCTAGCCATTGAACGACATCGAATCATCTCATCTAATTTTTTATTCAAAAAGTAAGCCACTTGACTGCACGGCTCCTTTACTTCCAAGGATTGAGCTTTCTTCAATCTGTAAATGTAGTATTGTTGATATAGCAACTGCACCCCAAAAACATGTCTTAATTATTTTAAAAATGTTATATTCTACAAACGACTGATTTAATTTGCAACACCATATACTCGTATTGTATAATAATGTTTGTTGATTGTACCTCTGAGCAGAGAAAAAGAAGGTCTCGGCGGCTCCATCCACCTCTATCAATATCTCGTTGCCACGTCTTTGCATCTCTGATATCAATGCTTCTTTGACCATGGCTTTGTAATCTATAATTTTAATGGTACAAATTAATGTAGACCATAACCCACACTTAAAAGATTTTTTTTTTGTTTTGTCACTTACTGCTCGAGACGAAGTATTCCGACAAGATTCGTGAAGATTCGATTACCACATCTGTAAATAGAAAATAAGAATTTCCAATGAAATAGCATAATATGGAGTATAATACATACACTCTAAAGTTGTTACAGGTAGCGCGCAAATAATGGAGTTAGGTATTAATTTTTATTAATTGATCAGTTACAATTGAATAGGGAAGGGAGTCACTATCTTTTTCTAGTTGCCTGTGTATTTACACTGTAATAGTTATCTTTTAATATGAAATTCAAGGAAATAATATTTTAATATTTAAATGAACAATAAAAAACATACCCTGCATTGTATCATTCATAGTCGGTGGAGTCGATTTCGCTACTAAGTTACTCATTTTTCTTTCGAATTTCTTGTGAAGGCGGCCGGTATCTGCTGATTCCCTCACACTCTTGTCCACTTTCATCGGGGGCTTCATAGATATCCTATCAATTTAAAGAAAAAAAAAATAATTACTACATTTCTTTGTGCATAAAACTGTGCGTAGATTAACCGTGCGTGCGTATCAATAATTTTAAGCTTCTACAAATACGGCATTAATTTTGAGAAGTGGTATCACAATTGCAAATATTTCAACCAGCTGCTTATGGACAATGCATCACCAGGAGCATAGAGAGGCCGCTGCCTACCGTCTTATGCATTCACTTCCACCATTTATAGCGGTTTCTTAAGTAAGTAAACATAAAAAATATGTACAATATTTTAGACAAACCAGCTCGAAGCCTGAGAATGTGTCAGCTCTGTCTGGGGTTGTTTGTATAGAATTTCTTTGTCTTTCGCTTTTAACTCCTTGTGCAGTATCGACAGGGCCTGGTCACGTTCGCGATCTACCTCTGTAAATGATTACTTTTGTAATGGCCGAAATAGAAAACATAATATTTTTGTGATATAATGACTAGACGAATAGCGCGTTTTTCTGATGGTATACTGTATCTGCCCACATACAGGAGAAACAGCCTTTAGAACATGTTATCAAGCTTTGACTGGATTTGATCTGTGCTCCTTACCTCGAGTCATTAAGTATTAATTCTCAATGTTCAGAAATTACCAACTACCACATAATTCAAATCAGAACAGTAAGGTGGAGTAGTGTTTCCATAACTCCGATTTAAAGACATAAAATAAATAATTTGTAAAAATGCTATTCCAAGAGTTTAAAAGGTGTATGATATCGATTAGCTATGTTTTGAAGCCATGCCACACGCTTTGTTGCAGTTGATTAAATATACATGCCTGCTGCAGATGGTCGCCTTGAACTGTCAGGAATCTTTTGCTTGCTTAGCTGCCTCGCTCTTTCCTCAGCTTCCCTTCTTCTCCTCTCTTCGTCGTCACTTGGCGCGGTTTTAGACCTGGCTGAAGCCGCGGCTTCTGCTTCTCGCTTCCTACGCTCGTCCTCACTTAGTTTGTCAGATTTGTCAGAGACCACGGTTAATGCCGATACGCTTTTCCTGTCGACCATAATCGTTTAATTAGTTGGTTTTACAAAAAATAATAAATAATTTAGTAAAATAGCTAAGATAATAATTTATTATTGACCCAAAAAACTAAGAGCGACAATAAAATTACATAATTACTTGTCAAGCGCTGCCAATGCCTTCGCGTCTAATCCACCTGTGTCACATATAAATAATATACTAATTACATACTGGAATCTATTGAATTTTCTGAAACAAATTATTGCGTCTTACATTCATCAGTTGCCACTCCAGCAATGTACTTTGTTACAATGTCCGCAGTATCTGCAACAAGTATGAAATGAATGTTTACTATAAGTGCATACTCTTCGATAATCAGAAACAGTATAAATAATGAAGCGTCTGGCGTCAATGCATACTTCAAATGAGTAAATGCTGTTAAAGAAAGAGCTGACAAAAATGAAAAATCTTTTATCAATCGGACGTGAACATAAAAAATCCAAGATGCCAATAACGTCCGATGTCTATGCATTACACTTGAGCACGGACTAAAGCTAAATGGACTGTATTTCTATTGGGCAAGCGTAGTACTTTAGATTAAAATGTATCAATTTCTTTAAATGGTTCTGCATAATATCAATTTTATCGTCATTATATAATTTGAAGGGTCTAATCTCTTACAGTGATAGCGTAGCTTCCCTGAAAAATGGGATCTTGAGGATAAACATTTAAAGACCGTCTAATACTAAAACTAAATTACCGTTCATGTGTTTTTTGGCTTCTTCCGTGGTTCCTGCTTTAGGTAATTTATCAATTCGATCTTTCACCATATCTACTATCACAGGAGACGGGTGCTTGCCGCCGAAACTTTTAGCGTCGCTTATCCTGAAAATTATATAATTAGATATTTTGGAAGAGAATATGTAGATATATTTAAGTTTATATTTTAATGCTTGCTCTGAATTATTGATATTAACGAACATTTTAGCCGCTTCATCATGAGACTTGTTAAATTTCCCAATGTTAAGAAATTCTTGAGTTTTCTTATCCTGCATATCATGGTGTATGATTTTCATTGCTTCTCCTGTTTGAAAGATTAATTGCTTTATATTTATCAGTAGAATCAATAGGAATAAATATGCATAAAATATTTTTTATATACTCTTTAAGTCTTAAGGAGGGTACTCACAATTTGCCATATAGGTAAAAGCTTTATTATTTAAAAATATTAATTACCGTGTTTTAAAGGGAATGTTTAGACAATTTGAACGTGAATATTTTACCTCTTCCTTGGATTACGTCAGCTAAATAAGCGGCTCCTTCATTTGCGGGTTCTGTAATTGTTTTTTATATTAAATACGTAGGACACATAAACACATCTTATTCGGTTAGTCTACAATAGCCATTAAAAATAAACAATTCTTAAAAACTGTACCAATTAGGTTATGTAATTTTATTTTTAAATGTATACTCTAAACATAGGACTGGGTAGGTATCTCATACGGACTTACTCTACCTCCAAGTCTAAATGGCCAGACAATTTTTCGAATTTCAACACATTAAAAGGCTTTCTGACTTTACATCTTGATTGCCCACCATTGACAAATAGTAATACTAGAAGTGCTTTTCGTGTAACAGTATAAGTATATTGCCCTATAAATATAATCCTATACCTTTCAACAGATCTTGCATTTTCTTATCAGGTATTACGGAGTTGACTTTGCCGTGCATCTCTTTGTTTTTAGCTTCGTCTTTTGCTTTTATTACTCCCACCGGTGCATTCAATATCCTGTAAAAATGTTGTAATTAAAAAGAAAGTGAATAGATATTGACAAAATTTTGTGGCCCACGCAAAACTCACGTGAGTTGCGAAATCTTACGAGTATTCCACTCTTATTTTAGTCGCAAATCAACGTATATAAAAGAATAGTATAAAAGTTTTTAATTTCTTATGATACTCACTCTTCTCCAGCTTCTGTAAACGTCATTTTGTACAAACCCTCTTGACCCGCAATCTCTTCGCCTTTACGACTCATTAAGTCAGCTAGCACACGGCGTTTCTCCGAATCAGCTGTTTAATATTGTATTTAAACTCTTTTAATAACTTTCGTTGTAATTACAAACCTTTTTGATATTATACAACTAATTAAATTTATAAATTCTCTTGTTTGCAGTACAAACCGCAACATCAATATTAACCATCGATGTTTTAATATTAAAAATGTTTTAAAACTATTTGTTTCAAATAAGACATTTAATTTAAAACTTACTTTCAGGCATAGGAGACGATAGAAATTTTGCAGACTCGTCGATGATCTCTGTAATATTTATATTGTATTAAAAATTAGGCTAATAATTTTGTGTTCTGTTACAATTATTATTGTTGCTACTGACGACGTACCTGGAAGTATTTTCTCGTATTCTGGTGAAGGCTTTTCGGCAATCAATTTTGTCAGTTTGCCTCTGACGCTTTCATATACACCTCTATCAATCTTATCATTCGTCAATGTCGGAGCATTTTCTATTCTAGTAATATAGATACACAGGTTTAATCAAATTTATAAATATAAAATATTTGTAGTTACTACACGGATATACTAGCATAAACAATGGAAAGTAAAAAAAAAACCTGTACCTTCTTGCACCGTCAGCGTATGTCTGCTGATATCCTTGCAATTGACCTAGATTAGTTTGGCCCTTTTCTTTCATTGCACTCACAAGATGATCCAAAGCGTTGCCTGTTCGGAATGTCATAAATCTTTAGCCACACTGGATATGAGTGGATAGCAACGACTGAATAAAACGAGTCTTGGAGATTTATTTTATTTTAGATGTACTCCAAATTATAATTTATTTTTTGACTATTTATACAAATCAGATGGGTGTTTGGGTGATTACGTCATACCACATTTGGAGTGACATAAGGGTTGCATGGGTACGTAGTTACGTTCCCACACATTCCTCAGGTGTAAGTGGATGCATTTCTGGGGCGTCACCACAAATCCCTACTTAGAATGCACTAGGTTCTACAATCATGGAACTAGGTTCTACAGATAAAAAATCAATACATTATTAATATGATTAGGTACCTTTCTCCGTGCCTATTTTTGCTAAATGCTTGGCAGCATCGACTGTGATGTCTGCAAACAAGTTACAAACGTTCATTAACATTTTTCAATCTTCCATTTAACTATACGTTAAAATGCCGAAAAATATATACTTACTGTCCAGACCCGAAGCAATAGTAGGAGCAAGTTTCGTCGGCACTCCTCGGTTCATCTCAGTAACGATTTGAAATCGTAAGTCTTCAGCTTTTGGATCTGATTGGAGCGGGCCAGCGTATTTTAACCTGTTTCGTTTATTTATTAAAGGAACAACAAAACAAAACTTCATGTCTTAAAAATATATAAGATTATACTAGCAATGGGATTAGATTTAGATTAGATTATACTATTAATACGTTAGGAGGCATAGAAAAAAATCACTTAAAGAGAGATATTATTTTAGTTTGTTACATCTTGTTATAATAAAGAGTTATTTACTTGTTATTAAGAGACATTCGTTACATTAATTTAGTGAAATTTATAATCCAGCCCTGTAAGTTAGCCTTATACCGGTAAGTAAAACTATATAAATGTTATAGGACTCATCAGGGATACGTACACGTCTGCTGCATCTGAATACGTTTGCCCATATGATTTGTATTTGAACAATGGTTTTGTGCCCAGTGATTTTGTTACAGCAGTTAAAAAGTTGAGGGGGTATCTCTCACCGGCTGCACCACCTTTTATAAACAAAAACAATGATTTAGATAATGTTTTTAATAAATTAATTTCAAGACATCTTTAATATCTTACTCCTCAATGCAACAGGTTGAGACAAATATCTTGCAACATCTTGTACCGCAGCTAAAAATGCCGAATATATGTTAGAAAACTATTACAAATGAAATTAACGTAAATGAAGTATTTGTGGCTACTTACATTTCATAGCTGTTTTTAAATCTGGTGGAGTGGCGGTTTCAACATCTTTACTTAACACCTCTTTGCCATCAGCTGCAATATCTTTGATGGGAAGGAAAGGAACCACAACGGGCGCAGCTTCAGTTCTAAATAAAACGTTTAGCTTGTACTTGTAAAACCCATAAAGACCATTCATAAAAAATACCTTAGGCCAAAATTGACATTTACTCAGCGGCCGCCGTCCCGTATGTCATTGAATAATTCTTTCGTTTCGACATCTCCTTGATTGGATTGCTCTTCATTGTTTTTATGATTATTTGCATTGCTTTATCTACAATGAAAATTATGATTATTTTCATGAGAATTTACGTTCACGCTTATACAATATAGAAACGAACTAAATCCGATCCTCTTATCCCGTTTATGTATAGAATCGATAGATAAATAGTAGGTACATTTCCAATGTCACGTGAAATTATTAAAAAAAAGTATACATACACATACATATATAAACTCACGCTTATATCCCCGAAGGGGTAGGCAGATGCGCCACCAGGACACCCACATTTCGCCTTGTATGTTTCGTCCCACGATGTGATAGGGGGCGAGCCTATCGCCATATCCGGCACAAATTCCTGACTCCGGGGTGATAATGAATAGAAAAATCCAATATCACTTTGCCCGACCCGAGACTCGAACCCGAGACCTCAGCTTTGTAACCATACCGTAATACAACTACGCCAACAAGGTAAAAAAGAAAAAAGTGTATTTGGGCAAAAAACAACATGCTGTATAAAATAGACAGAGCATTAACCTCGATCACGAACAAACGCAGAAAGGTAGTTACTGCAACGTCCGATGACCTCTGAAAATGAAAAAATATCCTATTAATTAATAAATAAATATAAATATAAATACACCCAACAGTCACATACATAGTCCTGACCCCACACTAAGATCGAGTCTTGTGTCGTGGGTATCAGAAGCTACGAGAGACTTTTCGGTCTCACAAACACCCAGACCCGAAACAAATACCTGTGGATCACACAAATATTTGTTTCGGTGCGGGGATCGAACCCGCGGCCTCTCGTTTCACAGGCGGCATCAAACCAACTGCGCCACGGAGGCTGTCAATAATGTTTTAACATTAGGGTAATATCTCGCTTACAGAAATCTGGGGTAATACAAAAAATATTATAAAGTCGTAACGCATATAAAATTCTTAAATTAAAATACATAGAAATTGAGCATTATACGCATACGCATACAAAGATATCACCTTGCATCTCATTACGAAGTGCTTTAGGTGTCCCTGCATCCACAGCTTTGTGGAGTGCCGCTTCAAATTTCGGCGCAGTCTCGGGATCAGGTGTGACATTTGATAGGCCGGGTGCAGATTTCAGACTGTATAAAATGAAGTTAAAATAAACAACAAAATTTGAAGTCATAACTATATCATCAAACAGACTTTCATTTGGAAAAGGGTCCCGTGGTTGCAATGGCTTCATTAAGTTGGCCTGTTTCAGAACTTGAAAATGTTTATAGTTACAGTGTTAAATTTCATTGATATATCGAAAACATTGCTACTCGAATGTTCGCTAAAGGACTAATGCCATTAAAAAAACCGCTTCTCAACGATGGTGCTAAATTGATACCTCCATCTGCGAAATTTCTTAATTACTGACAATTTGAAGGCTTAGAATAAAGTCTGTGCTTACACGTATGACGCCGCATATTTCTGGCTCAGCGAATTATATTCCGGTGTGAAGGGCTCCCCGCCTTGTTGGTCCAGCTCTTTAATTAATATATCAAAAGCCGGACCGCGTTCAACTGCACATAAACAAAGTTTGACTACCAGCTCTACTAGGGTGATATCAATATTGTGAATAAAAACAACATACGTTCATCAACAGCGCGTTGTGACAAATATTTCGAAGTGATGTCCAAGGTATCTGTAATGAAACGAGTGTAAACATGTATCGAACTGGTTTAATTTTATTATGAAAATCCGGCGATTCAGTACGGATTTAACGAGGTGCATGAGCCATGGAGGTTAAGCATAAAAATGAGATTTTTTATTCAACGTCTGTGGAAATGTCTTTTGAAGTGGTAGAGCCACGCTGTTGTCAGTCATGATTGAGCATGGGTGGGCAGGCTCGTCCGAAGCGGTACCACTGCCACCCAGGATCTTACAGCATACAACCCCAACACGCTGCCCCCAAAATATTGACGCGTAATTAAAAATTATACGTTTAGATCTAGCTTTACCTGCCATATCAGCTTTCAATTCATCCGGTGTACTACCTTCCACTAAATGAGTGAAATTGGAATGTATTTCTTGTGACAAATTAGGATCGTCGTGATCATTTTCTAATCCTCGCGCTTCTTCAAGTCTACAACATTAAACAAATGGTCCAATATTGGATGTTTTTCTATTATTTTTATTTTTATTTAATGATTTAATATATTACTCGGTTGCGGCTTTCGCGTAGGTTTTTCGGATTTTGCCTTTTTCAAATAATTGTGCGCTGGATTTGCCGCGCATTGCATTCACCAGGATTTTAAATGCTGGTCCTTTATCCTCTGTAAATATAAAATTAAATAAATCAATCAAAACAAGGATAAATGTTTCAATGTCTAAACTGTAAACTTGACTTACTGTTAAATTCAGCATTTTGAGAAAGATAATTTGAGCATATTTCAACCACATCTGTAAAAAAAAATTATTGTAAACAAAAATTCAACCAATTTTTGTAAGTATTGCACATTTTGTATAAACTTACCTTTCATGAAAGGCGCAAGAGCTTTAGGAGTGGTAGGTTTTGCTACCGCGGAGAGTTTTGTGTTAAGATCCTCAGCTAATGTTGTGTTGAACTCTGTTGCTTCAAGGTCCGTCGCTTTTTTAAGTCTAAAATCATTATGTTATAAGTGCTCGCGGAACTATCTCCATTTATTAAAAAATCTGATATTACGTACTCATCAACTCCTTGGGCGTATGTTTGAGAGAATTTTCCATGAGTTAACAATTGCTCAGCGCCTTTTTTCTCCATAGCATCAGTCAATATTGTGAAAGCTTCGAGCATTTCAGCTGTAATTGAGACTAGAATAATAAACCTACTGAGATTTATTAATTTATGTATTTAGTAATATTTAATTAGCCGCAGCCACTAATATTGTTTTGAGGACGCGATTTGGAGTCGGGAATAGTAAAAACTATCAAGTAATCCACAAAGTAGAAACATACATTATTTCTTTTAGGCAAGGAAGCATTACTAAAGCATATAATGATAACTATAATTTAAACTTACCACTAAATTTCAAATAAGCCGGTTGTGCTGGAATTAAAATGTATCATTATTACTGTAATCTGCAGCTGCTTTTAAAGCTACTTTTGTTAGGTTTAATAAAAAGTATTATTTTTTGTTCGCAGACGTAAACACCTTACGTTTGCCAGCTAATCTATTACTGTTGCAAACATATTCAAATTAATTGTTTATTATATGACAAATTACATTACTACAGTAAATGAAAATTCCTTCGAAAAAATAATTCCAACTTACGTCCTTTTAAAAGGCCACCCTGAAAAACAAAATGAAACAGTCATTACAATGTTTGTAGAAAAGTTCCAAGCTAATTTTTTAGAATCATTCTTCATTCTCCAAACTGATACAAATGAACACGATTAACGAAACTATTTATTGCGGTTTAAATGTACTCCTTTGGAAAATAAAGAACGATTACAAACAACAAAATCGGTAAAATAGTTACCTCGGTCCATCGTGTTCACTTGTACCAATGAGAAATTGGGTTTCTTGGAGGATATCAATAATAATTCGACATAGTTAACATTTTACTTTATTTTTTTAACTTTATCCTACGTTTCGGTTATAAATATTTTTGTTTATTACAGTTATTTATTATGCCGTGTACTTGATAATCGCTTTGTATTGTTTCTTTCAAAGAATATTTTCAAGGTTAACAAAATTCTCAATTTTAATGATTTCAAGTCGGAGCTGTCGGTAGAGGCCTTTGGGTTGAAAGGACTGTCTCTGTTCCTTGAGCGGCGAGTATTATCTCCTTGTTGTATGTATGGAATAATTTCGCACCCTAGTAAATCAGTATAATGTTAGTAATGCTTAATTTATGCATAAATATTTAGAAGCAAGACTGTCTGATGTAATCTTAGTTGTTATTTGCACTTTGATGTTGGCAATAACACAGATTGGTAGATAAACTACGTTCAATGAGTGTACGATCGCTACTAGTAAATAAAAACAACTGAAGAACTGAAATTATTAAATTGGACGTCACTAAAATAAAACAAAATAGGAAACAATATCCATTAGCTACCTGTATTGCTGGGCGCTGAAAATAATTTAATGATTTTTGGCTTCGAACTTCTAAATTGATTCCCTGCATCTGGTTTCAATGAATGTTATATTGTGTCCACCGAACAACCGGTATACAACATAATGCCATTAATTGTATTTTTAAATCTATGATCTTGCTAAAGTATATAAGTGTATATTCCGCCGCTGTCGATTGTCTTCCTCAATGATTGATGATTAAAAACGTTTTAGGCGTCAATTCATCACACTAGTCTAGTGCGGATTGGTGGACTTCACGTTCCCCTGAAGAGCTCTTAGCCATGTAGATTTCAAGTCAAGATGTACCCATACTAGTTAAAGAATAATTTTTGTGACTTCTAAATCACGTGTTAAATACTCACATCGCCCATCATGTTTAAGAATTCATCCGCAAACCCTGCATCTCCGTATTCCTTAAATATGTCTGCAAATAATAACATTTCGGTTTTACTACTCAATCCGGTGTGATGTCTAGAGCTGGCGAATGTTGAAATGATTTGTTTACAGATCATAAGGGATATTTACAAAAACAACGTATAGTTCGAGAATTTTACTCATATACAAGGTGCATTAGCCCTGTACATATGTATATACAGGGTACATCAAGACTGCGACCGAAAACGAAACCAGGTGGTAGTGTTAGTGATTACTCATTACAGGCACAAAGCAAATAAAAATTTCGCGAAAAAAGCGATAGTTTATTTTTTGCAATTTTTCAAATATCCTCTAGTTTGGATGGTATATACCTAGTTTTTGATAAAATTATAAACTAAATGCTTTCGTACCATTGTGTCTTTAAAAATAAAAAGGTTCACATTATTATTTTAAGAAAACTATGTATATACCACCCAAATACGACGATAAGAAAAAAATTACAAAAAAAATTGACGCTTTTTTATTGCGAAACTTTTTGTTGCACTGTGTCTGAACTCTGAAGTCACTAATACTACCACCTGGCTTCGTTTTCGGTCGCAGTCTTGATATACCCTGTATATTGTATACCGACCCTATATATACTATTTTTCTGTGTATCCATATAAATAGATAAAAAAAAACATGACAAATCTTTGCTTTCCAAAAAAATAGGATCTGCCATTGGGACTCATATTGGACAGGATTATAATAATCCACTTACTATTCCTTCTGCAGGTTAGTTTTGGAGGAGCCAGGCGTGGTGGCGGCGCTGTGCGGGGCGCTAGGCGCGGGGGTGGCGGGCGGCGTGGGCGCGGGGGTGGGTGCCGGCGTGTCCGCGGGGGTGGCGGGGGTGGCGGGGGGCGAGCCCGGGGTCCCGCTCGACCCCGCAGTACTGCTCGGACCCGACTCCGGTCGAACTGCGTCTTCGAAGCTCCTCTCCACTTCTTCTCCAACCATTCAACCCGTTAAAATTAAACCCCAAGTGGCTGAGAAAACTGGATTACTCGTTTCAATTTGTCAACAATTGTTCTTTCGATAATCCCCAATTCTCTCAGCACAAGAAAAGCTATAACTGAAGAACAATTGTCACAAGTTCAAGCGAGTTATCCCTTACCTTGAGATGAACGCAGCAAGATCGCGCGAGCCGCTGAACTGGTGACAATTGTTTGATAAAATCGTTCGCTACGTACCTTCGTCTTCGTCGAAGTCCATCATGAGCATCCTGTCATCAGATTCGGATAAGATTTCGTCGATCCACACCGCGATCTACAGTCATTGATGGATATTATTGACAATCATATAAAAATACTGCCTCGGTGGCGTAGTTGTACTACGGTAGTCGGTACGATTACAAAGCTGAGGACTCGGGTTCGAATCCTGGGTCGAGCTAAGTGATATTGGATTTTTGTATTCATTATCAGACCGAAGTCAGGAATTTGTGCCCGATATGGCGATAGGCTCGCCCCCTATCACATTATGTGACGGAACATACAAGGCGAAATGTGGGTGTCCTGGTGGCGCCTGTGCCTACCCTTCTGGGATAAAGGCGTGAGTTTAGATATGTATACACATATAAAAATGATAAAAGGTCAGTTGTTCTTTGGAAATCACTTAAAAACTTCTATGTTAATTAATATATTTTTTTAAGGTACTTTTTTCTTTGTTTCTATGCGTCGGTAGACTTTTAGTGGCTGAAGATGATGATGATGATGGTAATGATGATATATATTTTTAGAATATTTCTTCCCATTACGTTTTATAACGCAAATGAGGGTAACAAGGAAGCGTTTCACCAGTCCAAAGGAATCGCGAGAGCGATACAAATATTCTAATAAATACAGCTTATCAATGTATTATTGTGTTATTAATTTACAAATGCATTCAATAGATTCAAATCTAGGTACTTATAAATACCTTGTCAGCTATTTCCATCATGAATTTAGCTTTTGGATGCGTGCAGCGGCGAGACGGAACCCTCATGCACATGTAGCCGCAGATCTCGTTCAATATAATGTTGGACAAGCGTAGCATGCTGTAATGAATGTATTCGTAATTACATTACAGATTTTTATTGCAACATAGCAATAGGTAAACCAAAAAATCCGTCAACCAATTTAGATCTTGGGCAAGATTGCAAGTGGTTCTATTGACCAACAAAATTTTAAAGGTAAAAAAAGGAAAGCATCCCATCTATTGAAGAAATGTTAAAATCGAGAAAATGTTTAAATATAATAAAAACTACACAAAAATATGTGATAGTTACCCGTCAGCCAAAGCAAACCGACCGGGTTTCGACAGTCTCTGTTGTATGCCCTTGGCAAAAGCCACAGTGGCATTTCTGGCCCAGACGAATCTCTTGTCGCCACACATCGCAAGCACGTCTTTTTTGATCTGGTTTACTCGAAGTCTATGGAAAATTTAACTATGTAATACACACATGGAGTCAGTAGAATTCTTAACATAGAAACAGTAACTGATTTACTAGAGCAATCTTAATCATAATAGGAAATATTATGACAATATTTTACGCGTTTTGTCAAGTTATAAACACACCCATAAGAGCTCTCGAAAAGCCGAAATCTGGAAACAGGGACAAATTAGAACAGAAATCATGGTTACATGGGACCCATCAGATAAACTCGACGCTGGTAGGTCACTATCTCAACTCGCAAGCATATTTTATCTAAGAAAGGAGTCCTTTCTTTTCTCAGTAAGCTACCGGCTATATTTTTAGTTACTTGAGAATTACTCACGCCGTATTCCTTTTCTTAGTCTTTTTCATGTTGATAAAATATTCGTACGCCTGGTCAGGTTTGAAAGGTTCGTCTGCATCCAGCATGGTTCTCAAACGACATATCTAAATATTAATTTCATTAAATATCTAATGAACTAAGTAGGATAAGGTAAAAGGTGTTTATTTTCTTGCTAAATATTCAGTATAGTAAATTATTCGACGATTTCCAATTTTATAATTGACTGGGAAAGGAAGAAATTAAGAGTGGGAAGGGAGGAAGAGATGTGCTAATACTGCATCTCTGATATTGTTATGTTTAGGCTGCATTTCCATATTGGTAATCTATGTCAGCATTTATGTGTTGAACCTGTCATTAGTCAATTCCTACACATTTTAGATCCTCGCGTTTTCTTTGAGTGGAAACGCAGTCCCAGGCATTTCTGGTGACTACTCACGGTCTCCGGCGCTAGCATGTCGAAGTGTTCCCGCCACATGTTGATGATGGCGCGGCGCGGCGGCTTGGCCATGTGCTCCAGGCGGTCCGTGAGCACGGCGCCGTGCTTGCGCAGGCAGCGCGCGTGCGCCCGCGCCGCACGGCGGGACAACTTCACGTCCGTCGCCTTCGGACCTCTGTCATACATTATATCAGTAATAACTTCTAAGAGCTATAACAATATTATGTACCTACTTGTGGTTCACACAAACATGTGTATCGGTGCGGGATCGAAACTGAAAGCACGGCCTCTCGTTAAAAAGCCGGTGTGTAACCAACTGCGCCACAGAAGCTGACAGTAAATGTAGCGAAGAGCTCTTTGAGATTCGAGTACGGACCGTGTATCTCCATTACGTAGTCTCTGTAAACTTCATAAGCCCTAAACTTTGACACTTTAACAATCTCATTGTTGCCCGAGCGTTACATCAGCTTCAAATCTGTTGCCTGGTAGTCCTTCAAAAGTCGCACACCATAGCATTGATATATCGATCATTAGAGTTGATACCTAGGTCTGGCTGGCTTCGGCGGCGGGTGCACTAGCTGGCGCGGCTGCGACTTGTACTGCAGGCGCAGGTCTCGGCCCGCGATGATGGTATCGGCCACCGACGGCGGCGCCGGCTCCGTCGCGTACGGCGGGTATGGAGGAAAACTCGTCGGCTCTCGTGCCGGAGACGCTGTACACATCCCAAATATTCATTCTTTTTGTTTTATTCTTAAGGAGAATGACGAGGTGAAGAATTCGTTGTTTGATGGCAAACTTCCTGCCCGCACATAAACAAGAGCAACACTACTCAGGACTTATGAGCTGCGTGCCAATGCACTGTGATAGTTGTGTTTAGAATGTCCCTCAAACCGCATACAGCAATGCTTGTTCACTGCAGAGATAGGCTAATTGATGATACCTAACAACCTAAATAAGTATTAAGTGCTTTCATCAATTAATGCAACTATATAGGTAGGTAAACACTAGTTATATTGTGTCAGTATGATGTGACGAATATGATAGAGGAGAAATGAGGGCGAGTGCAGGCATGCGATTATT
Source organism: Deilephila elpenor (assembly GCA_949752805.1). Taxonomy (NCBI): domain Eukaryota; kingdom Metazoa; phylum Arthropoda; class Insecta; order Lepidoptera; family Sphingidae; genus Deilephila; species Deilephila elpenor. Next base: position 4,826,484 of record OX457096.1, on the reverse strand, counting down.
ACGTATGCAATTAATAATAATTTAATAATTTGTGGTCTTCCTTACTAGTTGAGATTTATAAGTTTAGTGCCCTTTAAGGCTTTGAAGGCTATACCAAAAATAGTAAAACTGCGCCTGACCGCAGTCTTGGCTGTTGTCTAATCGTGGCCGAACGAGACGTAGATTTCTATTGATCTTATTTGATTGAGAAAGCAGGGGATATCACCTTCACCCAGTTCTGACACTGGCATCTCGCTTGGTGCAAATTCTGACGGTGTAGCTGATGGTGCGTCAGCCATTTTGCACTAGTCCTATTAAAATAAATTAAAAGAAACAGTCCTTTTTTAATATTATTAAAATTGAGACTTTATGTTGGTTATGTTACGATGATTGCATTTTAAAGTATGACTTTAAGAATGATTATTGCTCATCTGGTAAATGGCGGAAGTTTCGTAGAGTGATATCAGCCAGTATGTTTATTAGTCGATGTCTCATAATCGACTGCTTATATGTCCTCTTGTTCTTTGTATTATCTGATGAAAATTATTATTCACTACTATTATTAGACAGGCTCCGTGGCGCAGTTTGTTATAAGCCGCGCCGGCTGCGAAATGAGAGGCTGCGGGTTCGATCCCCGCACCAAGACAATATTTGTATGTTCCATAGATAGTTTTTATAGGTCTGGGCGTTTATGAGACCGTAAAGTCTCTCGTAGATGTTGAAATATGATATCCACGACACAAGATTCGATCTTAGTAATGGGTGGACTCAGGACTTTATGTATGGGACTGATGGGTGTACAGTGGCTGCGTAAGGTAGGTTGGCACCCTGGGCGGTTTTTTATTGAGCACCCCTATATAAAATATGACACCAAATGCTTACTCTGGATTTTTCGCGCTCGTATAAGATCAGACTTTTTTGATCTAGGGTAGGCGTAGGTACTCCTTTTTTGTGGAAGGCGGCGAGCAGGATCGTGTCGCCCACGATCGTGGTCCACGCTCTTCGTTTGTTGTCGCTTGTCGGGTTGTCGTTGTCACCCCTTGGTGCTTGGTACCCGGGGCGGACCACCCCCATCGCCCCCCCTTTACGCCGCCACTGTGGGTGTATTTCTTATTATCTACCTACTACTTAATTTTATGCGTATATTACTTTTTATGGGTTATACTGTAGCAAGGTTCTTAAGGATTCCATCCTGCGCTCTTTTACTCGATGACGAACAGTGAATCTTGAACCGCATAGACTGGCTGCAGAGTATTATAGCAACGATGAGACATTTCTCATCGTTGCTATAATACTCTCAAAACTCATTAGTTTTGGCGGACTTTAGAATTTCTATACCTATTTCTCCTCGTAAAAAAGGAATGCTAGTTTCCAGTACCTATTTATAGATTATTATCAACCTTGATAAATACAAAGATATGATAGCACACAACGTGGATAACATACCTAGGACTCGAATTGACCTCACAGTATATAATAATTTATATCCTATAGTTGTTGTTTTAAATCTATATGCAGGCATTAAGTAAACAAGTGTAATTTGAGTAATTAACATTTATTGCGATACCTCATAACATTAAACATTAGACAATATTATAAATAACTTTGTATGAAACACTAAAATTCATCTTCTGATCATTCATCTTCCTCGCTGGAGTTGGGTTCGTCGTCGTCAAATTCGCCCATCATTTCCACCGGAACGTCCCTTATGCGGTAACGATTGTCGTCGTTTGGCAGTATGTTTTTATTGACGCACGGCCACGGCGGCCGAACTACCAATACTTCGTAGCTTTTCTCGGCAATTTCTTTGCCGTCGTACGGAATATAGCAGACTTTGTGGGACGGTTGGACTTTCCCGGGAATAATGTATCCATCATGGTAAACCCTGCCTACATATAATATCTCCCTCCTGACTTCCGAGTAGCCAGCCTCCACCGCGCCCACCGGCACTGTGCCGTTTGACGTCGCCACCCACTCGCAATTGTACCCGCACAATACCTGAAATGAAAATACAATATGTAAAAAATTTGGGCAGTTCCCTATAAGAACTTCATTTGCACATTATTTTATACTCATTGCCAAATATAAAAATTAATCTAATATCTGTGTATATTAATGTGTTTTTTTTTTATAAAACATATTTGGTACCATAGGGATTCAGAAATGCTTATTTTGTTCATATTAATATTGATTAACGTACATCAAGATTTTCTTTTGCGTTTGCTGCGCCTCCCCAAGCAATATAACCACACCCTTCTGATGGTACAAATTTCCCTGGCGTCAGTGATCCTCTGTGTTGTGCTCTTATGATGTACAAGTGTTCTCTTTCAAACCCTCCAATGAGTGCATCGTCAGGCAATTGATTATCAACATGCACCCAACGTACATCACCTTTACTTATTCTCTTAAAGGAGGGCTGCTTCAGTGTTGGAGGCACTGGAAGGAAATACAAAATTATATTTTCATTAATAAGAACAAATTTAAATTGTGTTATTTACTAAATTTATAAAAACTACTACTGATAGTAACTATTACTGGTGTTAGGTCTCTCATATACAAGAGGCCGCCTGGGTAGTTACAACCACAATGTCTATTTCTCCTGCTAAACAGCAGTGTAAATGCACTGTTGAGTTCCAGTTTCAAGGACATTGTAGCCAGTCAGAATCGTGTGAAAAAATATATTTAGGCCCATAATATATCTGAATGATGATGTTTATACCATCAAACTAAAGTAAGCATACATCATGCCAATTGGCTCTAAGATATTTTGGAAATTATAATTATATAAAATAATACCATACATCCTCCCTCCTAAATTTTTGCTGTGTTCAACAGAGTCCCCATAACAGAAATAAATCTCGATATATGGTCCCCATTGTACATACCTATAAAACATTGTAACATGATCCGAAATATGAGGTGTGCAATAAAGATATTGAATATTTACAAATACTTACATTCAACTCTCCAATGTACACAGTGATTTCCTTCAAGTGATAAAAATGTGACAAACATGGATTCAGCTGTTTTATAGGGATATTTGACTAATGGATCAACATGTCCATACTTCCCCAGTGAGACTACATTTCCTGCCCACTGTATCCAAAAACTGGTGTAAGTTTCCCCATTCAGGATATCAGGGGTGGATACCTGAGTACCGATACCATTGATACCCTTTATCCAACTCACATTGTCATAGCCTATTGTGATCTGTAATAAAAAAAATTGAAGACATTTTACATTTTATAGAGTATACGTGTAATCTTAAACAGAAACTTAAACATATACATTTGAAAAAAATATAACATTCAATTTTATTTTCCCTGCATACAACAATGTGACTATTGTTCTTGATTGCACAATATGACTTAATATTTATCAGTAGAGGTTTTTAATTATATCTATAGGACAATAACCCAATATCGAATAATCTATAATAATTGCCCAAAAATTATGTTGTTTATGTTTGGAAGGACACAGAATGAGTAAAAATAGCATTCCATTATAATTAAAGTAATTTAAAAAGAAACATTTATTACTAAAGCTTTGATTACTTTTTTGGGATTAACTAATGTCTAAAAATGGAGCCTTTAGATTCCAACACATCGCTGATGAAACCAATGGAACAGGCCTAGGTTGCACAGTTAATATTCTCTGATTAATCATGATGATGATTATATTGAATTCACTGTACATAAATTGCGTATTGCAATGATTTTATAAAGAATTAATTAGTAAAATTATTTCATCTCTGTAGCTTATTAAAATTTTATTTGTGGTTAAATAAAGAAGCTTTCTTACCAAAACTTCAGATCTTTTACCCGGCTTTCTTGTGAGGCCCAATGCTGCAAATCCGTTAGTTCTTATGTCGAAATTGATCCCTGGGCTTGTTATTTTGAAACAAGTGCGGCCGCTGGACGGCGGAACGGAGAACTCTAAAATGACTCATTCTTGTTATTTTTATCGCTTAGAAAAAGCTAGGGAATGAACAATCTAGGTACAAATTCTTCAATAAGTATGTCTTTAGGTGCCATTAATTGGCGGAATTCAGAATGTTTTCTACAAAGTACCTAATGTCAAGGAAAAATTAATTACTTTCTGGAGAACTTGGCGATATGCGGAATGAAAATGTTTACTTACCTACGATTTCCCCCATGACATCAGGTAATTGAAATGGCTATGATATAAATAATTTATTGAAGTAGCCAATTAAAACGAAATTTCTTTTCATAAATTATTTGCCGGCTAGCTAACTATACTCGCGTTTGTGATTTTCTTTGATATAATACTATAATAATCTATGTTTGTGATTCAGATTTGTGAATCATTCACAAAAAAATACAAACTATAGATCGTCTACGGTCTTTTGGTATCCGAATGCGCTGTTGTGTGTTGTCAAAATATAAGAAACAGTTTTTCTCTCCTCACATTTTATTATATTGGACATGTTAATACTTCATACTTAATAGATGACCAGTATAAATGCGTATTGTTTATATTAAAAAAATATATCTCAAACCATGAGTTTTATACAAATTTTTAAATTTTATTTGTAGTTCCCAATTTCGCCACATGCCATTAGAATTAACATTACTATTAAAAAGCATTTTGACAACTATTGAGCAATGAGAGTAGAGGTTAATTCGGTTTTGATAACAACAAACTGTAGTTCAACAACTGCCTAAAATGGCGCTGATGTAGCTAAAGTACCAATGTTTGTAAGTTTGATAATTCTTTGAATAAATTTTTAAGTGCTTACCATAGGAAAACTATTCAAATAATTAAATCATAATGATAAACATTCATCTTTTATAGTAAATTTTCCACAATTCAAGAGGACGTATTATATTATTGCTTAAATTATTAAAATTAACCCGCTTGTCTCAGTAGCGCCATCTTACTTGTGGATGGTCATTTTTCATACACAGAGATGGTCCACTTGTCCGTATTCTCCATGCAAGTGACAGTTGGCAGTCGTGATTGAGTTTTTTTTCATTGTATGTAACAAACTAAGGAGTTATAGCTCATACAGCCTCATTGACTTTTATTAATCATCATCATTCATCATCATCATCATCATCATCAGCCCTTCTGCGTCCACTGCTGGACATAGGCCTCTCCCATAGCACGTCACTTTTATTAATATGTTTGTGTATTTTCATATTATGGACTTGAAAATAAATTACGCCTTTATTGCTAAGTGTAGACAATTTAGTGATGTAACGAATGTTCGCATTCGCATTCGCGAATCGCGAATATTCGCATATTTTTTGGCATTCGCATTCGCATTCGTATTCGCAAGAAACGAAGCGAATGTTAAGCGAATGTTTTTGACAAATAAAAAGGAAATTTATACAAATGTTGATGGTTCTGGAAAAATAATACAACTATTATAATTAGCGTATTTTTAAATTATTTATAATATCTATACATATAATAAAAATGTAAATGGTCGATGTCTGTACATGGAAGATATTTAAGAAATTTTAACGCGAGGAGTCTTTATAACAGCAACAGAAGCCACAACAATTTTTTTTTAGAATTTTTGTCTGTCTGTCTTTCTGTCTGTCTGTATGTTTGCTTGCGCATCACGCAAAAACTACTGCACCAAATGAGATGCGGTTTTCACAGTTGTATTGCAGTAGGTTTAACTTAAAAACTGGTATATGTTGCATTTACATACAGGGTGTTTCTTTTTGTTTGCTTGCACATTACTCAAAAACTACCGCACCAAATGAGATGCAGTTTTCACAAATATATTTCTGCAGGTCTAACTCGAAAACTGATATATATTTAATTTACATACAGGATGTTTCTTTTTGTTTGCTTGCACATTACTCTAAAACTACTGCATGAAATGAGATCCAGTTTCCACAGTTATATTGGTGCAGGTCCAACTTAAAAAGTCATTTATATTTAATTTACATACAGGGTGTTTCTTTTCGTTTGCTTACACATTACTCAAAAACTACCGCTCGAAATGAGATGCAGTTTTCACAGTTATATTGGTGCAGGTCCAACTTAAAAGTGGTATATGTTTCATTTACATACAGGGTGTTTCTTTGTATTATGGAACGTAAATGAGAAAAACTAATATGGGGATCTGTATTAACGTAATAAGACCCAAAACAATGATTTATTGTCAAGAATTGTAATTGTAGAATTATTGTCTGTTTTTTCGGTTTATCTGTTTGTCTGTGCGGTTGTGCGCGATGAACTCAAAAACCGTTTAACGGATTTCGATGAAATTTTGTATGGAAGTAGCCGACACCCTGGATTTACACTTAGGCTACTTTTTATCCAGAAAAATTAAATGTTCCAGTGGGATGAGAAAGGAATTCCGATATATTTGTTACTTTTCATACTCAAAGGGATGGGACGGGACTGGATTATATACCTTGAGTGAGAATGAGACACGACGGGCGGGATATAACGGGACGGGACGGGACGGGACGGGATGAGAAATACCAAATAAAGTTAATCACGCTGACGAAGTTTGCGGGCAGAAGCTAGTTGATAATATCTGAGTCTCGTAAGTCTTTTGACTGTACTTATTATGTTATAGCTTCTATTTTTTTAACAAAACCAAATGCTATTTACAGTTATAAAAAATAATCAACCAAAATTAAACATTTAATATCCAAAATGTTATATTTTTAAAACCTTCATTTTCAATGCAATTAATAAACATACTCAAGAAAACAAAATAATAAATACCTCATTGTCAATAAAATTACAATTTCTTCCTTACAATTAAGAAAACAATATTTATTAATAACTACTAAATTTGTACATTCAACCTGTCAAAGCACGGGCCGGCGCCCGGCTCGACATGCTCGACTATGTTCGTTTTAAACATGGCTGGCCCGAAATGTTGCGCGCCAAATTTGAAAAACAACATTCGCATTCGCATTCGTATTCGCGAATGTTAGATATGAATATTCGCATCCGCATTCGCATTCGCGAATGTGAGAAAATTAACATTCGTTACATCACTAGTAGACATTATCTACATAGATGTTGGTACCCATTTTATGAAATTAAAGTCTTCTTTACGTAGCGTGTAAATATAATTCAGTCCATGTAAGTATTGATAATATACTCGTATAAAAAAAGAATAAGTCTCAGGATGTTACGCTGCATAACATGTTAACTAACTTATAAATAGTATGTCTACAAATGTGTCCCTACTAATTTGCGAGACCTATATCATCATTTAAATTTGTAGTTTACGGCATTGACGTAAATATTAAATCAATGGTATGAATAATATGCTCTATGTTGTGTATAACATGTTAATTCGTTGAGTAAAACTGGTAGGCAAAACATACAATACCTATTAATGTTTGTTTGTGGTAATTCAGAATACTGTGTAATACAATGGCTATACTAAGAATTTAAAACGTGAAAACAGGGATAACTTGGAAATGGTTTTAGTGTGTTCACATTTTTAATTGTCTATTTTCCATTTGGACTTTACTATCGGCCATCGGGGTATCATTCGATAATATTATCATTACCCAATATAATGATAGCCTCTATGGCGTAGTTAGGTGAGTCGACAGTTAAGATGTAGGCAGTGGGTACTATCCCCGCACCTTGAATAATGTTTGTGTGGTCGCCAAATATTTGTTTTCAGCCTTTATTATCTGAAACCAAAGTCTCTCGTACCTAGTTTGCAGATCTTTGTCTGGGACTGTTGATTGTATTTATTAAATATTATTTAAAGGAAAGAAAACAAATTATCTTTAGCGTGTGGTATATATTTAAAAAATAATTTAACAAAAATATTACGCTATAATCATAGCTGTATATGTTATAATAGTAATGCGGTGCATCTAACAACATAATAGATACAGTGAAATATTTGTTCGCGTGTTCTTACATGGTACGTTTGCACATTAACGACTTAGTATAAGCAGATCTACTGTTGCACCGTAAACCTTGTTTACAGTGCCTCCGAGTGCGCATAACAGGACATAAATGCGTGACATTCCCGATATCCGCATCGGGGCTACAACGAAACATGATATTCGATATATCGTGGGACTCTACGTATTTAAATCTATTATTTAGTTATTTCGTTTTTACTATGACATCGATGAATATTCTCTATGCGACACTTGTCAACACTGTTGAATCGTCCAAAAGTCGATATGAGTGAAAACGAAGGCACGAGAAGAATGTTTTAACTTGGAATCGCACGATATATCTTTTATCGTTGTTTGTAGTAGCTACCCAGGTTGTTGGTTGGTATTTAAGACATGAGGATCTCGTATTCGGGGAAGCCCAGTTCCTGTCCGGCGAAGGAGATGTAGCAGACGCCGTGCGAGGGCTGCACCTTGCCGGTGGTGAGGCTGCCCTCGTGGCGCACGCGGCCCACGAACAAGGGCTCGCCGTCCTCGGACTGACCGCCCGGGAATGCGCCCGGGGGGATGTTGGAGCCGCTCGTGGGCGTCCAGTTGTTGGGGCCGCCCACCAGCACCTGGAGGAGATGTGTCATTTAACTACTTTGTAAAGTGTATGGGAACCTATAGTGGTTTGTTTTAAGGAATAGTTTTGGTATACACATTAGAAGAGTTGTACTCATACAGGTAAGCAATTAAAATAGTCTTAAAATAATGTTTTTTACTCTTAATGAACTAATAAATAGTTAAAACAAATTGAGAAAATTTGATACACACCTCGTATTCAGGTTTGCCGTGTTCAAGTCCTCCCCAGGGCACGTAGGCGCACCCGTGCGAGGGCACCAGCTTGCCAGGCAGCACGGCGCCCTCGTGGTGCGCTCTGATCACGTACAGCGGCTCCCCGGAGCAGTCCTGTCCGCCCACCACGGCCGCGGGCGGCACTTGTCCGCCGGATATGGGCACCCACGAGCCCGCGCCGCCCATAGGGGGCGCAGCGCCCGGGTATCCGGGTGGGCTGCTGTAGAGTGGCGCGGCCACCGGCGCAGATGGCGGCACTAAAATATACAAGCGTTTATTATAATTGATGAATCAATATGCTTAGAAAATTTTAGTGATTGGCACAAGATAAATAGTGATGTTAAAAATAAGAAATAAGATTTTTATATAGGTCATTAGGATAATTTATAAAAATAAAAATAAAATAGTGCTGGTTATTAATAAAATTAAAAGTATTAAAAATATAAAACTCATTAAGCATGCATAGTGTCTAAAATTAATTAAATATTCGTAATACATGTACATATTTATAATAGCAGTTTAATAACAAGTACCTAGTAACCGAAAAAAAAAAAGCTTAATCACAAAATGTACCCAACATACCACAATTTTATCATCCATCAATGCCGACTTTAAAAATAATACACACGTAACTCGCATTACGATAACAAATATATTTTGTTAATTAAGAAAAATGTAGCGAACAAGACAAATATAAATGCTTCTAACAGACGACTAATCTAGTTATCAACACGTCACTAGCATTAGCAATTCACAGTCTAAGCATTCTCGTAATAAATGGGCACTCAACGGGGCAGCTGGCCGGCCGGGGAGAAGTGCGCGATTCTCCAGGCGCCGCGCGCGCCGTACCCCGTGCGCACGCCAAAGAACGTGATCGGGAAGGGAGCGGGGTCCACCCACTCCATGATCAACGCGCCCGACACCTTGTCGCGCACCATCACCCTGCCGCATCTCCATTCGATCAAGAATTTCTTGTACTCGTTAGCATTCATGATCCCAGGGGTCGGGACCGTAACCTACGAAGTTTCAATAAACATCCATATTTTGTTGTGTAGGTGCTTAACGAACATACAATGCCACGACAAGCATGCCATCTCTACGATACCTTGTCTGGTTTCTGCCTGCAGTATCTAATGACAGACTGAGTGTTCTCCCAGCCACCGATGATAATTTCGTACATAGGGTCGACCTCGGCGGGACCCGTCGTGAGACAAACATGGCAGTTGTGGGGACCGCGGTAATCGAACTCCAATGAGCCGGCAGCGGCGGGCCCGAATTTATATTCTAATTTGTCCGGAGTTTCAAACTCAGCTCCATCTGTATTGATAATTTATTCGAGGGTAAATTTGGGATAGTTGGGCACATTTCGCGAGGGTATAATGTTGTACGTACCTTCGATCTTCCAGGTGCCTGTAGCTCCCCATCCAGTGCAAACACCGACGTACTGGATTGGGAATGGTTCCGGGTCTGCCCACGACATGAATGGAATGGCTTCGCCCTCACGGCCGGCGGAGATGATGCCGCTGTCCCATCGAACCCAGAAACCGCGGAATTCACCAGCGTTCAGGATGCCGGGAGTGTCAATTTCACATTTGTCTGGCTTGGTCCTGTTACGCCTAATGACGCTCTTTGAGTTGCCCCAACCGCCAATCATGACCTGGAAGATGACAGAAACAGAGAGGTAATGTGGGCACTGGCCGTAAAGTAATTTAAAAGTAATTTACTTCAAAATGTAATGTTTACATACCTCATACATAGGGTCAGATTCCTGGGGGCCCATTGTAAGAGCAATGTGAGCATCGTTGCCTGTTCTCACTTTGAACTGAACGGAACCACTGGAGACAGGGTAGAACTGGTATTTAAGGTTGTCCTCTGTAAATACATCTGAAACAAACACATTATTGCTATTACGTCGCCGTTTTACGTAAGCGATCGATTCGTGAGCCTTTAGTAAGGTCACTTGCCTCACTTTTGCATTTAACATTCTGCCCACGATTTCCTTCCATGCCTATTTGGTTCGCTATAAATGCTATCCCCACATACCATTCGGAGCATGTCTCCTAACAGTGCATCTAAATATAGTCAGGCAATTTGGTATGCGAGAGAGCACAGAAAGGACTGTTGGAAGTTTGCAAATGTGGATAGTAATAATTCAACGAAACAATTTTGATTTGTAATGTTTTCTTATAAGATAGTTTGGAATAGAAGGAGAAAAACAAATTACACGAAACATGTTATTCTCGTTATCTCGGTAGCATAATCAAACGACTGATTTGATGATATCATCCAATCAAGTCGCAGGCATATTTACGAATTAAAATTGATATTGAGCATTCGATAGGCGTTGTCTGCGGACACAACTTATAGTTATAATGTGCAATCCATCGTACCTAAATGCTATACAATGTTATTTAAGATGACTACTTAAGCGTACGGCGTACGCTTCGATAAGTGATTTTATTTTACTTAGTTAGTTGCTTAGTTTTTAGAACTTGTTATCAAACATTGTTTAAAAGAATGTTTTTAATTTAAAAATGCATCTATTTTGAAGCTTATCTTAAGATTGATTGTTGAAGGTCATTATGTTTCTAAATGTAGGATAATATCATGATAATGATGCGACATTGTTGTATTTTTTGTTGTACAGCAATTTTCTCACGTAGGTACTGCTCATGATAGCTGAATCACGTAAATGTAATAGTTTTAGTATGGAGAAAAATATTTGCATTGCAAACGGATGTTTTTTATTGATATTATACAACTGAAACCAATAGATATTGGTATTAAAAAATACAATTGTTCTCAATGAAGTGTGATAAAACAAAGCTACAGTTTGTATTTTTTCGCTGGTTCCTATTCCCTGGAAACAACATCGTCCAACACTATGAAGTATAAACAACATCGTTGTATGGTTTATTTTTAAACGATTTTTTGCAACTCTTATTACCGTAGTGATCGTTTCGGCTTTGGCCTAGGATTCTAAATGAAACATTCAGAAATACAAAAGACGCACTGTGGGTGTAGCATTAACGCACATGGGACAATAAAGATATCTATGATCAAATAAGACTACGACTAGGTTTGGTATACATAAGGTCATAAGTTTTTCATCATAATGAAAACGAACACTAACAAACAATAAAATGTTTATCAAGTAAGAAATGTATTAAAACAAACGCTTAGCAAACACATTATTGGAATGTCTGTATCCAATTATGGAAAAAAAAACCAAATCAATATAGATCGAAAACCTAAACACACAATTCTCGGTAATATGTTTAATGTATGTAAACAGTTTTTTTAATCTTCAATATTGGCGTATGAACGTTATTATTGAAATAGGTAAAATACCATTATTGCGATAATTCTAAGGACGTTTGTACAATGCAACAAGACAATCAAACAGCTTATCTACAAACAGGAATGTTTGTTTCTATATATCTCTATCTAAAAGTGAACGTTGACGTGACTAATTTAATTGTTAAACTCTAGAATCAGGGCGTTGGCTTTGTAGCTGCCCTTTAGATAAATGGGATAATACACAAGCATGGGTATACAGATTGGATTAGTTGAAAAAAACATCGATATCCAAGTGAATTTTATTTAAGTTGTTGATTACGCGTATAGAATAAATTTCCATACAAATACGCACGATTTTTATTTCATCACGCAATACGCAGCAGCATGTGAATATTGTATTTTTATGTAAACATACTTATATAAGAGCTAATAAACCTATGAACGTGTTATGAGCAAGCCTATATTTACGACTGCTTACTCACATAAAACAATTTGCAAGATATTCAAACTGACGAATACCAAGTATAAGACGCAGATAAACAAGCTCGTAGGACTAGGGACAGCCTTCAAGCTTATAACGATGATCTCATTCTTGCTCTGCGGCAAACAGTGTCACCTAGCGTCAATAAAAATCGACATTCCGAGTTCAAGTAAAAATAGGAAGCGGATTACAAATAAATAACAATATGTTTTCCATAGCTACCGGTAAAACTTTTATACGAAACATGTAGAAAAATTATTGATTTGTAACGAATTTTCTATGCGGTACCACCACACCCTGCTTTGGCACACCGCCAAAAATAAGCTTACAATATTTGTAGCCGGTATATTGAACCTAGGCTATTTTTCGAACTTCAGGATTCTGCATAAAAACATTAGGAATGCTGCATACCGACACATTTAGAATGTTAATGTCAAGTGAAAAGTGGCGATGTAAAACGTTCGTTCGAGGCCGCATAATTGTATTTAAGTAGCGAAGCAGATAATAATGTGGCTAGGGTACTCACCCATGACGTTAGTCATGATTGCTGAATGTAATAAAACTTTTCACACAACGATAGTACGTTAGTCCTCTGTGAGGGCTATTTCAATACTAAGAGCCGGCGAGGCGAGCAGGCGCGACCACATCTCGAGCAACGCGGCCTCGACGCCGACGCTACGTAACCAAAGATGATGTCATACTATACTTTGGAAGTAAACTTTTAATTTTCCTAGCTGTGGAGGTGTATATACTCATTCTTTTTGAAAATTTTAATTTATGTTAATCAGTTCAAAATACTTTTTAATTTCATAAGAATTTACCCAACTTTTATGGGTTGTCTAGTTACTTCTAACAATGTTAATTATAAAGTTTTCATCTATGGGTGCATATTTGGCAATGTAAGGAATAGGTATTATTCAAACTTAAATTATTTAAATTTATTTTTATACTTTTATCTTAGTCACTAAATGTGAATTTGTTTTGATTAGATTAAACTATTTCGTGCCGTTTCGGGCGACACTTTCGGTCATATTTGTTAAACTATATGTAACTACATAATTATATTATTGCAAACACAATTGAGTCAGAGATTCGCTCTATATTGGCACTCTTTTGTACCGTAGTCCGTAGTAAATCTTTGAATAATACACAATAGTATTAGCGTTTCAAGGCAAGCAGACACAATATGCGACCTTCAGAAGCCCTTGCTTGGTCAAGGCTATTCAGTTTTATTACACATTAGATGTACGACTATAATCATTACGATTTGAACACTAAATCCGTGATTAGCCAGGCGACGGGTCAGATGGGTCATCAAGCAAGTATAATCAGCCAAATGGGTGATTGGACCAGTTAAAAATGAGTCATCAATGATGAATATCTCCGTTTCAGATGATTACTCTCGTTGCAAAGCTTGGCAACTCTGATAACTGATTAACATTGTTTACATGTTGTAATTAATCATTTTGATAACACAAATCAGATAAGGGTTATGGGTCAACAAGTATATATTGTCATGTTTTCAAGTACAAGATGCCTATGTCCTATGGAAGGTAACTATCTATTTAAAAGCTGATTTCCAAGAATTACTCAATAGTTAGCCAGTATTGTCAACTGTAAAGGATGACTTATAATGTATTTTTAATGTCTTTCTCACTTTTTCTTCCACAAAGATTTGTAGATACATGCTCTTGTAACATACTTGTCAACGAGTAATATTTTAGGCAAGTAGAAACATGACCTGTCTGTCTGTCGTTAACTTTTTAAAGGAAACTGAATCCAATTTAAATCATTCATCTTTATCATCATAAAACGTCACCCAGTCTAATGCTGGACGTACTTAGTCCAATTGCAAAAACAAATCATTTTATTCATGCTTACGAAATGGTAAGCTAAATCAGAGTAGTTAGATTTGATCATAGTATTGTGCACAATGATGAGGGCCGACTTCAATTGGAGTCAAACCCTGTATTTATCAGATCTTCATTCCCTCATGTGGAGTTCTATGACACATTAGTCGTACTTTAGAATGTTCACGTTGAGGTCTCGAAGTCCCTCCAAAGACCAACATATTTTTTTAGTTGTTAAAAATCTCGTACAGCCTGTCTTGTAACGGTAGGCGGAATTCCAAGCGGATTTTCCCCCTGAAAGTAAAAAGACCAAGAATTTAACACCAGAACTAGCGGTTGATAATGCAGGTCTACTGTAAATTCAAAAATATGCTATTTGATATTTAGTACGATGATATATTTGTATTTTTTTCAGGAATCTCACTTTCCTCATTCCGTTTTAATATGCGAGACAGATTACCTTCATGTCTTACTAAAATAAACTACTTCAAACATAAAGGTTACTCAATATAATTTTACGTCCGGGTATTCTGGCATGTTATTAAATATTTTCAGGAAAACTCTAATTCTTGGAGTGTGGTGATTACATTAAATAATATGCCTAACATATTCATAATACAAGAAGAAACATGTCCTACAGCCGGGCTATGGATATAAAAGCAATCCGAATTCCGATTTCCTATTATCTCACAGTAAAACAATACGATCGAATATTGACTGGTTAGTATTTTGTTACTTTTTTAATTTTTTTTTTTTGCAAATGTTATTGCAGGTTTTAGAACCATTCCAAATTTTCGATATTCATTTGTTCCTTATTTCTTTTAACGATTTAAAAATTGTGGTCGCTTTTCCGGAGTGTGCGAATAATATACTACAGCCAGCTTGTGGGTCTCCGGCATTCTCAATTACAGAATGAAACCTAAAAGGACAGTTGTTATGTCACGTCGCGTCACTTATCTTTTGTGCTACCAAGCGGGGTCGATTCATTTGTACTTTGTACTTTAGCTTTAAAGACCTATAGCTGCAAAGCTCTACCATTAACATAAAATAATAATTCTCTGTCTGTGTTAATAACAATTATGATGCTATTAATAATATGATTTACGCTAATTGATCATAACTATGGACGAAACTATTAGGTCATGTACGGGCGCACCTAACATCTTTAAGTGGCATACTTTAGCTTATTGCCCTGGAAATCAAACAAACTAGGTAAGTAGGTCAAATACTAGACAGCCTCGTAACTCAGTTGATCGAACGCATTTTTGTGATTCCACGGCAGTGAGGAACGTGATTGCTCTAGAATGGGGAGCGAATACGTTAATTTTAATGTAAAAACATTAAATCTCATAAAGGCACAGAATCCTACCATGACTGGAAAATATCTGCTATAATAGGAGTCGAAATTGAGCCTCGAATCTTATGAATAGCTCACGTAATTTAATATTAGACCGACCACTAATCCAATAATATCTATCCTTTCATGAAACCGACTGTGTCAGCGTATTGGACCTAGATACAAATTAATGGGTAATGCCCGTGCCAGCACTGACAAATATATGACCTAATTTATAGTAAGGTAGAAAATAGAACTAGATAAGTAGAAGATGTTGTGGTGTGTCTTTTTTCAATGTTTTTTCCTTGCAATCCACATGATCAGATATTTCTGTAGGAACTGGGAACACATAAGCAAGGGCCGCAAGAAAATTAAAAAGTATAATTGTTATTGGTTTTTGCACGGTTCTTGTATATTGAAACGCCACTTAATACTTCCGCACGTGGCGGCGGAACGAAGCCAACTTGTAAATATTATATGCCGGCCTTCGTAATCTACTCGTAATGTCTACTATTTCATAATGTCACTGCAGGCGTGTAAAGACAAACAGTAAAGTAATATTCCCAAAGATACCTCTTGCGTTCTCAAAACATGTACGTTTTTCTAGGACTAGGCCTGTCAAACAAGGATAGAAAAATGAAAAAAATTGATACAAAGCATCGAAGCTCGGCGAGTCTTTTAAGATATTAGAACGTCGTTTCGTATGTTTTGGGCTGATTAAACCCATACATTATTAGCACCACCAATACGGTGAACTGAACACAAAATTATGCTACACTATGTGAGACGTGACATGTGTCGACGACGTGTGTTGACGGCGAGTCTATTAATTTCCATCTTGTACCAAAACTTCGTAAGCGGATTAAATACGGATGTTAAATCTAGGATAGCGACCCACGTTGTTGCAAGGATATGACCACTCAAATCTCATATTAAGTTTCAACTGTACCATATAATATTGCAGCGGAAGGATATCTAAATATACTATCATTGGATAGTGGAGAGTCGTGTGTCGGCGTGAATTAGGTCTGTTTTGCGACGGTGTCAGGACTACAGCATTGCGGTTAAAGAGCTGACGTAATAGCATTGTATGGATCGCGTACGATTTTCGTGGTTACTATGTGAAGTAGTGTTTAGCATACTTTTCTAATGGAAAAGGGTGCGAGTGAGCAAACCTGATGTTATGTAGTCATCGTTGCCTATGAATCTTTAACATCAGAAGTATCATCTCTTTGTTATCGGCCCTCAAGGAAAGGATTGTTGTACCTTACAGAAGAGTGACATATCATAGCTCTATATAGGCGAGAGATTGTGGTTCGCCGATGTCTATCTTGCGTGCTATATCAAAGGAGATGTTTCATTTTGGGCCGTATTGTGTACGTCTAGTACAAATACTAGAAAAAAATGTGGAATTCAAATAAAATACATTTAGATTTCTTGGACAACGGGGGGATTTATACAAAAATGTGATTGTTTTAGTATAGAAGCAATATTTTCTTCGATAATCTGTACTCCATGATGCCTAATTGTCATTTCGTTCAAAAATGCGCAAACCCATTATCTTTAACTTGAATATATGTCTTATTTTTAAAAACCCGCTACTATTTATAATTGTTTTCTATATATTTATCTGTTGATACTATAGTCCTAAGTTGTCAAAAGATGATATACGTTGTTAAAAGCGTCACTTTTATTAATATATTTATATTTCATGATTTCAGTTAAAGAACGAAAATGTTTAACAGGCTGCAATTCCAAAACAATATGGCCGTTATTGTCGCCATATTGCTTGTAGTGTTGCTGTTCTTGGCTTGATATTAATTTTTGTATAAAGTTAATAAGCAACGCATAACAGTAATTAATACGGAAATCGAAAGCCAATTTCATGAACTATATTTCATGTACTGTACAGCACTGTGGCCCAAGGTCCATACATTTCTGGACCATCTCCTTTATTTTTGGTTTTTCCTTGCATATAGCAAGGTCGTTATTCTTCTTTTGGTTTTGTGGTGGCATAGTTGTACTACGATACGACTACAAAGCTGAGGTCTCGGGTTCGAATCCCGGGTCGGGCAATGTGATATTAGGTTTTTCTATTCATTATTAGCTCGGAATCAGGAATTTGTGCCCGATATGGCGATAGGCCCCCATCACATCATGGGACGGAACATACAAGGCGAAAAGTGGGTCTTCTGGTGGCGCCTCTGCCTATCCTTTCTGGGATAATGGCGTGAGTTTATGTAGGTATTGTGGTTTTGCAGTGCTATTTATGTTTGGTTTACTTCAATGTATAGGTAGTTTTATAGTGTTATGAATTGTAATTTTCCTTACTAAGAATATGTTACATTGGAAGTGCTAAAGCCATGCTCTTGTCAGTCATGACTCAGCATGAATGGGCAGGCTCGTCCGGGGTGGTACCACGGTCTCACAGAACATCGACGTGAAGCGTTAGCTTTACTGTCGCGTTTCGTTCGGTAAGTGAGATTCCCGGTGATTGATTTGCTCCTCCCAATTGGGCCGGCAACTCATCCATTATCTAGTGTTGTGGATGTTCATGGGCGGCAGTGATCACTTGCCATGAGGAGACCAGTGCCCCTAGCCGGAACATTTTGAAGTATCGTATAGTAATTCTCGTATAGTATCGTAAACGTTTCCCGCTGTGAAATTTTAGTTCCAAATACGCCCACAATGGCGCTGTTTAAATTCCCATACAAAATTGTACTATTACTATTCTATTACCATACTGCAAAATGTTCCGGCTAGGGGCACTGTTTACTCGTTTGCTGGACCTATGCAATAAAAAAATTGTATTTTTACGAGTTTATCTCTTTTCGTAGATTTATATCAGTAAATGTTGAAGACGGCTAATGAATTTGGCTTGCGATGTCAATAATTTAGATTCGGTCTGGTCATGGCCGCTATTAAAGGTAGGGCAGACGCTGCCCCACCTACATTGTTCTTGTTACCACCACCCCCTCGCTAAAGGTCATCGGAAGGTCGGTTAATATGCTACCCAAAAAACATGTAATTTCACACCAGGTGTTCAATCGTATATTACAAGGCGGCAGATGCGAAGTGTTAGACTAAAACAAGTTTTTATTATACTTCTTCCCCTTTTCTTAAAGCTGCAGTTTTCTTTTTATTCTTGCAATAATGTATAGAATCTTGAGTCAATCGTTTCGGATGCACAATTATAAAAAGAAATTCACATATAATCTGCATCCGTTGGTGTTCAAGGACATTTTGACTAAAAAACTGGTTTTCTTTCCCTCGATGTGAGCTTAGCAGCCAGCTTTATATTGCGAACGTTAAAATGGCCAAAAACTTGTATTAACCAGCTAACTAGAAATCGTAAATGGAAATACCGTTACAAATTCAACATAATTTTTAGGTGCTCAACAAATGCTTCAGTGTTATACCTACTCGTAATAATTTAGTTTTTAATTATACGTTTTCCCCGTATTGTTTATTGATAAAACGAAACAACTAATTAGATATGCTGCATTGCAAATGTTGATAGTGCATATTTATTATTTATTTACCGCATTGGACTTTGCATGCGAAAAAATTGAGGTAATTTTATACAGCCTTATTCACAGACATATTTAAAACCCATTTTAGTTATCGAATGTTTTGTCTTCTTCGCTCAAACTGAATTCTAGAGTAGTTCGAAAGGGACAGAACATTACATAACTAAAATAGGTAATTTAGTTTTAAATCTGCCTATGAATAAGGCCTATAATGTTCGGGTTTTATAATGCTTTCCTCTTTAGTTATTTATTGTATAGAATCAAGTATTATTTCGTCGATTATTTATTGAGAAATGTGGGGCTAGGTAGCGTTGTGGGTTTTCTAATCTCTGAGTTTCAAGTGTTGGTAGGGTTCCAGGTAAAGCCATGTGATGAGTTTTGCATTCCCAGATATCTGTAAGCAGCAAATACATAGTAACTGAGTTTTCGTCGTAATTCTGTTAGCGTATTCAAACTCGTCTTTCGGTCATATTTATTACTTTGATGGTCACATTAGGTAGGTATGAATCACCGAATAATCATGGAATAGATGTAATTACAATATACCTAATAATTTAAAAAATTAACGAGATACCTATAAAGATGGCAAGGTCCTGTTATTGATTCTTATCTCCCTTTAGAGGTTACTGAGGTACTATGTCAATGTTGGATGTCATTCGTATGAGGCGCAAGAATCTGTGAGTTCAATGCCAAGAAAACCCGGATATTTTCCACTTCGTTTGTTTTCACTCGGCCCACACAGCAGAATAGTTTTATTGCCCTACTCATAAATATTTACTGCCGACTCGTTTTGCTATATTAATAAAAAAATAAGTGTTGAAGTTGCAGTCATGAAACATAAAAGTGATTATTACTTCGTGGCAATTGTTGTTCAGGCGTAAATTAAAATGACGTAATTCGAGAAGGTTACCCGCACCTCGTATATGAATATCTGCATAATTTCCACATAGACAATACATACATCCCTACTAATATTATTAATGCGAAGGTGTGTATGTACTATGTAGGTACCGATTTCGCGTTAAAACGGCTGAATCGTTTCTTCGGGCATTCAATTGAAATATCTACTATTATTTCTAATTCGAATGGATGACACGGGACAGGAATGGACAGGATTGCATGCTTTTCGTCATGGGACAGAATGAGATGGACCAGAACGGGGTATAACGAGTCGGGATGTGACGGGAAAAGCAATATAGTCGACGGCGGTCACATTGAGTTTAAATCTAAAAGAGTTAATAGGTACACGAAATAATATGATGCTGATTTCGACTCAAAAAGTATTAGCATTCGATCGAAGCCGGGCCCGACCGCTATTACTCATATAAAATATTCGTAAAACATCTCTTGGTATAATACATTTAATTGCGTCCAATCACCTACTATGTCGTCATCAACCAGAACTACCTGTGACAATTTAATTTGATGACATCAGACTTTACTCATACTAAGCCACATTTATTATTAGTAACGAACGTCATTAAAGTTTTGTCGGGTTAAAAGAATTTAGAATTTCGTCCAAGTGGACCTCAAAATAAATTACAATATTTTAGCATCTAGCGACATCTGTCTTTCACTGTTAAGACTAGTAGTTTTTGTAGCTAGCTTGATGGAGTAACATATTATTATTATGCCGAGACTTGGTTTAACTAAGTAGTTTTACTACTTGATAACAGATGGCGCTATATGTTATCTAAAAAGTTTTGGGACGAGGCATTAGTAAATTATTGTTTTGTTATAGTTAAGTGTGTCTTGATCTAATGAAATAATTCAAGAGAGGAAGTATTACTGTTCCTTAGTTGAGAAAGCACCAGATTGTACCATCATGGTGGGTTTGAATTCAGGAATCAAGAATATAACCACGGTAGACATTGTCCACAGTAAAATGCGGTTTAAAGGAGTAATCTGGGTCGCTGGCCACTCTGCAGAGATCATGTGCTCTCAGGGATAGCAACTCTTTAATGGGTAAAAGAGCACATGGCATAGTATGATGACATGTGATGGACGCCCAACCACCTTAAATTGGGCATCTCAACGAAGATCCGGAAAGGCAGTAATAGATAGAAAAAATGATACTGCGTCAAGTCGCCACGTAGATGTAAATAGTTAGATAGTACATGTAAAACAAAAAAGTCGTCAATTTTTATTTTTTACTTATTGTCGTATTTGGCTGGTAAATAGGTACATAGTTTTTCTAAAATAATGATGTTCACCATTTTATTTTTAAATGTGCGATGGTAGGCAAGGTTTAAAATACAATTTTCACAAAATATAGGTATTTACCACCCAAACAAGATGACATTTTTTTTTGTTGCATTGTGTCTGAAACCACTAAAACTACCACACCACTCCCTACGTTTTCGGTCGCAGTCTTGTAAAACCCGGTATAAGAGTAATTTGTAAAGGTTTCTCGGAGTAGCTAACAATCCGATGCCGGCAATATGACTGAAACCTCTTCATGCTCAAATAATAATTGTGCACCAAAATATCAAAAATATTTGAAGTCTATCAACCTGAATCAGGCAGCGGGTTGTACGACTGAAACGCGATCCATTCCGCAAAGTGGCTGTAAAGTCATGTTACATTGATCCTATGCAGTTATACCACATCATGTCAGGCCACATCAGGCAGAACATTTTCGATTTAATTAATAAAATTTTGCTCGTTAAAGAAATATAGATTAAAACTAAAACAGGATTATTTTCCATTTATAAACACTAACCAAATATGCCTTAAACTCAGTCTGTTTTTAAAACTTTTTAAAAAGTTCGGTATTTATACATGGAATGGTTCGAAGGAAACATAAACATGACAGTTATGTCCCAAACATTTCCAATGTGATTCAATTAATTTGAAACTTAGCCAAGATTGGACCGTCTCTTGAATTAATGCATTTTATTTTTATCCCAGGATGGAATCTACTTCCCGAATAATTTTCGAGCCATCGTAGAACACCGCTCCTAACTGTTCCCATAAATTCATCAGCTACACGGTAGTCTACCTTGTTTATTTTATTCTGGAATTTGTCCTGTATAGTTTTAAATTTATATAATAGTTTCGTATACTATAGACCCAACAACCACTCACTTTGTATTAAGATGCAAATCGTTTCTCGTGACTGTTAGAAACTACAAGAGACTTTCCTTTCTCAAAACCACACAGGTCCAGATAAATGCTTCTGGGTTAGAAAAAGTCTTGGTATGGGGTCAAATCTGCGACCTTTCACTTCATGTTTTTAAAAAGAAAAACCAAAGTAATTTTATACCAATTGAAAACGGGTTTCGGTTTTAGGTACTGAGTCCGAATTTAGATCCCGACGCAATATACGAGTTTTCCAGTTTGAAATATCTCATAAGAATTTCCCGGAACTGCAATTTAAGCCCGATCTGACTGCAATAGATTGATGTCTGCCTTCCTCTCCGGAAATATAATACATACATACGGAGCACTTCGTCTACTTGTCTTTATTCCAAAGTATGTAAAATCGACACATTTTGCAAAACTGAGAAGGAATAACGTACTCAACTTGTTCTTGACGTAAAAATTACAGGTTTACTCCATCTTCGTTTGTTTCTGCAGAGTATAATGATTCCTCCGTATCGAAAATATTGCTGTTTTTTTGTACATATATTCAGTTTTATAGCTTATATTTATTTATTTAAACTTTTTATACACGTTGTATAAAGGCGGACTTAAACCCTTGGGCATTCTCTACCAGTCAACCTTTGGGTGATGCAGAGATTAATATAACCTAGACTCATAAAGTGTAACAATAATGCAGCTGATACCGACATTTGTCTTCTTCTTTAAAGTATAATGGCGCCTTCATAGTATCGAATATTGCTTATGTTATAGCGCTGACGCCAAGTTTTTCTGGCTATAACAGAACCCAGTGAGTAATAATAATATGGATCGATAGTTCCATTCATTGTTCCCGGCTCCCGGTATTGATCCCGTTCCGGATGATGGGAGCTCTGGGGATGAAGTTTGAATAGAGGGTGCGCGGGAGCACCGGGGGCACGTTGGAGTTCCTGTGGGAATAATAATGCATAATTATGTTCTTTTTAAATCCTGGATTAAATGTCTATAGCGAACGGCGGTATCTGTGCGATCCAAACAACAGTATTACTAAAGGGTGCCGCGAATTTTACAGTTGTTTTAAATTGACGTAGTATAGTAGAAATATGTTTAAACATAATATGCACTATCCTTATCCCTGCAGTGAAAGAAAGAAAGAAAGAAAGAAATACAGTTTTATTGGTCACAACGACACACAATGAATACAAAACATACACATGCAAAACAAATAGTATAAAAAATAAAAAGTGTTTATTAAATTTAATAAGACTACATCGCAAAAATGTAGGTAATTCATAATACGCTAACAGCCTGGCCTCATATTTCTCAAATATACAACTGACATATTTTTAAAAAAATAATGTCAAAGATCCACGAACGGAATCACAACACGCGAACCTAAAGGATGAAGCAAATACACGTGGATCGGTGTTGGTGCGGGAAACGAACCCACGGCCTCTCGTGTACAAACAGAGCGCCTTAACCAACTTCGCCACGCAGGCTACCAAATAGACAGAGTGTATGGCTTAGATTTAGACCTAATCTTGAAGCGTGTATTACCTCTTGAAGTATTAACTGACAAATTAGTTAAATCAAAAATGGAATTCTAAATTCAAAAACACCAAACGTCATTAACACAGCCAGGCTACTGGCCTTTTAATCCAGCGAAAAATTAATTAAAACTAAAAAAAATATTCTTTATATGATACTTTATGAGATTTATTTGTCCGTGACGTGCAGTACAGTATTGTTCAATAAAAAAATGCCATCTGCCTACATAGGGCGCGGGGCAGCTGTCGTCGCACGCGCACTCAACAATGGCGGCGATCAATGAACCCGCGACCCCCGCCCGGCTGTCCTACCCTTCAGCTATCAGGTAAGAAACTGTACTGCTCGGGGGTACGGTACCACTTTAGGGTTCCTTAATAATGTGTGTCATACGCACTTCGGTTTTTTTTAATTGTCGTGTAAAATTGGTAATGCTACAATTTTTTTAGATTCCTTGGTAAGTTACAAAAATAGCTAAAACTATATTATCTAATTAACATTAATTTCGCGTAAAAAATTGACTTTTGTTTTTTAGAGCATTTATATACTTACTTTGTATTTTTATGATTTTTTTTAACAGAAAACATTTGATGTACGATAAGAACACATTGTTATTATGGTTTTGAATTATTATAGTTTTGATTATTTAAAAAATGGCTTTAATTTAATTCGTATTCAATAAATTATGTTAATCGTCACTAGACCGCGGTTAAATAAAGAAAAATTTAATAAACACATTATTTTATACGCTACGGAACTCTGTACCCACTAGATCTCCTTTTGTAACTACTTTGGGAGAAATAAGCGTGAGTTTTTTTTTTTTTTTTTTGCGTTATAGGAAGGCGAACAGCTGATCGGGTGCTTTTTGTGCATCTGACACGCATTGAGACAGATTCCACGTACCTTCGTGGCATTGTACTAATGCCGCTAACTTCCTGTGCCAAATTATTGGCAAGAAGTTTGAAGAGGTTTATAGTTGCATAACTATCGCCAAGTTGTATGTTGACATTCGGAAGTCCAAGCTCTGTGAAAACTTTTCAAAGTGGTCCATGCAAGACCATCGCGTATCGGCTCCACCCGTGTATGGTGTTACGAATAATACGTACAGGCCGAATTTGTATTGAGAGCTTGTCGTCTCTCGCTGGTGAATTAACTATTTGGATGGCACTGTACGTAGCATTGCAGTCACCTTGTTGTTCCAGTGTTTAAACAATACTTTTTAGTCGTAGTAAATCACCAAAAATGTTGTCTTTTGTTAGGAAAACAGTTTCTAAATCTTCAATTCCAATTGACTAATTAACTGTTAAACAAGTAAACAAACATATTTTGGATAGCTTTATCAAAATATCTGTTAAAGAACGCTTGACTAGCACCTAAGTTAAATTCTCCGGGCAACGTCTAGCGTTCAAGACGCCTTGTCCAGAATTAGC
Source organism: Deilephila elpenor (assembly GCA_949752805.1). Lineage (NCBI taxonomy): Eukaryota > Metazoa > Arthropoda > Insecta > Lepidoptera > Sphingidae > Deilephila > Deilephila elpenor. The sequence continues at coordinate 4,801,247 of OX457096.1, read as the reverse complement.
TGTGTTTAGTCATTAAGTGACCTACTTACCCCACACAGTTTATGTCTTCTACTTTTTTAGCCTTCGTCCACTAACATGACATCATCGGGGATAACATGGAATTAAGCTTTTTTTGTAGTTAATGTTCGCGACTTCGTCCGGTTGGAATATGTGGACATTTTTATAGTACAAAAAAAAAGATATATTTGCAAAAACGTCGTGATCTATCTATGTATGAAAAAATAGGATAACACAATATCCGATTCATAATTATTTTAATACGATTCGAAATAATAATTCGAAAGTCTTTCGAAAGGGACAAAACATTCGATTATTAAAATAGGTTTTAAATCTGTCTATGAATAAGGCCGTAAGGCTAATTACGATGCGAAATTATGCCGAAGCTCTTATCCACCATACGGCGGAAAATGGTTGCAGCCTTAAACATGACTAAACTTAATTTATTCGCTTATTTTTGTACCTAATAAATACATCCCAATATTTCAGTCACAAAAATTCCAGGGTCATCCACTTAAGAAAGGATGATGTTAAGTGTAGAAAAATTAGAAGCAAGAAAAGTTGTACGAGAGGAAGGGCTTAAATTGCATTCGAAAATTCATACTGCCACATGAAAGCCCATGAATTAACATGAAACGAGACGACAAATCTGTTCATTCATATGAGTGAAACCGCGTAGGGCGAGCTGGCTCTACCGCCGCCGAAAATTGGTCCATGGAGATAATGTATTTGTTTCAGAACTGATACTTTTATTTCCATAACTCTTAAAATATAATATAACAAAATATCTTAAAGTATTTTTTAATTTTCATTTAATTTAAAAGAACGAAAGAACCTGACAGTTAAATCGTTTTTATTTATTTAAGTACGATTGGCCGAAGGTCCAAGAAGTGAACGATCATAGAGATACGGCAGTGGCTGGATACGGACTGAAAACGATATCTATTACTTTAGTTATTCTAAGGTATTTTTATTGAACCATTTGCGAATCTAATTATTATTATTTCTTGGTAAAGATATTTTATCTTCTCGGTTCTTGCAAACCGGCTTTATTTTAGAACCCACGGGCCTAGGCCAAGTGGGTCTAATTGGAAGTTGGGGTGTGTAATTCACTAGTGTCTATGTTACCATGTTCTCTATTATATGAATGTGTTGTGTTAAGTGGGTCTGTATTGAGGAATTTTCTAGTAATTCTACATGTATTTAAAATTACTGCTTTTTGAAGTTGAGTGTATAGAGTGGACGGAAGATCTAATGTTTTTATTGATTCATGCAGCTGTTTAGGTATTACTCCTGTAGTAGAAATAATGATAGGTACTATTTTCACTTTATTAATTTTCCACATTCGGGCTATTTCATGCGATAGTTCGGTATACTTAGTCAATTTTTCTGTAAGGGTTGCTTGGAGATTATGGGTATTTGGAACTGCAATGTCAACTAAATGGGCTATTTTCTGTGTCTTGTTTATAATTGTGATATCAGGCCTATTATAATGCACTGTCCTATCTTTATTATTATTATTATTAAAATTATAAAAATGTATTACTAATTATCTTAATTTTATTCGACTTCTAAATTTTTAGATTTAAATCTCTAGTAGCGGCTTACAATTGATATATTATAAGTCCAATGTGAGGAATGTTAATACTACTTTCTACCTAAGCGTTATCGCTAAGGTCTCGAAATTCACTGAAGTGGTGTAACAATGTGACGAGGGAAAGTCTGTAAAACAACGGTCTTGCAATTGAGTATGAAAGATTAGGCAAAGTGGAAACAATCGAACAGGAAAGTAGACTCTAAAACCAACCGGGATAGCGCAAATAAAATGAATGAATACGTTTCTATTAATGGATCGAATGTATTCACCGCATTTCTAGAATTTCGCGTGTAAAATGCATAATTTATGGTCTGCATCTTCCAAAATAATGTTTTCGCTTTCGATAAATGTCTAATATTTTAAATCCCAAGGAATAAAACCACGTGTTTACTAGGTGACAGTCGTATATTATTCCGATTTACAAAACGGCCCGGTGTGGCCTATTTACGAAATTAAAATATTCTTGTGTTTTGGTTGCCAAATGGCTTCTTAATCTTGAAATGCGACTTAGTAAATCAGGCGACTTTGTAATGCTTAATGCATGCATAAAATAAACTAAGCTTTAGTAGTAAATGCCTGTTGCTCTTACTAAAATATGATCATGATTGTATATGCATGGATCCATTTCTAATCCATGATTCGTCGCAATAATGTTAATAAGATAAAGAAGCAGATATTCTGCAATTTGTCCAACCCTTTTTTCTTGATAACTCGAGGGTCAATGGCGTTTAATGGTGCATCCACACTGCAGTAATCTTTTGTGGAGTTAACATTGTGCAAAAATGTTATCGATTGTTGCCACATGATAGGCAACATTATTAACGTATACAATTTTGTTATCAGATGTTGCTTCGTAACATTTAGAGACGATATTTACTGGTGGTAGGTCTTTCATAGCTACCTCGGCTATGTCTATTTCTCCCGCCAAACAGCAGTGTAAATGCACTGTTGTGTTCCGCTGTGAAGGATATTGTAGCGATAGTAACGGCTGGACATAATGAGACTTAACATCTTAGGTCTCAGGATTGCGAGCGCAGTGGAATGCCAAACATAGCTTTATTCATGGGGTTGTATGGTTTTGCTACTATCCATAAGCGGCCATATCGTTCATTACCAGGTGAATGGCATGCTAGTGTCGCCACTCCCATGAGTATTGCCATCAATAAAAATAAAACGATGCGTAATCAATTGACACTCACTTAATCCCTTTTTTCTTCACTATCACCTCTACTGGTCTCTTCCAGTATTATTGAAGAAATTGGTATAGGCACAAAGTAAATATAGGCCTCGTTTACGCTAAGAAATCACATCTCACAGTTAGTTATGGCGGTGACTCAAAAAGTTATAAGTTTATAAAATCATTATTTCCGAGATGTGTAAAACCAGACAAAAAAATCTATGTTTTCATGGCACCTATAAATAATGGTATAGTGTAAGTCCTTAGAGTGTAAGTCGTTCTATTAGAAATGAGGAATATAATGAACACACAGAGTGGGGCACTACAACATAATTTATCCCAAGAATTCAGTTATTACTTACATAAATGTGATGATTTTTCATTTCAAATATTTATTAGTTGGTAACAACCCTTTCGGATTGTGAGTAAACTTATTAGGTCTGGAAGGTATTTTCCTCCAGAGAAACCTGGTGGTATAGAAATATAAGAAATTAGTGTGTGTATTTTTAGTAGTATCCTAGTAAGTATCCCTGGCAAAATTGGCTATAAGCCGCCTGTAAAACGAGAGGCCGCTTGTTCGATCTCAGCATCGAGACAAATATTTTTTCAGGTCTAGGTGATGTAACACTAAGAGTATTCTTTTAGTTTCTGATTATCATTTAACAAGTCTTGAATCTTAGTGGAAGGTCAAGTTTATGTGTGACTGTTGGGTGCACCTATTTATTTATTTGTATAATATTTAGATGGATCTCGTATCTAAGCATAGATAAGTAAAGCAACGGTTTAGTTTTCAGTTACACCCACGCTAAAATCGCAACCTTTCAACGGGCAACGATTGAATTTGGCACGAGCTTCTATAGCATGGCGGGGAAAGACACATGGATGTTTATATTAAAAAAAGTTAATGCATCAAATAGAACAATTATATTGGTGAGATTTGAGGTTCTTGGTCCCTTCATAGAGAGTATCGGTAAAGGGTGGCCGAGCCTCTGCAAAAGGGAGTCAGAGCTTCGAGGTCTGCCAAAAAAGTGCCAGCTTGATGTCGTCAAGGAAGACATGGGAGCCAATACTACTGAGGACGTTGAAAATCGGGAATTGATGAAGAGAGACAGGTCGATAGATCTCTGCACCGGCCACGATGTATGATATTTCTGATAATCCGAGTTACTTAAAAATTCCTGCTGCCCCTTTAATAATGCTGACAGCACTGTGACGAGTCCTCCTGTGTAATGTACATGGGTGTAATATACCAGTTTTCTTTAGTAGAGCGCTTGCTTATTTACCGTTACGTAATTTAAAAAGTAGTTAAACACGGCTTGAAATAATGTTGTATCATATCCAATTCCTATTCTGCTATGTGGAGTTGGTGCATGTTTCCACAATGTAAAAATGTTTGGGCTTATGTGTTTTACGACCAGCCGCCTGCTTGACGTCAACCTTCCTCGGAAATAAACAAACAATAAGTTGGTGTTCTGCCTAAATGTGATTATTCTTTATGAATTATTATGTCCAACATAAAACGCACATTATCGACACAGTGGATACAAAAATATCTACACATGAATATGATTGAATGGAAAAGCCATCAATCAATTGTAAACATCGGCCATTGTGTATTTACTATTTTTTTATAATTCTTATCAGGTGTCCTATATCTAGCTTTACGCTTGACCCAGCGTCGCTTTTACTCGCGTAGCATCGATGACAATAATGTCACTATTCCACGTATGCCGATAAAAATGGGATTATTATGATACGTATATGTAAAGAAGTAACTGCTTCTTTTCAGCAAGGCGTTTGTTATAATTACTCACATTAAAGAGGAAAGCGAGGAGTAAAACAACAGTGATAACGAGGCATATCATTAAGCGTGGAGGGTAGCGAGCGTGGTGCGTGGTGCGAGCGGCGAGCAGCGGGACATGGTAGGGCGCACAACGCATGTGGCCCGGCAGACGGGTGCCGACGCATCTGGTGACGAGGGGGGCGCGGCGGGGGCTAAAATTAGTACCGGAGCGCCACGTGCGCCACCGAGTGCCGCCGAGCCGCGAGCATCAGTCCGCGCTCAACCACCACGCCGCACACCCGCCTGTCGCGCACACTAACTCGCACACCTCGGCGCAGCACTCGCGTGGCGATATACAGGCAGACCGCAGTCGCGGCAGTGACAGTGTCAGTAGAGTGGAACGGTGGCCGGCGCGACGGAGGCTGTGCAAGGCATGTTGATGGCGGGCGCTCTGCCGGCCGAGCCCGAGGGGCTGCTGGCACTCAGCGCTCTGCCCGGACAGAAGGACACGACGTGGACCAAGCTCTTCGTCGGCGGCCTTCCCTACCACACCACGGACAAGAGCCTCCGGGAGCACTTCGCCGTGTACGGAGACATCGAGGAGGCAGTCGTCATCACCGACAGACAGACCAGCAAGAGCAGGGGATATGGCTTCGTAAGTTCCAACAGACGCATTTACGTTGTTTCATGAAAACGCCGTGTAAAATTGACACGTAAACCTTTTATGCTTGTGCGCAGCTGAGACGTGTCGAGTCTGAAACAGGCGTGCATATCTATCGCACGTTTAGTGCGTTATCGGTGCCTTACTGCTACCTACACCATACACCATACACAACACCGGTGGCCGACACGCCGACTTATAAGCGAATTTACATCAAACACGGAAGTTTGTGATCGTTTTGCACAGGTGTACTCGCAACACCAATGCGCGCAATGTTGCTCGCTGGATAAACATTACTGCTCTGTAATGAAGAATTTTCTTTAAATTTCGTTAGAACTTACGAGGTTAACATTAATATGTTAATTGAATGTTTTTATTTATAAGAAACGTCTGATTACAAACGAGTTACAATATGTTTTAGCTGTGTTAAAATGTTGGGCTAAGCGGCGCGGCCGCCGTAAATTGTTTCACGTAAACAATACATTTATACGGCTACATTTTCGTTTGTTTTTAATAGAAACCAATAATCGGAAGCCCATTTAGCGATTTAACTAGTGTTTGGAACGTAATAAAGTCGCAGGCTTTTTGTCCGGCCGCTTGGGGCTGTTGAGAAATGAATCACAACCCCATTTTGAATTTGTGTTAGGGTGCACTAGACCCTGAGGGAGAAAACTCGTTTTGTGCACCCCTGTGTCATATCCGTGCGACGCTTGTGAACGCAATTTATAGTTGGCGGCACTTTTCGACGCTGCTAATTCATAAATTGAAAATCTAATTTTATTATTAATATTCGTGCCGAGTGTAATTCAGTATGTTCCTGCGGTGTTCGCCGTTCTGCAATATGTTTTTCTATTACTATGAGATGGCGATGACGTGTCACTGTCAACATGTATTTTATTAATATTATTATTCAAAAACAAGAATTTCAGAGCTTTCAGTTTGAAATCAGTTGTATTTTCTCCAAAGTGGATCTTCACGGAGCATGAAATCTTAATTTATTGGCTTTGATTAATTCAAGTACGTGCCGTAAGGGTCGATAGGAAAATCATGAAACATACCTTTCTGTAACATGCGTAGCTTTTGTTTACAAAATGTGAAAAGCCAATAACCGCTATTGTTGATCATGGCTGGCTGAAGTTGCAGTGGTATGTGTGGGCGGGAAACTTTCTAAAACTGCGACGATACTATATACACACATATAGTAAATATTATACTATATAGTTATGATTACCCTAACCACCTTTGAAATATAGCAATGACTTACAGCAATGCAGTTAATATGCATTCTTATCTTTTATTATTATCATTTCGGATGAAGTAATGCATGCAACGATAAGACGAAAATAAAGAATATCACAAATATCATGTCGGATAAAAGTTAATTGATGTCAATAAGTATTTATTTAATTAGGGACTATTCTTGGTTTATGATTACAATTAGAAAACATACCTGTTTCAATTATAACTTATATTTGTCTAAAATAAAAGGAACACAAATTACTAAAATCTATTGTTGGGCCAACATTTTCGAATGATAAGGTATTATTACATTATAATCCATCACCCATAGTCCAAGCCAAAAATATGTATTAAGCACCATATTTCATATTTCCTTATAATTAGACTTTAAATGTCCCATTCCGGTACGTTTTCCCCTTCACACTTCGTGACATGGTTTAGGGGCAAAGTCACGATGACGCAATAGGGTTTATAAGGGGACAGATTTTACTGACTGCTCTTTGGTCTTAAGAAATGTCCTAACTATTGTCTAGACTTTTGTTTCATTTATAATGCGGCAGCTTAAACGTGCTTACCTTGGGAGAGATCCCGCACGGTAAGGCCACTTTTTAAGGCCTAAGTTTTTGAAATTTTATTGGCAAGTGAAAGATTTAGATTATAAATTGTAAGCCTCTGTAAGTACGAACGCACCAAAACCGGTAATCCACGGCAGAGTTTAACAAAAGACTGTCATACGATACATAAAGCAAGCTGGAAACGCTCAAGGCGGTCTCAGAGGCGCAACGTTTACCAAGTGCATTGTAGTTGAACAATTACATCCTACTTATCTATACCAGCTTGGTTATGAGAACAGTTTGAGAACAATTACGTACTATTCTATAACTGACATTCAATTCGTGTGATCAGGTGTCGGAATGTTCAGCGTGTGATGTGTCTTGCAGACAATGGTATTAGCACCATGCATCTAATGGTATTAATAAGATGTCCATTACTGGTGATTAATGGTATGTTAGCTCATTAGGCAATCAAACAGCTCAACTATTATTTTAGATTGATGGACCGTCCCCCCATCGCGTGAAGGGAGAACAAAATAATATCTGTTATTAGCCATTGTAAAAAAAATAAGTGAAGTCGTAATTATCCTAAGTGTATTGAATGCTGATGATATTATTTTAATATCAGAGTACAATTATAAATAGATTATATTATTAAACTCTTTTAGTAATAAAGCTTACGTTATGTCTGAAACGTTTGAAGAAAATTTATTTGATTCTTGCAATAAACCACACTTGTTTCATTATACAATGTCAATTAAACTAAAACACACGGCGCGTAACTTATAATTTCCGGCGCGATATTTAATAATTAATTGTAGCTTGTATCTAAACCGGCAATTACCCAAGTAATTGTTGAACACTGTTTAAATCAATTAATTCGAAAAGACGAAATTTAAAGACGATTAATCGAGATGTGATCGTATTTGTCGAGGCGGAGCGAGAGAGAAATCGATACAATTGGGCGTATCTGAGGCCCGCCTCTCTGCCTACGGTACTACGTCGTAGACGGCTACACTAATAAATACAGTACAGTTTTCATAGACAATTTATATTTTTCTCACGTAGCTGGCTAATGAACTAAAAGTTGTGGATTCGTTGTATGAATATCATTATTATGAAGTGCAATCATAAATACTGTTAAATCCATGTTGTTTATGTGATATTTATGAGACAGAGTACCTATTGTAATGGTTTAGCAATGCTTATAATTGTTTGGGTAAATTATAAACTTACCTTTGTTTATATTTAAATAAAAATCAATAAATGGGCTAACTGTATAATTGTGAGACACATTAGCAGCATAAAAATAACAAGCCAATTACCCTATATTGTGCTAGTTGAATCTATTCGTTTACCATGATTATCAAATATTTCTCATAAGATGAAAATTCACGAGCGATTTAATTTCTAATTGACTAAAATCCTAGCATTAATAGGCAAAAACATCAGAACGACTTAACTTTTTCTGATACTAGGTCAACGTCAGAAAAGGTCGTAATTTATTCAACAATTCTTGGAATGACACATTATGTAATCATAAACAAAACTTTTTGTCGGTTTATTTTAACTGTTTTCGTGTTGTTTCGACCGTGTGACTGTTTTTTATCAAAATAAAATTTTAAATACTTTAAAATAAAATAAAAAATGTAGTTAACTTATTAAGCTATTTACTCGTTTTGTACAATTAGTTTTCCTTGAATTAATTATAAATATTAAATTGTATAGTATAGTTACTTCATATTATGTTAATATTTTAGTCATTTTAGAATTGAGTCAAAAAACAATGACCATTGAAAGCGTAATTGTTATTAATGTTAGGTGCGAAAGATTCCGGGAATCTTACCGATATGATTACATTGTGATTCCATTCCCCAGCTTCATCAACTGTAATGGACATGATGTGTAAATCTTTTACTAGTGCTATATATTATCTAATACTTATAGTTTTTTTTTATGTCATCGGTATACAACATTTTTTAATAATATTCTGAGACCAAACAAAATACACTTTTTATATGGACAATAATAATCATTTAGACAGTAATACCTAGTGAGTTAGTTTTACCCATAAGGTGTTTGATCTTACGATATAAAATTTATAAAATGTTTCTCATCTCGAAACCTGCAGACGTTACTGAATACTCTAATATTATTTGATGAAAGAAACGAGTAATCACAACTAAGCTGGGTATTGTTACTAGCACACGTTATCGCGGCCGCACCTAACTCCAATTTGTACGCCATAAACAATTCGAACCGCGATATAAACTCGATTGCAGTGTGTTGAACCGATTGAAATGTTTAATTACGTTCCGTTTTTCATTCGATAAATGAAAATTTACATACAATAAGAAAATTTGCGTCGCGTTTCGAGACATCGAATACAAGGTTTAATTAAAATACGATATAAAATCCATACTACCGCGTGTCGATACTTTTTAAATATTTTTTGTGTTAACTCATACATAAACTCACGCCTTTATCCCCGAAGGGGTAGGCAGAGGCGCCTCCAGGACACCCACATTTCGCCTTGTATGTTCCGTCCCATGATGTGCTAGGTGGCGAGCCTATCGCCATATCGGGCACAAATTCCTGACTCCGGACTGACAATGAATAGAAAAATCCAATATGATTTTGCCCGACCCGGTACTCGAACCCGAGACCTCAGCTTTGTAACCGTACCGTAATACAACTACGCCACCGAGGCAGTCTGTGTTAACTCAATGTTTTTGAATACATCAGCCACGTTAGACGGCGTGCATTTATTTAAGATTACAGATTAAACTTCGAAGTATACGTTGAATTTTAATGTTGTAAGCCCGCGGTATCTGCAGGTCATCTGATATGTTGCCTTAGTTTTGTCGGTTCGATTGGTCCTTTTTAAAATTCTGGCTAATTTATTGTGATCTTCATTGTTGTGTTAATTTAAAGGATGTGTAAGCATGTGGAAGGGTCTACGTGGCTGGTCGTATTGATAGTAGAAGCGACAAGGTGGCGACCCGCAACTCACGCATGCATTACAATAGGTAATGCTGATTCTACGTCATCCTCTGACATACTATTTTGTATTTAAATCGATACAATACAAAATTACACAATGAACAAGAGTCTAGTCCATGAGAAATATACATGTTTGTAGTAGGAATTTCCCTGAAAGGTTGTCTATTAAACATTGTATTTAAATATACGAAGATTTGTTAGGAGTTATTACACAGTAAACAAAAATCTAGACCATGAGAAATATACATGATTATAGTAGATATTCCTTATGAAAGGTTGTGTTAAACATTGTAAAACATACATTATACATTACTGAGATTTGCTTTAAGTGATTAATTTTTTGTCTTTACGGAATAAATACAATTAAAACAATGTTCTTGCAGGTGATAATGGGTGACCGGGCGGCGGCGGAGCGGGCGTGTAAGGATCCTAATCCCATCATAGACGGGAGGAAAGCAAACGTCAACCTCGCCATCCTCGGAGCGAAACCCAGAGGGAACCTGGCGCCAGGTGAGTAACATCATACTTCATATTCTTAAATATTTATTGCGCTAAACATTATTTTTACCGGGCCAGGGTTTCCATCGGTTTTAAATTATTTTTTTTGCTATTGTGAACCAATTGTGTCCAATGTTCAACTAAAGTCTAAACGAAATTGCATCTTCAAGTGTAATTGCTCGATTATGTTCCGCTGTTAGTTTCGACCTTCGGGCCTCCCGTAAAGTTACGAGAGGTTCAGATTGAAAGCATGTGGGGCCGTTGTAGAGTGAAATCATTGGTTTCTCTTTTGACAGATGATCAATTTTGTAACCGACTTCAAACCACCCGTATTAATCTGAATGACAATAAAAGTAAACTTGATAACTCGTTTGGCAAACAAAAAAGCCCAAATTCAACATCCAACGAAATGAATCAGCAAACCAGTAAAGCGAAGCAATAATATAACTATTGTGATTTATTTTTTCTTTATTTATTTTACTATTTTTTTACATTTTTACATATATAATAAAAAATCAAAATACATATAAAAATATAAAAAAAAGAGATTAACCCAACGATGGCGAGGCTCGAGACCCAAGCCACCGGTGGTTAGGACCCCAAAGTGAGGAACCTCCTCACTATACGTGCCGTGTCAAGCAATACTGCCTTCTGAATCTGGCTCATGACCCAACGGCCCATTGAGAGCCTCTGGAGATGTTGGTCGAGGCTCTTTGGTATCAATCCATGTGCAGAAACAACAATCGGGACAATAATTGTTGAGTCGACATTCCACAATTCAGTAACCTCGTGTGCCAAATCTAAATATTTTGTCAATTTATCTTTTTCTGCTTTAACGAGGTTATCATCATGCGGAATGGTGACGTCAACAAGTATTGCCCGGCGCGCCAATCGATCTATTATCACAATATCAGGCTTATTGGCAACAATAGTCCTGTCTGTGATAACAGACCGATCCCAATACAGCGTAGCATGACCATTTTCAAGAACTGGTTGGGGAACATACTGGTAATATGGCACTTCAAAAGTCACAAGTCCATATCGAAGAGCAATTTGCTGATGTATGATCTTGGCTACTAGATTGTGTCTATGCAAATACTCGCCGTTAGCAAGATACGAACAACCGGAGATAACATGCCTGATGGACTCGCCAGGACGGTGGCATGCCCGACAGATGTCGACGGTACCGTCCTTCAGGATGTATTTCCTATAGTTGTTCGTCTTAATAACTTCGTCCATAATTGCAAAGACAAAACCCTCAGTTTCCCCAAAGAGGTTACCGAAACGTAGCCAAGACACAGACGCTAATCGGTCCACATCAGGCCCATGGAGGGCCCGATAGAACCGACCATGCAGCTCCTTGCCCTTCCATATTTCCTCGCGATCCTTAATACCCATCACCAGAGGTTTCCGCCAGTTCTCATTCGCCAAAGAGAGCGGGGTAAATCCTTTATCTACCATCACTACAACCCCATGCATATCCACGTCGCTGTGAAGGAAATAATCCCTGAGATTGCACACCTCGCGATTATGCAGGTCCTTAGCATTAAGCATACCTCGGCCTCCGCATCTCCGCGGGATGTACAATCGCATTACTGACGAACGTGGATGGTGCATACGATGTGCAGTCAGTAGAGTTCGGACTTTACGATCCAGGGCGTCCAATTCGGTCTGAGTCCATCTGAGTATGCCGAAGGAGTACATAAGTACAGGCATAACCCAACCGTTAAAGGCGCGAATCTTGTTTCCACCTGACAAAAAACTGTTAAGTACTTTTGTCAGGCGGCTAAAGAAACGTTCCTTTATCGATTGTTTTACGTCTGCACCCCTAATACCTAGAGCCTCAGGCATACCCAGATATTTGTAGGTTTCCGTCGGCGAAAGGGATCTGAGTCTTACAGTCTCTGAGACACGTATGTCATCAGAGACCGCAACCACGCCTCGCTTTACATGGATAACCGCACATTTATCTACACCAAACTCCATATTGATTGATTTGCTAAATCTTTCAGCTATTTTTAACAACTCAATCAATTCAGATTGTTTTGATGTAAATAACTTGAGATCATCCATGTAGAGCAAGTGAGAGATAGGCTCAGACCCTCTCCGCAGACGGTAGCCTAACCCCGAATCCAACAACAGAGTACTGAGGGGATTCAGGGCCATACAAAACCACAGTGGACTCAGACTGTCACCCTGGAATATACCCCGCTTGATTTTAATCGGCTCATCATTCACCGAAGGATTGGTAGCGCCTGGATATTTAAGAACAGTTGTCCATTGTCCCATACATGCCCCAAGAAAAGTGCTCAATTTTGTATCAACTTTATACAAATTAAGCACTCTCATGAGCCATGTATGGGGCACCGAATCATATGCCTTTTTATAGTCAATCCAGGCAGCTGATAAATTCCTTCGGTTCTGACGAGCCTGTTGGCAAATGGCCATGTCAATGAGAAGGAGTTCCTTAGTACCACGGGACCCGCTCTTGCAACCTGTTTGTCCGGAATAAAGAATTTGATTAGTTGTAATATGACATTGAATTTTTGATCTAATTATCGACGAAAGTACTTTATAAATTGTGGGTAGGCATGTAATGGGTATAAACGCCATTTTAAAGTTTGTGAAATAATTGGTATGAATTCGTCAATGACATGCGAGCAAGTAAGCTGAATGAGTAACGGATGGCGATGTTAATCATTATCTTCTTTATTTGCATAACGTGGGGTTACCACATTCCCAAAAGCGTCCTGGGTACGCTTATCAACGCTCAGCTGTTTGTTCGTGGAGCATTTTTTGTGAAACACATGATTCTTTTTGTGTGACGGATTTGAAGACGACGGCGTGTCGTCAGGGGGCAAAAAACGTTCGCCGCGTGTGTGATACAATGCTCCTTGGGGGCATTGTGTGGCTACATGTGTGTGTTCAACACCTAATTATACTGTATTTACATAACATGTTCATATTTAATCAACACTCGTGATGATTTTCAACAATGTTCATCGCGTTTTAATACTACTAGACGTGCAAAAAACTACAACAAAATCTACTATGATTTCGTTGTAAACATATAGATAACTTAGAAGTGGTTACTTCTATTTTTTAAAAGGTATATTTGTAAAATTTGTGCAGTAGATAATCTTTTAGAGTTATCAGTTTTAATTATTTTTATTGGTAGTCAACTCATTAACCGAATATGTTAGACCGGACCCACCGTGGTTTTATAATGAATTTCAAACAGTTGAAGAATTAAGTTATTGCATATTTTTATAATCATTTCGGGTAATCAAATATACCTATCAGGTGTGTTTTTAAATTCCATCTATTCATATGGTAAGTATTGGAATAAAAATGCAGGCAAATTTTTATACAAAATTACAGAGATAAAACAGTAATCGCACTAAAAACTAGTATATTTTTAAATAAAATACAATGAAATGAAATATCCTGTATTTCTATACTCGTAGCCATAACCATTATAAATTAATATTATTGATTGGTTCTAGGAATCTACCATTCCGTAACTTCCGTATTAGGATTAGATTGCTTTATCTATATCAATATTTGTACATCGCATTTTTTTCCATACGTACATGTGGTTCGTTATTAAATCAGTAACTTCAAAATGGAGTTTTTCTAATTCAAGCTCGTGTTAAAACTAAAAATTAAAATGTGCAGTATTTAACGCTGTATCCAAAAAAGACGATTAAACTGCGCGCAATTCAAAAGCATATTACAATTTAAATTGAAAATTACCGTTACCTTTACCGTATTTAAGCAATTCGTATTATAGCATAGGTATAATCGCATTAATTATAGATATATAAAGTGGGCCGCATATATTTATACCGATTGATAGGGAGCGATACGGGCGCGATAGCGAGCGCCTATTGATAATATTTCATTTATTACTTTATCTGTCAATGCTATTTATGCGGTTTAATGAAGTGCCTGTGAACATTCCAATTGATTATTTTTATTAAGTAGCCGTGTTTGTGATCGGGTTTCCCACCGTGAACATCTTTCATGAGATTGATTGATATATTGTTTGAAATATTGGATTGTTTTTCGTATTAATTTATCTATTCCATTTATTTTCGAACTTATTCAGAATATACAAATCGAAATTCTATGTTGTTAATCCATTTCTATTACAAGTAATATGAACGACCATTTTGATTCAAATTGCGCGCTAATTTTACAATGCATTTGTTGTTAATGTCTCACAATCGGAAAACCTTGCCTATTGTAATCTGTATTGTATCAGTGATGAACAGCGGTTCTGTCACGATTCTCTTTATTTCATTTGACAAATAGATCTCCACGAGATTTCTTACCTCCTAGTAGTAAGCTAACCGATTTCGGGATTTGTGATTGCTTATATCCAGCCCAATGAAAAGGTTTATTAATTATTGATATTGATGGGAAATCATATCAGTCTGTATTTCAGTAAAGATAATATTTTTGAACGCGATATAATCTTAAAACGATTACGAGGAATTTTACACTGCACTGTATTTTATTAAACTAAGATAGATTTATATAATTTTACAAGTTGGACGGACGACCTTGTTAAGGTTGCAGGGATTCGCTGGTTGCAGACCGCTTTCAATAATAAATGTGGAGACCCATGGGGGAGGCCTATGTTCAGCAGTGGACTTTCTGTGGCTGTATAGATAGACAGAATAAAATTTTATTTAATTAAATACTGCTAAAGCAGTGAACTAACTAACTAGGCAAAACTACAGGTACAGAAGGTGTGTAGTAACTATACTGGTCGATGGCATATACATCAACGAGATTTTTTTGTAATTTGGTTTAAGTTTGCATATAATTGGATAAAATAGAAAAAAAATCTTATTCGAGACTACCTCGGTGGCGTAGTTGTATTATGGTACGACTACAAAGCTGAGGTCTCGGGTTCGAATCCCGGGCAAAGTGATATTGGGTTTTTCTATTCATTATCAGCCCGGAGTCAGGAATTCGTGCCCGATATGGCGATAGGCTCGCCCCCTATCACATCATGGGAGGGAACATACAAGGCGAAATGTGGGTGTCCTGGTGGCGCCTCTGCCTACCCCTTCTGGGATAAAGGCGTGAGGTTAAGTATGTATATATGTTCTTATTCGAGGTATTTACTTCTTTCTACGATTTTCAGTGGTATGTGTAGTTCACCAAACCGCACTAGCCTGGCGTGGCCTAAGCCCTCTCAGTTAAGTTTTCGATTGTAGAGGAGTCCTTGCTCAGCAGTGGACGATTGTGCTCGGGCAAAGTTATCTCTTTAGTTAATTTTTGTCCGTCATTTAATCAATAATTTAACTACAAATTTCTCCAATTAAATTTCCTATTTAATTTTGGAGGTTTAAGGGGAGCACAGGCATTCACAGAGATTTGTGTAGCCTCAGGGCTCGCGTAATTAGAAAGTGTGCCACATACGCGGGTGTAATCTGTAAGCCGAAATATTAGTAGACTAACACTTAAATTGGAGATAATGAAAAATCGTCATCCTTATTAAATATTGATTACTGAGGTATATTGTATACACATTGGGATACAATGTAGTGTCATAAAATTAGTGTTCTATAAGTAAACAAGGGGCCTTGTCAAAACATGATTTAGTGGCTTTTAAACTTTGTTAAAGTTTATTACAAAGTAATGCCTATTTTAACACAACGGGTATTGCGTGCAAATGCTAATGCGTGTACAACAAGCGTCGAAATGAAAGACGTATAAAGGTGGCTTCTTGTCAAAATTACAGGGATCATATTTTTTCAAGGAAAATGTACGGTCAAGCCAAAAAGTATTTAATATAATTTGCAAAAGTTATTAGTAAGTCGGTACAAAAAGTTCAGGATTGTTTCAAAGTAAATGTTTAAGCTACATTCGCCCAGGAACAGATAATACGTCACTTTCTTACTCATATGAAGACAGTTACTAATTCTACCTAGAACATGACCCATTTCTAATAATATCCAAGATGATTGGTAGTTTATGCTTTACATGCGCCAAAACAAATCACTGGTTTGTATTTGTAATTAATGTAACATACATTGAGTAATTATAACAATTTATTACATAAATGGCAAAATAATGGGTTTCATAATCAAGTGACATTTCGTATTTAATACCATAGGTTTTGTATTCCATACCTGGCATTTTGTAATTAATTTATTATTAATTGAGATTTTGAATTTGGAACACATGTATGTCCAAGTGAAATTCCTTCGGGTTGACTGTACCATAAAGCATGGGGAACGATGGTCGCGCCTCCCCGCCGGAAGTTGCTAAACGCTCGGAAACGGAAGTGCTCGGTGTACGAGGCTCGCTAATTGATTACACCCTACCGTGACACGCACCGAGACAACCCTTGCAAGGTGACAGATTGAAATATATCACGGCGAATTTGAGCGAGATTTTCTCACTTTTGTAGTTTTTAAACAGCCCTTGCAAATTTTTGCAAAATATTGTCTTTGATAGTGGTATTATCGGTGCTTTGGTTTTTAAAAGTATATTGATATACTTTTAAAAAACCAAAGTAAATGGAAGGAGGGTGGAGAGGCCTTTACTCTACAGTGGGACAGTGGAGGCTGATGTATGTATGTATGTATTTTGATATAGATTTTGGTGTGGTAAATTATTTTACTGTAAATCATTTATTGGAGACAATGATTATGATAATCAAGTAACACGTTAATTTTAAACCCCTAGCAGGTTTTGGATACGAGAGTTCTCTACGATAGTCTGAGGTAGAGCACGACATGAGTCATTTTAAATATGTACACTTTTCTAGATGATTTTCATCCTATCCTACTAATATTATAAAGGTAAAAGTTTGTGTGTTTGTTACTTCTTCTCGCTCAAACGGCAAGACAGATTTTGATGAAATTTAGTAAGGATTTTTAACACAGGAGGATTAACACAGGCTACTTTTTATCCCGAAAAAATGTAGTGTTCCCGTGGGATGTTCAAGGATTCTTCAAGCTCAAATGGATAGACCAATGTTAGTTAAATTTTGTATAGGAGTAGCTGATACCCTGGATTAACGCATAGGCTACTTTTATTCTTAAAATATAGTGCTCCCGTGGGATGAGCAAGTAATTAAAAATGTATAGTTGCTATTCTTTCAATCTCAAAGGCATGCTTTGGGACAGAATATAAGGCGGATGGAATGGTGTGTAACAATCCTGTTACACCCTTGCTTTGCCCAAGGATTGCTTGCCTTAAGCCATAGAAGATGCAAGGGGACGGGAAAAGCAGTACTTAAAATAGACGGGGGTCACGTTAAATACATTTAGTTGCGGTAATAATATGTGTCTGATGTGGACTGGAATCAAAAAGTGTCTGCAGCCGGGCGAAGCCGGGTCGGGCCGCTGCCCGCTAGTTACTAAGAAATCAAGCAGTTATGAAACCAAATAAGTAAATATAAAAAATATTAGAAGTTTAAAGAGTATGCGCAAACAATTCAAATAAGAATGACACTGCACAAAACATTTCCGTTGGACGTAATCAACGATTCTTTGATAACATGCACGTAACATCTAATTTGATGCGATACAAGAACATTACAGTCCGGACATTACTATTGTGAAGCATGATAAACGCATTTTACAATTGTGACGACCTTGTAGCGGTATTATTGAAAATATATGCAAGGCACGAAACAATAGGAGGGTGCGATGTAGGGCTGTAGATAATATCAATCACCAAAATTTAGAACGAGTAATAATAAAAAAAAGAATATAAATAATAATTGATTAAACTCGATTTAAATAGGTTCGGAGCAATAAATAGATATTGGATAGTAGAAACTTTAGGCATTGGGCAAGCCGCAAGGCATTTAAATTCATAGGATTAATACAAAATTATAGAATCCATAATAGTTTCCGTTAATAGAATGTTAAATACATGATTCACATGGGTATTGTTCGTTGTAACTTATTGTGTGGATGGCAAAAATAAAACCTTGTCAGAAAACAAATATCGATTTTATCATTTGTCATTAAAATCCACGCTTGTGGAGGAAACATGGATCAGTTAAATAAGTAAGCCATGAAAGTGCCGATAGTTTATGATTACAAGGATATACGTCACTCTTCAATGCAAGGATGGGCTGAAGTATGAAAATTTGTTGTTGCCTTAATAAATATAAAACTTATGGTTCGATTAGCAGCGATCGTAATTTTTTCAAGGCTTAAGATTACGTACCCAAAATTGTTTGACATATATGTTCTAATAACGTTTAATATATTTAGATCAGTGAAAATGCAGCAATGAAAATGGTTACTTAATACGAGTACAATATAAAACTCATTATTTTAAAATGTAAGACTCGGTCGTAAAATCAGTCTAGGTCTTTAATTCTAGAAGCTTTAACTCAAAGAGCGAATCTGCGCTAATATTCTGAGTGAGCAGGAACGTTACCGTTATTTTGATATCGCCTACTTAAATAAAATTTAACATTTTATCGGAATAAAGCATCATATATTTGTTATTGAGAAAATGTGAGCTTAAACTACATCCTCAATCAACTGAATGCTAATGGTTGCTTTGAGATAATTTGGTCGTGAATTGCGGCGGCTATTTTTTCTTTTATTTGTGGCTCGTTCTCTCAATGCATTCGGAAATACCAGTCAGCTGATCTTTTCAATTGGATTCACGATGAGAAAACTGGCAAGATGCGTTTGCATCGGCGGGCTATGTAGTACGTCCAGATACAGCTTATAGTGTGGCCGCGTGGTATTGTTCGTGTGCCGGGTGATGGCTGCGGCGGGGGCGAGGGGGGTGCGGGGCAGGGTGCACAATGGGTGCGGGAGCGCATGACGAGCACCTGGCCGAGGTATACCGGCCTCGCCATATGTCACACTTGCACTCGGCGATCATTACGTATCGCTGCCAACCCTACGTGTCGCCGCGGTATTGTTACCTACTTTGAATTACGCAATGCATTAATACACAAGGGGTCCGTTGTAACGATTTTTAAGAGCGTTGGGGTATTCTATATCAGCCTTTTTATTTCTCCATATTGGTCTCATGTAGCTTTTCATATTGTTCAAGGAGACTGGGGGGCTGAGTCTGTTTAGCTGATCTAAACCTTAACAGCTGCTTAAGTTATTTACCTTCATGCCTTGAAACTATAGATGCATAGAAGCTGATTTTTAAACAGCATTTTTCAATTAGCTTATATAGCATATGTGTATTAAAAGAGTTCAAATGCTATCTGTGAATTAAATTCAATATCACATATACATATGCCAATTTTGTATGTTACTATTTATAACAAATGCGACGAATATGCAAACGCTCCTTCTATTTCAAACCGTACAGAATTTCGAATATAACATACAGTTAGCTAATTATTTTTTTGTCGTCATAAATGTCTGATAAATAACCTCCCACCGCAGTCAGCAGCTCCGTGGTCTATTTTGCCAGCGTTCCATACGTGATAGGCGACGTCTCTTCGCGTGGGGTGATGTCAATTACGTTCCATTTCACGAAGAATAACATGTTTATTAGCTTTTACAGCAGTATTCGTTTAAATCTGTTTGTTTCACTTATAGGCATTTGCAGTCAATATCCTTGTGACCTGTGTGTCCCGTGTTTTTGTTATTGTATAATGAAAAGAACATATAAAACACATTATAGGTTCGGGTTATTTGAAATGCTGATTATGAACGTTTTAAGTCCCTGCATAAATTTACACATGTTGTTTTAGTGGGTGGTGAATAAGGATTTTTTCAGTTCGATTTAATAGAATACGATGGAGATTTGTTTCGTGGGTTTTGTTGACTTTTTTATCATTATCTATTTGCACAATAGATTTCTTTAAGTCTATAGTTTTTTTTATAATACCATTGGTATTCAAGATTAACTATTTTCTGCATCCATCAAAGAGCATAGATGTAAAACAAAATGAAAGCAAGAAAGCGTTAAATCTGCTAACTAGCCAATAAGTCTGTGTTCCGCGTCTTGTGCATATGGTTTTATGGTTGCGTTGCATTGTTTGTTTACCGGACCCCTCTGCAACGCCTGCACCATACCAAAATAATCTGCAATGCCGCTCCATTTACATTCAGCTTTATGCACTGTTATATATTTATGTAAGGTTATGTATTTTTGTTCTGGTTTGGCAATGACTACAGTGCACCTGATAATTAGTAAAATGCCGTCTGGGTAGAGCAATGACTGTCGACCGACGCATACGTCATAAAAAATATATGGTTCAATTCCAATAACGGTAATTCCGTGCACTCTACATTTTTATGTTTTTCAAATGTGATTTTCATATACTTGCCTATAAAATACTGTACATCATATTTTAATGCTTTTAAATTATATTGATCCAACTCACGCGGTGAGCATGAGTATTTTTACCACAACTAATTGTCCAAACCTTTTAAAGCATTGAAAGGTTTTGAGCTCCAAACCACCTTCCGACGTGATAATAAAATAATACTCACATAAATACACATAATACTCCGAATCACTTTCTATAGATATCATCGTGGACAACCAGATGCACATCATTTTATAGAAATTCATTTACTACGTATCAGACAACATAAAATGCAGTTTTATTTATTGTAACAAAAGAGCATTCAATTTAAAAGAGCTTTTTGGTCCCACGAGAAAAAATATCCTTTTCAAATAATTGATCCAAATTGAATGGATAATCTGGTTTAATCTGATATGTTTTGCATATCCAGGACTTGTATTGAATACTAGTCCATTGAAAGATTTGACCGTTGGAACTAGTTTTGGGACCTTATGGTCCACTCTGAATGCAGCGTTCGGTACTTACCGTTAATTTGAGGGTCGCGATTTGGTTTTCAAAAGAGGCATGCACGCGCAGCCGGTTTAACGACTAAATACCCTCATCGAGCACATGTACAACATAATTATATTCTATAGATTTTTTTTAATACTGAACAGATTCGTGATGTGAACAAACTCCTTGGATAAAAGCTGCAGATGAATGAATCGTATATTTTAGCTTATTTTATTAAACGGGTTCATCTGATTTGTGATGGCGATTTTGTTGTTGCCTTTAACAAAATTATCAATAGTAAATTAAGTAGTATTTAAAAAAAAAAAACAATTATGTACATACGAAAAACTTAAAGCTGTTATAACATGTTTTCAGTTCAGTGACTCCCAATGGAGACATGTTTTTGTGGAACCCATTAGTCCGTGATTCAGGAGTCACATTCATAGAGCTCATTTTTATGGATGTACGGACAAGAATAGAAATGTTAAGATAGACGATGAATACAGAACTAGATGACGACGTATAGTTTTTTTAGGAAAACATATATCATTTTCCCTTTCAAATAACCCGTTTTCAGTCACAAGTTGCAGGTTTATGTAAATTCTAAACTTGCCAATGTGGTATTAGCCCCATTAGTGATATATTACTCATAGAAATAAAGTACTCTATATATTTTTAATTAAAAAATATTCTAATAGAGATGAATAACGTCGCTGTTCCTACTTTAGGCCGAATCATTGAAAAAAATATTTCATTCACACCATACATTTAAATAGTTCAACCAACGAATAAATTACGTTCTAGGTATATTCTATATGCGGAATAAGTTTGTGCCTACGTGAATAAATATATTTTTTATGGAAATCGATTCAGGGCGTTTGATGGAAACATAACTGCGTGTCTGTCTTCGGCGCCCGCGCATCGCGGCCCGGGCCAAAATAAATAAGCAACTCCATCGCATAGCATTGAAGGGAATCCATTCGCTGTCTATAATTTCTCTATACTTATCTCCATATTATTACGTCTAAAACTAAAACAAATAACATTTTACTAGGTCTTGCAAATCCGACTCTTTATTGCTGTAATAAATGTATTTGTGATTATAATTTAAATATATTTTACTATTTCTATCTGGTAGTCGGAGCAGAGACGAGCAAGATATTTTGCTTATCGCCGTAAATGCACTAACAGAACGTACAGTACGAAAATTGTGTAGCCCAGTTTCTAAATATGTACGTCGCGGTAGTTACAAACTGGCGGCGGGCGATTTCAGCGGGCCTGCACTCGATTATGAAAACATTGTTAAAGTTTTATTATATGGGCGTGTTGATGAAGGCCCAGCGGGCCACTTGTCCAAACAGCGACATTGTGAATTATTGAGTACACCCAACGCCGCGGTAATCGATTCACACCTGTCTATTAACGGAACGAAAGAAAACACCCAAACTTTCCAATTATTTAACTAGGACAGTTTGAATTCTTTTGAAGCTTATTTCACCATCTTCAGCTAAGCTTTCATTACCAAAAACTATGGACTTTGGACAGATCTCTTACACATTTCTCCCGTTTATCTAGTAATTAGGATATTAGACACTTTCTTGCAGGTGCTGTAAGATAAGCCGATAGTAAAATCCTATCGACCTATGAGTTATATCCACATTCATACCGATATAGCCTTAGTACAGCGTAGGTACTAGCATAAGAAATTAGTTGCCCCTCTTTATATGTACTGTATCATTTGTATGATCAAGCAATGCCATCGGAAATAAAATAATTAGCGACTTATCATACTTATCTTTTAAAATATTCGATAACATAAAATCTAAAAATGTAATATCTTATCTACAAATACTTCATTAAGGGCGAGTGTTCATAGTGTAATAGTTTGGCGGTGGCTAAGTATGGCAGGGATCATTGATTAACGTCGTGGTCGGCGGTGTGCGCTGTTTGCAAGGGGTAGTGTTTGGCAGCGCGGGCCGCGGCGGATCGCGTGCGCCGCTCCGTGCCCTTCGCCGCTGCATTACTTATGCATGTTCCCGGGCCCCCCGCCGCGGCCAGTACGCCCCTGCGCCTATTTTTATTTCAAGTATGGGATTTAGGCGATGAATGCACTGATGAGTCTGCACGCTTCGCTGACTCGCGATCGATATGCTATGCACCCATTTGTGCTTCGGTGGCCCCGGCCATGTTGCATCGAACTATATTGATGAAAATAAGACTTAGAATTAGGCATGGGCATTACTGATTACGAGCGGCTTCTAGCTTCGGCTTGTTCCGGTAATTGCACTGCGTAGATTGATAAACGCCCCTAATGCAACATCAAAGGCAACGCGTCTGAAAGTTTTTGTAAGTTTGCGTAACGTGCGCGCGCTCCGCACTCTACATAGCCTGAAACGGTTGTTGATTTTTAATTTAACATTGAATTCTTAACGCTGCCTCTGATCGATAGTACTGAGCTTTGTTTATAATTGTATGAAGCGAAGCCATAATAGTGGCAGCGGGTCGCGTGGTCAGCGCGTAGGCGACGCTATCAACTTTTAACAATCGTATATCTTTATTTTACTATCAGCAACAATCGGCGACGGAAACGTGTAATTATAGCGGACGCGTCGCGCACGTCTCACGTACATGTGATTTCGAGCGTAAAAGCCATACAATAAAATTGTGCGATCACTTGTGACGTGTCGCCTACGTCCCGTAATTTATATTCAATACGAGGAATCAGAAGGAAACCTAGATTTACAGTTCTATTTAGAGGATGAGGAGAGATAAATGAATCTACGACGTCGCCACACTAATAACCTCGAAGTTGTTGAACGCGGTCCAAGTAAATAATGTAGTATCTTCCGTGTCATGCGGACGTGCGGCATCTGGTACAAAAATCTCAACCGGCTTGATGCGGCGCGGCGCGGCTGCAGGATGGAGCTGCGCGCAGTAATTAACATTTTATATTTATAAAAAAACCTAACCGCTCCTAGACAATACCCGCCGCGGCCGGTGTCAACACAGGAACACTCGAGTGTAGTAGTTCCGCTCCCATTGTCGCATCTGTAACACGATCCGTAGCCGCCACTTCCTCACGAAGCCCTTCGTTCGATAATCCCGCTGCGTACGCTCAACGCTGCCTACACATTAGTTACTTTTCAATACTGTTCCATTACAGTGAACAAACAGTTGCACAGCATTGGACAAATCCGTTTATAAAATGTATAAAACTTGATGATGATCCACAAGACGAGTGGTGCTTTCTTCGTGTGTTAATTATTATTTATGTAGAACAGCTGGCGTGCAGAGGTTGGTGGAGCGGCGAGGCTCACTCCGTCCGGCGAACGACGAGGTTATTTATAAAACAGAGTTGCGTCTCGTTTTGTCTTCGGCGCGCTCTTTATTTTGTCTAAATATACGCAGTTTTGGGAACGACGTCGCGGCCGCCTCTGCCGCGACATTGCCTCTGGCACCACGCCAGGACCTCATCTTTTCACACTGGCTTGTCTTTTGTTGGAGGCAACAAAGTGTCTTCTCGGTATTGGCAGGGAAAATTTCAAAGTGTACTTCAAACATTCCGAGCGGTGAAGTGCCTTTATTAGCCAAGGTGTTGATTGCAATCAAACATAGTTTTATTGCACGAATGTACCTCGTACATTATGACTCTTCCTTTTTATGACCCACACGATCGATCCAGTGATATAAATGTACCGGAAATGTTATTATAAAAATAAAATACTTAAACACCAAGTCGTTAATGAGTCAAACGTGGTTGGTCATACAAAACTCTTAAGCAAAAATGTGTTCGTTGAAAGCGGGCACGTGTTACCTCCAAAAATAAGTGTCCGACTGACGGCACTTACAGGGAGGTTATTAATCGTCCAGTAAGCGCAGCTTAGCGATAAATCGTGCCGGTGCGGGATTGATAAGTGGCGAACGCTACGGACGACACCGGCCACTGAGATCAAAGAGAAGGCCATCGAGCACATAGAAATTTGTCATTGTCGCCGACTGGACTCCAGCCTGGCCCGCCTAACTAAACCAGGCCATCAAGCGAGATCATTCTATTCTCGCGCCCGTAATCTTGGACGACCTTATTTACACAAATGTGTGGGCATTTACAAAAATAATGAAAGTTTTGATATTTGGATCCGTTTGTGAAATCGCACAAACTAGAACTCGTAAAGAAACTATAACATTCGTAGATGCCTCAATTGTTTGAAGTTTGACAAGTTTATGTACTTTGTGATATACAACGCGCCGTGCACTGAAGGTAATGGCATTGAAAATACGTCTGGAAGCTATATAATAATGCGCGCTTTCTGTCCCGCTCGCCACGCTTGCGTCTAAAATCGTATTTCCGTAGAATCCTTACAAGCGACGTTAAGCTCTTACTGTCGGCTTTGCAGTTCGTCGACCCGGGCTCCAGAAATGTCCTGAAAAAAAAAACATGCAAAGACATTCAAAACAAAAGCTTCGTTACACCTACACTTGTTATATTTTTGGCCAAAGATTCGTGATTAATTTACGACAAACTTTATGACTGACTCACTTTGTCGCATTTCAACATATTATTAAACATCAAATTGGATTTTGTCTATTTAGGTTGTAATCGATGGCTACTAAAATGTATGTGGGTCACAAACACAGGTAATAAAAGCATTGAATACAGGCCGTGCGACAACGAACATAAAGAGGAAAAATTCAATGAATCAAGATAAGGCTTATGGTGGACAGTGGTCCGACCTCGGCCGCCAAATGGCATGACATCGATCGAATGTGGTGGCACATCACGCGCACCAACATGTCACGCTACCTGCCCCTCACTTCAGGGATTCTTTCTGCATTTTTAACCAATATTTGGTGCATCGGGGAATTCTTAAACAAAACTTGCGGCTTCGTCTGATAAAACATTAACATCATGATGTTGCGTTGTCTTTATGTACTTTTTAAGAAGTTTATATTTTGAGGCTTTAGGTTTCTGAATAACTTTACCAATAATTGTGAGTTCCGATTACACCTTTACATAAGGTCGTCTAACATGACAGGCGAACCGCGACACCATCCGGGGCCACAACGGATGCGACCACCATAATCACCGGTGAAATTTCACCATATACAATAGCTAATCGTGTTTTAAGCCTAGCGCGAGGTCACACCGTTTTGATCGTCATCTATTAATCACAGATCCGGTATTATGATTGCACATTTCCTAGATATGATATGTTATTTGCTTTTCGAAATGGTCAGCCATCCGTGTCGTAAAAATTACCGATGGCCGTGTAGTCGCATAATGTCATCGGTCAACTCTAGGGCTGCCAATCAAGGTAAATTATAGTTGAGCATTATAATAATTGGGCGTCGGTGCCAACTACTGAAACCCATTTATAGCGGTGTTTGTCGTCTTCTTGTCAAGAGGCATGTCCCTGGATGCCGATGCCCGGGCGGGCGCGAGCGACCGAAATAGACGCTGCCCCTGCCTCGCGCGACTTAACAATGCAATAAAAAGAAATTAACAGTGACGTTGCTTGCTCTAAGTTGACTCGTGTGTCATTTGGAAGTGGTCCAATCTACCCGTGATATATTTTAGTGTAGTCTAAAGCCACTTCCGCTAAGTCGGAATAAAAATAACGGCTTCAGAAACACGTATGATGAAAGAGTAATAGTTTTTCTTTTTTGACAGATTTAAATGTCCTCTTTTCGTTTTCGCCTCATTTCCAATGCGACTTGACTGTATTGTAAAAATAAATTGCGTTTGTTGCAGGGTTCGGGCTAGCAGCGGCGGCGGCAGCGGGCGTCCGCACCGGCTACCAGACTGTATTACCAGCACATTATGGGTGAGTGCAAGTCCGATTCCGCCTTAAACACATCTGTATCATGTTTCAATGTTGAATGGCTCAACACTTCGATATTTGCCAGCACTAGTGGCGCCGCATGCCGCTCTGTATACATCTCACGAGACAAAAATCAGACTTCATACTTGTGTTTATGCACTGGCGATGTCGCAGCTTCATCAACGTTTTTTTGGTATATCAAATTATCCATTTATAAAAAATGCACTCATAAATATTAAATTAGGCGCGATGATATAACCCCTAATTTAAACTAATGAAAGGAGTCTATGCAGAAGAACTGAATGCGAGGTGAAGGTTGAAATTTTGGAAATTGTTTTAGTAGAATTTTATCGTTACAAGTCGACATGTTAACAGTTTTTATGCATCCAAAGATATAGATGGAAAAATAAACACGTTAGAGTTATATTCAGAAATTAAATGGTAGTACCAGTGATGTATGAAGATAGGTATATGTACATATATTAGTGGTGTTTAGGAGCCACACGGCGTACAGTATTGAGTATCGTGAGTAGGCAGTAGTAGTGTATGGCTAAATGTTGCTGAGCTGACTTTTGTCTCGGTAGATGAGGCGAGCGGCTTCTCCGGATGGCTAGCGGCGCGGCGGCCGGCGGACCACATCTAGACTAAATTATCAAACATTTTCACATAGGTATCTATGGCAAGAGTGAGCGTGAGAGTGGATTTTTTCGTTTTGGGTGTGAATTAGTCGATTGGGTTTTTTGATGTTTACGTTTTACAAAGCTATAGCGGAGCATGGGCGGCGCCCGCGCCCGGCTCGCTGCGTGCTCTGCGAGCGCCGCCCACCGCCGGCACACTATACGCATCGTTCGACACACTCTATGTTTTCTTTAATTTTATGTTTTATGCCGTGTTCGTGTAAGATTTTGTTGATTTGAATTGAGTTTTGTTGGTGGTGGATTTCGTTTAATACACTTACTGAGTTAGGGGCGCATGGGCACGGTCGGCGGCGCCGGTCGAGGGTGCGCAGTGTGTGAGTAGGTGTGCGCGCACTCTCGACCCGGCGCCGTCGCCGCGGCCGCCGCCACCGCCGTGCTGTCTACCACCTCGCGCCGGCACGCGGCACCGCACGCAGCCACGCGGACATGCGGACATTCGGACATGCCCATGGCCTGTGCTAATTACCAGCGTAGCGATCGATGCTCGTCTAGAGCGAGCGCGCCACCAGCCGTGCCAGCTCAACCACCACACTAGCTTATATATTATTCACCGGCACTCCGGTACTAATGGAAAAATAATTAATCAAATGAAAGCTTCATTCGATTAATCGCTCTTTGTTTTTGTTTCCAATCAAATGATCTTCACCGGCGCAATTTAATTAGAAGCTCGATCGATGCGCCTATTCGTAGAAGGTCGTAGGTAATTATTATGAATAATAAAAAGTAAAGTAAATATTTTCGATGCGATACATATCATATAAGTTTATTATTTTTAGTGCCTATTTCTGTAGGCAATGAAAAATAAGAATTCAAAAAGACAACCCAGTTTAAAACGACAGGAACATATTTTACATTTTTTGCTTTCTCTGTGGTTGAATAGACTAAAAATGTACGATATCTTTTTGCATGACATTCGTAACCCTTACTGCTCTATTCGAAGAAGTGATCAGTTACATCTAACACTACGTCTATTTATTAGCTATTTAATTATATTATGGAAGTGATTGTTGTGTTGTACCTTAGTAGATGTAAGCTCAGCTTGTTTGATTTATCTGCCAGTATTTAATGCTGTTTATGTTTATTTACTATAATTTATCAAATAATTGCCATTTATTTTGTTTTAAGTGATACGTATTAGTTACCACACTCGATGAATCATCATTATTCACAAAGTTTCTTTTGTAGGTGGTTTTTACGTGTAATTCCGTAATTGTTTGCTAGGCATATAAAGTAGTGTACGTAGGTACCTGTAGGATTAGGATGACTAGGTATTGCAGTTGCGAATAAAATGTGTAGACCACAGGTGGGCGTGCTATACGGGCGGAGCGTCGCGGCGGGCGGGAAATACGCATGCGTATTACTCTCCATCTCGTTATTTCGCGTTAATTCAATTACAAACGCGACCGCATTGCTCTCTGTCTAATGTTATAGTGTTAGACAAAAACAAAAGACGATGCATTCGACGCCGAGTTTGGCGGTTAAGTAGCTCGGGTGCAGAGAGGGCTCTACAGAAATGCTGATGCGGCGTGGAGCGCCCGCCCGCGACTCTCAGAACATCTTCACTACCTTTATAAGGGAAATCAAGCTCAGTCGACATTTTTCAGTTTTTAATGATTCTTTTCGTATAAAACTGAAAGTCGATACGTTTGACCTAGCTTCTTACACTTGATTTTTTCATTTGATGTAGTTTCAGTATTTTAAGGTATTGCATAACAGATGTGATAGCGTAATTTGATGTTCAATTCTATTTTCATACGTTAGTTTTTATCTAGTAATAGTGTACAATAGTCAAAATCTTAATTTTCCATCAGTAGAGAGATGGTATGATAAGCCGCGTACACAAATACATAATGATCTGCATATTTCGGTCGGAGCGGAGTCGGCTTATTATTTTTATTTCCCGGCAATGACGCACGGCGGCGGTTCCTCCACGGCGACACACGCTCACATAAAATACTTACATATTTTATAACTGTTTATCGATGTTTACTAACATAACAAGACTAGATTTGCTCGTGCCTGACAAGGCTGCAAAGGGGCTAGGTATTTTTAGAGTGTGATGACGTTTTTGATGCGTATTAATTTTTGATGACCTTTCACGGAACCCTGTGGCCGTC
The DNA here is from genome assembly GCA_949752805.1 of Deilephila elpenor. NCBI lineage: Eukaryota > Metazoa > Arthropoda > Insecta > Lepidoptera > Sphingidae > Deilephila > Deilephila elpenor. The sequence continues at coordinate 4,771,339 of OX457096.1, read as the reverse complement.
CACACTCATCCTTTGATGGCTTCTGTCGCACTTTCAACATTCCTATCATTATTTAAAAAGTTAAATATATCACTTGATACGAATGTCGATTGTTCCTGAACTGTCACTAGGGTATTTTCATTTTGTATAAAAAAGTTTTGGAAACTTTTGGCTAAATAACTTGGATCCCTGTATCAACTTTCTCGAGATGTTATTCTCGTGAAAGGTCATTGTTGGGTGCTGAGACATCACACGTTCCGCGACGTTTGATGTCTGAACAGACGCACACGCATGAGACTACAAGGAGTTGGTGGTGTTGGCAGGCTGTCGCACGGCTACGTGTACGGCACGCCGAGTTACATGGGCGCGATGAGCGGCGTGGGCGCGGGCGTGGGCGCAGGCGCGGGCGGGCTGGTGCAGCTGCCGCAGCTGCAGCACGCGGCGGCGGTGGCTGCAGCCAACCACCTGTACGAGTACCAGGCCGCCGCCGCGCAGGGCGCCGCCGCCTACCAACAACAGTACGCCGCGGCTGGATTCGATCCCTACGCCACGGCTGCAGGTTTGTGTTAGTATCTTCTTCAGTATATAAGTTTTTTCTTTGATGGTCGATATCCACTCCATTGTAGAACATAGGTTCTATGCTGGATGAAACAGTTACTGAATTTGTTTGAAATAAAACATAAAAATTTACATGGTTATCTAAGCGGCATTAACAAATGCAATTGATATAACGACAATTAAAAAATAAAAAACTTAGTTCCACACTTATCTATGTCCTTTAATTTTTAACTAAAAACAATATAAAATGCTATCATTAATAAATTATATAGTTACTTAGTAAATAAAACGCAAAAGAAATGTCACACAATTATTTATGTTGAAAATTGAAACTATGTAGCACAGCACATATTATATCGAAACACTTGTACAAATAGAGAACGAGTACAAGTGTAGGTTGTATGTGGGGCGTTGAGAAAAAGCATATAAATTGTAGCTGTGCAAAATGTATTAACACATATTCATCATAACACTGGGTCTCTATCCTTGAAAAGTGAAATTGAGGACATTTTTTTAAATTATTCGCAATTAATAGTAACCATGGCAACTTTTGATAACGGGCTGTTACTATACATTCTTCAGTTTTATTTAGTTTCATATAGAATTTGGATGATACCCTTTTTTCTATAATACATACTCCAGGAATAATAAATATTAATAAACCCAACAGTCACATATACAGGGTATATCAAGACCGCGACCGAAAACGAAGCCAGGTGGTAGTATTAGTGACTTCAGGCACAATGCTACTAAAAATTTCGCAAAAAAAATCGTCAACTTTTTTTGTTAATTTTTGTACTTATCGTCGTATTTGGGTGATAAATATGTAGTTTTCCTAAAATAACTATGTACACCTTTTTATTTTTTAAGACGCAAGGGTATGTTAGGGTTTAAATTACTATTTTCGCAATAACTAGGTATTTACTACCCAAAAACAATGATTTTAAAAAATTGCCGAAAAAAAACTGTCGCTTATTTTGCGAAATTTTTATTTGCATTGTGTCTGTAACCACTAAAACTCCCACCCGGCTTCGTTTTCGGTCGCAGTCTTGATATACCCAGTGTAGTCTTGACCCCACACTAAGATCGAGTCTTGTGTCGTGGCTATCAGGAACTTTTCGGTCTCACAAACACTCCGACCCGAAACAAATACTTGTGGTTTATACAAACATTGTCTCGGTGCGGGGATCAAACCTGCGGCCTCTCGTTTCACAGCCGGCGTCTAACCAACTGCGCCACGGAGGCTATCAAATAGGTACATATTATGAACCTATTCCTGTTAATAAAGAAGCGATAAAAATATATATATTTTGATCTACTTCATTGTTTGTATCTGATGTAAAGGTTACACTATACATTTCAGCGGCCCAAAAGTTAATGAGTTTCTAATGTTTCATGTTTCTATTTCAGCTGCTGCAGCGGCCGCGTCCGGCGCTGGTTATGTATCGCCATACTACGCGCTGCCGGGCGGCGGGGTTCAGGGGCCCATACTCCCGCACCTCCCCTACCCGCCCCAGCTCCAGGAAGCCAGGATGCAGTAAATCACTGGTGGCCACAGGATCTTCGTAGCTATGTCTCTTAACTATGCCTTTTCACAGCTCCCAAAGCTGTTTGGCACTCATACGAAAGTGTACAATGCATAGTTAAATCAACCATTACTTTCAATGGAACGTAGCCACGAATTAGTATAAGGACATGTGGTAATTGAAATAAGGTGTATTAATGAGACAACGCATGGAGCGTATATTTTAATTTTTATAAATTATTTAAACATACCATGTCATTAGATATTTTGTAACCGCAGTTAATGAAAAGCCAAATGTTAGACTAAAATAGACGATGCATGCAACTGGTAGTACTGTCTTTACCAAAAAGGATATTAAGGAATGACCAAAGCTATGAGCTTTTATTTAGAAGTAAGGGTATTTTGGGTACTTGGGTCAGTATCGTGATGAAACTATATAGTTAATGTTACGTACTAATTAATATACATTTAAAGAGCACATAAGATAGCATTCATGTTAAAACATTCTTGCCTCGTTCAACTTCCTAACATCACATATTTTGTACTTATTAGCTAGTTAGGAATATTTATCAATGTAGATAAACGTTATATTGAAATATAACCTAATTGTAGAAAAATTAACTTATCGTGAAATAAAACAGCTGTTATATGACAATAATGTGTATTTTACTGAAGAGATACGTCATCGCATACTGCAGCCATAGAATAAACATGCGACGTATAACAAGTGTGTTTATTGTGGAGCATATTAACAATACCTGAACGTTCGACTTGCTTCTTATTAAATTGCACGTTGAGAAATCCATTTTGTCATACAGTAAGGACTAATTGTATGAACTGCCAGGAATCCAAGAAACTTCTAATTGTAGCTTCCTTCTACTTATTTCCATTTTACGTAGACTTTATTTTTAATGTACTTATATTGTATGACAGATAATTAAACTTTAGTAGTAAATAGTATTACAACATAGAAGGTGGATTTCCAATATTCAGGTTTATTTCGTTTTTATAAGAAATACAAAGATTACAAGAGCCATTATTATTGAAATTTCCAAAACGAACGGATAAGATGTACACATTATTATTGTACTGTATTAGAATTGAACCGTGCCATCACTTTTGCAATAATACAGTAACATTTATGTAGCAGCTATGCCATTATATATCATGTATTTTTCTAGGTTTCCTTTTTCTGTACTAACATGTCCACGTTGCTCAATAAGTCCTAAAGAGGATTTGGTTTAGCTTAAGATTGTAGGAGAGCAATAAAAGGTCAATATTTATCAATAATTAATGTTTAAATTTAAGTAATGTACTTATTAATATCTCTATGAGAAGAATATTTTTCGTAATTGCCCTTTTAATGTTACTTCACAGTATGTTCTCCAAAGCGGTATAGGGTACTTACTAGTTAGAATAATTCAATTACTAGTCCATGTAATTTTAATGTAATGAAATTTAGGCGATCGCCGGCTCCTTCTTCTAGAGTTGCGTGTATTTAAAGAGCAGCTGTGATTCTAAAAGCGTTTAAAGGAAATATTTGGCTACGTAAAGTACCGCAGGGCGCAGGTTTGTTCTGCAACAACGCGTACAGATAAATGGAAGAGGGCATATATATTTCATGAAGAATGTGAACGAACCACGTTGACCTTACGGTCCCAGTGACGGATGCAAGAATATTGCCGGCGACATAGTACAAGTTAGGAGCACTAGATAGAGTAGACAACACCGATGTTTAGCACCTAAGTTTAATTTTAACTATTGTAATATGCTGTTATTCGTAATTTATTTTGTTGATATTTGTAAATCTACATGTTGATAACTATTTATTATGTGGAAGATAAATGAGAGAAAAAAATTGTTAAATATTTAAATGACCGAGACGGAACATCATTCACGTCAGTTATCTAAAGAATATCACATTTCGGTCCAAATATATTGAATTATACACAATGATTATAATTTTATATGTAAGTGAATAAATTTATAAATGCATATACCAAAATAAAAACAATGTTAGCCATACTAGTGGCCATCTTGCCTTATACATTATACATATAGAATCTATGTTGTATTGATAGTTATACCATTTACAAAATTTAACATGAAGTTTATGTACAACGGGATCAATTTTCAAGGCAGCTATTACGACTTATGGGTCAATTTTATGGACGATTCTTGTCGTAAATGTTTGCGAAGCCTTCAAAGTTGTTTGCCCCTACATATAATGTATGTGCGTAACAGCACTAAACAGTCCATGATAGTGCATTTCATTCGCCGTAATTTTAAGCACATTTATTATATTTATATATTACATGCCCATATGCATATATTGATACATAATAAAAATACATTATAATTGTTATGATTAATTTAAAATTATACTATAATGTACTTAATTTAAGATATTCTAAATGGAAAATAAATTTTTAAGGTACAAACTGTGTGTATTGATTTTCTAACCCGATCATATCCATTTCACAATTAGTATTTTCCAGTGAATTATGGAATGTACGAAAAAAAATCTGAAGAAGAATTTAAAATAAAAATAAAAATTAGTTTTTATTTTAAGATTGTCAAATGTAATTTAAAATGGGGACAGCAGGAACATTTATTAATGTCTTCTAAGATTCTTAAAAAAATAGGCCAAAAAAAAAGTGGTGTGTTCAAATAGTTGGCAGTCGACCAAGTTTCTATGCGACGCGACGTGCCTAACAACCTAATGTTTCAACAGTGCAGCTATGAGCTTAATTTTTCAGCCGCGACCATTACAACACGACTTTTTTGATCATGCTATTATTATGGATGCTGCTTACGTTTCGTGTTGTGGTGTTATTTTTAATATTCATCTCGACTACTTTGAGATTTAAACAATAATAAATAAAATGACAAACAGTCACACAAATAATATGATGCCACAGAACGATACACAATCTTTATTCAGGGGTATCAGAAACTACGACATACTTTATTGTCTCACATCACGACTCGAAACAAGAAACAAATATGTGACATATCTCAGTCTGGGGATGGACACTCGAAATTACAGAGTTACACAGTTGGTTTCTTAAACAACTGCGTCACGGAGGCTTTAAAATTACATTGGGGCGTTATTTGGCAATAACACCTTATTTGTAGGTATTTATTTTTTACACGATCATGTAAAATTGCCTAATGGAGAGCTTAAAGTTACCAAACAGGTTCTAGAGGCCACTTTTATTTCATGTTTCTCAACGTGATAAGATAAGAGATAATAAAGTTTGTAGCCGCGCTGCACTTTTTAAATCGCTTTACTAAAACTGATACAGTCAAAATATTGTACAGTCAAAAATAATATAAAATAATATACAGTCAAAAAATGTTGTATCATGTAAGATATACCTTCGTTTACAAAACGAGTACCTTGACTAATTGTAATAATATTTTATATTTTTAAGTACGTAAAATGAATACAAAAAGTGGTAGAGTCAATACCGGACTCTACTACGGATGTATAACCAAAATATCTTCTAGCCCTTACACAAAGTAAGTAGAAAGAATAGGAAGGGTGTTAACTAATTAAAAAATCGTGATTTTTGACTTCGAATTTTAATTTAGCACGTAATAATACTCGATAAAATTATTTCTTAACGTCTGGCACCAACAATTTTTTTGTATGGCTGTGTTGTATTTTACCGCATGAAAGTAATTTTAGTCTTATAACGTTAAGTGATGTGCATAAAATGCAAAATAGCTTTACTTGCATCGATTTTTCTGTTGTTCAGGGAAACCAATCATTATGTCACTATCGTGGGAACGCGAGATTGGACCTTACAATATAAAGTATGTTATCAAGACCCGATAACATACATTCCATTGATCCGATTCGTTGGTACAGTGGAGAATACGAAAATACAGATATATTCCCTCTCTCTTCAGTCACATAAAATCTACTGCTGAACATGCTGCTAAGGCTACCTACATAATACATACTGTACTACTTAATACTCGTACATACACTGTTTAATTCACTACCCCTACTTTTGGTCCTAATCGGGAAAAACATTAGGGTATTATACTCATCAAAGGATAAAAGTAATTACGTCAAGAAAAAATAGCATATTGCCTAAAACGATCTATTTCTTTTAGTTTGCCGTATGTCATTACTTCCCAGGATTTGATCCTTATTAGCAACATTATGAATTGGTGTAATAATACAGCATGTGTTATTTTTTTCAAAATCATTGGGTTCGATTCCTCACTCGGAATATTGATTTATCAAAAATCCAAGTATGCAGTTTTATTTTTCATCAAAATCGGGCTCGTGACTCCTTTCAGTATTTTTCGCTATTCCTCATAGTTTAGGATTTGGCCATCCACGCCCACTTGAAAAACTCACCCTGTATAATTTGGACTTTATTTACTACCCGTGATCAATATTTCAATTAAAACTGTAGAGAGTTTGATGGTAAAATCCAAAATCGAATTTCCCGCCACCATAGCCTATTTTTAATAAGCTAAGGAATCTATTATTATAGAGCTTTGTATTTCTTTGTCGTAATTGGCTATTTGACTAATTTCTGAAAAGTGTTTTAAAGTCTAGATATAATCACTCTATACCTCTTCAAACTATTAATTTATTTTTAAAGAGTTGTTTATAACGAATAAACATATTTTTCAGTTTTATCATCATATATGTCACCAAAACGGTAGGTCACGTGACTTTGAAAAAGTTACGTCACGCTTTATAAATGGTGAATGAACTTAGTGGCAGAGATGAATGAAAATTGTAAATCGTGACATCACACACTGCACAATGACAGCTTGTCGTGTTTTGTTACATTTAATCAACAGATAAAAAATGGCAAACTTATTTTAGACAATTTAAATATTTATAATTTAGATAAATGTAAATAAAAATACCTATAATTATTGTTTACCAAAAAGCTATCATATGCAACACATTTTATAATTTATTGCCACAACAGTCAAATACCCAATTGTTATATATACTTTCTAAAGTATAGTATAAATGCTAAACAAGTATTTTTAAATTAAAAGTGTTATAGTTTATTCTTTGGAAAGAGCATTCTTGGTGAGGACATCATTAACGATCTAAATCTAAGGAACCATGGAAAGCCTAAAAAAACTGTTATCATGTCACGCGTTTCAAACGTATCTTAGATGTTTTTCGTAATGTATTTACTGTACAAGATAAAAATTCCCTTATTTTTTTCGAAAATTCGGATCGGATTTCATAATGTTCGTCTTATTTGGGCTTAGGCTGTATAGTTTTACTCTTTGGCGTTTTGAATGAAAGAAATAAAGGGCATTAATTTTTTTGCATTTATTTTTCTGTCTCTTTTTTACGCATGTCACATCGTATCTATTTGTTTTCTTTTAATTTTATAGAGGCTCTACACGGAATACTATGGGCTCTACTGGTATGGAACGCTAGATTATTGAAACTGTTTTTGACGTTTGTCAAAGAGAAATAGAACACTACGTGACGTTTGTCAAACATGGCTTTTGGTTATGTTTTGTAAACATATTTCTCATAAATAAAATACTTGAATTATTGTATTGAGTCTTGTGAAATATTGTGTAGATAAATCATATAATTTGTCGCTTCGTCATGGCCGGTCAAGGGCATCAATTTCCCGGCAACTTTCAAGGCAATGCAGGGAGTATGAGGTCGGGTTTCGGCGGTGCTCCTATGGGTCAAATGCAGTCGATGCCAAATCAACTGGCAGGTAAATGTCCTCTTTTATGGCAAGAATAAACCATATTATATAAAACCGTTAAAGAGATCTAGCGGAGTTATAATTTATATTATCAACTCTGATTTTATAAAAAAAGTATGTTGCAGGTGTGATGGGTGGCCCTATGGGTAATACTGGTGGAGTGGTCGGCATGGGGAACCCAATGGTACCACCATACGGAGCTGCAATGCAAAATCAAATGGGTAACATGGGAATGGGGCCACAGGTAAAATATATCAGTATTATAATTTTGTATTTGGCTTCGCAGCAAGAGATTTTTCTATAGTTGTCTTATTTATTCTGGTCCGTTTGAAGATGAAGATGGTTAATACACAAGTTGAACTTGAAGCAAAATGCATATTTTATAGGGGCACTATGGCATATTTCTAGTGTTGTCTACTGTTGTTATTATATGTATATTCATAAGTTGTGTTCTAAATATTGTTTGATTTAAATTACCTATTTGTATATTTTCCAGGGCATGGGTGTTGGTGTAGGAGGAGCTCCAGGTGGAGGGCTCGGACCCCAGATAGTTCAACAGCCTGGTTTGCCTGGTTATTTAATTTAATAATAAAATACACTGATACAGAAACAAGCTTTACATAGATATCTATTTGTTAATAGAATTTTATTCAAGTTGGTCATTGAGAAATTTCAGTAGATTTTAATTTCTAAGACAAGCAATTTTGTAAATCATTGCAAAAATTATTAGACAAATGAATACATGATTCTTTTACATTTATTCTAAATTCACTTTTATTTTAAAGTATTTCAAATAAAGTTTCCTCAAGCATAATAATGTGTAATTCGTATCCAGGTGGAATGCAAGCAGGAGGCGCTGTGACTCCAGGACCACCAGCAGCCTCAACAGCCCCTCCGACCAGTCAGCCACAACAGAGCAAGGAGTTCAACACAGCTTCACTATGCAAGTGGGTTGCTTCTCGTCCTAACTACAAAAACTGTTAATTAAATAAATGTGACAGTAGTGTAGGACAGGCATAGGTAAAGCAATTATTTCCTGTGTTTAAAGATTTGTAAAACTTGTTCCTTTACATTGGGTATATTTATTTAATCAAGGAACAAACATACTGTTTAATTCTATGTGCACTCTTATGTTTTCCAGTGTAGTTACTTTGATGGTCCAGTTATTAAAATTCTGCTATTCTGTTGCATTGTTTGTAAACAATCTGGTGGTGGTAGGACTCTCATAAATAATAGGCCGCCTGGGTAGGTACCACCGCAATGTCCATTTCTCACGCCAAACAGCAGTGTAAATGCACTCTTGCGTTCCAGTTTGAAAGACTTTGTAGCCAGAGTAACTACTAGATATATTGAGACTTAACATCTTATGTCTTAGGATGGCGAGTGTAATGGAATGCCAAGCATTGCTTTTTGCTTTCATGGTATTGTTTGGTTATCTACTGTCAAGGATCGTTAGTTATGCTTATCATCAGGCAAACATCATGCTTGCTTAGCCATTCATCTTTACCCACAAGAATACCAATACTAAACATGCTGCTCTAATAACTGGAGGAGGTATGGGATATTAGTATGTTGGCTGCCTTGCTTATAAGGAAGTTTAGTATAATGTATATGAATAAACTTCCAGGTTTGGCCAAGAAACAGTTCAAGATATTGTAAGCAGAACACAAGATGTATTCCAGACATTGAAAGCTATTCAGGTGGGTTATTTACATTGCAGCGAAAAATCTTATATTAACATGGATAGTAAATATTGGTGATAATTTAGATTCTTAATCGAAAGGCAATAAATATTACAGAATTAAGTCCGTTTTTTTTCAAAATTCGATTATTACATGTCTACAATTCTGTTGCTAGATTGTCATATAATTATTTCTCAAAACCTGTTCATTTGCCGAGTGGTCCCAGTTATTAATTAAGTCATTAAATAATTTTATTTTATCAAACTTCATACAATAAATTTGTACAGGTGGACTTAATCATAATGTCTATGTATAACTATAGCCCCTATAGAATCGCGCATACATCCCAAAACTATTATGGACTAAGGAGTTATATTATGTAATATTATTTACTTTCTCTTTATAAATCCCATGTCAATAAATCTTGACATTGATTCAGCCTCCAAACGGCACCCAACACGGTGAGAACGCGAGCAACGACAAGAAGGCGAAGATGCAGGAACAGTTGCGGACAATACGCCTCCTGTTCAAGCGGCTGCGGCTCATATATGAGAAGTGTAATGAGACGTGCCAGGTAAATGTAAGTAATAGGTAGACAAGAAGTAAAATATTTATTATTATTATTTGAATATGTTAAGTATTATTTCTGAAGGAAAATATTTTGAGGAAACCTGTACCATAGCAATTTATAAGAATTTCTATTGTATGTAAAGTCCGCCAATCCGCACTTGGCTAGTGTGGTGGACTATATGGCCTAACCATTCCCAATCGTACTCTCGATTGTAGAGGATGCTCGTATCCTGCAATGGTACGTAAATGGGCTGATATAGTACAGGACATGTCTTCAAGCGGGCTTGAGAGACTAGTCCAACCACTGATGTTTAATATGGTAACATTGAATAATTAGTAGATTTATGTTATTCTGTACTACAAAGAGCGAAACGATAGTTGCACATTGGATTAGTATTTTGATTTTATGAATGTGTGGCCTAATTTACTTTCCCAAGAAAATATAAAACTAATTAAGTAACTAATTAATATTTAAGTGGCATTTGATTATTCAGGCGTAAATGATCCTTCTTTAAGTTTTATATGAAATGAAAATGAAAATGAAATGAAAATAATTTATTGAATCCATTAAAATGTTCAACATTGTTTAGATTCAGTCATTTTTTTAACTACCACCCGGTTCGGAAAGCGGTTTTCACTAGAGAAGAACGGGCAAGAAACTCTAGTGTTGCTCTTTTCAAAACCAGTTTACAATGTATGATTATTACAAAAATTACAAGTTGGTTTAAATCAGAGCAGTTCATTAATAACTTAGTAGTACTTATATAATATAGTCCACGTAGTCCTGTACATTTATTTCAATGTTATTTATACTGGATTATAGAACTCTACTAAAATATTATTAACATTAGATTTATCAATAAGTTATTCATTTATTAATAAGGTATTTATACACTTTTTGTGTTCAGGGAATGGAGTACACACATATGGAGAGCCTCATTCCACTTAAAGACGAAGCGGAGAATAAAACGCTGGACGAGAGGCGAAACACCGAGTCATACAGACTGGCCCTTGAAGAGAACAGAGAGTTGACTGAACAGGTATGTATCTTCTTGTAAATATAGATATTTTAGGATCGTTTTTTTATAATTTAAATATCTTTCTAGTTATTTTTTAAAGCATTGTACAAAGTTCGTAGATAAAAAAACAATTTACTTTGGATACACTATGTTTGTTACATCATATTGAAATGTTAAATTTTATTTACTTTCATTTAATCTGAATGTTTCTCTATTTTTGTAAGTTTAATTGCACTTGTGTTTTCGCAGGTTGTGCTAAAGAACAAGCAGTTAAAAGAAGTGATTACTAATTTAAGGACAATTATATGGGAAATCAATGTAATGTTAACTATGAGGAGATCGTAAAAAATAGTTCAAATTCAATGTTGTCTTTGTTGTTCTAGTGTCAAATTTTGATAGTGTTTTATCCTGTGGTTTAAAGCGCACTACATACCATAGCCGCCAACCTATGTCGGCCACTTTTTTCGGCGTGCTAGTTGGCGACTACACACATAGTAAGTCGGGAAAGTATGTCGGCAGCTCGAGATGTGGAACTTTTTTTATGACGCTTTTGATTGTCGCCGGGCAACTGACGTGAGCGCTTGCGTCGCCGAAATGTCGCCAGCATGTCGGCAGGCAACACGTGCGGGCGTTTGTTGCCGACATGATTATTTTCTTATTGGCCGCCGGTTGTGTAGGCGGTTTGAGTCGCCGGTTTGGTGTTTAGAGCGCCTGATATTTACTGTGTAAACCTTATTCGATAATATTACATTGTTTGTATTGCAATTTGTGTTATTTTATTTAGACCAATAGAGCCAATAATTATAATACGAACAATGTTCAGATTATGGTAGTAAATTGTTGTTGTATTATGTTATAAATTGATGTCACTACTTTGTAAGAATTCTATGTATACTAGTTAACGAATAGGCAGTGGAACTGTTTCTTAAATTATGTAAAATTCGATGTAGGAAATATCTTGTATCTGTTCTACTATGTTGATCAATGTTTAATAATTAATTTCATAAGTTTGTGGCTTTGTAATGTAAAAATTGTCAACTTACTTTTCCTGCATAAAGTGAAATATTCATTCAGGTTTGGTAATATTTTTTTTAGTATTTTTTTTAAAGGTTACTTGTTAATTACGTAATTAGTGTGAAAACGATCTAATGTAATAATTAAGGTGAATTGATTTGGTGTAAATATAATTCAAGTAATTGTAAATGTAACACATATTTGTAAAATCAATAAATTTTCAAATTATATGTTGTTTTATATTTTCAAATACATTCAAAAATCCGTTATTCGATTTTTTATCATTTAAAGTTTAGAAATAATCGCTGTGCGCAAACTCTCGAATTATTTTAGGAAGAATTCTACTAAGCAGTGAATATTCATATGATGCAAATAATAAATAAATAAATAAATACACCCAACAGTCACATACATAGTCCTGACCCCACACTAAGATCGAGTCTTGTGTCGTGGGTATTAGAAGCTACGAGAGACTTTTCGGTCTCACAAACACCCAGACCCGAAACAAATACCTATGGATCACACAAATATTTGTTTCGGTGCGGGGATCGAACCCGCGGCCTCTCGTTTCACAGGCGGCGTCAAACCAACTGCGCCACGGAGGCTGTCATAATGTTTAGATTACTGAAGAACAGGAGTCGTTAGATCACGAGTTTGGGTTGTCAATGCCTGCTATATTCAGTTTTCGCGTAAATTATAGACAGAGTATATAAAAAGTAATTTAATTCATCAATTTTCACGAGTAGGCAAGTTAAATACATGGCAAGTTTTCCCGTAAATAACGTTGTGTTGAGCTCTTAAATAGCTGTAGCATTCAATAAATAAATGGCAAGCTTCAGCAAGGAGTCAGGTAGATACATCCTATTAATTTCATATCAGTCGATAGACATAACTGCAAAACAATACGGGTCCTAGAAATTAACAGTATCAACCGCTTTGCAACATTCTCATTTCACTAATACAAATCTCATAATACGTATTAATTTTTCTATCAACATCAACGAAAAAGATTTAAAAGCTTAACCTAAAGTAACCTTAACTTATTACGTTAATCTATCTACGTTCGATCGGTTTGGGGATTTCGGCGGTCGCTTTCTTCTTCTTTTCTAGTACTTTCTTTTCGTAAGGACGGTGGTCGACGATCTCCTCGAAGTGTTCGGGCGCGTCTGGTTGGGGCTGGTCGGCTTGTTCGGGAGTCTCCGGAGAGGCCTCCACTTCTTTGCCGGCGCTGCGTCCAGCGGGCAGCGCGTGGAAAGCTTCCGCGAGCTCTGGGTTGATCTCTTCAAGTGGTGTGTCTCCGTTTCTGATGTACACTGGCACGTAGCCTTGCATCGGTGGAAGGAACTGCCATTTTGGTCGGGCCTCTGAAAATGATAAGAATTTTTATTAGTAAACTGTTTGAAATATGTTGAACTTTTAATATAGTAACGTTAAATAGGATGTCAATAAATCACGAAGAAACATAAGGAATAATGTTCAAGAACATTTGATATAGGATAATTAAGAATCAAATATCAAAATAGCCATCTGTTAGAGAGAGTAATTTAGCCCCTAAATAACCTAAGCTTAACATGACTGCCGAAAAGCGTTCAGTATTTTCCTGACTGGCATACAACGTAACTACGTTTTCATAATTATTTCATTATTGATGTGCATACATAAATTTACTTTTACGTACGAACGTGCAAGGGAAAGTCATCGAAATCAGTCGAACTAGTCACGAAACTCGACAGCTAGGATGCTGCGTGTCTTTTTACCTGAATTAATAAAGCATCCGTGCATTACAGACTTTACGATCGCGTCCGACACGAAAACTGTTTATAATTTTACATTCATAAAAACAATATGGTAATTATTTTCATGTACCTATAAACATTTTGCGTATATAAAATTCTAATTGACGTTAAAGAAATTTAATGCAAATATGCAAATCGCGATTTATCCAAATGATTGAATTTAATCATCATTATCCTCGCCCGCTGGTAGGTATTACTATACTAATATAATACAAAAATATGTGGAATAATATTTCTATAGACATATTGACAAGAAGTCTTCGTTATTTTAAGTGATATAACATCTTAGTAAGAGATGGAATACGAGCAAACCAAGTGGTAAACGCGAGGCTTTTATTTAAATTTATAAATACACAGCGTTTTAGCTTGTCAAACCGATTTAAACTAAGGAGGGGAGACCCTTAGTTCTATACTAGTATTCATAAGATGCATTCTGTGCTAACTGCTAATGCCTAGATAATAGGCGGACAGGACGCTGGTACAGGCCGTTTTCCTTGTTAGAGAGGTCGTTCAACTAGCCGACTCCGAGATAAAGGCGAAAGTCTATATGCAATATTAACGACTAAAATTTACTGAGTTTGTAAAATTTGTCATAACTAAAAATAGATAAAGTATTTTCTGCTCTTTAGTAGACGAGAAGCTGACAATGAAAAGAGGAACATTGGATTTGATGAAGTAGTGGCACACAATAGTACCTACAATTTTTTCGGTTGCGAATTTTGTCGGACCGGAAAGTTCCTTATAGTTTCTGAAGAATTTAATGTCTAACGGAAAACTATTTAGTTAATAAATGAATTTTCGTTAGTCAATTATAGTCTAGGTAATATTTCCGCCAATAACGTGATTTGGAGTAATAATAATCAAATGAAAACCACGAGGACATATTCTATACCTACAGTTTTCGCAAATTAATTTTGTCGTAGAATGGACTGTTCATGCGTAAGGGAAATTAATAAATTGCGACTTCCGCAATTTTGTATACAATATTTTATTTATTGTATATCATTTGAACCTTTGCTAGAAACATTTAGCGTAAACTCGTTGTGACTGGGGAAAGGTAAGGTATCCATTTTTAGTTATTGTTTGAATATTCATGAATTCTATTGTGAATTTCCGACGTGACGTGTTCTAACTCCTGAGTAGAGTAGGTATAGGACTATACATATAAGATTATTAGATACAATTGTTTTTTCAAGCCTGAATCACTCAACCTGAATCACAATCAGTGGATAATCAGAAGTACGGACCACCCAGTATTCGCTGTATCTATGTTCCAAGGCTGTTCCAATTTTCTGACCCTAATCTTAACAAGTTAGTTGCTTTGAATAAAGCCAGTGTTGTGGTATCTATACTTATTTCTTTTACTGTACAGTTTATTTCATTCTAAAATTTTATATAACTGGTTATCTAAATAGTGTTTACTTTCGTGTCTTATTAGAAATACTGAACGTCAATTACTGACTTTGTCTAAGATGCACTGTGAAATAAGCGTTTCATGAATGTTAATCATTGTTGCATATATTGTAGGTAGCCTAGGATCACCTCGTCTGTATTCTAAGTAAACTTGGATAATCAATTAATAAGTAAATCGTGAGTAGCGATTTTTATTAAAATGCATAAATTATTTCTCACATGTATTTTATATTCCCACAGTGCTTAGATATTGCATAACTGCGTTTAATTGTTTTGTTAAAAACTTTTTATTGGTGATGGAATGTTGATTGATGGAAGCTTTATTTAAGGTTTTAAATATTAATTGAGTGTCAGAAAATTATATTAATACCATTTTGTTTCATTTGTATAAGATTAACAGATTAAGATAAAGCATATTATTATCTAATTGTGTATTTGCACCTTGACAAATATTTAAGAGAACTTTGTACAATTTATCTACTTAAGCTTTTTGTGGCACATACATTTTTAAGGAATTGAGTATACTGACGTATCTTTTATAATCAAATGCTTAGATAATAAGGACACTTTGCTGGATCTGATCTTATAATATCGGTTCAAAATGTTGCCTGACTGGCTAACTTATAAACAGCGTTTAATTTTTAATATCAAAGTAGCTAAATATATAGAGTTGTGACTTCTGAATTTAGATTACGAAAGAGTCACGTGCATAGTCATATGCAATATGAGCAGAAATCTTCCTAATGAAGTGTGGTGTGATATAATCATATAGCAAATGATAAACAATTTCGCGGAATAGTTCCATTTATACAATTATAATTGCATAGTATGCAATAGCCTAGCTGGACTGACAAATCAGAGGTCGTGGGTTCAAGCCTATGGCACACGCCTGTGTCTTTTAGAAGTATGTAGTATGAATGCGTATTTAAAACAAATACTGGTCATTGTAACGGCGAATCGCCCAGGGATGTCCGGTGCCGCCCTTAATGCGTGTGAAGGTCACCGAGGGGTTTTTAGTCAGTTTTAGTCAGTACATTCCGCAATGTGCCGGGTTGGGAGGCCAGAGACACTGTAATACCCCTTTCGGCCTCCCCTGGGTACTGAAAGGTGAGCTTAATAGCTTTTACACGCTATTGCACTAATTACACTAATTGCTTTGCTCTTGGACACAAAAATAATTGTAACGGCGAAAGAAAACATTGCGAGAAAATTTCCATTTAGGGGAGTTTTTCAAGATTTTTTTAAAGTACCTATGCGATGTTTATCAACTTGGCAACAGGCCAACCTAGTGGACTAAAGACTAATTCGTTCTGTCATAGAGCAAGTCCGTCCTTAGTAATCTCAGTAGTGGGACGTTTAAAGGGCTTCAAAGCCGACCCATAAATCGTTTAACTTTGAAGCCGGAATCAATTTTGTAACTAAAAAGATTTCCGTAAGAAAGCTCGGAAAGTTAGTTGTGAAATGAAAGATTCAAGCCCCGTATCGGAGCAAATTATAGTTGTTTTGGGTCGTGTAAGATGAAAGTCTTTCTTAATTTTTGATAACTATGTCAGAAGAATGTGGAGCCAAAGGTACACGTGTGTATCTGTTAGGCGTATTTTATTTACTATTTTCTTATTAAAAATTACACATATGTATTACTAACATAATATTTATTTAGAGTACAATACGAAGAATGCTTAATAGAATTATTACGCATATCAAAAGTCCAGAAAAGTAAACTTAGCTAATACGAGACACAAATAAGTTTATATGTGACAAACTCGGTTAATTTACACAGACATGTTAATTTTGCGCAGAGTTGCATTTCCGGCGTTATCTCTAGCGTTCCTAGATTGCAAGACGAGTCTGTAGGCTAGTTATAAATAGTGTATTGTATTTACAATGTGTTACACTTAAATAGGTGATGATTCACTCAAAAAATATCAGATACAAACGTTTTGAAGAAACGTCCAGTTCTAGTAAGAATTGCGATTTTTCATAACTTTTTTTTTTGTTTACTTGTAGGAATGTTTGTTAATATAATCACCCAATGAGAGGATTAAAAATGACCTAAGGGTAATGGTTGATACCTATGTTGTGATATCTTGGAAGTGTTCAACATGACCCGCGTTTTAATGATAAGAGAATTTTCCTCATTCTACGTACTCGACTATCAATATTTTTGAAACTTGTATATTGAATATGTAATTGCGACAAGTGTACTGGTTTGCGGTTGCATACCGCGCTGAGCGTGTGCCGGATAGCCGGCTTTCGTCTAACGGTCAGACGCGGCCCAAGGTTGAGTTTTTGCTCGTCAAAACGCTAACTGTACCTGTTTCATTTCTCGCGTCCACTTCACCCAAATTGCTTTTTCAGATAAATTCGATTTTAACCTCAAATTACATAGGCGTAAAGCGTATTTTCGTCTTTATCAAAAGTTATGGGAAGACAATTTTTTTGTTTGTGGTCCAGATTGACTCCAACCAAATAAAAAATATTTACCCACTGCGGATGTGTGTAAATGTTGATTCTTGAAAGTGGTCTAAAGTTATAATCTACTTTCTAGTTTTTAACAATATTTAGATACTATTAAGTATCAAAGATATGAAGTTTGTGTTTGTTGCTATTTAAATGCGTGAGAAAATAATTTTCTCCGATTACACCTAATACATTACAAAAATACCTCACCCTTCCACTTTAACTGATCAAACTATAGGTACATATATGTTTTTTTTTACAATAAGTTCTAAATAACTAATCTTCCTATTTATTTTATCAGGCACAATATAATAAGAGCATCGTATTGCGTATAATCTACATTATTTTAGTACCTATCCAGAGTTGATATCTATTAATTACACGAATACTCCAGTTCCTAGCCAGTTTATTTGTTAATTATCATAATCTTAAATACATAAAACGGACAATAAATCAACAGTGTTATACATAATTCGCAATTTAATTTATCGATGTCTGCAAATAGACCGAAATAACTTGGCTAATGCGTATCCGACAGATACTGTCTGAACTTACGCGCTGTTTTCTCAATAAACTGATAAACTATTTGTGCACTTAGTGTTATTATTCGTCGTCTATATAGGTCTCATTATCTCTTTAATAAAAACACTGAGGAATATGGTCATTACACTTATGTTTGAAGGGTATTCGTCTAGTACCATTGCAGTCAATAAGCATTAATAGGAATTGTTATAACGAGTAGTTGCAAAGTATTAGTTTGTCTGTTGTAACTGTAGTATGTGGTCTGTGTTTTGTAACATTGTAAATAGATAAGTACCTACCTACCTTGAGTTTTAGCTATGTAAATAAAACTGTATGTACTATGTCAGTTGACTATAGGCACCGTATCCCATGGTTAAAATATAAGATGATTTGTAAAGTTGCGGTTCAAGCCAATTGTTTAAGCATCTACTATTCGTAAAGTTCTGAAGTTCCGTGTTGTCAATTGTTTTTTTTTAAATATTTAATAAAGTTAAAAGAAATTATAATAAGCCTGCATTTTATCGTAGTTTGGGGACACGATGTTGCTTCGACCGTATAATTAGGTTAAAAAGCTGGTATTTATTTAAATTAAATCCGCATATTTAATACCTTTAATTTCCGTTATAACCATAAAGGTGTGAAGTCAAGAATACCATGTTTAATTTCACAGTAAGCAGGAAATGGCTCGTCATTTGTATAACTGTGCAAATATGTATTCTTGATGGGTTTTATTTATGTTTAAAAACTAAACAAACATGTAGTGTTTTTCGAATACAAATTATTTGTATTCCTTACGCTATAATCGGTACTAAATATGGACAATAGTGAAACATATTTTGAACATGAAGTGAACAAATTTTACTCTGAAAGTAGTTTATAGCTCAGTGATCTCCTATTATATTATGTATATTAAAATTCAATAGCTTTTTTAGGGTCTACTTAAATTGTTCGTTTGATTTAAAGATTAAACCATGTTTATGTTTGACAGCACCTAGTGGAGCTGTGAAATGTAGTTTGTAGAGTAGCTTATATGCCCAAATATGCTCTGGTGCTCAGTAGAAATGCCTTTAATTTAATTCTTCATACATGGAGTGAAATTTACCTCGTCGTATGACCATGAAAGTGGGTCAATGATGTGTCAATCCGCACTAGATTTCTTATCTGTATAAGTCCAAACAACTTGCAAGTGTCAATGAAAAGGTACAAGTTGCACTTTATCTTAACGTATGCAATTATTTCCCTCACAGATTACACGCTAATTATGTTTAGCAATAACACAAATGTATATAGCTTCTAAATGAGTAGCATGGTTTTGTATCCAAAGGAATAATAAGTATCTTAAGGGCTCCCTTAAGATGTTCAATGTTTTTATTATAATTTTTTTGAGACCTCCAACGACTACACGACATATAATACATGCAATGGTGGAGCATTATTGTAGTTCACGTTGTGACTTGTTCTTCAATTATAGGAGACACAACATGCATACCTATTTAAATATTTAAACAACAGCAAAAGATAATAAATTATATGTATAAATTCTAGTTAGTCTCTTTTATCTTATAAAAATATTATATTTTAAATCGATGTAAGAACTTAATTTATAAACGTAGACGGCCAATAAAGCAATAAAACAATGTGGGTGTTTTTATAAATTTTATCTAGGATTATTAGGTATGGTCGAGAAGAGCTTTAGCACAGCTTTCGCAACCACAATATTTAGTTTTTTGCGACTTAAATTATGCTTGTGGCTATTGGACACGATCTGTAAACGCACTTTGTTGACGGGTAAACTACGAGTAAAACAATTTTACGCACGAAATATAAGAATAAACTACCTAATTGGATAAATTAATCGTATTCATACACGAGTTTTGAAACATTTCGCATAGGAAATATCTAAATAGCGTATTTTTTAATTTAATTTGCTGTGGTAGAGTCTTGTTTCAAGTCATGTTGATATATCGTAAAAGACACGATGGATAAAATCTTGTAAAAGATTAATATGAAATTATTTGATGCGTGGGGGTGTTAATACAATATTTGTATGTTGCGTCAGTAATAAAAAATCAATATTGAAGCTTTCGCAGCTTGTGCATTACTGCCTTGTTCATAGACTGTTTTAAAATCTATTTTAGCTATCGTATATTTTGTCTTCTTCGCACCAACTGAATATAAAAGTCGTTCGAAATGGACAAAATATTCGATAGCTAAAATAGGTTTTATAACTATCTATGAATAAGTCCGTTGAAATTCATCCAAACTTTTCCTTGCTAACTAATTCTATCAAGTTTTATTTAAAAACTAAATATTAAAGTTCGGCGGTAATAACACAGGTTGCTGTAAAACAAGTATTAAGTTGGAAAGTTTAAAAAACCAGGGTGAGAGGAGTCGTTGTCCTGTCCAGTCGCGTGTAACAACCTACTCGGCAGCCTCGATCTTGTTTGTTTTTGCATTATTATAAAATTCCATTTAACATTCGTCCTATAAGACCCTATTGCAGGGAACCTGTTCCAATGCTCATTATGTATCATTATACGTTAACTTAACGCCTAACTTACGCAGAATTGGATATCACACACTTAATTTAGGTCTCGCGCAACCTGTATAGATAAGTTTTTCTACCTGGATGCCGTGCGTTTATCTTAAGAGATGCGGCGTAGTCGTGCCTGTTGATTTATACTTTTCGCAGTATAAAGATGATATCATAACTTTTTATATAAAATTAATATCCGTTTTAAAAGGTTTAAGCGATGACTTACTCATAATGAATAGGCTTCAAGAGGGTGCAGTAAAAAATGGCAGAGCCAAAACAACTTTGAGCGAATGTATCTTTTTGTAAGAGACTTGGACTTCGGATAAATCGCGTTGCGAAGAATGTTAATGTTCGTTTGCGTCCACCATCGCGTATGGGATTATCTTCACATTTCCAACGACAGGCAATTTTTATCTATCATGTTTTGCGAGCCGATGTTAATTACTCTCAGACTGTTGGCATTAAATATTATCGAATGCAAGTTTTAACCGTTAGTGGGCCGTTTTTCGGTCAATATCCTCTAAGCTATAAGCGGTCTAAGCTATTAATTCTGATTTGCATTTACGACGTAGAGTTACCTCGACTTTTATTTCGTTGATTTTATTATATTGTTGATTAGGCCGGGTACTTGACTGACACCTAAATACTATTATATTTTTTCACCTTGACTACAATGCAAGTCTGCACAATGCATATCATTCGTAAATGTTTTGTAATAGACAACTCGACGTATGAATGGCGTTAATCAAGCGTATTATAAAGTTTCTACAATAATAATATTGTATAGATTTAATTGGCTCTTTGTTTCATGAAAAAAGATCCGAAAGCGTCGGCACACGATTGCGGAAAGGATGGTCCCGTCACGATTCGCCTGCGAGCTTTGACGTGACTAAAACTATGAGTGGGCATTATGTTATATCATAATACGCAACTATTAATTTGTCGATGTTTTGTACTCATTTGAATTTAAACTTTTTGCTACATTTAGTCACGACTAGCATTAATTATTTTTTGTAAACATATACATAGCATAGTAAATTACTGTTTAATAATATATTTAAAAGCAACTCACCGATGACCACACAGTATAAAACACAAAACAAAATGATTGACTTGTACATCTCAAAGTTTGTTTGTAGAATTCGGTTAGTGCGCGGACGCGGGTGTCGTGAACGAGAGTCGGGCTGCAAGTGATGTTCTGCCGCGCTCATAACCGGATTAAAAGCATTAGGACTTAGGACTTGCACACACTGTCACTTTCTTCATTCGGTTTCAACCCTTGTTGATTGGGAGTATTATATGCATGGGTATAATGAGCCGCGATTTAATAAATTAAAGTGCTATGTGGTGGTATAAGTATATAAGTATATTCGGCTGTTTTTTTATTGTTTAACATGTGTGAACTAGTTGAAATTAAATAGTCTATTAGTGTAATCAGTTTTTTAATATTTCTTTTCGATGTATACTTTAAGATTATATATTTGGTAGACGGAATAGTGATAGTTTTGGTAGATGGAAATAAATTAGGGATATCTAAGCTATGGCAATCACCAATCTAAAAACAAGCACATCCAAAATATTGCTAATACAACATTTTAGTTTTAATAAGTTGGGTTCTGTTAAAAATATTTTACCTAATTCATTTCATTGCATTAATGTTCCATACCTACTGCATCACAATAATAAAGCATGTGATTAAATTTATAGCCTGATATTAATTCATTTTGTAAACAAGTAATGAACAGGACGGTTGATACCTAATAAGTACCACACAAGAAGTCGACACTCGACAATTACTGTATATCTACAATGTATTCTTTACATTGATTGTAAAATATACCCAATGCAATTGAAAACGTAATATAATAATAATTTTTACTTTCCCACGAACCTAGTAAGTTTCGCATGAATGGAGAAATGGATATCTATTAATGTGGTGAGCAATTTTGCTTTGCTTGAATTTTCGTATAAGAGAAGAAATATGAACGGCTGTCCTTCTGTATCTTAACTGCTGTATTTTACTTTTGAAATAGAGACAAGTAGGTTTGACGTGGGGCATGGCCGGCCGCAGTTCCAGTTACTTACAACTTTACAACGTGGGATAAGTCTTATTGGCTACACAAACTCGTTATAACTGGGAATATGATCTGCCATATTTGTATTTATTGTAATTATAATCCTGATTTTGTAAATACGAATATTAGTTTGATTCATCCCGCTTCCATGTGCCAACTTTTCCATTGCTAATCTTGAAATTTGGAATACACGTTGTCACGGCTTAGAAGATGATATTTCCCGGTAGTAAATATTTAAAATTAAACATAATAAATACACACATCAGTCAAATACATGGTCCTGACCTCACACTAAGATCGAGTCTTGTGTCGAGGGTATCAGAAACTACGACTTTTTCAATGTGGAAACAAATAACTGTGGACCACACAACTATTTGTTTCGATGCGAGGATCAAACCCTCGGCCTCCCGTTTCACAGCCGGCATCTAACCAACTGCGCCATGAAGGCTATCAATAAAATTAAAGAATCATTAACAGTTGTTGACTTTTGCCATAGTCATACATCTAAAGTGAGATAGGGCATTCACGAGGGAGGTGTCTTAAACTGCTGGGCACTATTAGTATGGGTCCATATTATACACATCCGAAACAAAATGTATCTCTGTGCGGGAATCCACCAAACAAAATGTAGCTTTCTGTTTTGTAATCGATCTTACTAGGCCACCAAGTTATGTCGATAAAAATATTTATTAAATAAACAAGCCTTGTATTTTGGCTTGCAGTTACAATTTGTCACAAATACATTTATGTATTCTTATAAGGTATAATTACACGCCAAACAAGATTGATAGAATTTGATTAGTATCGTTTAAAACATGTTTATGGGCTCGGGCCAATGCTCTAAAAATAATTATATAAAACTAGGTAGAACTTTAAGCGAACGTGTTCTTACTGCGGGCAAAATAAATAAAGTATTTCAATTGGTTATTATACTATGCCCATTATAACAGTTAAAAAAATCATGTTATTATATTTATGAAAACATTTTTTTAGAATTGCTGTCCGGTGTCTTATGCGTGGTGGTGCACACAAAGTTTGTAATACAAACAAAACATATTTTATCCTAACTCAAGTATGTAAGGTGATGAAGCAGTAACCTACGTTTGACATTAGTTTCTTTGTAAGTTCTTGAAGATTCTAAAAGTATTTTTAACATCGTATGGGAATTATAACGTCTATGTTATTTTATATTTGAAACATGTATTTAATTTGAATTAAAAACTTAATTTAATTAATATAGCGAGAGATGTCCACTTACAAGCTTGGCAGACGACTTGAAAATTCACTGGGTGTAGCACTAGAAATCGTTAATGGAGCTCTGATTTCCTCAATGGACTGCCTGACGATAAAGCTTGTATAGAGTACTTGTTATTAAGCTTGGCGGTGATGCAGTGCTGTACGAGATAATTTTTTTTTTTTTCACAAAGATGGACCCGAATACAGGTATCTGGTGAGTAGTCTGATGGCCGATTGTAATCGATGTCTGCCGCCTAAGAATATGCACAATGCCAGAGGAATAATAGATCTATTGCCTTGCTACTAAAGTTGATGATATTTGAACAAACATGCCCCGTGAAAATCAACAATTAGCCATACACACTGATGTACTGATCGGTAGCGTCTTAGATCTGATCAGTGATTTCACCATACATTATCAAGGCACATGATTTAGCAGGCATATCTGTGCTTATACTCCCTATAAATTACCAGTTTTCACGGTAACGCAAGACATCCTCCAGGCAGATTGTCAGGTAAATTATTGTGTTACTAAAAGTAATTCTAGTAACAAAACCTATTAAATGAAGTAAGTGATCTGTGACAAACTGTTGCCATACCGAACATAACAGTTCTATAAGATTCATTTAAAAATAACTGCCATTATTCATAATCTAGACAACTCGTACCACGGCAGTGCGGTGGAAGAAGGTCCGTGAAGGCCCGTGCTCTGTAGCGAGATGTATTTGGGCTCATACAGTTACAATTTACAATCTGTAAAATTAATATAATTCCCTATAAGGCAATTTATGATAAAGAGATAGGCTTAAATAACAGGAAGGAGAAACAGTAATTTGGCAATCTATCGTACACATCTAGTTGTTAATTAAAAACAATTCGGTAGGTCAAGACCTTTGCGAGATATAATAGCAACAAATAGACCTTTGCAAGAGGTTGAATTGATAATAGCAACAAATACGGTTATCATTTAATATTTCCCGGGGCTTTCGTTGTTTACTTAATTATTTCCTGTTATTGAAATTAATTTATCAAATGTTTTCCGTTTTAATGGAAGTGCTGAGTTCATTTGGATCTAAGTAAAATTAGCAATTTGGGAGTAGTTAATTTACATTCCTGGCCTTCAGAGACAAATTTGTTGAAATTTTGTTTTATTCTGATAGAAAAAGGACCTACAATACTTATGTCCCTTACCGCCCGATTCAATCATGTTTGTAACTTGATATACACAAGCTAAACCCGATTCATAACTTGTATGGGACACCAACGGAATTTGCATGTTTTTTATTATGAATTTAAAGTGTCAGTTGTAAACATTAACTGTATTTGGTCCTCTTGAAGTAAACATTATTATGCAGGTCTTTGGAGAATTTAAACCGCAATGGTTCGACAGCCTCCGTGGCGCAGTTGGTTGGACGCCGGCTGTGAAACGAGCGACCGCGGGTTTGATCCCAGCACGAAACAAATGTTTGTGTGAACCACAAGTATTTGTTTCGGGTCTGGGTGTTGGTGAGACCCAAAAGTCTGTCGTAGCTTCTGATACCCACGATACAAGACTCGGTCTTAGTGTGGGGTCAGGACTATTTGTGTAACTGTTGGGTATATTTAAAAAAATGGTAAAGTCAAAGGGACAACATGTCATGTCTCTTGCCATTCGACACATTCATGCTAGCCAGCTCAACTGATTCTTCAAGCTTCACACAAAGGACTATTGTAAAAGCACAGAAATATGTGTAGATTTTATACTTTACTGTAATGTATCGGCCGATATTCCTCTCGCTGCAGCGCTCGGGTCTTCTCTACAATTGAGAGTACGATGGACAGAGGTTAGGCCATGTGTGTATATTGAATATAGAAATAAGAAACTCTGAAACTAAGAAGATGATTTTTCCCACAAAGCTATATCCATTCAGGTTTTGGTATTTAAGAGGCAGGGTTCGAAAAACTCGTTATACTCAGGGCGAATATAAATAACTTTGTATTTATTACACTGAACTTGCAAGTTACGTGAAAGGATGATGCAATAACGTTCGCGATTAAAACTACTTCTAATATTATCTAATTAGAATATTAATTATGGATGTGTATAGAGACACATTGTATTCGATATGCTGATGAATTAGAAAAGTCAATTTTCAAGATGCATAAGAAAGGAATATGTTTTTTTTTTATTTGGGGAAAACGAATTGGTACCACCGCCTAACCCCGGGCAAGGCGAAAGCATATCGGCCCTAAAACTCAATGTTAAACGAAAATATTATTACAATTTAGGCAACCGTTGGTTTCAATCCCTACTCCTACCAACACTGGTAACCATAACCCCGTGGTGGCCCTCTTCGGCGCATTTGAAACAGCCAGGGAACTCGAGGCGAGAAGCGTTTTAGCTTCTGCAGAAATTGATCTTGCGGAGTGCTGCTTAGAGGCTCATGGCCAAAAATGACATCACCTTCAAGTAATCGTAGGTAGAACGAAAAGTAAGTCTGAATATAATACATGTAATGCACTTTAATTTTTATGGCTTTTTTAGTAATTTCTTTTTATTACTGTATGGTGTTTCAATAAAGAGTTTTTATTATTATTATTATGTAATGTGTATTATAGGGAAAACCTGGTGCGTTTTTGACCTACGGGTATGGAGAATACCTACATTGGCTAAGATTTTTTTTATTTCATTGTTAATAGGATCAGAATAAAGATGTAAAATAAGTAATAAAAATTTTTTTATTTATTTATTTATTTAAGTAATAAAAATGAATGTAAGTCTTCTTATATTGCGCCAATAGAACAAAACACCGCATCCTATTGTATTAAATGATAAACTAATGTGCATTAATTAATATCGTGGAACATGCTCCCGACAGTCAGTGCACGATTTTTACATACATCAGCAATATTGATAATTTAGTATGTTTTGATGTGGCGCAGTTGTACTACGGTACGATTAAAAAGCTGAGGTCTCGGGTTCGAATCCCGGGTCGAACAAAGTCGTATTAGATTTTTCTACTCATTATCAGCCCAAAGTAAGGAATGTGTGCCCGATATGGCGATATTCTCGCCCCCTATCACATCATGGGACGGAATTTATAAGGTGAAGTTTGTAAATTTATGTATGTATTTTTTACAGCTTTTAAAGGCTTAATTAAATATCTGAGTTCAGTAAAGTTATCTGACACAATGCAAATAAATATCTGAATAAATTTTTATTTGCATTATGTCTGTAACCACTAAAACGACTGCCTGGCTTTGTTTTCGGTTGCAGTCTTGATATAACTGGTCTACATACTAACATCTCGCCACTATGGGCTTATAATATTTTGTTAAGGCGTACCTATATAAACATAAATTATTGATAATATATTCGATTATACGTCAATTATTTATATTTTAACACTTTGTGAAAAGACCGCTCGCAGAACAAACGGCGTGATAACCTTCGGTTCGCTTCTCAATGTAGATAAATGATGTACTATTCGCATTGGAGTTTCCCAGTAAAGTAATGTAAACATCTAAAGTGGTTTTAGGTTCCCTTTCTTATTAATTTCGCTGTAAACTCAACTAAAGCTATTAACTAGTGTCCTTGTGACAGTTGTTGAGCTTCAGTGTTAGTTGACTATTATTTTGGTGTCAATGTTGTTCTTGGCTGAAATGGTGCAATATCGCGTGTGTGGTTCCGATTGTCTATAAAAACTTCGAATGCCTTTGAGGTGCCAGGAAAAATGTAATGTGCGAAAACATTGCTTTATACTAGGTTACTCACTTTCAATATTTATAAGTGGGAAAGTTGTTATGAACTCGCATTGGTATCCGAATATGACAGTGATTATTATCGATAGACAACAAAACTATTAGTCATAGATTAGTGAACATTATTTGTGATCTTTTAAACATCAATGCTCATAATTGTTTAGTATTCTGCGTTCTAAGTGGTATAACCGCGTCGTAACTTTTATTACAGCTAAAATGAGCCAGCTCAATCGAGGTGGCCAGCCACCGTCTCATACGATACTAACGTAAAGTAAGACCTTTGTAGTGCCTTCCATTAACTATCATTAAAAGAATAAATAAATGAAATAAATGAAATAAATACACCTAACAGTCACATACATAGTCCTGACCCCACACCAAGATCGAGTCTTGTGTTGTGGGCATCAGAAACTACAAAAGACTTTTCGGTCTCATAAACACCGACAAAGACACAAATATTTGTTTCGGTGCGGGGGTTGAACCCGCGGCCCCTCGTTTCACAGGCAGCGTCTAACCAACTGCGCCAGGAGGCTGTCAAAAGGAACTGACACGTACAATTTTGCGATTGATTTTGGTGCTCATTGGCCGGGAAACTGATTGCTATAATACTTATTTTATCCATTTATTAATTGGCAGTTACAGTGTACTTTGTTAGACTAATTACATAGTTTACCAAAGCAAACGTCTCGTACACCACGATAAATACCGAGGTAGCATTTAAATACAGTTATAATACAGATAGTATTTATTGACTTATGGGAAAATTATTACCTGTGTCTTTACACAGCTCACTGTCAATTTATGTAAAATATATAGTATTTAAAGTATAAATTACATTTAATTTAAGCGATAAGTGACAATTACATCCTTAGCGCGCAAATTAACTGTATTCTGTCACATTTGCAGAGATTTTTCGCTCGATAACAACGAAACAAGCGGCCGAGCAAGTTTCAAATGTAATAAACATACATATTAAACATGCGACTTGGCTCGGACTGAAAGCAACGTGAAAGTGATAAGAATGGCCATATCTTAGCTTTCTGATTTTCTAACATAAAATATTACCTTTGGGACGTGTCCATAACAAAATCTGCTTTTAAATGGAGTTATGGTGTCGCTGTAAACATGTATTGCTTTATAAACCATAATAAGGCTCTATTTAATTAAGTAGAAATTGTTTTATTGTGGAGGAAGCAAACGAGAGGGTCCTATTATCATGGTACGTGATCGCAACCACCTTCCAAGGATTACAAGACGCCTTTTTCAGCTCTTTTTCGATTTGTAACGTTACCGCATATCAACTTGATTTTAAAGTCATACACGTATATCTATGTATAAATTTATTTTTAGGAGTCCTTTTATTCATAGCAGAGATAGTATGCCACGATGTATCTGAATCTTTTGGAAATTTTATATACCTAATAATAAACAGTAGGGCTCCGGCTAAATTATAATGTGGGTGAAGTGCAAGCACACATATATTTTTTATATTTAAATTTTTACGCATGTAAAGACTTTTTAATATATTTATTTGTTTTTAGCATTTGATACTCTCGTAGAAGTATAACCGGATAAGGCCCAGTTGCATAAACTAACTTTGACGGTGCGGGGATCGAACCCGCGGACTCTCGTTTCACAGCCTGCGTCTAACCCACTGCGCCGAGGAGACTGTCAGTTTCCTTATAAACTGTTGTTATTTATTACAAATTTATCTCTATGGGTTTAATTTATGTATGAGTGAAAGTAACTCTTGATCTGGAGAAATGGTCTCGAATTCCACTTCCTATCTTAGAACTTGGAGACAAGTCGATATTATTTATTTAATAAAATATTTATTTGAATTCGTAATATTACTGGATCGGTCTGTATCAACGATAATATTCTCAAAATGCCCAGTTGAAACGCTACGCTCGAGTACGCTCATGATTATAATTTATATTTAATTCTTCGAAACTGGGAAGATTTGATAACCTCTTCCAGAAAGAAGACTTGTAACGCATTAATATGAATCTGATCAGGGCCACAGATATTTGAAGTTGTATCTCAAAGCAGGGTTAATATTTATTGTTATTGTCAAAATTTAAATACCGCGTTAAGGGAAGTTTTCTTCAATAAAAAAGGTAAAGTGTATACATATCGTATATTTATTTAACGAATATATTAAAGTTAATACCAAATCGATTTTCCAAGTCATGTCAAACAAATTAATACATGTTTTATTATATTTTAATACATACTATTATCATAGGTATTATTCCCTGTAGAGTATGGAGTCTGTAATGTAGATGTGTCGAAATCCCGTGTTATCGGGGATGCGATACAAGGTCGTGTAAGGCCGCAGGTGCGTCGACCGTTCGCGAGCCGAGCAATGACCGCGGGAGGGATACCACTATTCCTCTCTACACTGAAATAACTGAAGCACGACGGAATATACTCATCATAATTTTTAAAATATAAGTAAAGCGAACTTTATATTTTGCACATAATCTTATTTAAAAGTTTACAAATTGGTAGAGTTATTTCACTTAGCAAAATCGTTTCGTATTTTCGAATGCACCCATAATGTGATCAGTACTAAGAACATGAAGTAAGAAACGAGTTTAAGGATTGCGAAAAGTATTATAGTATTGGCTATAAGATTTTTTTCTTATAGAGCATGCCATTCGTCTGATGGTAAGCGATACGACCGCTCCTGGACAGTAGGTAAGCCAAATAACACCATGAACTCCAAAGCAATGTTTGGTCTACTGCGCTCGCCATCCTGACACATAAGACGTTGCGTCGCATTATGTCCAGTAGTTATTTGAATATACCCAAAACAATTAAAGCTTTAAAGTGAAACGAGAATCTAGGCTATCACATTCAATACCAAAACATACACACCAATAATATTATTTATGACAGTCGATTAATTCTGCCGTAATATATTTATTTAATCAGTTCTTTGTACGTTTTGCTTCAATTATCACTAATTTGTACATATATTCCAAAGTCAAGTGTTTGGTGTTTTAACACACATGGTTACGCCAATTTACTTATTTCTAATAGTTTTTTGATCGTTCTCCAAGCAAAACAAGGATTTTCGATGCGTTTATAAAATGCGATGAACACATTGTATGAAATCAATGCTTTTTTTGTTGAATCCACTTTCTTTTCACTTTATAAAAAAACATTTTGTTTTAATTGTTTCTCTTTTTTTATTGATAATGCAACCTTTGCTGCTTTCATTGATTTCAAAAAGCTCTTCGTTTTAAAAGATCTATCATATCAGAGATATATCAGAATCTATCATGACTGGATACCCAATAAACTGCAATTAGCAAAAATAAAACATATTTATAAATATTCATTTTTAGATGTGAGTAAGTTTGCGTAGGTTCAATTTGTAAGGAATAAACCAGTTCGAAGTTTACTAATAAGTGATAACATTGTGCACATATATTAAAGCGCCATTACGAGAACATTCACACCGGCATCGTTAAAGTGAGTTAGACGAGCTGTAATTTAATAACGCTTTTACAATCAATTGTCGACAACTATTTTTCAGTGTACCGTTATCTAATAGCAATTTGTATGAGGGGCAATCAATCAAAGCTAAAAAAGTTTATAGTATTATATCATACTAAAAACACTCTTGATCTGTGTTTGGTTAAAAATGCATTTAGATATAGTAATGCTATAAAGTATCACTTTATCTTTCGTACACCTCATGGTAACTCAATATTGTACTTTTCTCTTATCGATCCCATAATTGGTTGCCTGTAAGAGATCGCCTCGAACCATAGATGTAGTATAACAACATCTATGCCTCGAACAATAAGGCCGCCTTTTCTACGCCTGTTTTTCTTTCTATTGTGTTCTTTTCCTATATCAAATAAATAACGTGGTCAATATTAAGCAGTTGACTTTTAGTGGTTGAAGAAGAAGAAAGTGACAAAGCTCCGTTGTAGCTAGTTTTAAGTATTTATTCACAGCCAAGTTTTGTTTTTCTTTGGCAACCCTATAGTATGAAAACAAAAAATGATTATTCAATGATGCCTTTGAACTTCGAAATAATGCTTTTCTAATGTTCATGGTATTACATTGTCAACGATTGTAATCGTTTTATAGTCTTCTGATGTGTACATTGTTACCCTCATCTTGTATTGAAAGTGATTTCTAGAGTTTGAAAATAACATAGGCGAGAAGCACCTTGCCTAAATCCACGGCATTATCAATATCCAAGGGCGGTGGTAGCTACAAGCCATCAGGCGTGTACGTCCAACAAAAAATATACACATATAGTTTTGCGCTATAGCTTCATTATTAATAAGGTATTTTTTTTTTATCATAATTTTATTATTGAAAATTATAAAAAAATACATCACTTTTAAGTTCGTTTTCAATAATATGTTCTAACTGTTTTTAATCTTAGTGTAAGCATAATAATTTTATAGGTACAACGTTGCCTCTATTATTTTCTTTCGCCTCGAGACACATTTACCTATTTTCTGTACAATAAGCAATTACTTCAAGTAATGATTTCACGGCACATGCAAATTACATAAAGTAGAAATTATGGATTTATCGTCATATATTGATAACAATTTTATGTATTAGATTACGTTGGTGTAAAATGGTTATTCAATAGTTCGATAAGTTTTATGCAATTCTTATTAAATTTGGGGAATTATGTAGGAGTTTGTTATTACAATCACACAAACATTAGGTTTTGATCGTTGGATTGACATAGATCATTTATACGATCTCTCTCTCTCTCTCAAACCCACTGAACATAGGCCTCCCCCAAGAATCTTCACATCGAGCTGTTGAAAGCGGCCTGCATCTAGAGACTTCATATAGCTTTAACCAGGTCGACCGTCCACCTTGGAGGCGGGCGTCTGACAATGCGCACGCCTTTATGTGACCTCCACTCCAGAACCTTTCGGCACCAACAGCTATTAGTTCTTCGCGCTATGTGCCCGGCCCTTTGGACTGTCTGTAACCTTTGTACTCCTTCGGATCTCCTCATTCCTAATTCCATGCTCTGTGGGAATATTGAAGCCGGGTGTGAAACAATCAGGATTGACAACTTAATTCGGTTTCATAGTACGATGAAGGTTAAAGCTAACACCACGAAACGTATCTTATTCCTATTTCCTTGAATGATGGTTGTGAAGGCGAGACATGAGAATTAAATCATGGTCTTCTTGAACGACTATTTTATCAAGACTGGTTCTAGAAAGGTTAATGAAGATAGAGATGTGTTGATAGGCACTTCATATATTCTAACTTTGGTCTAGGATATATGTATAATATCCTGGATTCAAGGTTACGTCATAATGATATCACAAAAATACGTTCTACCACTAACTTGCGAGCTTCTTCTATTTAAAAATATGACATCATTTATAACAACCAAAGGATACAAGGCGCTTCGGGTGGAATGCTTGACCAATTTTCTATATTTAGGAATTTTAAAGACTTTGTCTAAAGGTTTCTTGTAATCCTTGGAATAACAGTCAATGGGTAAATTAGCTTCTAGATTAGCATAATATATTAGGAAAATGTGGCACAAGTTTTACAAAAACCCCATAGGCGATTAATTTGAATACATTCGAAAATAATCACGTGAATATTTTGTACTTAGTATGACTTTATTGATAAATACTTTGCGTTCTGTCGTTCCAATAAGTACTAGAACAGCATTAAATTCGATGTTTATTATTTAATATTAATCGATAAAAAATAAACCAACGCTACACGTGCTCAAAACATTGATGATTCACTGCAGGCCAATGTTAACATCTTCGACGTTACTTGTCAATACTAATGATGTTGTAGACGAGTCTTGAGTTCAGGTCACGGTTATCAATTAGGATGATTGTATTGTATTGTATGAATGTTTGTAGCCTGTAGTTCGTAAATGTTTAATTTTTTAAAATATTCGGTGTTGCGTTCCTTGGTAATATTTGGTTGTCTTTTATGATTTTTGTAAAAGCAGATTTTACGTATTCAATATAGCAAAATTTGTAAATATAATTGGGACCAGTTAGATGAATTTTGCTTTAAATTAATTGCTTGTGGTTATCTAAAAAGTTATAAGGGGAAAATATAATTAATGTCTACTTATACTTATACAGTTAAAATTATGAATCCATTTTTTATAATAACAAGACATTGAAATAAAACTATTTTATACGGATTTTATCGCGATTTGGTTTAATTTTTACATTTTTTAACTTCCCGACGTTTCGATTACTTTACAGCTTTCGTGGTCACGGGGCGGACTGTAAAATCCGTATAAAATAGTTTTATTTCAATGTGTAACATTCGCGTAAATCTAAGAAACCATTAATAACAAGACAGCCAACTAAAATTTAAAAAGTAACCAACCACATTTTCGTTAAATTCTCCCGACACGACGATTTAATATTTAAGACTCATCTTCTGGCACTGAGAGGTTTAAAATCTCTTTATTTGCCTTAGAAACAAATGCTTATTTCTTCCAATCTTTATCCGTCTATTCCATTAGATCTGATTAATTAAATCGGTTGAATCACGCGTAGCACGACTTCACGTTCGCGGTGACTATTAGATTAATATTATTTCCACGCATCATAAGATGATAAAACCCATGTAATTTTGGAGGTGATCTGACCAATTAAAATGCCATAAACATGAACAAAAGATATCCCATAGTAAGCTGATGGTTCTTAAAGACCTCGTGGGTAATGATGTTCATCAATTTTTGGTTCTTGTTGTTAAGATTTGTTTTAAGACTAAGATCTCAAAAACTGCTGATCCGATTCCAAAAGTTGATTTAACCACTTTATGGTAATAATTGAGATGATTTTAAATAGGGTACCAGACTAATTAGTAAATATTTATGTAGTTAATTCTAGTTAATCAGCAAATGGCGATAATGTTCTATTTTCATAACACAACGTGCTAAAGATTGATATACATTAAAATTATAAGACGCAATATAAATATTGCTGGTTTCTTTGTTTACAAATGCAGTTGTTTGCACTTTTAATAGTTATTAAATTACGCGTATGTTACTGTCGTAAATAATTCAATGAGTAAATTTCTTACTATCATCAAAGGGTTTGTAGTCGGCTGGACCTTGCTCAAGTCTGCCGATATTTATTTCAGGTTTTATCTCCCAGACTTCTGCGTCATTCACTTTGACGTCTTTATGGCGTAATCTATCTGGGCTTGGGTTAACTACGACTTACTCTGCGGGTTTATTTATATTAAACTAATTGTTTGAGAATTCTGGAGCCATTCGGCTAAACACTTTAACTGTTATAATGACCTTTGCACCAGTTGCAATGATATGATGCGCTTTAGGTAAATATGTACGCGTTTCTACGTTTTAATAGTAAATTAATTATTTGAAAACAATTACAGCTTTATGATATATTTCTAATATTTCTAATATTGTTTTAATATTTTTTAGGTTTTAATTAAATCTAAATAGGTGAATATAACTTTTGAAAAGCTATATTTTTATATCTAAAAATGCTATATTATAGTATATTTAAATATGTTGTTCTTGAATCATTATGTTGGTCGAATTTGTTCTCTGAATAAAGTTACATTAAATGTATTTGACGAACGTATCCAGGCAATGAGCGGTCTAGACATATTGATACTTGATAACCTTTTGTTATTGCGTCTTCGTTGCCAGTAAAAATTACATTGGAAATAACCTTTGTTACATCGGTTAGTACGAACACCGTACGCACTTATCTGATAGTGTTTTGCAATGGTATATAAAACAATAAATACCGCCAACAGACCTGACCCCACAATAAGTTTTTGCCACGCCGTTTTGTGCCGTCCTTTTCAGAAACTATGAGGGACTCTTTGTCCATAAATAATTAGGCCACAAAAATGTAACTTGGTAGGGGATCGAATTTGTGGTCTCTATTTCAACAGCCAGTTGCCAACTGTGCCACGGAGACCTCTTTCTCCATTGTCATTAGAAGGTCGTTAGATGGAACGAAGTCGTCATACGTGATATTGCTGCATTTCTGTGACGTACATATGTTTAAACACATCTTGCAGTTCAGGTCATCTTTATATCCCAATATATCCTATTGACTTTGAACTAGGTACAAGTTAGGAAGATTTTAGCGAGTTTTTTCCACTTTCTTCTGCTTGTTTCAAATTCTTCCTATTTATTTTGTTTCAAATTAATTATCCATTTTCTGATTAAGTATAAGTATGTCACAATAAAGACATTATTTACTGGATTGTCGGACAATAAGTACATAATACTCGGTGTTAAAATAAAATATTATGGATAATATTATGGAATAATGACGCA
Organism: Deilephila elpenor; assembly: GCA_949752805.1. Lineage (NCBI taxonomy): Eukaryota > Metazoa > Arthropoda > Insecta > Lepidoptera > Sphingidae > Deilephila > Deilephila elpenor. Next base: position 4,735,173 of record OX457096.1, on the reverse strand, counting down.
ATAGTAAATGTTCAATATTCGTGATAAGTAAATATTTATAGTTTTTAAAATGTAAATAGACCGATATATTTTATATATATTATGTCGATATATTTGAACGGTATTAAATACGTTTCTCTTACGTCCTTTAATAGCAATTGCTTGTATTGTAAATAAAATCGACAGAAACGGCAGGCGCTTTGTGCAGCTATACTCGTATGTTAATTTTCCACCTTATTGGCCTAGTGGCAGTGAACACGAAACACTGTACATAATACAGGTCGTGAATAGTCCGATTAACGCCAGATCGGACTAACTATATTGAATAAGATTTGGATTCATTTTGGTGGGAAGAATTGCCTTTAAGATAATCTATTATTAGGAGGCCGCGGGTTCGATCAATCAAGACAAATATTTCTGTGAACCACAAGTATTTGTTTCGGGTCTGGGTGTTTGTGAGGCCGAAAAGTCTTTCCTAGTTCCTGATACCTACGACACAAGACTCGATCTTAGTGTGGGGTCAGGACTATGTATGTGACTGTTGGGTGTTATTTATTATTATTATTAATAATAATAATAATTTATTTAGCAAAAGAAAATAACAATTTTTTTTCCTTAACACTAGATGCCATATAATTATTAACAGTGTTCTTTATTCACTGTCCTGCGCTAAGCTAGGCTTGTATTGCAGCGACAGTGTATCACAAATCACAGTTTCCTGGTTTATATTAGCCAACATTTGGTAATAGGCAGACGGCAAATAAAATAAAATAAAGTAGTTTTTATTTTTTAAATCTAATTACAAGATAAAGGAGGAACAATAGCTAATACTAATTCACTTATGGTATATAATATAATATTCTGTATGTTGAGAATGGTAGTGTGCGTGTATATGTGTCAGTTAGTTGTGTGTGTGTGTGTGTGTGTGTGTGTGTGTGTGTGTGTGTGTGTGTGTGTGTGTGTGTGTGTGTGTGTGTGTGTGTGTGTGTAAGTGTGTGAGTGTGGAGACTTATGCAACAATGTTCATTATATCTTCGGTTTCGAGGTAATTAAGGTTTTGGAGCCAGGATTCGATTGTGCACTTTGCCTTGTGAGTAGACAGGTTTTTGAGTTTTAGTTTGTGGCAGATCTTGTTGTAGATGCATGGCAAAAGGAATTTAGGATGGCGTTTAGCGAATGTGGTACGTACTCTAGGGACTGGTGTTTTAAAAATTCTTTGTGTCGTTAGGGTTTCGAATTCGGGAGATTTCAAGGTAGCGCTGTGTATCATGGTCGCTGCTCTGACTATGAATAGTTGGCGCGCGCGCAATACTTTGGATTCGCTGTAAAGATTGTCAGTGTTATATCGAAACGGTTTGCAAAGCATAACTTTAAGAACTGCCCGTTGAGCTCTTTCCAGAATGATCATGGCGGTTTTGGCCGCGCCACCCCACACCCGTATGCAGTACAGAAGCAGAGACTGACAGAGGGCCTTGTATACCAATAGCAGTATATCAGTTTGCGCTATATGTCTCAAACATTTCATGATGTATATGATTTTTCTAACCCGGGCTGATAACTTAGCTATGTGGATTTTATAGGAAAGGTGTTCGTCGATTTCAATGCCTAGGTATTTGATTGTGTCAGTACGCTGGATTGTACTGCAGTTACAAGACCGGTTGATCTGGTATGTGGGATTGCAAGTGTGTAATTTTATGAGTCGTTGGGATTGGGGTTGCGATCGACTGGTTTTGAAAAATGTTATGTATTTTGTTTTTGAGATGTTCAGTGTAAGTAAGTTTTTGTTCATCCAGTCAGTAATTAATAAGAGTCCTTTTTCTGCCACATCATGTACTTTGTCCCAGGTATCATCTCGAAAAAGTAACACAGTGTCGTCGGCATAGCATATGACATGTGCATTATTGATAGTCAGGTTTAGGAGATCGTTTATGTAAATTAAGAATAGTGTTGGACCTAAAATACTGCCTTGGGGCACACCGTATTCTACTGTAGTTGTATCACTGCTTTCCGAACCAACTCTGACACACTGTTTTCGGTTTAAGAGGTAGCTACTAAACCAGTTGAAGGCAATTCCTCTTATTCCTATGCTACTTATTTTCTGTAAGAGTATTGGGTGTGAGACGGTATCAAATGCTTTTGTGAGGTCTAGAAATAAGCCCAGACAGTGTTTGTTTTGGTCGAGAGCGTCAACTATTATATTGTCAAGCTTTATCACTGCGTCTTCTGTCGATTTTCCTCGTAAAAAACCAAATTGTTTATTCGATATAATATCGTGTTTTTCAAGAAAGTTAACTATTCTTTTGTTGACTATTTTTTCCAGAAGTTTAGAAAATATAGTCAACAATGAAATGGGCCGGTAGTTGGAAGGATTATTTTTGTCACCGGTTTTATGGATAGGTATAATTACTGCTGTTTTCCACGATTCAGGAAAAAGTCCAGTAGAAAGACTCAGATTGAAAATGTGCGTTATTGGTTTTAGTATTGAAGGTTTAATAAGTTTAATTAATAAAGATGTATAATTGTCAATCCCCGGTGATGTACCTAATTTTAAGTCGCTTATAAGGGAGCTAACTTCCACTTCGTCTGTTGGTCTCATAAAGAAGGATTGACTTAAACCTGTTTGAGACTTTACTGCGTTCGCCAATGAAGACTGAGTGGTGTTGAGTATTAAAAGGGTAGTGTTTGCCAAGTTTTTTCCTACGTTTGCAAAATATTTGTTACATTCGTTTAGAGAGGTTCGCGGATCTCGGTCTAATGTACTAAGTTCGGTCATATTAAATAAAGATAATTGGTATGGTAGTCAGCCCATCCGTTAGGTAAATTGGAAATATTATGATAGGTGTTTGCGTATAGTTGTATCTTACTAGTACCTTTAATTTATGAATAGCAATAAAGTTTGAAAATCCTTCATTATGGAAAACCTCCAATCGCTTAACATGATAGATATACCGGGTATATCAAGACTGCGACCGAAAACGAAGCCAGGTGGTAGTTTTAGTGGTTACAGACACGATGCAATTAAAAATTACACCGAAACAGCGACAGATTTTTTTTTATTATTTAAAAATCATTTTGTTTGGGTGGTAAATACTTAGTTTTTGCGAAAATAAAAATTTAAACCCTAACGTATCATTGTGAGTTTAAAATAAAAAGGTCTTCATCATTATTTTAGGAAAACTATGTATTTATCACCCAAATACGACGATAAGTAAAAATAAAAAAAAAGTTGTCGATTTTTTTTTTGCGAAATTTTTACTTGCATTGTGTCTGAAGTCACTAATACTACCACCTGGCTTCGTTTTCGGTGGCAGTCTTGAGATACCCTGTATAATAATAATATGTACCTAGTTCTATTATATGATTTTGTTTTTATAGTTACGAAAAGCATTGTATTAAACATATTTTTATTACTTGGTTGTCGGAAGATAAGTAGGCTAATTCACGTAATTTATTGACGCGCCGATCAAGTTTTGATGCAGTTTCGATTAGGTTTACGTCTTAGTCGTACGTACGTCAAAATGGTATTCTTGTAATTGTTTAGCTGCGCGTAAGATATGCATATAATGCGCATGTGCTGCACGTTGGTGGGACTAAACTGTCATTGGAGACGTCAAATGAATAGGTAATTTACCAATCAGGTTGCGATCTGAATCACGCATGTATAAAACGCGCAGCCGTAGAATACGCTAAAGCGATCACGTGACGCGAACTTGACGCGAGCGTATCTGACAGCGGTTATTCTAAATTACGAGAATACAAAACGGGCTGTTTTGATCGAAACTTAACTGCAACTGCACTGCAACTGAACTTATTTAATTACGTGAATTGGCCTAAAGAAGTTCAACAAGAATAGGTATGCTATTAATGCAAATGGCATGATGCCCACCCATTGATTAACATCTAGATACTATGTTATCTCGCGTAATACATCTACTTTTATGGCATTACTCATACGTTTGTGTTTTTGTGTGCACCTGTTTATTATATCCAATGAATTTACATTTAGTATCTGAGAAACCATTGTATGTTTTGTCCTTTTTTTTAACGTTGCCGTATACTGGTTTTAATTCTGTTTTAAAGTTAACAAACATTTAAAATAATAGCAGTGTTCACAACTTTTATGGTCAGATCTGTGTATTCAATCATAATTGTATGTCTAGAAGCTTACCATAAGGTGGCGTGCAGCCAGCCAGTGTAAAAAAAAGACAAATATTAAAATAAATGTCCAAGAAACCGTTGAACTATTGACCGTTTCTATCTCGTATCAATGTTTTATGTGGTTCTTATCCATTAATATTGAAAAAGATTCAATAAATTCCATAAGTATATTATATTAATGCCAAGCAATGCTTTGTGATTCATGGTGTTTGGATTTGCTACTGTCCATGAGCGGTCGTATCTCTTACCATCAGGCGAATGGCAAGCTCGTCTCGCCATTCATAGGGTTCGAAAAAATCTAATCAACCAGTGATTTCAATAGAAAATCTGAGCAATATTCATAAATACTATTGTCAGGTTTCCGTAATTATATCAGGTTTTATAATAGTTATGCATAATTATCTACAATAGTGTATTCTTCCTTGTTTTGATGTTACTCACCGTTTCTAATAATTTTGTATTAAAACATACCTTTATCCTCCCGGATCTGTTTTTTTAACCGATAATTCTAGTAATCCATGTTGACGTGATTTACACACGCATTTTTTTTTAATTAAAATCATAAGTGAAAAAATGTGTAGTTAAATTATTGACACTATACCTTTTAATTAATGGTCTGTGGAAATATTTAACTTCCGCAAACGTAGAAAAATGATAAAAAATGTAATTAAATGTTTTTTTGATTAGGTACGAAAGACGTGATAACGTCTGGACTTTTTTGTACAACTTAATGGGTATTTAATTACATATGAAGAAGTTATTTTAAATTCAGTTTACGATAGTTTGCAAAGAAAATACAAAGAAAATTATTATTAGTGTGAATACGAAGAATAATCATGTTACGAACATACAATTCCGTATTATATTTAAATGTAGGTTTGCATTATCACCGACTATTGAGTATTGCATTAATATTAACAAATATACTTGTTGTTTAATTACTTGAATGAAAATTGTGCAACAATGCTATGTTTTTTGTTTACTCCTAAGGTTGTCTGCTCATTCCAACCATGATCACGGGATAAATGTACAAGAAAAAAATCGATTATTTGTACTTCTAGCTAGTAGGCATGCTACGATGTACTGGATAAAGACCTTTATAACGACAATTTGTTATCTTTAATTATTTCTCATCTGTAATTAAATTTGCATCAGGAAATAATTAATATGCGTCTTAATTCATTTTTTATTATATAAATACATTTACAAGTACAATTATTAATACATAATGACTTAAAATATATTTGATTTTAATATAACTTATAATTACATTAAACGTAATTGGCTGAGGATAACACATTATTAAAAGTTCATACAAAATAGGCAATATCGTTCAAAATCAATTGGAATAGTTAGTTTATTTTATGAAGGGAATTAATTAAAATATTCAAGTGGCTCAACAACAATCATGTTATTTTATTTGTTAAAGTACAGTTTATCGATTTATCAAGCGTTAAAAATATTAGTAATTTTGAGCATTTATGGAATATTAAAACTATTTGGTGCTGAACGACTGACGTCATTTCCCCATTTTCATCACAGCTTTATACGATTCAAAAGAAACAGGCTTCAAAATTAGACGAAGTTTAACGTTTTCCATATCTGAAAAAAAGAAAAATGAAACGATATAATTACACATCCCGTTAGGAGAATATATTGATGTTGTTTAATATATTTGAAAATAGTATACAAGAAACAAAAATCCTGGGCGAAAGGCTTAAAATAGTTTGAAAAATTTAGCTTACGCATGTTGCATAAGTGAACAACGCATGATATTTACAGTATTAAAGTTTTACATTTTAAAGTGAGTATTTGTATGCACACATTTCCATTTGGTTGCATTATCCTCTTTGCCCGAATGATTTCAAGATTATTTAACAAGATGTATGTGACAAGCCCTTGTTTGGAGCCCATCCAGGTTTATAAAGGTGGATTTATATTGTATATTATAAATATCTTGGTCTAATCTGACATATAGTCTGCTGTGTGAATACAAATGTACGTGCATAGTGCAATGAACTAGTGGCAATGACATTCAGGTCGAATTGATGATCATTAGGAGTTTAGGACGTGTTGTTTTTCAATTGAAACTAATAAGTCACACAAAAAGTTGAGCTACATTTATTTCACGTTGAGAGAATTAATGATTTTATCGAACGGATATAATGAGACATTACAGTTTACAGTTCCTGATACCCACGACACAAGATTCGATCTGTCTGATTCTGTTTCTGTTGGATGTATTTATTTATTAAGACGAAACATAAGGTGGTGTGAAAGTAGTATCCAGTAACGAACTATTTTAAGGTTCAGTTATGGACATCATAGGACAGGTGGTGACATCTTTCTCACTATTTGAAATAAATCAAATAGTTATTTAGTGGCAGTAAAAGAAACAAGCAAATAATGTAACATTGGATGCACTATTACCTGGAGTACTGACAGATTTGCAAGGCGACATCTCAATGGCGCCTTATAGTATCTCAATACTCGTATCAGTAATTTAGAATTTGAATTTAATTGTACTGGTGTGAAAATGTAATGTACATCATATTTTATTAATAAAGTGCGTTAATGCTTTATCTTATTGATATGAACATGAGTGGTACATTTTACTATGTATAACAAAAAAGAAAATCTACTTACGAGTTGGCGGTGGCGGTGGCAGAAGCCGTGGCAGTGGCTCCGCCGTACCCCCCGCCGCAGCCGCCTCCGCAACCGCCCTGGCTAGGTCCGTGGCCATAGCCGCCACCTCCTGGGCCAAAGTTTCCGCCATTACCGCCGCCAAAGCCGTTTCCGCCGCCATAGCCGCCCCCGCCGCCACTGCCACCTCCGTATCCGCCGCCATTGCCACCTCCGTATCCACCTCCATATCCGCCACCGCCCCCGTATCCGCCACCGCCCCCGGATCCGCCGCCACCCCCGTATCCGCCGCCGCCTCCATAGCCACCGCCGTTTCCGTATCCAGGATTATATCCGCCGCCACCGTTGTACCCGCCGTGGTGACCACCGTGCCCGTGACCTGCAATTAAAAATATATTTATATTGCAAAAGAAATTTTTTAACAAAATGTTATTTTTAAGCACAAAGCGTATACGCTACAATTATTTTGTAACTACGAATAAAAAGTATTTCGAAGCGTAAGATCGAAAATTTATATTTTTAACTTGCGCCTTTGGTATTGTTTAGTTTAGACTATCTTTACGAAGGTCGAAAGTCTAGGTCGCAGTTTACGATAAATATTCAATCTGTTACACACGTCCCTTCCAAATAATTTTGGATTCGTGTATGGCGTTGAAATAACTAAATTACCTTTACATTTTGTTACATAGGCGGTCTTCCGCGTGTCAAGCCACACAAATTGCTTGCTTATACAAAATCATCAAAACAATAGGCAATATACAAAGTGTTAAAGCTACTTTTTAGCGGAATTTGAACAAGGAAAGCTAAACACACTTGAAGCATTATGTTTAACTGCGATCTACTCACTATATGAATTATATATCTTTAAGTCATTATCATAGGACATAGTGTAATGAAGTATTATCATGTCCCATATGCAATCTACTTCAGTGTTAACAACTCTAAAATTTACATCAATGGTTAAAGTACATAGCTAACTACCGTGCTCTTTCACGACTTTGACGATGATGGTTTTGGATGGCTCTTCGTATCCACCGTGGTCGTATCCACCACCGTTATATCCGCCACCATAACCACCACCGCCGCCGCCGCCACCAAATCCGAAGCCACCCCCACCCCCGAACGAAAGTCCACCTCCTCCGCCGAGCAGTAACGTCTTCGCCAGGTGCAAGTGCCGCTTCTGTCTGTTCAGCGAGCCGGGCTTCTCTTGGTCTTCAAGTTTCTGAAAAAAAGGTTGCGTATAAGTAACCCGTGTATTTATAAACGTGAGTATTAACTTTTTCACTTATTTGTGGCCGCGAAACCGGTACGCACTGGGAGTACATCTTGCCTTAACACGCTGGATTTTTTGATCAGTTTTTAATAAAACGTTGGCGAAAATAATCAGAGTCGGTATCTAATTTGTGTCTATGTTATTTTGAGTGATGTGTTTTCAACGATGTTATATTTCCGACAGTTAGAGGACGTCAGCTATTGCTCAAGTTATTTACATCGTAAATCTACTGCACTATTACGTGGGGGGCTGATTCACGAACCAAAAACATATTAAAATCACCTTAACATAAATAGGCACTGGATTTCCCTTCAAAGACTTCGCTTCGGGTTCGAGGCGAACATTCTCCGGGTTAGTCTGGGCAAGGAGCACTAATATAGGGAATTGCCTCGATCGGTCCGTCACGTGATTCCTTGAGTCCCTCGGGGGAGCCAGCACTGGCGCCACCAATACGACCCGCTCTCCGCCGTCGAGGGCATTGTCACGGATAGAAGCCGACGCGCACGCCGCTAGCGCCAACACGCCAACCACTACACCACCGAGTCCCATAGCGATCACTGGCGCAGGACTCACAGTGCAAAACTATTTATACGACGTGTTTTTCATGCAGACGCCGCACTACGTCACGGACCGCCTACTTGGCGAGCCGAACCAGTCCTTGGGGCACAGATCAGCTCAGTTCGCGGAACGATCAATTCCCACGATGACGTCGTCAATGTATCCACATTGTTTGCTATTTGACTTTGGATAATTAGGTTTTACGCGCTATTAGCGATGATGAATAACTGAATGTAAGGTGTCGTGTGCCGGTGGAAACGTGATGTTCTCGGCTCGATAATTTGCGAAGTCCGCGCACGTATGTACTGGTACCTGGTTTATCCCATAAACCGGATGGCTTGGCATGTTTGGATACAAAATAATGTTTCAAGAGAGCCAACGAGTTTTCGCTTTTTTGTGCGAGATTACGATGCCGCTTTTTATTTGTAAATACAAGGACGGTGCGTTGTTGTTTTGTTTAATTGAACGAGTTGGGAGAACTTTGAGAAGGTTAACTTGGATTCATTAGGAAAATATAATCAATATCGAGTATTATTGATTGACATCAACGATTAAAAATTGATTACTTAATTAAGTTTTACTGTTACTACTCAAATTGGTATTGAAATAAGTAAGTAATAATGCCTCTACTCTTATAAGACTTTGCGTGATAAATTCAGTGCATTATATTCTGAAGCAAAATTTCCTATAATATAATACTATATAAATTATGAAATGTTGCAATATATTATTAATGATCATTTACTATCCTTTGTTAAGTCTTTATTCTGTTTATTAATATTTATACTTGAGGCCATTTCATTGGAGTGCAATGGCATTATAATATTGCATAGTATAATGCCATATTAAATATGCCTGTAAAATAGCTTGAATATTTCTTATTTTACGTTTCGTTCAAGGTTTACGATTCAAATGAGTACTAATGAAGACGCTGCAGAAAAAATGCTGCTTTGCTTTAGACCACATAAATCTATAATACTATCCCTTTATCGATAAACAAATTATATTATAGTCTTCAAATTAATTTATTTAATGTTGTTTTGTGTACAGATTGTGGATTGTAGCCGCATTTCTTAAGTAATAGCGGATGTGTGCTCAAAATCAATCAAATGTTTTTCTCGACTCTTTGTAGGTGACGAAAAATTAAGTAGGCTCATTATTATAGGACACATTATTTACTCTTTAAGCTTGTAAACATAATATTGATTTTTGAGTATAGATTACCTAATTGAATAATTCTAAAGAATTTCGATTGAATTGTAGGTTTAAATATTATGTAGTGTTATTCAAGGAGGTGACGACAATTATGTTATAAGAAATAAGGGCGAGTAGAAGAAGAATTTAATGTATAGGCATAATCGCGGCTATAACATTCTTCCGCGTTTCATTTTCATGGAACTCAACATTGTTGTTCAATGACACCTAGGATTTCCAACAGTGGTCGAACTAAGGATTCTTTATAATCATTATCGCGTTGTAAGTCATAAAAAAGAAATAGTATGTATATCAAGTAACACCTAATTATGATTGCATGAGCACGCATCATTATTTTGCGCTGTAATTGTACAGCAGAATTGACAATTATCGGTGGTCAGGTATTCCTTTAATGTGGAAAAGGTAATTTACCGACATGCCAAGTTATATTTCTTAGAGCTCGGTCTGTTATATAATAAAAAATGACTTCATATACCCGCCTCATTAATAGGTATTAATGAGGCGGGTCGCCTGGTTACAACGCGGTTACAAGTCACCTATCATTACGCAGAGTTTTGCAGTTTACAGTATTGTTGTTGGGTATTCCAATAGATGTACTAGTGGGTACTATGGTTTCTAAGGACTGACATGAATTGATAGTTTCGTAGTCTTTTTTATTCGGTTAGTGAGATCGCACAAAATTCAGTAAATCCTGTTATTTGCATCTCTACCCCTGTCAGTCTTAACGGCTGGCAATGCGATAGCGGTATCCAAGGATTTGCATCCTATTTGGAACGAATACGCATTACAGGCTGCAGTGGGTGAAGTGACCTCTCCACGGACGCTATTATGCCTGGGACGGCGAACTTTATGGCAACGTAGGAATGCCCAGATTCTACGTCACCCTCTCGACCTCGCTGGCTTGACCCACAGGAACGACGAATCGATACGTGCGGAGCCAGGTTGGTTGCAGGTACTTCACGGATGCACCGACCCGGGTTTTGTCTAGTTTTCCTTCTTTTCGGATGAAACTGTCAGGTGTTGGAGAGTTTCATCAGGGCTTTACATGCATACTGAAAGCCCCCCACCCTCGTCAGATTTAGCCCACGGGCCGCCGTGGTTTACCGGGGTGTGGCCGCGGGAGTGGATGAACACTGCAGTGCACTGTCCATAGCCGCTCTACCGCTTCTTGGAGCCACTGACGAGGACTGTGGATGACAACGCATTTAACTTATTTCTGTATCTTCATTCAAAGAGCGGCCACAGAAACAGACGCTATCATTCCACTACACCCCGAATACGCATTAATGTATGGTATATTCATGATTACGTATTTCTATGAAGATTTTCCGTATACAAGTGTGGTGAAATTTAGAGACATAATTCCTACCAAGATTTTAAGTGAGATAATGCGGGCAAGGGCATCTTGTAAACAGATAAAAAGCTTGCCGTTTGTACAACTATTTATAACTCCGTGATTTAAAACAGTATCAATACTGGGAAATGCGTATTATTTGTAGAACGTATATGACTAACAAACAAGTACTCAGAATTTAATATCTAGTCTTTTTTAAATTTAATAATTTAACAACACTCAAAGCAGTTTATAGTAATGTTTCTCGGCATGTTAACTGAAGGTTTTATTTTGTTTATACCGCTTCAATCGACATCGACTTGATACATATTCACTTTCCAGTCGTTATATTATTTGCGTTAACTATCATCAGTATTTATCGATTCAGCCAAACTCTATGGGAAATTACTTAATATTCAGTGCCCGTAGCGAAAATATTTGTGGTGGACTTACAAAAGTTCCGTGTAGTCAGAACGCTATTTATACCTTGTGTACTTGCTTAACTTGCGGAAACCCTTTAAAATAAAATATATGATTTCGTATAAAAATGAAATCATTAAGCTCACGATGTTTTGCGCGCCATAACCTGTGTGGCTCAAAATGTACTTGCACATTTTATGTTGTTTTGACATAGTATTTACGAATAAAGTTGTAGATTTTAAGAGGAAAAACCAGTAGGTGCATAAATATCTCAAGAAGAGAATGAAAAACAAAATAATTATAAACAGTTATAAACTTTATTTTTTACTAAATATAAAAGTATATCACAGGCTGACTGGTGGAACTCCAGCGTAAGGTCTATTATATCCTGCTGAGTTGTATGAGTAATTTTCATCTGAAAATAATTAATATTGATTTACTGTAATTCCTTCATAAATGTATTGAAAAGTCTTATACCATCTTAGGTATGGTATTAGACTTTTCGATTCGTAACAATTAGTTTTTTTTCATAAGGAGTAGGAAAACCTATCAATTTAACATTTCAAAATTTTCTTTTAATTTGAATATAAATATTCGTACCTATTTTTACCAACTTCGAAAGAGAAATGTAGTAAAAAACAAAAACCGACTAAAAATAGCAATGTTTTTTACTTTTTGGCGCTATTTTTGTAAGTCAGTTTTTATGCTTTATATGTTTTATGTTTTGTTCATCTGTTATTTATTTGTAAAAACAGAACCTTTAACGTATTTTAACAATTCTGCTGAGCTAAGTAGAGCTGTTATTATTTTTAACACTTATTAGTGAATGAATTATAATAATATTACCTGGTACGTTAATAATAACCGTAGGAGCTTTATTGTTCCTGTAACTTGTGGGGTATGATGGATAACCATTTTGTCCTGAAAGTTAATATATTAAAATGTTCATTAATTGCTTTTTCTACTTATTAGGTGTATTTATTATTATGTTTATTTGTATGGTCGAATGATGGAATGTTATTATTTTTCCAAGACGTGCCGTGATAAAAATAAAAACATGCATTATACACACACATACACACAAACGCGCAAACTCATGCCTATTTCCCAGAAGGGGCCGGCAGAGGTTTTAAAAGGACACCCACATTCGTACTACGTGATATTATTGCTATGTCGGGCACAAATTCCTGACTCCGGGCTGATAATGAAAACTCAAATATCAAGTTGGATTATTGTTGCCCGACCCGGGATTCGAACCCGAGACCTCAGCTTTGTAATCGTACCGTGGTACAACTACGCCACCGAGGAAGCAAAACATGCATAGAATCGAATATATTTTTTTCATTTTACCTCTAGACCGGAAACATACTTCGTTTATTAATTGTGTATTCTGGGGTTTAATTATATATTGATACAGAATTTTTATTGAATACGGTTCAAGGGTCACATTTTTTTATTAGTATTTTTTTACTGCTTCGACTAATAACAATATAAATATTTAGTTATGATAAACTTAATTTAAAATTGATTAAACCAATATTTTTTACTTACTTTGTTCAGGAACTGTCACAACAATCCGATCTCCTCTTTGAACTGTTGGCGGTATCGACCGTGTATTGTAATCTGGAAAAAATGAGTAGTATTAAAATAAAATCAATGATAAAAATAATTTATTTGTATACATTATCAATTATTTTAAATATTTTTTGTAGATTAAGCTTAATATTATACATACCTAAAGCAACGCTTCTTTCAATTCTATTCAAAACATTCCCAATTTCCTGAAATAAAATACTTTTTTTTTAAATAGGCAGCAAAATATATTTAAATTTAAAAACAATAAATGAAATACATAATATATTATATGTACCTTGGCGTTGGTGTATCCATTCTCTTGCATTGTACACGAATAATGAACACAAATTAATAAAACCGATACTATAATAATTTTTGTAAGCATTTTTAATAAAGTATTTTAATAGAATTATAGCAATATTTTTAAGAAACTAGTTAGTATTTACACTCCACTTCAATAGTGTACAATAGCGCATTGGTGTGGATTCTCTGTGTTTGTTAAAAAAATGTTGCCTTTTATATCCTACGCGACAGATTTTATCACGGAAATAATTTCTTAATTACTACATCTAAGACACTTAAGAATGACGACAATAGTTTAAATAAGTGCAGATTTGTTGAAAATTCTAGATCTCAAGTAGTTTCAGAATTAGTAATTATATTCGTATTACAAAATTCTGCTTGGAGCCTACGCTAGCAACGATTTAGTCGAAATCCTTGCAAAGATATCTATGCATTGTTAAAGTGTGTTGTATTGACTATTGATACATGCAGGAATCTGAAAAGTTTTAGATGTGCCCTCAACACTGGGATTCATAGTCGCGGCAAATGTTTCGGCAAATCGTGTGTAACATATTAGTTAAAAATATATTGAAGTAACTGCCACTGATTAATCCTAATATATGAAAAGAAATTATGTGACTAAATCGTTTTGTTATGTCAATAAAAGTAGATAAAGATGTCTTGAATGTCAGCTACTGGCATTAAGAAGAGCCAATTTGATTAATAACTTGTTTTATTTTTGTACTATTTGCTAGGTTAATAATTTACGTAGATGTTGTTTCAGATGTGCCCGGAGAAGCTCCGCTTTTCCAGCTTCTAGAAAGAATTACAATTATTAAATAAAATGCAATGCAGGAATGTCAAACGTTACAATAGAATTCATTAGATATAATTTTAAACTAGAAATAATAATATACACAAATCATATTATTTGCTTCTTGAAATTGAAATAAGGTGAAAACATAATTGTTAGGTTTTATTATAATGTCTTAATTGTGATACGGTGACCAGACAACAGCGTGTACTATTTCTGTTTTTTTGAGCTGTAGTTATGCTAATGTTAACTGATTCGTCTGGTACCGTGGGTGTTTTTTGACTTTCAGAAAGCTCGTCGGCTCTAAAGGTTTTTATTTCTGAGCAAAAAACGTAAAGTTGCGTAATTTATATGTTAAAGTATAAAATAAAATTCTAAGAATCCACATCATAAACAAGAATTTATAATGGTGTTAGAAAAAAATCAGTACCATTACAAAACCACAAAATGATTCTTTAATTAATCTAAATTACCATAAATACTTGCGAAAAGACCAATAAAATAAGATTTATATTCTTCTACCATAATGTTAATCGAAACTATATTTTTGCGTATGGCTATAAATACGATGATATTTATTTTCCCTCTTTTTGTGAATCTATTTATGGTCGTAAAATAATACCTGATATTGTTTCCTGTTATATAGCGGTTGCGTTCCTATTCTATTTCTATGGCGTACATGATGGCCACCACACACGAAACGATATAACTGTGCAAGTCTGAGTTTGCGCCAGTATACTGCAACGTGTGTGGGCAAATAACTGCGCAAACATCGTTCTAATTTTCGATTCGAAACTGGTGCAAACTCGCGTTTGCGCAAACGCACTGAACGTGTGTGGCAAGGACAATTTATGCAAAAATACAATTACTTACTTTGACGTATATCGGCTGCACATCTTCATTGATAGGTTCACTTTCCAAAATCACAGCATTATCATTCTTCGCGAATAGTGTTAGCAGTGGAAAATCTTTGGCGGTTTCTGTCTTAGCTCTAGGATCTCTCTGAGGTGCCAAGACAGGCGTTATTAGTACCACTTTATCACTAGAATCTGCATTTTCAACACAACTGGATAAAGAAGCAATACTACAAACGATTGCTAGTATGAATGTATAATCGCGAGATCTCATCTTGTAATTAAATGAATGTTGCAATATTGGAAGCTTTATTTATACGAACGATATTCAAGAACAATCACGATTTGTTAAAGGATAGACGCATGTTCCGTGAGTTAGTGTAATATACACATATATGAAAAAGTATATGTGTATATATGACTGCCTCGGTGGCGTAGTTGTATTACGGTACGGTTACAAAGCTGAGGTCTCGGGTTCGAGTCCCGGGTCGGGCAAAGTGATATTGGATTTTTCTATTCATTATCAGCCCGGAGTCAGGAATTTGTGCCCGATATGGCGATAGGCTCGCCCCCTATCACATCATGGGACGAAACATACAAGGCGAAATGTGGGTGTCCTTGTGGCGCCTCTGCCTACCCTTTCGGGGATAAAGGCGTGAGTTTATGTATGTATGTATGTATGAAAAAGTATATAACACATCATTATGAATGTATGAATTGAATATGTTATTAAATCTATTTGTGCTTACAATAATGCTTTGTTATAGAGTTGAATGAATTTCGTTTAGGTCTGTGATATAAAGGTAAGATAGGTGTAAAGAGAAGGTTGAAGGTTATAAAATCCGCTAGACGAAACGAAAATATGAACCAAATTAAAGTAAGTTATCGCATCCACAGAAATTTGCAGTAACAATAGATAACGTATTTTGCGTCCACAATTAGTCGTAAATAGAACACGAAGAAATAAATAAACTCATGTGTTTCACAAATAGAACTGCGCCTTTTAAAAATCTCTCCACATCTTTGGTCAACGTAATGTAAAGATAATTTTCCTTTGAGTCTTAATATCGTTCAATTTAACAAAATCCAGAATACACATAAATACCCAGTTGTATATTGTATCTTCGTTGTTGTGAATTTAAACAACAAAACGGCTGTCAAGTTTTATAGTGAGGTGTGGTCGACCTTGATTCATCCTCAGATTCATCTCAAAGCCGGTGTGAATAGTTACTAGAAGCGCATGTACCTATTAAGTTGTTGTAATGTTTATGATGTTATTCCTCAGAAAATTATATTATATTAATAACACTTGATTCACACATTTTAATTGATACCCATACATTAAGTATTCGTTTTATTATGAACAAAGGTCGAAATCATGTTTTATTTTTATTTAGACTAGTTTTTAATTAATGAAGGACTGTAACGTCCCTGAAGACTTGTTTGATTTTTTGTATCTATAATTAATTTAAAGTGATGCAATCTTGTTTTTGATGGCTCATATTAAGTTCATTCTACTTTAAACTAAAGTTTCCGATGCATAGGAAAAAGCCGCTTTTGAATTGATGTTTTTCTGTTGTAATTACACTTATAAAATTTGCTCACCTTGTGTACCTACAAACAAATAATATCTTCAAGTCTAGGCACAAAGTAAGTATATAAGCAAGTCTTCAATATTATATTATTTATTTGTGATGTTGGATTGTTTACACCAGCTGGTTAGACCACTCCCTCTCTCTTCTTCACTTGTTGTTGCGGTTAGATCTACTCGTATGACGTCAGATCTTTGTTTGTTTGGGTAACCAATACGTTATAATTATTTGTCGGATTTTGTTATGGTAGAAACAGTTTTGTCATAAATAAGTAAATATAAAACCGTCTTATTTAATGAATTCTATTTATTGTATTTTGATTGTGCCATCACCAGAATTATAGACACCTTGAGGTTCTGCTTACGTTATGAATGACTATAGTAGTTTTGAACATTGAGCGTGTTTTGGCTTATAGTCTAAACAAATAGCTGATGTAATTTAATATAGTAACTTAATTAAACTTTATAAATGAGCAAGCGAGTCAGTCATCGCCCAACTCGAGTTCTTCTTCGTAGTCGTGCACTCTTGATAGAGTGGTCGTGGTTTAGGCCGATTGCAATATAAGTCAATGTGAGCAGCCGTTCTCGCGATGTGCCTCCACGTGTCTGGATGTTTGACGCAGTGGAAGTATTTATTTATAGAGGTGTTCATCGACGATTTAATTAAATCGAGTATAAAATAATTACACGTATTATATAATCCCCAACTTTAAAAGGATTGTAGATGAATATTGTGGTATTAGCATTCACAATAAAATAATAAGGTGTTTAGATAACATCAATACTTTGTGAAACATTCGTGCGGTCTCAGATAACTTGCCTTGATCCGGATGTAGGTAAGCTAGAATTTGACTCTTCTAGAATGTAGTTTGAGGCCTTTAGTACACAATGGCTGTTTACGGAATGATCTTAGCCGATACTATTTTTTGCAAAGCTTGGAAGTGCATATTATGTTCCGCAAGTCATTCTTTTAAAAACATTCATATATGTTTTAAATTCATAACAGCAAATGTAACTGGTTTTACTAGATTTTTGTGTGATGTGTGTCTTGTATCTTTTGTTATTATATGTAAATTAAGCTCTGGTTCTGTTTTTTGTATACTTACCTAACTTTAGTATCAACATTTAATTCATTTATACGATTTCACAATTGTGTTACTTTGTCGTGTGTTAATCAGTTTGATTCTTTGTAATACAGATTATAAGAATGTTACAAAACAATAGCGGTTCCGGGAAACTATCAACCAGCGTTGAAGGCAATGGAGAACATGCCACACTTACCTTAAAAAGCAGTTGCTTTCTTTCATCTGGTTCCGTGAGCGCTTCATCTTCTGGTTCAAAGTATATACCATCAGGTAAACTACTTCTATCACCATCTACTTTCGTAAGTTTCACTGGCTCCGATGGTGCTATTCCTCGTATCAAATCGAAAATTTTTAAATCAGTCCCACCAACTTGATACACACTTTTTTCCTTACAATTAACGGAGTAAAGAAAAAACAAAAATATCAATAGCACCGGCGACTTCATTTCGAGCAAGTCGCTTTACAAGGATAAAGTAAATACTAATGACTGTATGGAACCACGACATGTATTTATAGGAGATCAGCAGGATATGCATATAAGATACTTAAAGCTTAAGGTTTATGAAACACAAAAATTTAAATAATATCTACGTATGGGTATCCAAATGCGGTGTGAATAGTTACCAGAAGCGCTTGTATCTACAAAGTAATCGGTTATGACTTTAATATAGGTTTTTTTTTGTAGTATACAGGGTATATCAAGACTGCGACCGAAAACGAAGCCGGGTGGTCGTTTTAGTGGTTACAGACACAATGCAAATAAAATTTTCGCAAAATAAGCGACAGATTTTTTTTTACAATTTTTTGAAAATCATTGTGTTTGGGTAGTAAATACCTAGTTATTGCGAAAATAGTAATTTAAACCCTATCGTACCATTGCACCTAAAAAAATAAAAAGGGGTTCATAATTATTTTAGGAAAACTATGTATTTATCACCCAAATACGACGATAAGTAAAAAATTACCAAAAAAAGTTGACGATTTTTTTTTTGCGAAATTTTTAGTTGCATTATGTCTGAAGTCACTAATACTACCACCTGGCTTCGTTTTCGGTCGCGGTCTTGATATACCCTCTATATTGAGACGTTAATATTAGTTATTTTTAAATAGTTTGCGTCACTTAATATAAATCAAGTCAAGAAATCAATTGATAGGCTTAGACCATAGTGAGACGCTTCGGGCCTATTCTTGAGCTCGATTATCTGTATTTTATCATTATTTATCCCCCTGGATAAGGCCTTGACAATTCCACTAATCAAGAGAAATGCAATCGTGCAAGTGGTGGCTGACTTTTGTATAACTTATTAGTTTTGTAAAACTAAAATAACAACACTCGACATATTTTATTTATATAGATGCCGGGAAATTCTGGTCATGGCAACAAAAAGTTAAAGAAACAGTTCATGGCGATGAAATAATCCATAACATGAAAAACAGCGTTTTTTTATCTTGTATTATTTTTTATAAATACAATACATTCTTTAGATGAAGCGTTTTTAAGATTTAACATCTTATGTTTCAGGATTGCGTGCGCAGTGGAATGCCAAGCATTGCTTTGTAATTAATTACATTGTACATCCTACTGTTCATGAGCGGTCGTATCGCTTACCATCAGGCAAATGGCATGCTCGACTCGCCAAACATTGCAATAAAAAAGGCATCTGAGGAATCACAAACGTTCTTAATTCACAACATATCTAACAAATTTTGTCAGATTTCCTGATGTTCATCACATTAGATTTCGCGTATCTTTTGTTACGTAAACAAAAAAGTATCATAAAAAGTAGCACTAGAAGTTGTTACAGCTTTAAGTCATTATTTTTGTACAATTTGCGTTAAGATATTAATTCAATAGTCTCAGAGATTTTGCTATCGTATTATAATTTTATCTCGTGTTGGTCAATTAAATTCTTAATTACCGCATGCATGAATATTTTATGGAAAATAAGTTGAATAATTCTTGGTAGATATTAAAAAAGTACTTATTAAAATACAAACTGAAAATGAATAATTGAATAGCGTAAATTGCATAGGATTTGGGAATCGCTCTCTGTATTTAACGTAGCGTTTTTTATAATCTAGTATTTACTTTTAGATAAATATTTTAGTATAGTTTCATATTTTAAACATACTCTTGGACTGCCACAGTGTAAAGAGTGTAATAAAAGAGACATTATATTCCTAAGATCTTGGAGAAATTGCTATGTCATTAGATTTGACGTTAGAAAAGACTATTGTATTAATTGTAACAATAGCGATTACGGGAAACTGGCGATTAATAAGTAATTAGTATAAGGAAACAATTTGTCAGAAGCACTTTTATCAGGGCTTTGCTTACATCTGCATCTTCGAGTACTGTTGCTAGGTCTCTCATATGTGAGAGGCCGCCTGGATAGGTACCACCGCAATGTCTATTTCTCCCGACAAATAGCAGTGCAAATGCACTGTTGTGTTCCGGTTTAAAGGGTATTGTAGCCAGGGTAAACTGGACATAATGAGACTTAACATCTCATGTCTCAGGATAGCGAGCGCAATGGAGTGCGAAACAATGCTGTATAATTCATTGTATTTTTGGGTTTCCTACTGTCGGTAAGCGGTCGTAACGCTTCACATCGGGCGAATAGCATGCTCGTTTCGCCACTCAACGCAATAGAAAAATCCTCTGGCACCAAGTATATAGCATCAGATAAGTCAGTTCCATCGCCTGCTTGACTGATTTCTACTGGCACATCGTATGTACATTGATGTTAACCAGACCTGATACACAGGGTTTTCTTCACAAGAAAGATACGAAGAAAAAAGAATAGTAAAAAATCGGCGACTTAATTTCGAACAAGACGCTTTACAAAGTTAGGCGCGATTTTGTTAGGCAAGTTGCTTGTATGCAAGATACAAATTGCATGCAACTTGAACAAACCAGCAGACAAACTGCAACTTGCATGTGGATAGTTTGAACTTGTGCATTTATATTCAAGTGACGCGCAAATTGATCGCGCACAGGTAAGTTGCACGTTTCGAATTGCGAACGAGTGACATGGTGTCTTATCTGTTTAGTGAGGGCACGAGAAACTTTAATTCGGCAAGTAGCATCAATTGCAGCAGCATATCTTCCACCCATGATTTCCTGCTCGATTTTGAATATCTCCACTTGTATTTAAGTAAAATTTCCATGCAATTTGCACATTCTCGAAAACATGTTGCCAATGTACGCAAATTATTCGCAAATGTACGTCACATGCTTGCTAGACTTGTCCAATGGAGTAAAACGACAGCATCTATTTATAAGCAGTTCTATAAACTATATTTTTAAGAGGTTTTGAAAATAAGAAATAATCATAACTGCATAAAATATAGAGGTTGAATGCTCTTTGGCTTCCTGATATTGTGCTTGGTTACGATAAATTGATATTTTATATTTTTTATGCAGCCTGTCGACCGCTTGGGTCACGGTCGGTATAATTTTTTTCTTATAGTTGAGTTTTAGTCGTAAATATATTTTTCTACATTTGTTTTGAGTCTTCGGAATCTTTTCGCATTATTTGTATAGGATAAATCCTTTATGCGATTTGGTCCCTCGATGATAGACGAAGGGATCTTACTACATTATTAACCTTGTCAAGTTTTGTAGGTATTTGCATAGCAAAATGTACAACAGACAATATATTTTTGCAATTTCATTGTTTACAGTCAAAATAATACATCAACTGGGATTCAAGCGATGATAAGCGAAACTTTATATATTCAAACCGTTTATTATCTCGAATCGTAGTTGTTTGTCCGGTCTTCTCCGGGGATTTTTATACGATCAACATGCGAGACAAAGCAATTCATTGTTCAAACTAGAGTCGAGACACGTTTTCCGCATGCGGTAATGAAATAATTACACGGTTGGTTTATAGAGTGGATTATAAACGAGAATATACAGGGTATATCAAGACTGCGACCGAAAACGAAGCCGGGTGGTAGTTTTAGTGGTTACAGACACAATGCAAATAAAAATTTCGCAAAATAAGCGACAGATTTTTTTTTGCAATTTTTTGAAAATCATTGTTTTTGGGTAGTAAATACCTAGTTATTGCGAAAATAGTAATTTAAACCCTATCGTACCATTGTGTCTTAAAAAATAAAAAGGTGTACATCATTATTTTAGGAAAACTATGTATTTATCACCCAAATACGACGATAAGTAAAAAATTACCAAAAAAATTTTGACGATTTTTTTAACGAAATTTTTCATTGCATTGTTTCTGAAGTCACTAATACTACCACCTGGCTTCGTTTTCGGTCGCGGTCTTGATATACCCTGTATGTATGAACTTGGACATTAATGGATAAATGTGTATAATTTTACAGAAACTGAGGATTGTTCCGATTTTCGTAATGTTGTACTGTAGTTTTGCGTTAGTGTGGTATTTAATTACAAAGCAGAATTAGCGATTGTGGAAGTAACGTGCCCATCTTATGACTTACACATATTAAACACACAAATAACACGCAAATTACTTTCGATTTTCTGTTCACAAAATAAAGTGCCCCTTAAAAAAACAAAAATATTTTCCGCATATAGGTATATTTTACAATAGTTTATAGGACCATTAGTAAGTGTAGTTACGGATGCCTAACATCACTAAAGTAGTATTTTAACACACGTAACGCACGGAGGTTGAAAGAAGACGTAATTCGTGTAATTTAAATTAATAAGTGAGCGTTGCGGCCACGGATCACGGCGTGGTAAAAACATTTTAATTTATTGTCGATATCAATGCTGCCCCATGAGTCAACAGACTGGATTTCCCTTGCTTACGAAACCATGTTTATGATATTGTGGTGACTTTGTGCTTGGGACTTTGGTAATGGGTATGTGAGTTCGCAATGTATATGTAATTATATTATAATGCGTATACCTATATACGAGTACTTATACAAAGTCGCGATGTTTTCCCAGAAAGAGTAAGCAGAGGTGCAGAGGACACCCACACTTCACCTTGTGTGTTCCGTCACAAGATGTGGTTGGGGGGAGCTTATTGCTGAGCAAAATCCAGATATAGAAAAATCCAATGTCACTTTACCCACCCGGGATTCGCTCCCGAGATCTCAGCGTTGTAAACGTACCGTAGTACTAGGCCACCCAGGCAGATTGAAGATTGATGGCTGATGTCTGTATAACGCGTATATGGACATCAATCTTCAGCCTCAAAAGGTACAGTGCTCCTTCAATGTGTTTTGTTTTTTCTTACGGATTAGTTTTGATACGCGTTGAAGACAAGCTCGTGTGCCTAAGGTTCAGTTCTCTAATTCTTTTTTCTGCCGTACAGTCAAGCTGTGGAACGGTTTGCCATCGCACGTGTTCCCTTCTTCCTATAATCCTGGGTCCTTCCGCCGTAGCGTGAAGAGGCATCTCAGCGGGCCGGCATGATTGTATCAAATGGTATGAGACTACCGTCTGATACCATTCGATACTCTATCTGGACGGCATTAGCACTTACCATCAGGTGCAATGCAGTCACTATGCCGTGCCAGTTCAAAAAAAATAAAAAAAAAGTTGCACAAACTAAGTTGGCCCATAGCTTTGTCTTTGAAAATGTCATCGCCATACATTTGTGACATATTTGACATTGCTAACGTATGGGATTGAGATTTTCAAAGTCAAAGGTATGGGGAAAGTTAACTAGTTTGTGCAATTGGCCCTAAGAGAGTCGCCGAGCTCAAGGCGTGCCACTGTTGATCCTGGCTGCCTGTAGTTGCAGTGCTTGGTGTGTGGGAAAGTCTCCAGCCTTCCATCAAACATTTCCACAGTGGTCTGTTTGAATTGTGGTGCAACCAATTTCGTAAACCAGGAATTTAAAATAAACTTGTTTGTACTGATATTTAGAACTGTGTTCCTTGTTTGTTCTACTCCTTTGTGTATGTTTTATGTACAAAAAAGAATTATAAATAAATGGATATATTTACTATATCGTAACTTGCGATTTTTGCCAGACAACCTTCTGGACGGAAGTTGTAAAAAAAGGTAAATTATTTCATATTTCAGGTATCCAAAAAAGGATAAGCAAATAAACTTTAGTGAAAATACTGATATAAATAAATATATAAACAAAATCCTTTGTTTAAACAGGACAATTGAACAAACTTGTAGGAAAAGGAAAACATAAAGTTCGAAACATTATGAGCATTGCAATTTTTGGTTATTATAATTCTGCGTTATATATCTTTACAGCTGTTTGTAAATGGCAACTGCCTTGAATTAAAATGTATATTTTCGTCAATTTGCCAAAAATATATGCTTATTTATAGCCTTACAAACTTATTAAGAGTCTAAAAAGTAGTGGGTTAAATAAAATCACATTCAATACAAAGAAAGTTTAATTGAGTATTATTTTTGAACACTTAATAAAACGTTAGGACCTAAAGGGTATTTAATCATTATTTATAATTTACAAGTTCAAAGAATTAATAAGTACCTAATAAGAGATTTTGTACAATATTTGTCTTTACTAATAAATTCCTGATTAATATATAGCATATTAAGCCACGCTGCTCGTTATATTATTTACTTTACATTTCTTCTTGTTTCTACCGTAAGGTGGAATAAATGTAGTCGTTACTTCCTCCTGAAACAAAAACAAACAAAAAAACGATATATTTCCGCCAAACCTTTTATATTTTCCATTATTTAATAAAATCCTAACAACTCGATAAACAAAGCACAAGTTTAGCATGTAGTCAGAAAGGCATGTAATTTTGTACGTATGTACGTACGGGTTATTTACATAATTATATAAGGTAATTGCACACAAAAGATTTTGAAATTAGTCATTATTCTGGTAACAATAATGAAAATTTGTATTTCGGCTTTTGAGGTGCCTAATAGAAATTCTCATCGGGTATACTGCTTTAAAAGTAGCATAGTAGCATCGATAGTAGCATCAATAAGTAAAACGTTTTTTAATCCGTTTTTATATGCCAGGTGCGCCTGACACATCAAAGCACTAAAAAATGATATACGAACGGTAAGTGTTTTCATTTATTGCAATAACGCAAACCAGTTTAATTACATCTATACCTTACGGGGTTTTGCGACTCATTTCTGCTAGTTTTTCAATGAATTTACTGGTTTTTATCTAGCTTGATTATCATTAGAAATTTCTGACTGACCTGAATATCTAGTTAGGCTTGTGCCTTGTACTGATGTAGTGGACGTCTCGAGCAATAATGTTTTGAAATTGGGCTTACTCGACGGTCATACCACTGTCTCACATAAAACTGACGTAGAGAGATGGCATTGCTGTCATCTTTCGTTCGGGGAGTGACATAACCGGAGTTGTAACATCCTTTTTACCACCCGTCCGTGTTAGTGGTAATCACTTATCTAAGGTGAGTGCGCTGGTTTGCAGGACTTATTTATTAGAAATAAATAATTGCCAAGACAGTATTACCTTCTTTGGGTGGCAGGAGATCAATGGAAGGGGCATCGATGGGTTCAAGGTTCTCGTATGTAGATACATTAGTACTTGCTGCGCCAGTTGATACATCTACCACTTCCGTGGTAGTAGTTACAGCAGGCGTTGTTGATACAGCTTTATCAGCAACTGTCGGTGGAACAGTTTCAACTTTTGCAACAACCGGTTCATTGTCCAATGGAAATACCTTCCAACAACTCACAGAGTACACTGATACGAACAAAACTATCGAATATATCAACTTCATGTTAAAATATTTATGCGTTCACAGCACTATGTAGCTTTGAGACAGAATGGAGACTGGCCTTTGAATAACATCCAATTTGTGAAGATTGCGTCGATAATAATGATGAGGTGAATTAGCATAAAGCTGTAACTAGTTCACCCTGAATGCGGAACGAATGGCAACATCAAATGTTGATTAACAAATTGATGCATTTGATGGCACGTTTGACATTTAAGTAGTTTTAGGTAAACAATAAGTAATATGGAGGTATGCTCATTATGATGATATTCCTGTTATATGTTATTTGTGCCTTAATATTATGTTGATTGCCTTACTTCGAGATTGACAAAATCACCGAACGCCGTTGGAGCTATACGAGTACATCTTTTAAAAGAACAAAAATGTGGATTGCTTGATCAAGATTTTGAACACAGGACTACACAGCTCAGAATCCATATACTTAAGTTTTTAAAGTCAATTGATATTACATTCCGAAATTAAAAAAACACCTCGTATGCTCGAAATGAGGAGTGATCTCGTTCAATTGCAGAGTTATTTACTGCGCTATATTGCGTTGGCACTAAATAACAAGGTACGCTCTGTGGAGTACCCTGGGAGAGGCCTATGTCCAGCAGTGGACTGCAACGGGCTGATGATGATGATAAATTACAATATTTGTTGATGTAATCAACATTGTTTCAAAATTGTCAATTCCACACGACCATGGAGAATTAGTATGACCGGTCGAAATACGAGCGAGTTTTTGGGTAAATTTACGATGGGTAATAAGCATTCTACCCCATCTACTTATTTGTGTACAAACGACTTGAAAAATAATTTCAGAGAAAATTATACCTTCATCATCATTGTTATTTTCGTCCATTGCTTTTAAATGCATGCCATAAATTACGATCCGTGGTTTATTTCACCTATACCAATCCATTTTGTAGAAATCTTGGCATTATCAAGCCTGAGAGCATTCTAGCAGCTATAGTCTCAAAAAACGTCTGCTCCATTCTGTGACAAACATGGCCCACTGCCTTTACGGCATGCTAATTATATCGATAACTTTGGTGCTCTATCGGATGACTACGTGTCGATTGTGTTCCTTGAGAAAAACCCGGAGTATAGCACGTTCCATGACACGTTGAGCGAATTTAAAGTGAACAAGTCCCTTCGTGAATCGTGAGTGTACACGCCGCAACTCAGTAGGACCGGTCACCTTAAAGTTGTTAATTTAAAGTTAATTTTATTTATTATGCAACATTAAAATGAATTATTAAAATGTTCACTATTATGCTTGGACAAAAATACACAATATATATAATTATGAAATTTGGCACATGTGTTCAGAAGCTGGGATAGACTAACATATCCAAGAATTACATGGTTGAAATGGTAACTATTTTTTTTGAAGTCGATTAAAAACAAAATCCGCCAAATTATGCTCATTAAAAAAAAGTGTACCAGAACTTGCGTCGCTTAATTTAAACTAAGCGGAATTTATGTCGTTTTAATATTTTATAAATTTTAGGTTGTTAATTAAAGGAAAAGATTTCTAAAACGAAAATTGAGAACGACTTGCATTTCTAGTTTAATATAATTTTGCCTGTTACTTATTGGATATCTGTAGATCAGTGGCGTGTATATTGGCGGGCTTGGGCGTAACTGTCGTAACACTAAAAACTCGAAACCTAAACCCATAGAGCATTTATTCTAATTAATAGGTATGAAATTCAGTAACAAGTAATGTTTTGTAGCATACATGTAGAAAAAAATCCAGAAGTTCGATAAAAAATTATACGAAGAAAATATATCTATACATATAATAAATTTGTAACCGATCGATGTCTGTACATGGGAGATAAATGAGAAAAACTAATATTGTGGGTTCTGCATTAACGTAATAGAAACCAACACAATGATTTTAAGAATTTTTGTTGTTTGTCTGTTTGTCTTTGACTGCATGACATGTCTTTAGTGAGAATGAGACGGCACGGGATGGGTTGGGAAGGGACGAGACATGATTGGATATTCCAAATAAAGTTAATAACGCAGACGAAGTTTGCCAGCAGAAGCTAGTTCTATTAATAAAAACATACATACTTTGCGTTTACAAGATGCACTGCAGTACGATACATAATAAAGTGAACTGCGAAAATATCATAGTTAAATTAAATTTGAATTTAGTTTGAGGTGTTATTAAAATAAATGTTTTAAAATTAAGGATGAATAAAGTACTCATATGATGAATGTTGCAACTGTTTTAATTTTTTGCACACCTGTAACTGGATATAAAATAAAGAACTTGAAGCCTCCTTACGGTATTGTCGCACCCTAGCTAAAGTAGTATTATTACGAATAAAGTAGTAGTAAATTAGTAATCGCTATCGAAAATTTAAAAAAGAAGAGTGGAGTGTGGACTGGATAATTGTAACTTCGCATTTCGCAGAGGTAGTTATTTAAAAATAGAAGACATGTGTCTCCTCGCGGTATAGCCACACCGTAGTTAAGGTGTTCAGTTTATGAAACAAAAGCGCTACCTACTAATGGCATGAAATCTATTTATTCAATAACAATACGATAAAGTAATAAAGATACCGCGTTGATGTGGAAAAGGCTTCCTTACGGTATAGCCGCACCCTAAATTAGGTATTCATAACAATGATTGGAAATTGGAATAGTAGTATTTGGTAAAGTATTTAAAATTATTAATCAGTTATAATAGTTTTAATTTCGATGTCTTTATGGGTAATCAGGTGTAACAGCCAGAGCCACTGAATTGTGGTTGATCAAAATGCTTGTATCGATGTTTTGCATTCACAATAAATCCGGAATACCCAATTATGTATTCTACTGGCGTAATATGAACAATCTCGTGACTCAGCAGGTCAAAATTATAAACAATGTCTGTGATTTCTTTTCTTGGCTATGCATAGCTGTGGTCATTTTGAATAATCGCATTACGACATACTATTGTCCTCCATGACTGCCGTTTCAATATTTTTCTCATGAATATAAATTAAGTCAAGGAAAAGGATATTCGTAACATACAATAAATAAAAATGTGTGTGTGTATTAGTGTACACACGTAAGAAGTGAAACTTCTTTATGACATCATTTTTCGAAAAATGATCTACTATTTACAAATGTACAGAATTGGTAAAATAAAGCTTAATTAAATAAAGTTTAAGTTTAGGAGGGGGGAAATTTTTGAGGGAATTTGGGATTTCTATCGGGGCCAATTTGTAGCCCTCACCGAGACGGTTCCGAGGATACCAAGCTCGGTGGGTCCACGACCTTTATTGGCCGAGATAGGTTTAGGGGGGGTGAGGTAAAAATTTTAGGTGGGGGTAGGGGCGGGGGGGGGGCGGGTTTAGGTTTCGTGGGGGGGGGGCTATTGGGCACCTTAAAATATTTATGGGTGGGGAAAGTTGTGGAGGGGGAATTCGGGAATTCTGTTGGGGCAGGATTGTAGGCCTCACCGAGCCGGTTCTAATGAACCCAGGGTCGATGGGTCTACGATGGATATTGGCGGAGATAGGAATAGGGGGGGTGAGGTAAAAATTTTAGGTGGGGGTAGGGGCGGGGGGGGTTTAGATTTCGTGGGGAGGCTATTGGGCACCTTAAAATATTTTTGGGTGGGGAAAGTTGTGGAGGGGGAATTCGGGAATTCTGTTGGGGCAGGATTGTAGCCCTCACCGAGCCGGTTCCAATGAACCCAAGGTCGGTGGGTCTACGATGGATAATGCCGGAGATATGAGTAGGGGGGGTGAGGTAAAATTTTTAGGGTGGGGGTAAGCGGGGGGGGGGGGTTCGTGGGGAGGCTATTGGGCACTGTTTTGGATTTAGGGTGGGGGAAGGCCAGAGGGGGGGTAAGGATCAAATTACAAAAAAGTGGGTGGGACTTAAAATTTTGACGCGTAACGGAAGAATGTGACGCGTAACGAAAAATTTTTTCCAACCCCGATAAAGAAGTTTCACTTCAAAAACGACTGCCTCGGTGGCGTAGTTGTACTACAGTACGACTACAAAGCTAAGGTCTCGGGTTCGAATCCGGGTCGGGCAAAGTGATCGGGTTTTTCTATTCATTATCAGTTAGGAATTTGTGCCCGATATGGCGATAGGCTTGCCCCCTATCACATCATAAGACGGAACATACAAGGCGAAATGTGGGTGTCCTGGTGGCGCCTCTGCCTACCCCTTCCGGGATAAAGGCATGAGTTTATGTATCTATGTATGTACAATGAAAAAGATAAATAAACTGCCCGTTTGCCTCCTATTCTATTAAAAGTGCTATGCAATCCGGCTAGATCTAGTTGTGTGTTTGCAGGGAAGAGAAAAAATATTTTTTTTCTAATATTATTTTCGGAATTTGATTAGCAAGGACATGTTGTAGGTTTTGCGATGGGAACATGAGAAACCATATCTAGGTAATTATAATCTTATAAAATGTAAAAGGTCAACGAAAGCAGCTGTGGGACAGTTTGGGAGGAAAAAATAGATAGTCTTTTTTACCCGAAGTCCAGAAAATATTTTATGATAACGGAACAGACGGGACGTAATTACCGCTGGCCAAGAACGTCTGGCCACCGGCAGAAACACAAAATCGTGAAAAATATTTATTAATTTGCGGCCTACCTCTAGGCTTTATTTGAAGACTTTTCGTGGCTTAGGTTGATGAATTTTTATCGATACATGTTTTTTAAATTGTATTACTACATGTAAAATCTGTTTTAAGTAAAAAACTTATCACTCTCATTTTCTATACTAATACAGTTTTTCTTAACACAATATTCATGACGTCATCTGGCTCATTAGAATGCTACAACGCGCTCTCTCACGCCTCATAAATTGTAATGGAGGGTTTTTTTCATGACCTATTCTATTCTATTCCGGATCTATTGTGATCAACTTTATAAAACCCTGTGTATGTTTTTAATCATTGATTCATATGTCATTGATAAAATAAATTTCGGGTCTAAAATAAGTGGTGATAATTTTATTAAACAGCTTTGAATTAAAAATTCTTGGGAGTTTTCGTAGCGCGGCGCTGTTAGTTATGGAGAGGGTTAGGAAATGAGTGGCCCCGGGTTCCGCACTGCGACAAATATTTCTGAGATACCTACACCAATTTTTTTTTCTCCTGTGTGCTTTTTGTGCTATTTTACACCAATATTTGTTTCGTGTCTAGATGTGGGATGAAAAAAGACTCGTATTCAAAACCCACGGCACTATAGGGTCAGTTTATAGGTAAACTATGTGTGTAGGTGGTGGTAGGTGTATAGGTAGGGTGAATTTATTTATTAAAGTTTGTGTTGCTACCTGAATTGCTATGATGCTCAATATAAAATATTTTTTTATATTAATTATCATTAACTTTTAATATTAATTTGGTCATAGTTTGCAGGCAATTGCACCCTATTTGATTGGATCGAATGACGCACTTACAATATTTGTTAAATTAAATAGTGTAAGTTTGCTATTGTTATAAATAATAAAAAAAAATTTAGCCCTTTTAAAATTCCTTTGTTTAGAAACAACATTCACGCCATCCTGAATTTTTGCTTTAAGCAATGTTTTCTTAACGTAACTTAAGCACTTTAAGCACTTTAGGCGTCTTTTAAATTTTTTAGATATTGTAGTTTAAAAACTTTACGCCTGACAGTATTATAATAGTAAATGTTGATATAAATAAAATATATTTTCAGTCCTTTTAAAATTCCTGTGTTTAGAAACAAAATTCACGCCATCCTGAATTTTTGCTTTAAGCAAAGTTTTCTTAACGTAACTTAAGCACTTTAGGCGTCTTTAAAAGTTTTACATACTGTAGTTTAAATTATTGTACGCCTGACAGTATTGTAATAGTAAATGCTGTTATAAATAAGAAATTTATTTTCAGCCCTTTATAAATCGCTGTGTTTAGAATTTTTGCTTTAAGCAGATTTTTCTTTATGTACATAAGCACTGCAAGCAAAGTTTTCTTAATGTAACATATGCACTTTAAGCAACCTATAGGCATCCTTTAAACGTTTTAGACACTTGTTTAAAATGTGTACGCCTGACAATATTATAACCGTAATAATTATGTGATGTTCGTATTGTATATGTTTTGCTTCTACATGCCGAATTACACACAGTGTGAAAGGAAAGGAATGCTCATTGATGGTATCGTAAAAAATATCGTTAACCCCGATACCGATTCAGCTTAAAATTCATTATAGCATTTTTATGGTCCTTAAACGTTTTCCTGTTTCATCCCGGGCGACAGATTTTTATAAAATAAAGTAATTATCATCACATTTTACGATACGACAGCCATTACTAGAAATGAGGCTGCCAAAGTGACTAGACTTCAAGTTCGTTTGTCCGAGAAATCCGAGCCTGGATCACAATTTATTTTTATTTTTATTGTTAATATATATTTTTCGATACACAAAAAAGTAGGTTTCATCGAGGGACAAAAATCGTCGCACCGATACCAAGTTTCATACTAAAATGGGTATTCTTCTTTGAACTTTTCCTTCTACTTACCTCGATCTCATACTTGCAAGGAGACGGCTTGATGTTATTTTGTACATGTATAATGACTTGATAGATACTTTTGCGACCAATTAGTGCATGATGTTAGTCCTTTAGGGAAGTTTAACATACACTGGTACTTACATTTTTCATAATAAGTTACACAAGGAGGAAACGGAAGTAAATATTTTGGTTTTGAAATCACGTTCTCTTATGTTCATTCTGTTATGGGCTAGATACATCTTAGTCTTTTTCTTCTTCTTCTACCTGGCGTTAATCCCGGCTATTGCCAGGGTCCGCCTTCCGACTGAGCTTCTTCCACTTTGCCCGATTTTCAACATCATTTTCAGTCAGGCCATTGGCTCTCATGTCGGACTTGACGACGTCCAGCCAGCACTTGCGAGGGCGACCGCGGGTCCTAGCCCCAAGGACAGCCATATTCATGCATCTCCGACCGACGTACTCCATAGGGCGGCGCATAATGTGACCATACCATAGCAGACGACACTCTTGCAATTTTTCCCCCACGTCACGGACACCAAGACTACCTCGGATAAATGAGTTGCGTATGCGATCGGATCGTGTTACACCGCTCATCCACCTCAGCATCTTCATCTCCGTGACGCGAAGCTCCTGGGTGTGTCTGATTAGTGCTGGCCAACATTTGGCGCCATATAGGAGGACAGGCCGTATGATGCATTTATATATCTGCCCCTTGAGCTTCGGAGGCATTTTGCGGTCGCATACAGCGCCCGTGACCTCGCGCCACTTCGCCCAAGCCGCGCCTATATGTGCTTGGACATCGTCGTCCACGATTGCCAGACTCGTGCAGCACGGACCTAAAGTACCTGAACGTTTGTTCAGGTGTCCTTGTGATCTGGTTTGAACCTATTCGGGTGGTGTTTGGGTTAGATACATCTTAGTGTTTGCTATAAATTCATCAAGTTGTGATGTTCAGTACCTTTCATTGATGCTATTCGTGATTCAGGCTCCAAGGAACTGCTGCGGCGAGTGAGGGATTCGAACACTTGTTTTACTACTTTTGTTTTGGCAAATGTTTCATTTACTGTTTAAAATGTCTGTCATAAGTTTTTAAATAAAGTTTTCAGGGCCATAATTAAATACAAAAAATGTGTTGACACTTTATTTATTTAAAAAACTAGTCTTGTAATAATAATGCAATAAATAAAATAACTACCTATAATTAAACTTATTACTATGTATGAATGCATTTTTTCAATATCTTGTGAAGAAAACAAGAACAATGTTTT
The DNA here is from genome assembly GCA_949752805.1 of Deilephila elpenor. Taxonomy (NCBI): domain Eukaryota; kingdom Metazoa; phylum Arthropoda; class Insecta; order Lepidoptera; family Sphingidae; genus Deilephila; species Deilephila elpenor. The sequence goes on along the minus strand of OX457096.1, from coordinate 4,701,914 downwards.
TAGCCTTTCGCAGACAGGTGAGCATACGGCCCGCCTGATGGTAAGCAGTCACCGCCGCTCATGGACCTTCGCAGTGAGGGCGGGACGGTCTCCAGTAATTGGAAAATAAGACGAAATTAAAACTTTATGTAGAAGTGAAAAATCAATTCTATTACTATGTTTAAAGCGACTATTGTTTATTTACTCTTAATATAATTTATCAATACCGTTATATTATATTCAGTGATTGGCAGTGAAAGAGAACATTTAAAACGTAAATAAGTATTCGATTTTTTACGAAGTATCAAAGTTTTGCAAAATAAAATGCAGTTAAATAAAAAACTTATCGTACCAAAAGCTTACTCTATTTAAATGATGAACAATAATTTGAAGAAAAGGAAATTCTATTTTTAGACACTTAGTAAAAATATTATTAACCTGCATATATTCATTTGGTTAACTACATTATATGAACTACTACTGAAGAAGAATACGACTAGACAAAACTTGGACAGCTATTTAACTCGAGGTCTGTAATTTCTTCATTCCTTAAATTTAATATTAACTTGAACTGCTTTTCTATTAGGAATAATATCCAGTTTAAATCAGCGAATAAAATTATATATAGATCAATCATGACTAACTTAAAGTTAAACATTCATTGTTGCCATGACGAACTCAAGATTATTTCGCTGATCCGTTTTGTTTCCATGGTAATTGAATTCTACCCGTTTGTACTATCTCAAAGCTATGCTATTAACGATGTTTTTATTTAGAAAAATGTTAAAGCTACGAAATCTTCGTCTACTCTCGGTGCGTCGTTCGGTTTTGAAGATCTGAATGCAGCAGCACCGATCCCTTTGCCCCTGCCGATCAAGTCTGGGATCGGGAAGTCAGGAACTCCTCGGTGTCTGTAGTTAAATAAACCATCGCCGAAATTGGCCTGAAATATAAAATATTAGGGGGAAATTAGAAGAAATGGAGATTTTGCTTTCCAAAGGCCAAGACGAGTATTTAACCAGCTATCGAAGGAGATTAATATGGTTTCATTCTTTTTATTCTACAAATAGCGGATAGATAAATGGAGATGATTGATACAAATCAATCTATCTAAATCAGTACCATAATATACACTATACATGTCAACGTTGGCACCCCAAATACGTGTAAGGATCTGGGTTTCAGTTAACAGTTGAATAAACTACATCTTAATAATAAAATACTTACATTTGGCGGCTGGAATCCATTCAGCGTATTAAAGCCGAAAGCAGAAGAGGCGCTTTGGCTGCCGAAGTTGTTGCCGAAGCCTCCTCCGAAAGCCGCGGCTTGCGATGCCGCTCCTGATACGGATGCGCCAGCGTTGCCGAACGAAGTCGACGCCGCTTGACTGCTGGCTTGGCTACCACTGAAACCACTGAATAAATAATGAGGTTAATAAAATTTGTGTCGTATTCTTGGAATAATCACAATTGTTCATATGGTGCCTTTCATAATGTGTTGACATAACTTGGATTCGAATTTTGTGGGGTCTTTGACTGCTGTTTGTTAAGTCTGCTACTTTAACATAAAGAGTACTTGCTGTTCCCTGGATGGTGCCCTGAATGCTGGATGGTCTTATCCACCTTTAGTTATGTGAGAGTTAGTCGTCAATTCCGAAAAATAATCTAGGTCAGCTTTTTTTTATTTCAATGAATGACCAGACGACCATGCCATTGGTAAAACCAAACAACACACATTTCACTGCGCTGGCCATCCTGAGACATAAGATGTTAAGTATCAATATGTCCAGTATTTACTATGGGTACAATGTCCTTCAAATAGGAACACAACAGTGCATTTACACTGCTGTTTGGCGGGAGACATGGAAATTACGTTGGTACCTACCTAGGCAGCCTCTCACATATGAGAGACCTACCACTAGTGAACTTGTGGCTTTTAGACATTATAAATCATACTAAAGCATAGGAGTAGTCATCGTATACTGTGTCTTGAATTTAATTCAAATTATTTGTTTTTCAAGGTCATCTCCATTTTATTTTATATCTATTTCATTTGTAATCTAAACTAAATTAGGTAATCATAAAACTTTACTTCCACTCCGTTTTGAATCAGCAAAAACTTACGATGTCAATTTCGACATATTTCTGTGATTGTTACTAATAGCTTTTAGTGCGTCATTTGCCAAATTAAATTTGGATTAAAATCAAGTCCTATCATAAAACCTAATTTAAGTGGCCAAAGGCAATAAAATCATTTTGCTTAATTTTATTGATGGCCTAAAAAAACATATTTTTATCTACGACTGTGGTCCATATGTGTCTCAATAAAGAATGAATATGAAACTAGTTTACACTTACGCACAACCCAATACTTGTTCTAATGATGTTATAAATAAATATTTATAATTAAATCGTCTAGTTGTAGTTTTGCGAGTATATTATTTTTATTTTGAAGATCTTGATTCTAAACCGGCCATTACTACATATTTTCGGAGGATGACACGATATCCGCCTTACACGAAAAATCCTATAGACTTGTTTTTTTTAATTATTTTTCTTTAGAAATCAAATTGGTCTGGTTGATATCTTTTTATTAATAATATAACGACGTTCATAATGTATCTGCTTCAAAGAGTTGTTTATTTTGTAGAAACCGAATGCTTTCGACACATTTACGACGTGTTAATAATGTATTGCAACATATATGTGTGCTGACATAAGACTTGTCGTATTAAGAGTTTTGTTATGTTTTTTCTTAAGAAAGTGTGTTGTTAAGTAAAGTAGGATTTAGGATAGGATAGTCTTTTATACTCTATGTACGTAAATGAGCTATCTGACTGCCTCTCGTGAACTTTGGCAAAACCAAGAGCACGTCCAAACTGCTACCGTGAAACGAAAACATTGGTTTATCGAGCCTAATTAATCTAATAATATTTCTACAGTCCCTTACATTAGCATGGTGTGTTACAATCAGTTTCATAATTTATGTTCTTTCTCTATTTCTAAATCTTGGTTCAAGACAAGTCTTGACATATCACGTTTAGTTCTCGCCATGAAACTGAATCAGAACCCCAGGTCTTTTATATAACAATTTATCGAGCCATATAAGGCCTAATTACGTCAGTAGTATTGTCTGTGAACATTATAATGACTCACGTAATATTATATTTGCATTGCATATCAAACAATGGAATTAATAATGTTAGTACACTTTTGCATAACTTAAATTATATTGGAAACATAGATATGTGAAGAATTGGAAAAAAAAAAATAGTTTCGATTTAGACCACTAGATCAAATTTATACGTTAAATAAGATACGTAGGCAATAGGTATATTGCCGGACAAGAGTAACTACTGGACATAATAAGACTGAACATCTTATGTCTCATGCTCGCGAGCGCTATAGAATACCAAGCATTGCTTTGTAGTTCATGGTGTTGTTTGGTTTTGCCACTGTTTATAAGCGGTCATATCCCTTACCATCAGGCGAATGGCATTCTCGTCTCGCCATTCATTGCAATAAAAAAAATTGGGAAAGCTTGCGGGTTCGATGTCTGCTTATAGATAAAATGTTTGATCAGTTATTAATATACCAATATTAAGTTTTTAATTTGTGTATTGTGCGATTAAAACGTGTATAATTTCGTTAGAGTTACATTAAAGTCGTTATGGTGCAAATCATCTTTAGCTAATCCTGAATTTGTGTTTTCATAGAAAGGACTTGAAACCGAATTACTCGATACTTTACTTACAAATATTATGCACTAGATCATGGCGGATTTGGCCTGAAGGCCCGTAAGAATTGCAACATTTGATTGATTGAATAAGAGAAATAAATAATAGAGAAGAAGGTATGAGTCCAAAAGTAAAACGGGCTTATAATAAAATAAAGGTAGGTGCACTTGGAATTATAAATAGTTTATAAATTTATTTTCGCATTATTAACGGTTCATGATTATTCAATGTCACAATATTTCATATTCGTAAATATTATACACAAAAAATGCGGTAAACTAAGCAATTTACGTTATTTATTTAAATTAGAAGCACTTTATGTCACTAACATTACCTAAAGCTTATTTTTATCTCGATCGGTAATTTGATCACAGAATGTTTTTTTTACAGTTGCTAATTTTTTTTAAACATCTTTATAAGTTTCTCGATAGACCCCTCAATCAATAATTGTTAACATCCAGGCTGATTCATAGCAGTTGTTGGTTTACAATGTCAGTTGTAAATATCACATCGGAATACTACGGGATGCCTATAAAAATATAAATAATGTCACTGACCTTCCAAATCCATTGAATGACGAGGACTGGCTGGCCGAGTGTGACGCACTGAATCCCTCGCTGAATCCAAATGAGAAGGCTTGTGACGCGGAGTGGCTCCCGCCAGCGCCGCCGATACTGCTGCTAACGCTCGCAGTCAGGCCACCGTTCCCAGACGGACCCACGTTGAATCCACCGCCAAACTTAGGCGTTACTCGAGACGAACGCTTCTCATTCGGCAGCAATGTGCTCGGATCCCGCTCCAAATGCTCCAGAACAGGCAGCACCGGCGGAGTAATCACCGGCTCTAATCTCTTCTGCCTTCGCTCGTCAGGAAACGCGAATCCCGACGGCGCCGATAAGGCACTATTGACAAAAGCCGCGAGGCACAGACAACACAGAAGCCTCATGGTTGGGTATATTGGTGATACTATGTCCGCTGGCCGATGTATCTTGTTTTAATAGGGTCGTGCGAGGTCATAAGCAGAGTTGGCATGCGGCACGCGCCGCAGCCTTCAGAAAACCCACTGCGCTGCGCCCGAGACGACATCCTGCCAAGTATCGCGCCCCCCTCTCCACACTCATCCGTGAACGCACCGCTATTCCTTTTACATCTTTATGACGTTATTGTCCACCGATTGTATTGCCTGCAGGAAAACTAGATGGATTATGGCAGGCTTGGGAAATTCTAATGTCCTACATGTGCTCGCATACCAATGTGCCAATAATGGCTGTCGATACGCTCGGAATGATTTAGTTAAATATTGGCCGCGTGATTAGAAAAGTCAAAGAGTCATGAGAACTTGTTATGGGCGAATATTTATGATAGTCGGTCTTGTCATTGTACGGATGTACTTATGATGGAGCACGATGTGTAAAAAAATCCAGAGAAAACATAACTAATATAGACTCGGAATTAAATTACTACAAAATACTATGATTAAAAGACGTGTCGTAGGAATATAATCGTGCCTAAAGAATATAATAACTATAATTTAAATTTAAAAATATGCATACTATGACAACGTACAGATACCTTTAGAATAGTAATTAAGTGTAATAGAAAATTTAAACTCATGGCACAGATTAGTCAACTGCGGAAGTCAAAGGGCCCAATAAAATTTATGTCCAAGGTTCGGTGTATTCTTTCGTAAACTGAATTAATCATCTATTGGGAAATGCAACACAAATATGTCTCAACAGTATCAATTTAATCAGTAATTAATATATACTTGTGTATCACTATTAGTAATCCGGTGAACACTACTTAAGTTATGGAGTGCGAATTCGATATCTATAGCAGTTTAAATATTGATTTGTGAGTGACAGCCTCCGTGACGCAGTAGGGGAGACACGACTGCAAAACGAGAATCCTATGCTTCGGTCCAGCACTGAGACGTATGTTTGTATGGTCTATAAATATTTGGTTTTAGTGTGTGTTATGAAGAAGGTTCTGGAGTGGAGTCTAAGTGCAGGAAAGCGAAGTGTCGGGCGCCCACCTACAGCACGATTGGTTGCTGGATGTAAGCTGCTTCGAGGTCAATGTGGATATTCTTAGGGAAGGGCTATGTTCAGCAGTGTAGTGAACTTCCTGTACCTGAAGAGAGAGAGAGAGAGAGGAGAGAAATCATAAGTTTCAGTTGTCGTATCTGGTACTCACGACACAAGGCTTTGGTATTTCAGTGTGGGGTCAGGACTGTGTGTGTATTTTTGTTCTATTTATTAGTATGTCACATGTTATTTTTGGGTGTATTTAATTAGTAATAGGTATGTGATAAAATTGCAAAACACATTTCATTATTTTGCTTACTAGTTTATGAGTTCTATTACTGCATCTATTTTATTTGGGCACGATAAAGAGGCTGCATTACACAAGATGGTAAATGTTGCGTACACAGGCCATGTAATATTTATAACCGGATGTACACTGACAGATTCCGGGAACGCAACCCACTTGAATGAGTAACTAAAACAGGTTTTAATTTGTGGGCGGGCGGATTATGTGGATATTAATTTCCTACCACCAAAACGTACCAGTACACCAGTAATGTATAGTATTGGTATCGTCTCAAATATGTAACTTAATAAATATAAAATATAAGTATATAAAAAGAAAGAAAGATAAGATATTGTAAGATATTGCCTTTGAGCGATAAGACCGCCAATTGTACTTTTTATGTGTGTGATTTTCTTTTTATTTGTGTATTTTTTGTGTGTGCAATAAAGTGTATAAAATAAATAAATAAATAAAGACCGGCAGACCCCGAAAGCGATGGCGGGTACCTCAATAGATTTAACAAGGACTGGATGAAAATTGCTCTGAATAGTGATTTATGGAAGTACTTAGGGGAGGCCTTTGCCCAGCAGTGGGATCTTCTAGGCTAGTATAATATAATAAAGTATATATTTTGAATGGTAATTTTCCACGTGTTACATCTACTCGTAAAATCAAATTATACAATGTAAACGATTCACCCATTAACTTATACAATATGTTAAATATAATCTGATTAGTATACCCGTCGTGTCTGTATAATTAACAAGATATCAATTTTAAATCGACGATAAGATTTAAAATTTTAATAAAATCGTGTGAAAATTTATTATACAAATAGTCTATAAGTATTAATTTGTCTTAGTTTTACGAGTTATCTAGTTCAAACATTGTTTATGTGCTCCGGGTCATGTAGAGCGATGACCTGCCAAAAGCTTGTATGGAAGACTCCAGAAAATTTGAGTGGCCATTTCTTGACTAGTAAGAAAGAAAGATTACAGCGTGTATTAGTCTCGTATAGATTCGTTGCTTCATTATTTTCTAATTTTGCACGAGATTAATTACATTTTTTACATAATTGACTTTAATTTACCGAAACGTTTTATATCATGACATTAAACAATTTCATAAATCACAGAATTTATTAAATAATCATTTTATACTAACGGTACAAAAACAGTTTAGTTCAATCAGGGGTAATAAACACCGGCACCAAATTATGAAATGACTTGTCTATAAAATATTTTACGACTGCGGATTTTCGGGTTATCGTAAAGTAGAAGACGTAAATATCCTGTTTGTAGCAAATACCGTAGTGCCGCATTAATCTTTTATATCAAGCGGCCAGCCGGCACATTACCTGTTGCTATTAGGGTTGGCGCTTTACATTTCTTCACGATCTTTTTAATGCTTTGATATATATTTATTTTTTACCATTTATTTAGTAATTTATTTATTTTATAATTTACTTTTATTTAAGGTATACGTAAGTCCCAATGCATTGTAATGTGTGTATAAATATGGGCGTTCTTAGTATGATTTGCCACTCAGTCTAGAATCCAGATCGTGAACTGTTTTTTATATACTATTACGGTAATATAAGTATATTACCGGATAACCTAAGTACTTTCAAGGTAGAGTATTGAATGAGATAATAATAAATAATAAATACACCAAACAGTCACATACATAGTCCTGATCCCACACTAAGATCGAGTCTTGTGTCGTGGGTATCAGGAACTAAGAGAGACTTTTCGGTCTCACAAACACCCAAACCCGAAACAATTACCTGTGGTTCACCCAAACATTTGTTTCGTGCGGGGATCGAACCCGCGGCCTCTCGTTTCTCAGCCGGCATCCAACCAACTGCGCCACGGAGGCTGTCAAATCCATCCATCCATCCATTATCTCCCACCCGTCGGTGTTATTTACGGATTAGCAACTTACTCATAACCCTTTATTCTGGCTATTAAACGTAATTGCGTGGATCACTATGGAATACTTTAATTTTGTTAACAATTATGAAAATTAAAATAAATTATTGAATCCATAATAATGTACAACATTGTTTAGATTCAGACATTTCTTTTTATTCTACCACCCGGTTTGGAAAGCAGTTTTCACTCATCAACGTTTATCACCAATTAATGGTTTATGAGAACAAATACGAATGTCAAAGAAATTACGTTTTAATTGCACAAACTATTTATGCGTGTTTTCTTTGCTGAGATGTATTTACTATTTAGCAATATCAGTGAGTGTGTAAGGTCCACGGTTTTTGTTGAAAACACATGTTGAAAGTGGTATTTAAGCTTGCCTAGAATTTCTTAACAAGCTTCTGTCAATTGTTTACAAAACATTACTAGCAACAGTGAGGGAGTCATGCTTGTAAAGTGTATATTTATTTTTTGTTTTACTCATTACTGTTACCCGATAAATATGGTTTTCTATGAATAAGATCTGGTTTATGAATGAGCCATAATGTAGAAAAATATATTTAAAATACATTTAGAAAAGATTTTATAATGTTTATTTTGTATGCTGTTAATACAATTTTTATTTATATTATAAACTACGCTGTAGCCTAAATGGTACCAAATGAAACTTCCACTTATCTTTATACTCATTCGGTACTAAAATATATTTTCCAGCTTTTAAGGTGCGGTGAACAGAAAATAATGAAATAGGAACAAAATATGGCCGCCATGCCGCGATGACGTGTTATTTATTCGACTCGTTATTTAGCAATATATTAAATATCATTTTTAACTCAATAAAAAAAACAACAGTTCCACTATTTATTATACCGGTAATTGGGTATTCTACCCATTTTCAAAAAGTCTTTTAAGTTGTTCCTAAGATTAAGACAAACTATAAAAAAATATCAAATTTTTATTCGCTCGGCAAGTCCAATAAAAAACCATTTAAAATTTAAATTTTAAATTTATGCGCGCAAATATGTGAAAACGCTAGGCGCCATGTTCCTTTAAAATGATACGTCACTCAACCAGTAAACAACCTGTGTTTGTATGAGCTCTTGGACACCGGAGGGGGTATTCTACTTACGGAATGACGTAGAATCGTTATCCATCATGGCGGCAGCCGTTTCACATATTTTTAGGACAGATAAAAAAATTGAAATTTTCAAAACGAATTATAAAATTTATTCCTTGGAAATAAAAACTGAAATTATCATATACTTATTGCTTAATGCTCTACTATATACATTTATAGTTTTTAGATTTTTTCTTTCTTATAGTAAAATACCCAATTATTATTTATTATATCCGGGTATATCCAGACTGCGACCGAAAGAACAGCCAGGTAGTAGTTTTAGTGACTACAGACACAAAAAGAGTAATTATTTTTGATACAATTTTTTACTATCTTTTTTTTTTAATTTTTTAGATGCTTTGTTTCTGTAGGCTACTAGAAACAATTTTATACTTTGATGTATATAAACTTTTTTCAGGAAGCCTTTTTCGTGTCGCTTCTTCGTTTCATATCAAACCACAACGATTCTGAAGAAGTTTCGCTTCAAAAAGTATAGTTAATTCTATTGCCGTAGCACAGCCCTGATGGCGGTGTAAAGTGTGTGAGTGTGAACCGATGCGGGGCCACACGTTCGTGTCACGGCCGCCGTCGATGTCACATGACTGTCTTCTTGCGTGGCAGCACGTATTCCATCGACAGTCTGCCAGCATCTTCATAAGCCATTATTATGCTTCATAACTGCGTAAAATCCCTGTATTATTGCGAACAATATACAGCGTGGTGACATGACGTTGTTAAGAGTGTATAAGCATTCCGTGCGCTATTTTGCTCAAAAACAGTACTTTTCGAACCAGTTTTAATCCATCAAAACATTACTTAGAAGAAAAAATAATTAGTAATAATTTCAGTAAATTTCAACAAGATTCGTTCTATTTTTTTATAAGTATTTTAAAATCACTGTGCAAGCCACGCTGCTGACATTTTATAAATATCAAACTCAAAAATCTATGTTTTCATGCAAATTAGGGGAGAAATTAATGTATGCCATAAAAATGGATTTAGTAGAAAATATCCAGGCTGCACTGATGAATATAAAGTAATTTCTCAGCAAATGGATAAAGCAAGACCATGTGTGTTTTAATTAATATTACAGTGTCTTCACTCTTCAACATCCTATGTTTTAAAATATTAAACGAGATGTATATTGTGAAAGGATGCATTATGCACCTGATGCTACGTGCAGTGCTGGAGATTGTGCTCTTGCGTGATGTAATATAACACAGGGAAAAGCCCAGGCCACAGATATAAATGCACCCAACAGTTACTGTCCAGATTCCATATTAATATCTTGTGTATCAAAAAACGATGGAACAATTTTTATCTTACTAACATCCGAAACAAAAACTTTTGGGTCACACATTTTGTAAACCATAGAAAAATTCGTTTATTTGTTACGCAGACACCTTGATAGAGTGGTCGTGGTAATGTTTAGGTCGATTGCTGAGCAGCCGTTCTCACGATGCGTCTCTACGTGTCTCGATGTTTAGCGGAGCGAAATCATTCATTGACAGCTCTGAAGCTATGCTTACCCAAAAAACATTTTCAATAGATAAGACTTTTGAAAATAGATAGGAAACTCTAATGAGACTAGGAGCTGAAGAACATTATGCAAGCTGCCTTTTTTATAAAGAGAAATTAGATTTTTTTTAAAAATAATCTTATATACACCTCAAAATATACGCGTTCCTAAACAGAAATATAAACCAATAAATTTCAAGGAACTTTTATTTTGTCGTCGGTAAATCCTGTTTCGTTTACAAGTACACTTACTTGCTTAGTGAGTAACATGTCCAATTGTTATTTTAAAAGCGATTTGTTTAGTAATAAATACGTGAATGACTCACGTATCCGTTACAGTTCACAGCTGCCAATTTCGCAAGTTATTCAGCTCATTACTCAGCCCTGTTATGATAACATCCTTTTATGGGGTATTATTGATTTTTGTATCGAGTAAAAGCATTTCTAGGGGAACTCTATTTAGTAAACTTGTCATCTAGCCAATTTTGAATTTTGTCGCGTAATTTAATCAGCAAAATCTCGTATTTCGTCTACAGCAGTACAAACCATGCTCGAGAATTTTCTGCAAGATTAAATCCGAGAGCCTTTTGCAGGGTTAACATTCGGAATATGACTTTATAGCGGACTGACTAAACAGGGACAATACCGCCATCAAACATAAAACCGCCAAAAATAACACAACTTTAAGCGGCAGTGACACTATAATTAGTTTGAATGTTTGAATGACCAGCTTGACCGGAGCTGGACCATTGTTTCACAGAAATCTACGGTCAATAATAGGATTACTGTTATTTTTCGTGTGGTCGTCTACACATATTGCCAGAGGATATATATATTTTGCCAATATAGCATTTTCTTTCATACTTAGATGACAGTTAAATAGCGTTAGGGACGAGCAGGCATTTTTCTGGATCTGCCGAATAGAGATTTTTCATAAGATTATTCACCGTTATTTTCGTACACACAAGCACAAGGTTGATAGATGTTTTGGTTTATCTAGTTTCTTTAGAATAATACTGGTGATCGGTTTTTTTCCATTCGTGTCTTTGGAAATTATACTGAATTTTATAATTTTATCCATTTTCTGATACGCTTTTGGTAATATTTTTCTTGTATAGGTATTATATAAAAGTTAAAACCATGTAAAATTATGAAGCGGATTGTAATAATCATCCTTACTTAATTTTTAAGTAATTTTGATTTGTAAATGTTTAAGACAGGTTGATATGTAAACGTGTTTGGCCAGTTGTCGATTTAATATGTAAATATAAAATTATATTTATATCCGACAAGGAATTTTACCGACGTTCTAAAGACCACACAACGTTATGTGTGTATTATAAAACAGAAAACATATAGGCGTAAAATGGAAGGGTTTTTTCTGCTGAATTTTCTATGCAATTAATTTTAAATCAAATTGAAATGAATGAATTGAATACGAGTATCGTAAGGATAAAAAAAGTGGCATCGTATTAGCGTTTGTCAGAACACAATAATCTATGGCGGTTAAGTCATGCGATAATCGCATACGATTCTCGCCGCGAGAAACTCTCCCCGTGTATAACTCGTCGGAAATATCTGTGAACCAAGCTGGACTGCGGTTCACATTTTATTTTTTTGTGTTCCCCTATCTGCTATGTTATTTTACATTAAAAACGTTTCGATATGGATGCGAATTCTATTTTTTATTCTTTTATCTATTTTAATTCAATTTGTTTAACCTATATTTTGAGTTTGCTGAACTTTTGTTCCAATGACGTCAATTATTCAAGTCCATAGATATTTCCGACGGGTAATATATGGCGCTTAAAGAATGTATAGCATCTATCTTACATTCTTTAGCAAACAGTAAGGACATCGCCTGATGAAAACAAATGACAATTTCTAAACGCAATAGTACGCACACAACGACATTGACACGTTGCCTAATTCTCGCCCAGAAACGAATACATTACCGCTGACAGTAGACATTGCTACCTACTTTGGAGGATCATAATATGTAATATTATTATTAGGGAATAGGTCCCCCGAATGTTGGATTCTGCTTGGGCAGGTATCATGGCTTCGTATCAATCTGCGGCCAAATAACAGCAAGTAATGGCACCCTAATTTACTTATCTGTAAATAAACTGCATATTAAATTTGAGATAGTAATTTGGGCCAACTAAGCTAAACTAATTTTAAAATTGCCTGAGACAATTAATCAGTATTCTTTAAGTTCACCCAAATCTCCTCTGAATTTCGAAAAATTAATTACCGTGAAAGCCTGCCAAATATCGTCAACGAATGCTCGCATGCCCTCAATTTCTTTAGTAGTTCTTTCATATGTATTTAAAAGTATTTGATAATTTCAGAGCCTTTGAACATTGCGGTTATGTCATTATACAGGCCGTGAAAACATCTGACGTTATTAAATGAGCTGGCAATTTCGCACATTTATAGAAAGTTGCATAACAACGAAGATCTGACCAAGGATGTAATGTATGACGTCACAAAGAAATCTCGTGTGCACCCGTTACCAACACGGATGTATGGATTGTATAACTATATCTCGTACATATTCGGTAAAGAGTACGCAACTCGGTTTTGCGTAGGGTTACCGATCATCTTTGTTTAAAATTATGCTTTTTTATATAAGAATCTCCAACGAAAATAACATATTACCGTTATATTTAGGTAGGTACATATGTATAATTCTGCTTGCATCTTCAATAACAGAAGAGTACATTTTGCACGGAGTTTAACAATAACAATATTATAATAGCACAATTAATCAATTTTTGTCTCTCTATGTCCTTATTTATTTAAATAATTATTTCAAAGATTGGTACTTTGAGAAGAATTTGTATGGCTAGCTTAGTAGACTATGGTCGTACTCTCAATCATTTTTTTGATTGTTGAAACCTCCTTTGTTCAGTAGTGGGAGAGCTCATACAATATATTGAAACAGTGCTTTGATATACTAGCGACTATAGTGACTTTTGTGAGTTGAAAATATTTATGCGAAATGCCAAACCAAGTAAGAATTTCCGTGCTCTCTCTCTCTGGCTGTAAAAGTTTAATTCGAAGTTATTTACCTCTTTAGTTCATTGTTTTGCCACCCGCTTTGTTACGGAGGGAAGTGAGCAAAAATAATATTTTCAACTCCTCGTAATCATATTACTTTATGATTGATTTCGTTGCAGGTTAAAGATAAATTAAACATTCTCGGAGACTCGCTGAGCTTCAATGCTAGGTATAATTAAAATGCGTGCCATTGTTGATCCTGGCTTACAAGAGTTGCAGTGGCGGGTGTGAGGGCTGGACAGTCTCCAGATGCCAAAGTAACTAAATTCTTAATTATGACTTCTGAAACGCATACGGGAATCCTAACATTAAATATATTTGAGAAGAATACCGCTAAGCAATTTGTAATAAAGTTTATGGCTTCCGAAACAGCGATTCCTATTTTCGATTAAGCTCAATCATCGATTACTAAATGCTGAGAATTTAAATAATAAATCGGTCATTGATATCTATGGATACTATATTGAGAGATCATATAGTTGAAAATATTGGGAATTCTAGAATTTGCCATTCAAAATTTGACTCACAGCCCTCAGCCCTGAACATATTACAACAAAAACTAATATTATTTGGTTGTCTTGTTGTCGCCTTTGCTTCAGTGGATTAGATTTTGTTATTTATGTATTATATTTGTTGATCAAGCTTTCAATTATGTCTACATCAATTATAATTAAAACAAACGTTAAAATCGTTGAAATGTCAATGTTATTTTGGTCTTAAGACAAAAAATACAAATTCTGGAAGTATCCTCAACATTTAATAAAGGTTATTCATTCAATTGGACTGTAACATTTGTTTTCGATTTGTCCTATCCATAATTCGATTGTAGTTATGATGTAATGATACAAGTTAACAATCTTGTTGATTGTTCAAGGTATCAATTATCGTAAAATAAAAGTTGAATTAAGAATAATTTACATGTAAATTGTGATATTATTTTTCTGACCACAATAAAGAGTCCCGTTGGCTTAATGTATCGTAAACCTGACGATACTTAAGGATAACAATAGAATAATTTATCTATTGGTGCATATTATATATTTTGACAGCCTCCGTGGCGCAGGTGGTTAGGCGAGGATGTGAAACGAGAGGCCGCGAGTTCGATCCCCGCACCCAGACAAATATTTGTGTGAACCACAGATATTTGTTTCAGGTTTGGGTGTTTGTGAGACCGAAAAGTCTCTCGTAGTTCGACACGAGATTCGATCTTAGTGTGGGGTCAGGACTGTTGGGTGTATTTATTTATTATTTATGTAAAATAACATAGACATCATAATAATAATACTAACAACGGGAACCCTACACACATAAGCAATTTTTTCACTGTCCTCGAATAGTGTGTCCGGTTTGTAGCCGACCAACTTATATCATAAATCATTTTACAGCCGGTATCTATAACCCGTCTATCTTTAACAAGAAGTTAAAACGGCTATTTTTAATACATGTTGAAGGGGTTTTCTTTAGTGAATATGTGTATATATACATACATATAAACATCACGCCTTTTTCCTAGAAGGGGTAGGTAGAGGCTAAATCAGGACTACCACGTTTCGCCTTACGTGTTCCGTCCCATTATGAGATAGGGAGCCTATGGGCATATAAATAAAAATAAAATAAATAGACCCAATGGTCGCATACATAGATCCGACCTCACACTATTGTGTCATGGGTATCAGAAACTACGAGATAAATTTCTGCCTCACAAACACCCAGACCCGAAACGAATATCAGTGGTTCACAAAGATTTGTTTCAGTGCGGGGATCGAACCCGTGGCCTCTCGATTCACAGTCGGCGTCCAATCAAATGCGCCACGGAGGCTGTCAAAATTATATCGAGCACAAATTCCCGACTCCGGGCTGATAATTAATTGAAAAATCCAATATCACTTTGCCCGACTCGGGATTCAAACCTGAGACTCCAGCTTTGTAATCATACCGTAGTACAACTACGCCGACGAAAATTTATATGTAAGATAAATATATCGATCTTTTTGTTTACTGGAATTTTAAAAAATCACTCCAGGTGATATTAAACAAGATATGAAAAAAATCTGGGTGATATCGTGATTTTAGGTTTCAAGATTTTGGGGCTCTATTATTTTTCTTCTATCTGCATGTTAAAGATAGGCAGGCTATGGAGACCGGCCGTAGATGTCACGAGTACTTGTTTATCTGCAGGCGTGATTTTATCTCCTCGTGTTATTGCTACTTCCTACCTCAGTACGTGACGTCTCTGCCTCATTTAATGATAAACCAATGACATGGCTTCATTTGCAAAAGTTGTGACGGAGTTTAACAGCTTATTTATCTGCATTGTAGCGTCACGAGTCACGAGACCTTGCTTTATAAGGGCGATATTTATTGACGGAAGTTTTGTGAAACTCCTTTTTAAGTGTTTACTATTTAGCTCAGGTTGCTACTTTTGACTGGTCACTTAGCCTTCTGTCGAATATTTATAACTATAATTACTGTACCTATATTTAATTTACACTAAATTAATTACTTTTTATAACCAAAAGGAGGGCTTTTTTCAAGTATTATTTCATATGTCGTCTCAATCGAACTCTCGGTTGTGGAGGAAATATTTGCTTAGCAATAGCAATTATGGGCGATATAAATTATAATTATACAGTTTTAAACTTGTTTTTTAGGGTCAGCAAGGAAAACATGATTTTGTCGACACCCATTCAGCATTAGTACAAAATTGTTGCCACAGAGACAACTGTATGTTCTTTTTATGATTTGATGAGTGATGTGCACGAATTGACTAATTCAGTTGAAATTAAATAGGTCTAGACGGATAGTAAATCCATGTGGTAGATACCATTTCATTTGTCACTTCTATGGCACAAAGTTTCCCCTCAATATCTTCATATTATTGCTGCATTAAAGGGGAATAGCTGATTTAGAAGTAAGAGATTTCGAAATTAAGCACTTGTCCTAATAATACAAATCAGGTAATATCAGTTTGCGTAACACTTCTATTACGTTTAGTCATACGTGTGGGCGAGTTAGTATACCCGAATAGGGAGGTGGTACAAATTGAATAGAACATAAATAATGTCGATAAATGATATAACTGTGTGAATATATTTAAGTTTAGAACAAATTCGTCGTAATATGTGTTTTTTAGAAACACATGATATGACTAATTGCCTTGAAATTCCCTACTAGACCATATTTGTTTCGTATCACCCGTTTGATGACTAATTTGTTGGTTTATATAAAACGTAATTTGAACCGACATGGATAGTAATATAATTCTAAAATAGATCTGGATCTATTATGGAAAAACTTATACCATGTCTTGCATGGTGGTATGATCACAGACTACAAATTTCTTAGCAATTATAGGTACCATATAATGTGCATTGTCGTCATTTGAGGATTCCTCACTTATCTTTATTCAGGATGGCACTGATTTGGCTGGATTAGTTTCAGTTGATAACCTGCAGACCTTAGCGATTTGTAAGAATTTCTATGGTAAGTCTGCCAAGTCTAGGCCAGCGTGGTGGACTATATGGCCTTACTACTCTGAATCGTACCCTCGATTGTAGAGTAGGCGCGTGCCCTGCAGTGGAACTATATAGGCCGATAAAAGTTTCAGATGATATCTATGAGTCTAGGTGTAGTGTCTTATGTGCCTACAGTTCACTTGTTAACTACTTGAAATAAAAATAAATAAACATATGTATTTTAATATGAATATTAAAATTCCATCGTTCGCGATAAGGAATGGCTCAATAAAGAAAACAACAGGTATTCTGCGAATTTAGTGAAGAGCATCAGGACAGTTTCAGAACAATGTATTTTATAGATTCCAGTTAATTTTTTATGGATACTAACTATTCATAGAAAATTACGTCTCCCTATAAAAACTACGCTTTGTCACGTTTTAAAGGTTTGTTGTAGTTATTTCAACAAACGCGTTGGAAAAGTGAACATACTTGAGAAGTGGTTATGTTTAAACTTATTTTACGAAATAATATACGAAAACGTTATTAAAAGTGCCTTCAACTATACGCCAAGATATTGTCCTTCACCGTATAAAGTGATTTATATTACAAATGTTTGCAAAAGGTAAAGCAAGATTTTTGTTTTAAAACATAAAAATAAATCATAAAAATAAAAAAATATCATATTTGCATACTAAGCGTCTTCTATAAAGTTGGAATTTTGGAATATCCGCATTTTTAAGCGTCTTGGTATTTGTTTTTTTTTTATTTATGGGGTAAATACTAAATACACAGCCACTGAATGCCATAAAAAATTAAAGTTAAAGAAGTTATTAATCAGCGCTTCTAATATGCTCTCTAAAAAAATAGGTCCAGAATCTCAATTTTTAGGTACATTTAGAATAAATAATTAGCTATTTATACAGGGTATATCAAGACCGCGACCGAAAACGAAGCCAGGTGGTAGTATTAGTGACTTCAGACATAATGCAACTTAAAATTTCGCAAAAAAAATCGTCAACTTTTTTTGGTAATTTTTTACTTATATTTGGGTGATAAATACATAGTTTTCCTAAAATAATGATGTACACCTTTTTATTTTTTAAAACGCAATGGTACGATTGGGTTTAAATTACTATTTTCGCAATAACTAGGTATTTACTACCCAAACACAATGACTTTCAAAAAATTGCAAAAAAAAAATCTGTCGCTTATTTTGCGAAATTTCTATTTGCATTGTGTCTGTAACCACTAAAACTACCACCCGGCTTCGTTTTCGGTCGCAGTCTTGATATACCCTGTATAAACCTTTGTCACTGGCGCCAGAATGGATTTCATTGTATTATTAATATGAAAAAATATTTTTAGATTTTTCTACTCTTTTCAAACCAGCCAAACCAATAGATACCGTATTCAGTCTATGTAAATTCGCTGTTCTCCTGCATTCCACAATGATTAATATCCATCGCATTTAGTGAAATGAGTGTTCTTGTCGGCTGTAGTACTTGTAAACAAAACATGTTTTGTTCGCAGATGTACGGTTATTTAATATTTTCAATTATGATATTTTACCGTTAGTCAGCACGTTTCTTGGAGTTTCCGAAAAACGTGACTTATACGCAATGGACATTAAAGACATATTTACACTTATTGCAAATAAGCACACCATTTTGCAAATTGCATATACACCGAATATTATGCAGATGAATACAATGTCCGAAACCAGACTAACATTAAAAATGGGATGATTACTTTATTTGTTCCTTTTCCAATTCTAAAATGTTTAATCAATTTCAATGAATGGTGGTATAGACGTAGAAAATAAATAAAAATATTATAGACTATTTTTAACCTAACTAAAAATGCAGATTATGTATTCGTAATTGAAATCGTCAAGTCTCTTTCCATAAGGATTTGCGAACCTCTTCTCTTGATTAAGCTTGTGGTCATTACGAAACTGTGCTTTCTTCAGTACACGGGGTTCTATAAAACAAGACGAGAGATTTATTTAAAATTAAGTAAGGAGATTAATTAGAGGTTTTTAGGTTTATGAGATAGAGCAGAACGAAAATCTAACTTTATCAGGGTGAAGTCTGGCCAGGTTGCTGTTGTCAGGTTTATTGAATGCAAACGAACGTGTCAATAATTTCCAACATATTAAAATACAACGTTATTTAAAATAAAGATTTTCTATGCATGATATGGTTTAACGTTAATATTCCTACTCCGTGGTTAGGTACGAGTTGTGATAAATATTTTTTTTTTATCACATTGTCAAACTTAGATCCACTAACACAATTTGAGCTGATTCTGGCATTAAATGTTTGTGTAATTTTGTGGTAAGTTTCGTATGAAAATATGTACAATATCATAGATAGACGAAAATTTAAAAACTTTGTACATATCTTGTACTACAATAACGTTAAGAATAAATGTATTACCCTGATTCAGCCTAGAGGCGTCACCGTCTATAAGTCTAAGAGCTTTACAACTTGATTTTCTTTTGCCAGCGCAACGTGATTTCTTTTCCTTATACTTCTTGAACCCTTGTTCAGGAGATATCAATTAATTGCTAGATAGTTCATGTTTTAGTGTCAAATTACACACACAAAGATTGAAGCCCACAGCTTACTCAGCTCACTCTTCACAGCCCATATAAAAAAGAAATAAATAAGGCCATCACAGAAACACAAAATTATTTGTAATCACGATTAAAGGTGAATCATCGACGATTATTGTGGTTTAATTGTAGCAATGATGAGTAATCCATTGCTAGTTTTGTTAATTGCACCGCATTCGGCCTGTGTAAACGTTAGATTGAAGATTTCTGCAAACAAGGCTCCAACACACATATACGTGGAACGAAACGATTGTTCGTCATATCCATATTTCATTACGTTTTTCTTTTTCAGGCTCATTGCATATACAATAAGGTTTCAAGAAGAGCTGGGTATTCGTCACACTGTTTGCACAGGTTTTCCATAAAACAACAACTTCTGAATAATACTTAAATTGCTCGTTGTTGCATGAGCCCCCAGTATATTGTCGACATTTGGTACTAATCGTACGTTTGCTAGAATTCAGTTTATTACCAATAATTCAATAACCGCCAGATAATGGCGTTCACGACGTTCATTTTTACTGTTACGTTAATGGCGGTTTCAAGTGGTAAGTTGTTTTATAATCCTAGTTGCGTTGAATTAAGTAATCGTGAATTGGAATTGAATTAAATTGCTTCATATAACCACGGCTCTATTTGATCAACTATATTCAATAAAAAAACAGTGTCCAACCTAATTAATGTCCTCAAATAAATAAAATGTATGTTAGGATGTCAGGAGCTAAGTGTAACCTGACATTCAATTCAGTTGATATGACTATTTTAGTGTAACATACTGTTTCCATTCGAGTGACGACAGATGATAACAATGAATTTTGTATGTTAAGCACAAATTCAATACGAGCATTAAATTTAACTTTCATGTAGGTAGTTTAACAAAAAAAATTTTTGAACATTTCATGTTGAATATTGGTTATAAAATATGTTTTAATGCCTTTACTCGACTTCGTTACATTTGACACAAGTCCAGTAGTGCGAACCGAGTCTTTCTAAATATAACTAACATTTTATAATCAACATAATAATCACACCTTGGTCTGGCTTTAACGTTGTCTTTGCAAAGTTATCATAAGCAATTCATAATAATACGTACCTCACATGACCATCTGTGTAAATACTGACATATTATACGTAACATAATTTGCAGAATATTATTGAATACCCTTTGCATGTAGAGTTGGTTTATAAAATGAAAATGTTCAGAATTTATAACATGAATACGTTGTCACATAGAAGCCGATCATTCATTTCATTTAACATATTTTTAATATTAAATTAATAATAAAAAGTAATTATAAATAGAAAATATATCTGAGTATTTTTGTGTTATGGTTTTATATCATCATTACGTGTCAAACACAGATCCCCAGACTTAGCAATATTCTTAGTCAGAACTTTATGCAAATGTTGTCATTTTTTGTATACGAGTATGTTATTAAACAAAACTGCATACAGTAAATACTCGATAGAAATATTGTTATGACAATTATTCATAGAGAACACGCAGAGATTTAATGAATAATTTAAGAATTCTAGAACGATCTGGTCAGTATGTGTTCCTAGGGGTCTAATTAGAGCCATTTATCAAAAGTCAATAATGCCAAAATGTACCAAAATTGCGTTTTAATTTTTCGAGATAATAACGTTATAATTGTCTTTTCTGCACATTCGGTAAATGCAAGTTGGTTGTTACTTTTATATCAGATAAGGTCTTGGGTTCTGGATGCAGGCCGCTTCCAACAACTCGATGTGGAGATACTTGAGGCAGGCCTATGATCAGCAGTGGACTTGCTGTGGCTGAATAGATAGATACATAATGGTTTCTTAGATTTACGCGAATGTTACACATTGAAATAAAACTATATTTTACTGATTTTATCGCGATTTCGTTACTGTTACTGTGACGGCAGTCCGCCCCGTGACCACGAAAGCTGTAAAGTAATCGAAACATTGGGAAGTTAAAAAATTTAAAAATAAACTAAATCGCGATAAAATCCGTAAAATATAGTTTTATTTCAAGATAGATACATACTACATAGTCCGGGGTCGTTTTAGTTGATGTTTAATCAATTCTAATCAATTTTATGTCAACAATTTATTTTATGGTTTGTTGCTTGGCACATATTGGCATAACTGGACCTAATTGTAGCTTTAAGTGGACGAATTAGTAAGTTAATTGAAAAATAAAATATGCATTTCCCGCGCATTATTACCTTTATTAGCTTTATCAGAATGGCTAATTTTGTAATACTGTTGGTTAATTCATTTTCTATGTAATTGAAATAATTACGTGTTATTTAATCTAGTGTAAATCTACTCAAAATTGTCTCTACACTGGTCTAATAAACATAACCTCAATTATTTAAAGATCGAACTTTCTCAATTGACATTTATTGAGTCTAATGGTTGTAGAGTCGACAATGTGTTTATTTTAAAGATCAGCTCTTCTATTAGTGCAAAATTAAACTTAACAATATAAGCGTTGATTCTAAATACATTTTTTTTAATATAGGAGCCAAACGACCATATGGTAAGTAATCACCACTGCCCATGAACATACATAGTTGCTTATTATCAAAACAATGGCAGTCTGAGAATCAAAGTGACAATAACATTTAATTTTATTTATGAGAGCAAACTCATCAACTATTCTATTGTTTTCCACACATTCACCTGTATTACAAAGTAAAGAGCTTGGCCATTCACGAGCCATCAAATCATGGTCAATTAGAAATGCATATTTTATAGCGAATAAAATTGTGTCGGGAGATTAGGTTGCGTTTTAAAGGATATTTTAATAATACCATTAATATTTATAATAATTTTCTTTATCAGCTGCGTACATGAACCGCGACAACGACAATGCCTTCAGGGGGTAAGTGTTACTTTTTGCTTATACTACTATTTTAACAATAAATATAATTAAATATGATTATATTTATAATATTAAAATACGGCCATCATCAACAGAATTGACAAATTGTAAACAAGCATAATATCTCTGTTTTTGAATGTTGTAACTTTTATTGCATAAATCTAATCATTCGGTGTGTTTTTGCTTAGAAAGTAAATTTAAAAGATAATAACTTATGAAGCTTAAAATCACATTATGAAATAAACTCTTATACTAATGTGTTCTTTTTGTTACAGAATACACCCGGTGAGTAAACCATGAAATTAAAAACACACATTCACAAATAGTTCGTCTTTGTCACTACACACAAACATTTTGATAATTGCAGGATTTCTCATCCCTATTCAATTTCCCGCAAATCCATTTCCCGCAAATTCGTTTCCCAACGATTCACATCCCGACACCCAACGAGATAGCCAACACTCGTCCCCAGCCCGGCCAGAGTTACAGCGGGATGTTTGTGAGATCCAACGGTCAGGGCGGAGAGATCCTGGCCAATATCAACGGGCATGTTTATAAGCAGAAGTGTAAGTTTTATAACAATAAATTATGTTGATCACCCAATAGCGTAGGTTTAGTAAATACATGCCAAGCTTATGGCCGCCACACGTGCAAGTGCGTTTGCGCAAACCCGAGTTTGCACCAGTCTCAAATCGAATTTTTCAACGAAGTTTGCACAGTTTTGCCCTCACACGTTCCAGTATACTGGTGCAAACTCAGACTTGCACAGTTATGTCGTTATTTGTGTGGCGGCTATTAGTGTCAGTAGGCAGTAGGTACATAATCGTCTGAGTTTAATTGTACGTCTTTAAACTTGGTTGGATTTACTAGGATAATATGCGTTTTTATTATACAATATTTTTTCTTCTATCTATTTTCGACGTTTCAAAACTAATATGCAATAAAAAATACATATGATCTTCGGGAAAATAAAACCATTCTACAATAAATGATGAAACTGCATCAATACCTTCCGTAACGCAGTGAATTAAAATTAAGTGAGGTTTGATCTCGTCACCCAAATAAATGTTTATGTGATCGGCAAGTACATTTTTCGAGTCTGGAGATAAGACTGAAAAGTCGTTCGTAGTTTCTGAATCACACGACATAAGACATGCATCTTCACGTAAGGAACACAACGCGTGTTTTGGATGTATTCAACATTAATTACTGTTAATAAAAATAGTCTTGGTGTGGTATAACAGACTTGTAATTAACTAATTCGTATATTTCTTGTTTCAGTTCCTCAATAAAGAACACGAGCAGTAGAAGATTATATATATATAAATATTAGTTATAATCACACAATACAAATTTACACATAAATATATTATTACATATAAATTCGGCTACTATATTCTACATGGACAGGTAAATTATTATATATGAAACAAAGACGAACTATGAGTTTATTTTAAGATTTGCAGAAGTAAGTAAAGAGTAAGCTAATAGATTTCTTTGTTACAGAATCACTTAAAACTCCACAAAATGCCAAAGGTAACTTATATCATGCATTTATTAAATAAGTATGCATTTTAGACAGGAAATGTTCAGAAACAAATACTTGAAGAGATCAAAATATTTGACTCATAATGAATTTATGATTAGCTAATAAAAACAGAATAATTATCACGTGATACCAAACTTGTCTTTGATGCAAATATTTTCCTGTCTATTAATTATTATGCTTATGATTGTGTTGGAATTAGGAAATAGTTCTCGTCTCGAGGACTTCATGTTCTATGTATTTGCCTGGAGTCTCACCAAATTTCCCAGAGATGCTGTCTGAATAACATTTTTCATACTTTAAATTAACATTTTTGATGTATGACTGCCTCGGTGGCGTAGTTGTACGGTACGATTACAAAGTTGAGGTTCCGGGTTCGAATCTCGGGTCAAGCAAAGTGATATTGGATGTTTCTATTAATTATCAGCTCGGAGTCAAGAATTTGTGCTCAATATGGCGATAGGCTCGCCCCATATCACATCGTGTGACGGAACATACAAGGCGAAATGTGGGTGTCCTGGTGGCGCCTCTGCCTATCCCTTCTGGGATAAAGGCGTGAGTTTATGTATGTATGTGTATTTTTGATGTACGGAGTGACTCCAACATATCTATGAGGACGGACCATGTCTAACTATATATACTGAGATTGATGATTAAATATCATAGCCCTAATCCAACATTTTAAATTCCCCTTAAAAGTAAATAATATTTGAAACAAAAATGTTTGTAACATGCAATATTTTGTTTAGCAGTTCCAATTCCCCGGTTTCTTGCCATTGGTGCCGCAAATACTGCAGATTCCGAAAATCCCCTTTATGCCGGAAATGCCGCCGATGCCGAAAATACAGCCGCTAACTCGGGATTTCATCAAGGGCCACGTGGCGGGAGATAACGAGCATTACTCCGGGTCATCCTTCTCCAGCCATTCTCACACCACAAATATAAACGGGAAGACAACATTTGACGGCAGCTTCAGCTCTTTGAATAACGACGGAAAGAACGTGCAAGAAAAGACTTATGTTATCAATAGTTAAATTGTCAATAGAGTACAATATTTTCGGCCAGATTTTGTAACAAACAAATATTGAATGTAACAAGTATCTGAATAGATATTACAATTGACAGTAAAATTGCATCTACAACATGTTCTACGAATTGATGTCCATATTATATTTATTTTTAGGTAAAGTTGACAAAAATGTATTTTCGGATAATATAAAATAGTTTATCTATACCAATTTTTATTGTAAATTTATGACCCGAAAAACGAACATTATCCTTTGAATTATGCGATATATTACCCTATATTAAATGTTTTTCTACACCTACATAATTACTCGTGTATCTGCAACTGTTCATACTTTTAACACGTGACGATTTTAAATATATTTTTACAATTATAAATAATAATTGTAAAGTCGAATATGTTATTCTAGTGTAAAACTATATTAGTGCATAAGTGATATAGCAAGCCGTCTAAATTATTTTTATAACTAAAATATGTTTATAAATAATGATTCTTTACAATTGTTTTAATAAAATACTAAAATATAAATATGTATTATTGTTATTACTTTGCAAAATACCCAAGACCGAGCTTGCAATTAATTGTGGCTTTATCAATATTACACTATGAGCATATTTTAATAATCATACCTACTTTATTTATTGTTAAAACAACATTAAACTTCAATCAAAACTATGAAACGTTGCTTGCTAATCACAAAAGTAATTTTACAATCTGGTTGTTTCTATACACAAAACGTTATCGCCAATCATATACAAAAACATAATTATTTATTACAAAGGCTCCTACTTACTATATTTAGTGAAACATAGTTGACGACAATTAGAAAACCTATGGAAAAAAACCCGATCATTTCTGAATAAGGTTCAAAAATATCAATAAAACATTGCCATGAATAACAATATAGATCAGAACTAGCGTAATAGTCTTGGTAATGTGTGAACAGTTGTAAGCTCGTATTAATTTTATTGTTCATAAATAAATACATGCATATGTGAACAAATGTCTTTGTGATCATTTCATTGTTCTTAGTCATTGAAAAACACGTAGTTGATTTAAACCGTTCAAAATATAGGAGAGATCGATATTTCGTCTCTTGCTCCTAAATTCAAATAGGCGATGTGGATTTGGTTTCGAAACTATTCTTGAAATAAAACTATTTTAAATTGAAATATTTTTAGTTTTATTTCAATGCGTAACATTCGCGTAAATCTAAGAAACCATTATTCGAAACTATTAAGTAATATTATATCTATAGTAATTGTGTTCAGTGTGCTTTTTAAAGCTATTTACAGTATACAATTTGGGTAGATATTGTACTTTTTACAATATAATTCGCTGTTTAGTAAGTCACTGGGTGCAAGGTTTTTCTAATACGACTCTACGTAAGTACTTGAAAGAGGCCTATGTCCACAGGGACCTGCCCGTCGCTGAAGCTGATGATGATTAAATCTAAATAAATAATTACTTTCAAATACTACAAAATAAAAATCAAATATCCTTCACTCCAGCACTTAAATAAATTATCAATGAAAAAAATACTAGTTTGACAGAAATTGCTAAAAGAAAAACACGAGGCGTTATTCATATGAACTAACAAACTTGAAAATCACTGAGGTGGACTATGAGTAAAATTTCATTCCTGTATACATCTATATTAGCCCATATACCTCCCACTGCAGGGCACGGGCCTACTCTACAATGGAGAGAATCGATTGAGAGAGGTTAGGCCATATAGTCCAACACGCTGGCCTAGTGCGGGTCGGCGGACTTACATACCGATGAAATTTTTTAAAATCGCTACGGTATTCAGGTTTCCTCACGATGTTTTCCTTCACCGTTAAAATGCGTGGTGATTGACTATCAATACACACATAACTCCGAAAAGTCAGAGGTGTGCCCTGGGATTTGAACCCGCGACCACCGTGAACATGTAGGCAGCCGCGTCTGGTCCGTTAGCAACAGGCCACCACGCACATACATACGTATACATATAGTATAGTATATACTGTATACATCCAACTCCAATTAAAAATTATAAAAAACATAGTGTCAAAAAAAAATGATCTCCGATTTCATAATGACCCTTTGGCACTGTTTGATCATTGTAAAATCCTACCGATACATACCAAATTTAATTACATGCTACTTAAAGAACAATTCTTTAATAAAACACTCCAACACGAAATTAAACATCCTTTGTATACACGCGCAGTTGCAAGTAATCGGCTTTGTACAACTAGCGCTTACAATGTGTACGGTGAACGAACTACCTCCTACTTGATTCCACGATTATTAAATGACCTACCTACCAACGTACGAGACTGTATTACACCAATTAATATAAAAACAAAATTAAAGGACTATTATTTTAGAACTGGTGGTAGGTCTCTCATATGTGAGAGGCCATCTGGGTAGGTACCACCGCAATGTCTATTTCTCCCGTGAAACAACACTGCGTAAATGCACTGTTGTGTTTCGGATTGAAGGACATTGTAGCCAGAGTAACTACTGGACATATTGAGACTTAACATCTTATGTCTCAGGATTGCGAGCGCAGTGGAATGTTGCTACTGTTTATGAGCGGTCGTATCGCTTACCATCAGGCGAACGGCTTGCTCGTCTCGTCATTCATTGCAATAAAAAAAAAAGAAAAAAAAAGAACGATTAAAGGGAACAATAATAAACAGATTAATGTTGCGCTTGCCTAGTTTCTCGTACGGTGCACTTATATCTAATTAACGTAATTACTTATTTTAATGTAAAATAATGTAATTTAGACTAACCTATTATATTGTTGGCCTGATGCGAACTTGTAAATTTATATAGCATTAGGATAAACCTCAGTGGTTTTTAATGCATATACTAACAATAATTATTGTACCTTTGTTGTTAATAAATAAATTAAAAAAATATATATAGATTGTTATTTTCTAGGAACTCTACAATAGCCAGACATTTACTATTGGATTTACCTGATAGTAATGCCTGGGGGGGCCAAACTGTGCTGGAATGTCGAGGATAGATAGTAATGCCTGCTGGATGACCGCCTGGTGCCGATACTCACAAACGAACGGAACAGAAACGACAGATAAATACAATTAAAATAAAAATTAGTACCAGAGTCATGATTCCCGAGACCGTGTATGGTGACAAATCTGATCTGAGACCTGTCCGATGGATAAATCTGTACCTCTATGACTAGCTTACAACCAAGGCGCCGAAAGAGCCTTAGTCAAAATGTTAGCAAGATTAAAAAGTGAAGGCTTTGCTCACACAAATTTTCCGCTGTTCATGATTCTGAAAATTATCGCATTGAGCAAATATTTATTAACTCCTAAATAATATTTAGTTTCATTTGCAACCAATGTTTTAATTGTAAATTAAATATTACATAAATATGTATATGTTAGAGATTACACAAGTTTGATCCACACAGGATGAATGCCATACGCATTGATGTTACTTATTTTATTGGAATTGCAACACAGTCCGACATGATTGAAGTCTTGTAAGTTATCGGTTGCCTATGAAAACGCTGAATGGTCTGTCAGTAGAGTCTGTGATCGGTTTAACAATATTTAATTGTTTCTATTGTAATCTTGCCCGGAACAGCGCCAAACGTGCGCACTGACTGATTAATAAGAATCATCATGTCGGACGGCAACTACGGCCATATAAATCGCAATCTGTATGATACTCCGACAGCAGCGGTGGGATCGATCTCAAAATCATCCCTTGTGCCTACCGCATTGCCTGCTACCCAAACTGAAGAATATTTTCGGTCGGAACGTAAGACTCAGTAGTGCGGCCACGTACATCGAGTATTCTACCAATAAAGCAGCGCTGATAGATGGGCTAGATACTGACAGCTCTAACGATATCGAGATTTCTAGAATCACAGACGTCTAGGCAAAGAACTACGGATGTGGAGAATACGCCAGGAATTATACGCTTACAATGGTGAATATTTATTAAGATGCAAAATCAGCAAAAGTAAGCGTTGATTTTGGCATTTAAAACTCCATTGGAATTGAAAAGAAGATTGATAGATCAATTGATAGACGTTGAAAAAGATGATACGTTTTCATCAACATGCAATTGGTGGGAGTAATTATTTAAAGGTATCAACTTGTTATAGCGATTGGTAAACTATTAAGAGGATCCATGTGGTTGTTGCGGATAAATTGTCCAGGTACGACGTGAACATTTGAATAACTTTGTCGTACGAATTGTATCTAAAGGTTATGTCACTTTTGGTAACATTTCTATCGTGCTCAAAACGTGAATAGTCCGAAATCTACTCCGCAGTCGTAGATCAATTGTCATGCCTGCGATAAGCTTGGACATAAGATTTGGCATGTATAGAAAATAGGCTAAGATATCATTAATTGCTCCTATGACGAGTTTTGGCTATCGCCAACAATCTTGCTTGCCAGTATGTTACAGGTATGGTTCATCAGTTCACATGGTGAGTCGCTGTCCTCACGGGTCCAGCGCCGCAGCATCGACATCTGTTGTAGAACGTGTTGACATATTATGTGTGGCCGAGCTGCTCCCCGAAACACTTAAACCCTTTATAATTGTTTTAAATTTGGTTTTACTTTGGCGCTGAGTATCTCTTTGCAAAAGAGTCTGCCGCAAGTTAAGAGGTAAGCGAATTGATATTGTTTGGCCAGGTGCTTTTCTTGATGTGAATTGTCACACGCGTTGATGGCGAGGGAAAATATAGAGAGGAAACCAGCATACATTGCTGTGATGTGTTAAACAAATCAACGTACGCTGCCTGAGCATAGTGGTCTGTGGTCTAGCTCTTTTCAATCGAACTCTCGATTATGGAGAAGTCCTATGCTAAACAGGGATACAATACTTACTGTGTAATTGTTATATTTGGTAGAAATTAATGATTCAAGCATCGAAATTGTATTTCACTTTTGGCTGGTAAAGAATCGTCGCAAAAATAAAATATTGGGTTGCGACATTTTGAATTATAGTTTTCAAATAAGAATGTCCGCACATTAGTTGTATCTGACAAGGTTGGCGTCTGTAAACACAAGTCTTAACACATAGCACGTTTAATACTGTTACACAGATGAAACAATTTGTCCATAATTCATCAATTCTTATGGATCCAGCATTATAAATTGGCGTTCGGTAAATGCCTAATTGAATTAGCGAATAATTGCTACAACACACGGCAGTAGACAGCTCATATCTTAACCAATGAACCAATGATATTTAAGCCACAGTATCTATACTAAGTTTCATGCAGATGCCAGTGCCAATGGCTATGGTGCTATTTTATTCTAACCTGTAAGAATGAAACTAATGCCTATCGCATACTTTAGCAAAACTACGATGTTAGCAGAATCGTGTTGTGACATAAGCAAGCCATGTTACAGCCAGGTCTGTAGTATGAGGGCTGGATCGAATGGTGTTTTGCCATTTTCTTATAGAAGGCCGGCGTGACGTGTAGGAATATTATTATTATTATGTGAGTGAGATGGTCGAAGGCCATTTTGCTAGTGGTAGGATTTTCATTCTGCCCGGATGGCTACGACAGTGAATAGTGGATAGATACCCATTATGGTTACTTACGTTAGCGTATCGAGACCATCCCGTGTATATCCGTGTGTAATTGGACCGGCATAGTTGTGTGGATCGGCGAAAGTGAAACATATAGTGCCAGTTGATATTCCATTTGGTCTACACCGCGCTTGCCATCGTGCGGGTTATGGTCACTTTGCTGTTGTAAAGTGTGAAAGTAAGTACCAACGACTTTTAAGGGATTTCTTGAATGAATAAAGTAGCGGTTACAAATTACAATAATCGATACATATGAATGAACTTTCTGTTGTAGAACGCTGTCGACTATCTTAATTGCCCGGAGTGTGGCCAGCCCGGCGCCGCAGACCCTGCACGGTACCTCCGCATTGCACCCTGTGTCGAGTGGCGCCGATGCCCAACGTGGCACCCCCGTAATCTCCGCTAAGGAGTTTTTATAACTCTGTCACTAACAGTCGTGCCGTTATAAATAATAAAACTGGAACTCTTGCCATGGTAAAAGCAGTTGGTCACTTCAGACAATACTTCCGTGGCCGGACATTTACGATTATGACCAACTCTTTTGAATTCATCATTTTATAAGGTAGAATGGGTGGATTAATATTGATTATTGCGTTTTACACTTTCTTACTGGCCAAGGTAACTGAAATTCTTAAACTGTACTATAAATTTAAGCTCGTTGATTCGCATGCGTGAACACGCAACATGAACATGTTCAGCACTTAATGGCGAATATAGACAGTCCGCGCATCATTTACTTTGGGAGTCTAGTCTTTAACAATTAAAGAGCATAGTGTTGGTTAGTATGCAAACATTATCTGGAATTGTATGCTACATGGACCTAGTGCAGACTAGGACGAAATTTCGTGCTTTGCGGCGTTCTGGAGTTCTGTAATCAAGTAAAACAGTCTCCAAACCTTTGATTTTAACATTAATACATCCGTAACGAGCACATCCGCGGCAGCCTTGGTGTCCGCGATGTGACAGATAAACTCCAAGAGTGTCGCTTGAGATGGTAAGGTCATGTCCTGAGAAAGCCGCTGGAGTACGTCGGCAATGTGTGCCTGAGCCTCAACATTCCAGGACCTCGACCGAGGGGTAGACCGAAGAAGCGCTGGCTTGATGTCGTCAAGGAAGATATGAGAGTCAATGGCCTTACTATTGAGGATACCGAAGACCGGGCGAAATGGAGGAGACTAAGCCGGAAGGCGGACCCTGGCACCGGCCGGGATAACGCCTAAGTAGAAGTAGAAGAAGAAGAATAATAGATGATATGTGTAGGCACATGCTGATTTCGTTGTACTGAATTTATAACTCCTGACATAATAATAGATGACAAGCAGAATTAATTATCTGGTAGATCAGGCCTCTAGCAAACTTAGTAACACAAAGATATTGAAGAGGTGATTGCCAATCCCAGTCAGGGAATACTAAGGAATTATGCAATTAGGATATTATACGAGTTAATACCAGGAATAAGATAAGAATAGGATGGACGAGCAGGCGACGAAAGATAAAAATCGTTATGACTAATAAAGCCACTGTTGTGTAAAAATGCCAATCATTGTTTGAATTTTAGTGATAATTCTGTAGTAATTCTGTGCTGAAAAATAATAATCTTATATTGGAAGCTTTTGGTGTGTGTGTTGGTGATTGATAAAATGTTCTATTGAAACACACAGCTGCTATGCTTTATTGAAAGATGGATTGAAAGTATTATCACTTTGTCCTTGTGATCTGTTGAAAGCCATGACGCTTTGCAGGGTGGATTGAAAGCAAGAGCGCTTTGTCCTTATGATCTGTTGAAAGCCATGACGCTTTGCAGGATGGATTGAAAGCATGAGCGCTTTGTCCTTGTGATCTGTTGAAAGCCATCACGCTTTGCAGGGTGGATTGAAAGCATGAGCGCTTTGTCCTTGTGATCTGTTGAAAGCTATCACGCTTTGCAGGGTGGATTGAAAGCATGAGCGCTTTGTCCTTGTGATCTGTTGAAAGCCATCACGCTTTGCAGGGTGGATTGAAAGCATGAGCGCTTTGTCCTTGTGATCTGTTGAAAGCCATCACGCTTTGCAGGGTGGATTGAAAGCATGAGCGCTTTGTCCTAGTGATCGGTTGAAAGCCATCACGCTTTACAGGGTGGATTGAAAGCATGAGCGCTTTGTCCTTATGATCTGCTGAAAGCCATCACGCTTTGCAGGGTGGATTGAAAGCATGAGCGCTTTGTCCTTGTGATCTGTTGAAAGCCATCACGCTTTGCAGGGTGGATTGAAAGCATTAACGCTTTATCCTTGTGATTTGTTGAAAGCTACCACGCTTTGCAAGATAAATTGAAAGCATTAACGCTTTGTCCTTGTTGTCTGTTGAAAGCTACCACGCTTTGCAGTGAGATTGGGGTCTGATTTATTTTGACTGAAGGTCGATGCTGAAAGCTACGACGCATTGCTAAACGTTAGAAGTCACGTGCTGAAAGCTGTTACGCTTTGCTTTGTGTGTGAGGTTGAAAGCTGTTTGTGTAAATACTATGCTTGGGTGCTATGCGCTGTTCCATCTAGCTTGGCTCTGATGTCAATAAGCAACGCGAGAGCGCGTTGAGGCGCAGAATGGCCGTGTTAGAGATTACACAAGTTTGATCCACACAGGATGAATGCCATACGCATTGATGTTACTTATTTTATTGGAATTGCAACACAGTCCGACATGATTGAAGTCTTGTAAGTTATCGGTTGCCTATGAAAACGCTGAATGGTCTGTCAGTAGAGTCTGTGATCGGTTTAACAATATTTAATTGTTTCTATTGTAATCTTGCCCGGAACAGCGCCAAACGTGCGCACTGACTGATTAATAAGAATCATCATGTCGGACGGCAACTACGGCCATATAAATCGCAATCTGTATGATTCTCCGACATATATAACATAAATATTTAACATTAAACATCATACAATAACATCATACCACAAAAAAATAATTGAATTTGAATTTTAAGTTCAGGAACCCGGAAGGAAAAAAGAAAAGAAAGATTTATAAATAAGTGTTTAAATATTTTGTTGATGACTAAAGTTGATATAAGGAAATAGGAATGCCCAATTATCCTGTTTTCATATAATATCACAAATTAATATAAAAATATTGATATTGGATAATTTTAATTGATAATACTTAATTTTCATCTCATATACTTACGAGTACATGAGTCATTACGATGAGTCCTCTATCTGGACAGATATACCTACTATCAAGATCTATACACATCTCCTATCCGTAATGAACCACAAAAATAACAACTAAGTAATACTCATAATTCTGTCAGAGCCATATACTGTCATGTTGTATAATGGCAAATTCTACACAATGATACATTCGACAAAAGACCTCTCTGAACAAAAGAGTCGATGATGTCTACTGCCTACGTAAAATTCATTGACGTCAGTATATACGTCATGGCACACGATAAAACTCACTTCACACATTTTACAAAAAAAAATATTGTTAAAAGTATATATTTTATACTTAATGAAGTCAGGCGATCATTGGGCTAGAAGTAGAATAAATACATAAAGGCGCTGTGCATTGTTAAAAAAAATGCGTGTCAATCTTGATTAATGTATGAGTGAACCATTGTGTTCAAAAGGATTTCGTAAAATTTTCTCGATAGAAAAAAATCTTAAAGTAACCACTAAAATCGAAATTCTAGTAATTGTAACTGTATTATTTATTAACAAATCTGGATGAAATTAATAACAGTTATGCAATATGTAATAATAAGGGGAACTGTTGTTTTTATTTATCGATTAAAAGAAAGATATTTAATATATTGATAAATAACAAATCGAATAAAACATCGCGTCATCGCGGCGCGGCATATTTTGTTCCTCTTTCATTATTTGATATTCACCATGCCTTAAGACTTCATTGTAGAGCCTAAAAAGGACAGGAAAAAGATCTTTGGCAACTGCCTGTACTGGAAGTATGTGATTCCAGGTAATATTTTATAATCATCTGCCAAATAGATTCAAATGCAAATCAGTGCAATTCAGTAAAGTATGTCTGTACTGCCAAAATGCATTGCGTTAAACAAGTAGAAGAGCCGTGAATAAAATGGAGCGAAAGCGGTGCGCATAAACAATTAAGCGACTCTACTTTGACTGCCTGCCGGAATAACAGACACAAGGTTCTTTTTCGGATGATCCATATTAAGTGTAAATACACATATGTGTAAATGGTTCTTTATGAAAAATATTTTTAAGTTTCTACGTATTTTTTCTGACTACACATAGATAATGACGAAATGTAAACACAGAAAATAGAGTATGAATATTTAAACAAAAGAAAAACAATGATTGCCGGCGATTAGTCAGCTCCGTCTCAATGTCGTATTGTAATTTAAATTAGTCTCATTCGTTTATTATTAACAGACTTGCGTTGTTAGCGGTTTTTGGTAAATAACATAAAAAGGAGACGAGGGATGGTAATAAATATGTTAAAAATAACAATTAATAATAAAAAAAAATAATTTACATTTTACTAGGGTACGTAGTCGTATATTATTTTTTAATTTGTTGAAAACTGTGAACAGTAATTTAAAAGTTTTGAATGAGCAATTTATAGGGGAATAAGTAATAAAGAATTTGTTGCCAAAAACTTAAAGATTAAACAATATTAACGGAAATATCTTAAGGATTAGAATAATAGATAATATGATGAATAAGAAGTTTTCCGAAGTAAGTACTTAATTTTGCCGGACTAGTTATTTATGATCTTAAAATTATATACTTGTTTGGGGTTACTATGTCCAGTTTTTTATCATTGTATGCGTTGATCGCCCACCGGGAACATACTCCTACTACCAGCTACAGAATCTCCGACACTGAAACCTAACAAAAAACTGCCGTCTCACGTCACTGGTCTTTGAAAAGTTGTACCAGTGATTGAGTCAATACATTGATAGGTACTGTAGGTTAAATGAGTTGCAACATGGCTCAACTTTTTTTGTTTTTTTATTGCGATGAATGGCGAGACGAGCATGCCATGCCCCTGATGGTAAGCAATACGACCGCTCTTGGACAGTAGAAAATCAAATAACACAATGAATTACAAAGTAATGCAAGCAATGCCAAGGCATTCCACTGTGCTCGCCATCCGTCGTCGTCGTCGCCGTCCTCGTCCAGTAGTTACTCTGGCTACAATTTCCTTCAAACTGTAATACAACAGAGCATTTACACTCCTATTTTGCGAGAGAATAAGACATTGCGGTGGTACCTACCCAAGCGGCCTCTCACATATAAGATACCTACCACCAGTAAAAACTTCTTACACTCTATTTCATTGCAATAACAAATGCATTTAAATTTGACTACTAGGTTTACTCAAATAAAAAATTTGAGGAAATGCCAAAGAACCCGAGTCTCCCCTTGAAACATGCATGTTTTCAAAAACTGGACGGCCAGGGACACTTCATGGTATAAAATGACATACGTATTTCATCGCATAACAGTTGTGAAAATTGAGACCAAGTCAGTTTACGTGTACTATTCGAGATAATAAAATGTCGAAATTATTTGTTATTTTCTTCGTTGTTGTCGCCTTCTACGGCGTTGAATGTAAGTTTAACTAAAGTTTCGTAATTAGAAAAAGACAATATAGTATTTTAATTGTGTCGCGATTTGTGAATTCTACCCTTCTGTTTTCTGTTTTATGACATAAATAGTTTTTGACAATAATAAATTATGCACTAAGCCTGTTTATTGGACAATCGCTGAACCCTTCTTAATTGTAAAGTTGGTTCATAAATGTAAATTTAAAAAAGGATAATATTACAAGAAATCGTACCTACTATATGGAAATGTAGTCGATTATAAAGAACACAAATTATTTATTTTTACCATATTTAAACTTTTTAATTTGTTTCAGGTGTACCCGTACCGCAAGGTTTCGATACATTTTTCAAAAAGTATGTAACATCTTTTATTCAGTACTTTCAAGCTTTATTATTCTTTATTACCGCTTCAGTGGCATAGTAAGAGTGACAATGACCGTGAAACTAAAGGTCGTGTTTTCGATTCCGCACCGTAGCAAAATATTTACGGTAGTAATAACTATTTGTTTCGGATTTGGAGCTTATTATCAAACTCCACTTCGCAGTTTCTGATACCCTGATCCCTTTATACGGATCCTTACATTGAAACTTCGACTGTATTTTTAAGCGTAAATTTATGAGTAGGTTGTATTTAAACTTGAAGGGTTCCAAGATAATGTTGCCTACATACAGATTATTGGACAGTTTTTAGTAAGAAGCCCCTGATGTTCTTTACTGTCAATAATTTCTATGCAAATGACTCGTATATGTAGCTTTTGTTTCACTAAATTTTTTCACTTGATCTTACTCTACGAGTATATACTACTCTAGTATATACTACTCTCTAGATACTTTGCTGGGGTCAGTGCAAAACGCTAAACATCATTTTACACATGTTGCATAAAAACTTTGTTAGTGATTTTATTAGTCTGTTGCCTGACTGTAACCCTTTCGGAAAATTAATAACTAGTCATGATTTATTATAGTTATTTATTATTTATTTTCTATAAAAGAAACAATATACAAACATTCAACGTGGAGATTGAACCTCTCGGTTTACAGTTCATAATCATATAACATATTCGCTACTATTACAAAAATGAAGAT
The DNA here is from genome assembly GCA_949752805.1 of Deilephila elpenor. Lineage (NCBI taxonomy): Eukaryota > Metazoa > Arthropoda > Insecta > Lepidoptera > Sphingidae > Deilephila > Deilephila elpenor. Next base: position 4,664,481 of record OX457096.1, on the reverse strand, counting down.
ATAAAGTAGTTTTGTGTGGGCTAATATTAAGATGTATCTATACAAAAAAAAATGTGATCAATCTTGATAGTTTGCATGATAATAGCCGTTTTTCCTACAGGGCAGAATAGCTCTCAATAATTACGATTATGTAATCAAACGAAGCTTCTCGATGGGCAGGAAAAATCCTGCTCAATAAAACGATTGCACTAGTAGGATGCCATTCCGCAATTATATACAATAATCTGTAATATTTTATTCTTCATTATCACTGGACTAGTTTAATCCATTTACTTACATAATAACGTAATACATATGTATCTATTTGCTCTTGTGATCATAACGTCGTGTTACTCGATTTTACAAATCACCTATATAATGATTGGATATATATTTCGTCAAAGCGTGTTTTCTTTCAAAATATTTTGTAATAGCCAGAGTAATTACTGGACATAATGAGACCTAACATATATTATGTCTCAAGATGGCGCGCGCAGTGGAACGCATTGCCTTGTAGTTCATGGTGTTTGGTTTTACTACTGTCCATGAGAGGTCGTATCGCTTAACATCAGGCGAATGGCATGCTCGTCTTGCCATTTACTACATTAAAAACATACCTGTAAAAAGTTGATACACGTAACACGCATTGGGTAAAAATACTTGCGAATGATTCAAAAGAGCGAAAAAACTTAGCTATGTAAACATAATTCCATCCGGAAAAGTCTAATCTCACCATTAGCATATTTCGTCGTGAGTACATCATAAAATCTTGTGTATTATATAAGCTATCATCAATTAATATTATAAATCCCAAGGTTAGTTTATTATCTTAATCGATTTTATCTCCATAAAATAATATACACTATAAAACTGGACAATGAAACTTGTTAGTTTCGCTGTTTTAAAAACACCGTGCGGAGTTTCAATTGATTTTTGCAAATGCACGACATTTTGATGTCCTATTATTGAATCAAGTCGTCCAAATTTATATGCTTAATTTTTAAGTACGGTATTTAAATTCTATAAGGAAGCTGATTTCCTTCCATATTGATAGGGCTTTAGAGTCCTAAGTTCTGTGAACTAGTTATTCCTAAGTTCTCTATTAAAAAAGGTTTTTTTCACTTTCCACTTCATGTTGCGGCCGGGCCTCCATTTTTATACTGTTCAATAAATAGCTTTATAAGTAATGCTGGCTCTAGGAGAGTTTTATATTAGTTATGAATATAAAAAGAATAACGCCGTATTACATCTCCCATTTATCTATCATTAATGGCATTGTGTCAAAAACTTGGTCCGATAAGTTAAAACAGTACAAAGTTTCATCTCAACCCATTACGAGACACGCAACGGCATCGCTGCCGAACAAACATTGTTTCTAGTAATATATTCATAACTGGAAATAAATACCTAGTACCTACAGTTTGAATTATTAATATTTAGATATCATAGTTCAGTAATTTAATTATTTGTTTTTCAGTTTACCGATGTTCAATGTGGAGAACTTACAAAAGGCAATAGCTGCTGTAAGTATTGTATTATTAGTCATTAGCTATAATCATAACTTACTAGCGGCCGGTCTCTATATCCTATCTTTAACTAGAGCTTAACATAGCAACCATTACTATGGCAATACAATTATACACTTAAATAAACAAAGATAGACATGTATATTCATTTTACTTAGCTAACTACAAATAAATACACCATATCTATATCTCTCTATCTTTGTTTACCGATAAATAAAATGCATCAAAATATGTAACGAAATCTCTTGTTAAAGATAGATGGATTATAGAAACTGGGCGTAAATGAGTGAGATATACATTCACAACGGATCCACAAACATGGGTGTGTTGCCGGCCCATCAAATTGAGAGTAAGAGAAGGGGAAAGAGGTTTTGGGAAACCGGCAATCTTAATCACCAAATGGAACGCAACAACGAATCTGTCGCTTTACATCAATTTCCTGTGAGACAGTGCTACCGCCCCAGACGAGAGCTTGTCCATTCAAGCTAAGTCATGACTGACAACAGCGAAGCTACCACTTTATAAAAAATGTTTTTGTTATTTTATACACTTTTGCACACCAATTCTAATGGCTTTATAAATATTTATACTAGTATTGGATTTACCGCGAAAACTAGAAAGAATAATGTGAAGATGCTAAAATTTTATGACTATCTGTCATCTGTCATCCTTTTCCTACAAAATAAGATTCACCAAGCACAAAATGTCATTAGAAAATATTGAAAGTAATTTAGGCAAGTGCACCCATATAAATAGATTATAAGCACAGTTTTCTTTTTCAGAGCATCCCGAATATTGATTCCCTTCAAGCTGCAAACTTAGGCGATGGTGTGAATGGAATAGCAACTTCGATTCACACCCACAACGGTCACGGACGTATAACCGTCACCGAAAATGGAAAGACATTCGAGAAAACTTTCCGCAAGTAAAGAAGACCTATGATTACAATATTGATGTTTACAATTCACATTATTTATAAATAACACATAACAAATGCATTCCTTAAACCAGGATATACGTCAAACAATCGTCGAATAATATTAATTGCAAAACCCAGCGGCGCCTTAAAGACAGTATTTCAATACCTTTTTACTAAATTGCCATAATTTGATAGAATTTGATTGAAATCACATCGCTTACCATATAATTACAGTTGATGCAAATATAATGAGAGATGTGTACAATTGTCGCATCCATTGAATGTTGCATAAACATAATGTATGATGATATAATATATGGAAAACGTAAATTAGATGCATGTCATGTTGTCAAAGCAGACGGAGATTCCCAATTCACGTTACTTGTCTAATTAATCATTAAACAACACGTCATCAGTGGAAGGAATATAATGGAAAAAATAAGTAGAGGCATGCAAGGTTTTTACGTAATTTATTTGATCTAGAGATTTAAGAATTGAAACATACAGATAGATATTATTCAAAATTAACAGGCTTTTATTTTAATATTATATTACATTAAGAGAACTGACTGATGTGAGGTATATAAAATGGCGTCAAGCTACTGTTTCTATACTATTTTACAAATTAGATTGTTAATTGCCCATCTACTCGTACATTTAACATTTCAAATTATCATTGCTATTAGGCGCATCACGTGTTTATTTGTCCCCGTCTGTCTTTGCCGCGTGAATAATTTTTTGACGATATTGCATTTATTTTATATTGAGAATCATTTTTATTATCCTGTAAATTAACTAAATAATGTGTAATTATGTAAATGTCATCCTTATTTTAATTTTATTTATGTGAAAATTTAACAAATTGCTTATCGTTGTTAGCATTGGTAGAATACAAAACATTATATGCAATAGTCGTTTTATTTTCTCACGGAGCTGTTCCTTTAAACATTAAATACATGGTTATTTGTGACTTATGAGGTTTCATTTTATTTTTACTCGATAAATAATGCACATACAAAATGAACTAAAATATTTATTGCGTCTTATGGTGAATTTCAATATTTATTTTAAACTGCAGGCAAAATATTATTTTTTGATTCAATACGTGAGATTTTAAGAGATTTTATAGGATTTTTAAATAATACGCACCTCCTCACAGTTAATGCTGCAAGAGTCATTTTGAAAGCAAGTATATATTTAATTATAGTTTATACTGATAATAATTATATTTTATGCATGTATCCTTAGATAATATTACAATATGGAAGAAGTAATAAGGAGACTCATAATAATATTCTTGAAAACCTTGCCAGTGTCACAACTCACAAGGCACATACTGAATCAGGACTTCAAATTGCAACAATTATAAATGTATAATGAAAATACAATTTTCTCTTATCCACAACAAGTCTGTTAGGTAACTAGGCAGCCCTTACTTATACTAAAAAAGTAGAAGAAAAATTTACTCCGCCTATGTGTAACATGAAATTTTCAATCGTAATGCAAATGAACTTCACTGGTGGTAGGTTTTTCATATGTATCTCGGTAAATACCACCGCAATGTCTATTTCTCCCGCCAACCAGCAGGGTAAATGCACTGTTGTGTTCCGCTTCGTAGGTCATTGTAGCCAGAATGTCTCAGAATGGCGAGCGCAGTGAAATGCCAAGCATTGCTTTGTAATTCACGGGTTTTGGTACTGTCCATGAGCGGTCGTATCGCTTACTATCAGCCAAATGGCAAGCTCATCTCGCCATTCATTACAACAAAAAAAAGACATTATCAGCTCATTTATCATTTAAATGAATTAGTTTTAACAACGCAAGATACACTATAACCATATATCGGTACCGGATATTATATATGTGATCTAATGCAAATTAGCCTCTGATGTAAGGAAAAATAAAAAAATATTACATCAGTGCTGAGTTGAAAATTATGCAACCCATTTGGGAATTTATGCTCATATGGTAATGGCATGCATTAAATTGCATTTTAATAGCTTATTGATATTCATTGTTTTTAAAATAACTTACACGTTGTTGTTTACGAGATCGACTAGATTCATTCAATAATCACAGTCTATTTTTTATATTTTGCCCTCATGCACCTATTTTAGAATATACTTCACAAACTGCTCTGCAATCTAAGTCATACAAATAATAACCAATGACAAAAGTCGAGATCACAAAGATTCATGTTTGAGTGAAGACGACGTACAATATAAGGTTTTTTCACATTACAACTTCTGAGTACAAGATCTGCGTATAAAAAATACCTTAGGGCTTAGACAATCGGGAAGAAAAGATACTTATATCACGGCAGGCATTTAAAAACCTGTAATAGTTAACGCATGGCTTTTAGCAAGCAATAACAATACATATAGTAATATTATACATTGCTTATTTGTTAATAAATGGTAATTGAAAGCTGTGGCAAATTGATGATTCGGCCCAGCCGTGACAACATATTTTATTAATAATTCCGTAGGCATTTCTTAGCGTTAGATGACGTCTGTAAAAATGCCAGAAATACGAGAATAAAAGGACGAATAAGTTACCTACAACCGTTTTGACAGCCTCTGTGGCGCAGTTGGTTAGACGCCGCCTGTGAAACGAAAGGCCGCGGGTTCGATCCCCGCACCGAAAAAATATTTGTGTGATCCACAGGTATTTGTTTCGGGTCTGGGTGTTTGTGAGACCGAAAATTCTCTCGTAGTTTCTGATACCCACGACACAAGACTCGACCTTAACGTGTGGTCAGGACTATGTATGTGATTGTTGGGTTTATTTATTTATTTACAACCACGGAGACCACTTATCATCAAATCATACAATTGCTGATCAGTATCTAGTATATAAAATTGCCTTTTAAAACTTCAATAAACACTCGTTACGAAACGTACAATTAGTCAATGATTTATGGTAGATCGGGAACAATATCTTCTAAAAGCTTTTCTGACTTTGTTTCCCCGACATAAAGTTATAAATTTGATTTAATCGGCGGGTATCTAAAGGTTATTTTTTATTCCACAAAAAACTATAGAATGGAAGTGGAAATCCCATTAGTGATGCAGATATCAAACAGGTATGTTTATGAACTTCCTCAACATACCACTGACTGCATCTTGTTATTCTTTTATTTTTAATACAGGGTTCCTCGTTACTCCAGCGAAAGGTTTTGTTCTCAATTTAAATATTTAAATTGTATTACACCATTACTGTAAAACTAATTACCTACTACAGAGCTTTGAATTTGATTCACAAATAAGCGTAAAGGAAAACAATTAATTTACCCAAATAGGAAAAAAACGTGATAGTGGCAATATGATGGTGATAGAACATTCGTATCCGCCCGCATAGCGACGAATGAAATTGAGGAAAATCCGTCGTATACATACGTGTAGATGTGTAGTGTGTTGAGTTTAGATCTGTGTATCTTGTTTTGAATAGGTACTGGTACTCTGAACTCTACCGTATATGTCGTATCCGTATATCCGGTTCCCACTCACGGTTGGTTCTTCGTTCGAAATTTTAAATATTCTAGGGATAATACGTATTTTTTTCATAACCTGTTGGGCAAAGGTCTTCTCTTTTTCCATAAGTCGCGGTTCCAAGCAATTTCAGGCCACATGGGTTCGAAAGCATCCAGGTCGTCACGCCAGCGGTTTCCAAAAAAAAAATAACAAGAGTTAAATGCATTAGACTAATTAATGTACTCTTGTGTTCAAGTTTGAAGGACATTTTAGCCAGAGTAACAACTGAACATACTGAGACTTAACATCTTATGTCTCAGGATGGCGAGAGCAGTGGAATGCCAAGCATCGCTTTGTAATTCATGATGTTTGGTTTTCTATTGTCCATGAGCGGTCGTATCGCTTACCATCAGGCGAATGGCAGGCGCGTCTTGCCATTCATCACATTAAAAAAACATACCTGTCATTGTTACAAACCTTGCGCATAAGATCACAGCGTAATTAAGTAATGATATTATTACGCGCCTGACGTGCTACCGAGCGGCTTACGTAAAACCGTATTGTTCATCTGTAACCACCTACGGATGGCTTTGTTATATGATAAAATTAGATTGCGATAACATGAAATAAGCTTTTAAGAGAGGCTCGAAATGTATGTAGGCTTGTTTATTTATAACAATGACTCGACCTTTTCAGACAGAAGTATTAATAGATGACATTGTTCTTTTCAATTAAGCATAAAAATAGATAGATTTATAGCCTCGACACTCCCTACCAACACTTACTATTGTATTTCATCAGATAGTAGCATGTCATTATGTTTTTTTTAAAGAGTTTTCCTTTGTTTTTCATGATAGAAAATTGCTTTATTGAAAAAAGTATTTTTGTTAATTTTTATGAAACGAATTGTACAGTCCACCAGAGAAATATATTTTTTTTATATATTCTTATTCTCATAAATATAGTCAAGACTGAAACTGAAAACTTGAAGGGAAATTCTAAATTCTGATGAAAAATTAAAATCCGCCCCGTGACCGCTGTAAAGAATTCGAAACGTCGCGTCTGAAAATTAGAAAAAGTAAAATTAAACTAATATCGCGATAAAATCCGTAAATAATAGTTTTATTTCCATTAGTTACATTCGTGTAAATATAAAGTGAAAACCATAAAGCGCCACCAATAAATATAATAAGAAACTAACAAAATATGGTACAATATAATGTCTTATTTTGAATACCTACGGGATCCATTTAGAATTCAAATATATATTAATCATATGTTTTGCTCATAACCTTAGAAATAAATCAACCATGCGTTTGCGTCAAAATCATAGGTTACAAAGTGATAATATTTTAGTCATACACTAAGAATATTTATGGTTTTACGATGGATGGTGCATTTATAATTTTACTCAAGTTCCTTCTTTTATGAAAAAAATACACTAACTGCGCCACCGAGGCAGCACCGTTCGCTCCTTTACAATTCACGATACTACATTTTCAGTTCCGGCTGAAGTAATTTAAACTAACGCGATGACATAAAAGTACATATAAACTCTTTGATTATAATATTGCGAAATGCCTCATTTCGTCACAATAAAAGGGTATTGTCACGGCCTTACATTCGTATTGGAAACTACGAAATCACTTATCAAGTGGCGAACTAATATTTACATTTCGCTACACTTACATAGACGTACAAATAAAATAAACTTTACGTAACAATGCACTTATAACATTTTGGAGCTTGGACAAATACAAATAACTAACTTATTTGTAAATTTGGAAGAAACCAGTCTAAAAATAGCAAGAGAAAAACATGCAACTGAAGTATCTACTGTCAAATATGTTCGCTGATTAGTTGACATTGAAAATGTTTGAATACTCCATTAACGTTATTACTTATTAGATACTTACTGTCTAGTGTCTATGAAACCATACATTTCTTTAATGATTCGCTGCATTGTGCATGAGCAAAACGACCGCTTATGGACAGTAGCAAATCCAAACACAAAAAAATTCTTGGCATTCTAATAGAAAAACGAAATATTTAAATAAACCAAAGCTTTAGGGGAAAATAGTGAAATACATGTGATAGCGCTAATAAAATAATAATGGTGTAATATTACCAATAACTACAGAATTATTAAATAAATTCATACATACATAAACTCACGCCTTTATTCCAGAAGGGGTAGGCAGAGGCGCCACCAGGACACCAACATTCCGCCTAGTATGTTAACATCCAACACCACTTTGTTAAAATCCAACACCACTTTGCCCGACCCGGGATTCGATCCTGATACCTCAGCTTTGTAATCGTACCGTAGTACAACTACGCCATCGAGGTAGTCGTTATTATAACGTTTTAATTTTATGTCAAAAAGTGCTTGATGGATTACAAAACAAAACAGATGTTCAAATAATTTCCAGCTGTCAGCCTTAAAATTACGAAATAGAGACCCAGTACATAATTAAGAATGAATGATGTGTAGAAATCGAAATAGGAAAATTTTGCGCCCTTGTTATTTACAAATACATCATTCGATACAAGGAAAAGGCAGTCGTCTCACCTCAAAGGAATTTTGTTTTTCATCAGTGCTTTTGTTGGTTAAACCAAAATCTTGATCAATTTAGAACTAGGTTCTTGATCTTGAAAACTGGATTTTGAAGAACACTGTGCTGTATGAAATGTTGCAGAGATCGTTGCTCTTTAGTTCTGTTGTTCATATTCAATTTTGTAAACAACCCTCCTTTTTTCGCAGTCGGGTAAAAATATGGTGCATTAAAAAAAATCACGAGTGTAACTCGATAATTACAGTGGAATAAAAAATAATTAACTAATTATTTAACCCTTATAAAGTAAATGTGATAAATACTGAATAACTTTTTTGGCAACAATATTTTTATTTTAGTCTTCGATCGGACGTCACACGTAATTTGTCTATCTAGGCTGTGGTCACCGTATAAGCGATTTTTACGAAATTTATTAGACGATAATGTATTAAAGAATATGACAATGTTAATAGGGAAACTTACTGAGAAAAAGATGTAACAGTCCGAAGATTATCTATATTACAAAATGTTATTACTATTTTCAAAAAAGAAAAAGAGCAACCTAATGTGATTTGTGAAATATGACGATTTCTTCGAATTATGAGATGAGAAGTTCTAGCTTAAATTACAGCCTGCTGATATACATACATATATATTATATTGCACTGTTCTCTGTAGTCGGGAACAGACACATTATAACCTTTGTCACAATGAAGCTGTGGAACACTTAGCCCACCTACATATTTCCGTCAACTTTTAACCTTTTTTAGGGGATCGTGGAAAGACAATTAAACATGATATAATAATTTTGCCGAATACCGTGTAGCAGTCCTTTATGTCAAGTCACTACTTTCTGTATGCAGACGTCATTACACTTGCCATAGGGTGCTAAATTAGCGCTTTCAGGCCATTATTCAGAACAATATATAAGCAACCAGCCTGTCAAACATCATTCAAATATACGCGTCCAGTTTATTTGTTCCTTTAATAAGGATTTATCCGCTCAAAGTGCGACCACGTCCTGCTAATAAATTGGCTTGTGTGAGTTGTGATATAAACGTCGCTATCGCTACATCTACTACACAAGCACGCGTCGCTCCATGCGCACCGGACCGAGTGCAAACACAATTCCGATTTGTTTATATTTTTTGCATCAATTAGGAAAATGATTAAATTATTCGCAGTGTTGGTTTTATCTGCCGTTGTTGTTCAAGGTAAGGATGTTATTTTTATAATTCCACTAGACACTTTAGTGTAATCTTTATGTGGTGCAGCGTTATTGATCTTAAATTGGATTGGGTTTTATTTGAATTCAGTCATTTGGTATTTTTCGAGATATTACTAGTTTTACGATATACAGCTTGACTTCAGTGCTATTAATCTTTTTGTGGCTATGATGCAATTCGTGATATTTCACGATTTTTCTGCTATTTCATGTAAATAATACTTATTGGATACATCCGTATTACAACGTGGAATAAAGCTGATGTTTATGTGAAACAATTTCTTTTGATGATAAATAATAATTTCAAAAGTATATTTTTAAGTACCAGGTCCATCTAATAGCCTTGTTTCAATACAAATTTGTTAAAGAATCTTATAAAATATTTAGACTTTTTGATTCGGGTTGATTTATAATGAAAACGACGACCTAGGAAATATTAGCTCTAAGCCTTGTAAGTGTCCAGACCACCTCTTATTAGGAATGCAGCCTAAGTAACTTAGACTATCATGAACTTATTTCTATCAGACAACATTTTTCCTTTCAATTTAGCATATTATTGATTCGCGTATGAGCGCGTGTTCAGAATTCTTCGCGTGCGTATTATTAACTTGTCTGCTATAACCAGTATTTTAACATTTTTGCTACATTATTGGAGTTTTTAAAATGGGTAATAAATAAATTAATCGGTTGTGATGCGTTATTGGCGACCTTCGGATGATAGTAAACATGTTTGGATTTGCGTTTACTCGTGCCGGTATAATATTATATTTTTGTACGAGAATCACGTTTGTATATTTATTTACCTTTATTTGTATTTTGCATGTGAAGTGCAATGTTTTAGTACCTGACAAATTGATTAGGTTTTTGGTAAAGTTTTGTAAACAAAATGTGTTATCATTTGTGCCACCTTCTGTTCACCATAGCAACGGCTCAATATTATTTTTGCTACATTAGCATTGTAGAAATTTAACCGCAAGTATATAAATGGGGGATAAAGATAGACCTTAAAGTAACCTGGAAGTAAGTAAGTTCTGACTTTTAGGGACGAGTCTTTTAGAGACACTTGGTTGTCAAGACCTGCATCGAAATTAATCAGAAAGAAACACTGAAAAACGCATCCCTAAATGTAACTTTTCAATGGACTAATTAATTTATATTCAGTTGGAATTAAAACAGATCGGTATATTTGTTTAGAACGGTTAGAGGTGTAATGAAAACTTTTCTTAGTACAGAAGTGCTGTAAATGTTCATGAAAATATGCCGATAAATGCGTAATATTGCGTACTTTTTCTAGATGAGGAGTAATTTTACAAATAATTAACACTTTAGTGATAATTGTAACGCGTTTGTCACAATGTTTGTCCCATGGACACTGATATCTTTAACACAGTAATATACTCAATAATTATCTTTAGATATAAATCTGGCTTCCGACCGCAGGAAACTCAGAAATAATGTCAAATTAATAAGAAAATCGATGTCAACTGTCACAAATGGACAGTTGAGGACATCGGTTGAGGCGCTATCGTTTTTCGCAGACAAATGTTGGAACCACAGGTATCCCGTATCTGTTTCGGGTCTGGGTATTCGTGAGACCGAAAAGTCTGTCGTTACTGCTACCCACGACACAAGATTCGATCTTAGTGTGGGTTTAGGACTTTGTATATGACTGTCGGGGTGTATTTATTTATTTATGCATGAAATCATATAGACGGCTATTTACGCTATCTGTTGGTTTATTGCCAATTTTGAGTAAAACTATTCGTTTTCTTTTTACATTTTTCAAAACTGGCACGTTAATACTCTACAATTAATTGTCTATTTATTATTTTATATTTGCCCAATATGGCGGAGGAGAGCTTAATCCTCTTATAATATACATCTATTATAAGTCGTTATCTGTTTCTAATTAATTCTTGTCAAGAAGTAATTTACTAAGATTTTTCTATCCTGTTTATATAATTGAATGCAATTTATATTTATATCTATAAATCATTGACAAACGTTTATTTGATAGCTAAGCTATCCTTGATTTATAAATAGATCTGTGTATTCTTACTATTCGATTCTAAATTAAATATTATTATCTTAGAGCTTATGAATTTAGATTTAAAAAAATAGGTATTAAATGTGAACATTATCACCACATTTTTTCCTAACTCATATAGGTATTTCAAACATGACTTTATTACCATTATAACACTTTGACTCCTAAGAAATATTCATATCTAAGCTCATGCTTTGTGAGAAAACTTAGTACTCGCATAATCGTTTTAAATACCTATTTAAAGACCCGTAGTTGGTTATTTAATATATATATATTAATTAATTTAATATATAAATAATAATAAAAATAAAATACCGCCTGACTGCCTCGGTGGCGTAGTTGTTCACCGGTACGATTATATGGCGATGAGCTCGCCCTCCATCACATTAGGATATGGAAAATACAAGTCGAAATGTGGTAAAGGCGTGAGTTTATATATATACAACATATATCTAGTATGAAGATTAAATGTTTTCACTAGGGAAGTAATTTCAAAGTTCATGGCTGGATCACAATGTCTGACCTCTGGGACCAGTTCAGTAATTACATAGTAGCACAAGACATTGAATATAAATATGGAAAAATGCAGCTTTAGACGCTAGAATAATTTCGTTCTAAAGATTTTAGAATTATTTTGTGTCATTGGCAAAATGTGAGATTAAATTAGCATTACTCATAAATGTCCATATAGTTATTTTAAATTCTCCGTTTTGAAGACTATTTTTCCCCCTTACGCCGAAATAAAGAAAGAAAACTATGCTCGAACTGTTAGAAGATAAAATCTACAGATGGATTTCATATTTTTCTCGAATTACTTGATGATATTTGTTTACCTTTTCTTGCATAGGTCTGGCAAAGAAGCAAACGAGTCAACTGATGGTAAATGACCACTGCCGCGCATGAACATCCACAACGCTGCATCCACAATCACATATGTGTTGCCGGCCCATCAACTGGGAAGAGAGTTGGAAAGAAAATCCATGGAAACAGGAAAAGGGCTTTGAGCATCCAGCAATCTCACTCACTGAACAAAACACGACAGTGAAGTTGTCGCTTCACGTCGATTTTTTGTCAGTGGTTCCGCCCCGGGCGAGCCTGCCCATTCATGCTGAGTCATGACTGACAACAGCGTGGCTCTACCTCTCCAAAACCTCACAAAACTAATATACGTTACCTGATATAAGTTAATGAGGAAAAAATATATTAATGCTTTGGCATGACGTTTTATTATCGTCCTCTGCTTAGTAGGTTGAGACGCCGGCAATGAATCGAAAGGACATGATTCGATTCCAGCACCAGAATAAATGATCGTATTAATATGTCGATATTTCCATTTTAGGCCACCCCAGTTCTCCGTATTTCAACAATGACATACTACAAGCGCTAGCATCTGGCAATTTTGATGAAGTTCAGAAAATGTAAGGATGGTTTTATAAATATTTCTGCTGAAGATTTCTGTATACACATTTGTTTATATTTCACCAAAAAAACCTAAAAAATACGTAACTATTGATTAATTATGATATTGATTATTAGGAAGAAGATTTTCTTCGTGAAATTATGCTCGACCTGAATGCACATGCCTACTAAAGTAACCTCAAATACTTAAAGACTACGTTCGTCCTACCATCAAGGCAGTTATAATAATATCACTTAAGGGTCTTTAAAAATCACGCCCTGATCCCACGTTAAGGTGACCACAACTCTTACGTTGTCGCCAGACCCGTGTCAAATAATTGTGGACTAAAAATGGCCTCAGTGCGAACCATGAGATTTTCACAAACACCTCCTGCTTCACACTTGAAGCCAAACACTTCAGGAAGTGTTCAGTCTTGAGGAAATCATGCCTTTTAGAAATAAGGCCTTTAGTCGACCCGATCATCAAAACCAGGATTATCCAAATTATTTGTAGTATTGACTTAATTGATATCTATAATTTGTAGTAAATAAACGAAGGGTCACAGAACAATTGAAACAGGGAATTGTATAATATATTCTATTTTATCAATAATTTTCTCTTTGATTTCAGATTGCAGAGCAGTGTAGAACAAAATGGCAGTTGGCAAGTACGTATAGCGCACGTATTCTAATAAATAAGGCGTAATAGCACCTTCACGGGTTTTAAACTCTAATCTTTATGTTTGTTGTACTAGATTTTTCCTTATTAGTAATGCTCGAGATATCGAATTGCGCATATAATAGAAAACATTGCTGAACAGTACCCATTATTACAAACCTAATATTTTATGTTTATCTACCTAATTTTAGTACATATTTTTTTGTGTCAAGAGGTAAGCTGTCAAGCTCCCCTTTCTGTACATTAACCCTCAATTTAAAAAAGGAAAATACTTTTTTCCCATTGCAGGTTTTTTGTTTTCACTGACACGATAAAGTGACTTAAATGCGCTTGATAGTAAGTGCAATGTACGAGTATAACAAATAGAATACAATTTTAAGAGATATTTTTGAAGCGAAATTGCTTGAATAATCATTTAGTGTATTTGTGGCAACCGGCCTCTGCAGACGTTCATCTGTTAATTCAAGTTACTGGAACTAAAAAAATACGTCACGACTTTATATAAGATTCTATGAAAGACTTATGTCTCTCTTGATACCCCTTGAAATAAGTATTTTGGAGCCCTTCAACAATTTTCTACTACTCGATTTACAGTCAACGTTTCAAGTAAACTAAAGTTTTCAATTTGTTGCTTACTAACCCGATTATTGTTTTTTTTTGTATCACCCGTATACGTCCCACTGTAGGCCACGAGCTTCCTCCACAATCGAAATCACGATTGGGAGGGGTTAGGCCATACAGTCCACCACGCTGGCCCGGTGCGAGTTGGCGGATTATTGATATAATTGAAATTTATTATTTATTGTTTATTCCAGCAAATTCCAGCCAGTGTGAAAAGCCTGAAGCCGATTCCTGGAGGCCACGTGTACGGGGAATCAGAGTACACCTTCCAGTCACAAACGAACATCAATGGACAAACATCCGAACAGAGTGGAGGACACAAAATCGTCAACGACGACGGAAACATTACCGAATTCGACTTCAAACCGACCATCAAGCATTAGCATAAGTTAATCGAATTAAGAATAGCTCTTAGAATGTAGACGTTAACAGGTACAATTTAAATGCTTTCATACCTTCTATAAAATATGGGTACTCAAGGAGGAAAAAAAAACATTGCTAAAAATACAGAAGATATGAAATTTTATTTCCATGTAGACGCAATTTTATTTTATGTGGCCTGTTAAAATTTTGCCGATGGCCTAAAATTTTAAGTATCTTTTTACCCGTCCTGAAATTATTTATTTAATTAATATGGATAAAAATATACGTGCCTTAATGTGAAAAACATATATGTCGAAAATTTAAAAAAAGGATAAATATTAAATAACAATGTTACTTGTGATTTAAAAAAAACCTTAAAATCAGAAACTTTATAGTCATTCGGTAACTGCAAGATGGCGCTGATTAACGTAAACGAGTATATTATTGTTATAGCAACGTGATTTGTAAGGTTATGCAGGCGCTTAAATCAAATGTCGAACGATGAATATTGCCAAGCAAATACTTATTTGCACGCACTAAAGAAAATAAATAAATGCTACGCATTGTCACCTACTAAAAATACTTATCAACATGGAGATTAAAAGGTAAAAGACTTGTACATAAGAATATTCTTTATTTTCATTGACTGTGACTCTTCAACTACATAACTGAAATTCTAACACAACTGAAACATAATACACAGTCTCTGTAATTAATTATTTTAAAAAATCTGTGATTATTGTAAAAAACATTTAGTAAATAAATATTATAAAAGAATACAATATGTTGTATTAGATTGGTTTTATTTATTACTTGGGCGCCTAGAAATAATTTTAACGCAAAATCTCTTAAGCACAAAATCCGATCTAGACAGTCTAATATTTTGAATGTGTTTTATTTACATCTTTTGGAACCTTGTGTTTATTTTCAAGATCTAACTTCTATGAGGATGACCACGGACTTGTATTTTTGACCTTATTAGTAATTACTGAAGTACTACCTACAAAATCATTTGATATTTGGGAAATATTTAGATGGGAAACTGGAAAAGTTTTGTACAATTGTCCAAGAATTTTCTTCTACATAGCTACTCTGGCAGCTGCTAGTTTCCAGTATACTGTTCAGTGTTCAGTAGCAGCCATTTCACCTAGTCTTTAGTATCTACTTTTGTAAAATAATTGGCTGTTATATCTCCCTTGACAATATTACGGCAGCACTTTTCACGACACCCAAGCTAATGCTGCAACATTGTCAAACAACAAACACTATATTATCTTATAAGTACATGTAATTTTAAATAGATAATTTATTTCACAATTATCCTTTTAACCTACCTATTTCCAACACACTTAATTATATGGTATATGTCAAAACAAAAACCCAAACCATAGATACACAACTTTTTCGTGCTAAACAAAAATTTTCCGGAAAAAACAGCATGATGGGTCATAGACACGACGATTTGTGGTCAATAAGATTAATGTGATCGTGACGCACGACCCGCTTAATTGGCTAGGCATTACGTACCCTATTACTACATGTTATTCATACTCTAAAAAAAACTGATGTATTTCCCAAAACGTTACTTATTTTCATGAGGAAATATATCAAAATAATATTATTGTCACATCCTATCTCTCAGAATGACGAGCGTAGTGAAATGCAAAGCATTGCTTTGTAATTACACCCAACAGTCACATACATAGTCCTGACCCCACACTAAGATCGAGTCTTGTGTCGTGGGTATCAGAAGCTACGAGAGACTTTTCGGTCTCACAAACACCCAGACCCGAAACAAATAAATGTGGATCACACAAATATTTGTTTCGGTGCGGGGATCGAACCCGCGGCCTCTCGTTTCACAGGCGGCGTCTAACCAACTGCGCCACGGAGGCTGTCGGTTTTGTTGTAATTCACGGTATTGTTTGTTTTGCTAATGTACAGGAGCGATCGTAACGCTTACTATCAGGCGAATGACGTGCTCGTGTCGCCATTGATTACAATTAAAAAAATTCTAGCACATCTTGGGTCTCCCTTTATAAGAACATAGTCGATCCACAGGGTTAGTTCGCTTAAAATTCCGCTGAAAATGTAAATTTTAAGTAATACCTTGACACTAGTGCGCCTCATACGTATTTATCGGACCTAAATATTGACCTACATCATAAAAAGTACGTCACCAATAATAAAACACAAAAAATTACCGGCACTGTAACTATACATAAACTCACGCCTTTTTATCAGAAGGGGTAGGGGGTGCTACCAGGACACCCACATTTCGCCTTGTATGTTCCGTCCCACGATGTGATAACGGGCGAGCCTATCGCTATATCAGGCACAAATTCCTGACTCCGAGCTGATAATGAGTATAAAAATCCAATTTTAATTCCTCTTTCTTGCCCTACTCCGACATTGACAAAATCATGAAACAACCATGGAGCCATACGCCTTTTAAAAAAAGAAGAAGTTCCTTACAAACGATATAAATGTTAAAATCACGAACGAAAACTTACTGCTTAACTCATTATACTAACAAAGAAGAAAAATAATGACCAGCAGACCAGAAATCTATTTTTGTCCATATTTACCTATATAAAATTTGCTAACATTCATGATGACGTCATGTGGTAATTCGTAGGACTATTGTAAAATATTTATTTTCCTACAGCATGTTCAATGCATTCCAACCTGACTGACCTCTGTCAACTGCCAATGTAATCACAAGATGCAATTAGTTGCCAACATACATATGATTTCATAAATAACACTTGATGTATTAACCCATTACATGTACACAATACATGTATGTAATAAAGAAATAAAGCGCAGATCAAGAAAACGACATTTCAAGCTTACCACTTAATTTTTTCGAATTTCTTAACGATTATTTTCCTTCAAGATACAGATTGTAAAAAAAACTAAAAAAAAAATTGCCCAAAAAAAATATCCTTTAATTTTTGTGAGTAGTATATAACCATTACTTTAGAGGTAGATACTACACGTATTTTATTGGTGGTAGGTCACTCATATATGAGAGGCAGCCTGGACAGGAATTACCGCAATGTCTCTTGCTCCCGCCAAACAGCAGCGTAAATGCACTGTTGTGTTACGGTATGAAGATAATTATTGTAGCCAGGGTAACTACTGGACATAATAGTATAATGAGATGTAATGTTAGTGGAATCCCAAGCATTGCTTTGTAATTCATGGTGTTGTTTGGTTTTACTACTGTCCAGTGGCGAAGGGTGACATTTTTTAAAAGGGAAGCCGAAGCTCAAGTCACAAAATATGTTTATTTTCTTTATCCTGTTACTAGCTTCTGCCCGCAAACTTCGTCTGCGTGGTTAATTTTATTTGAAATCTACCATCCCGTCCCGTCCCATCCCGTTATATCCCGCCCGCCCCGTCTCATTCTCACTAATGGAATGTAATCCGGTCCCATCCCATCTTTTTGAGTACTTATGAAAAAGTAGCAAATATATCGGAATTCCTTCTTCATCCCACGGAAACACTAAACTTTTCGGGATAAAAAGTAGCCTATGTTACTTCTTATACCTCCAAGAATATGTCTACAAAGTTTCATGATGATCGGTTGAGTGGTTTTGCGTTAAAGCGTAACAAACAAACTTACATTCACATTTATAATATTAGTAGGGTTAAGGGATTACGAAATGACTACAATGCGACTGATAGTAAGCGTAGTGCAGTCCGAATAGAGATCAAATTTACTGTGTGATGTTTCACAGAATGAACGCAAAACGCGACACATTTATGCACGTGTGTCCTTATATTCGGACCTTTGCAAATATCCTCCCACCAGCAAATTATTTCTCCGAGAATCTTACTCACCAAACCAAATTATTGGGTTTCATTTGGTAAGTGATATTGTGGCATCTGCCTATTGCGGCCGTCAATTAAATTTTAATATTTTCGTTACCTATGTACTTATACAATATTTACAATGTCCATGAAATAAAAACTAAACCATGCTTACATAATGAGAAAAATAAAAAAGTATATTTCTAAACCGCACGTGAATATAAGATTAATATAAAAGAAATAAAAACCTAGACTCAATGTTAACAAGTACGGTAGCCCCGCATTAATCAGTTGTAACAATAGTAAGACAATGTATTAATCAGGCGAGGGTCGAGCACGTCCTAAAATCTAAACACTAACTTTATTTGTAAAATCGACAATCTAAACATATTAGTACGCTCCTAACGATTAGTAATTTCCATTAAAACCATAATATTAATATTACACAGTTTGTAATTAAAAACATTTAAAACTAAATGCATGAACCATGAATATATTGTAAAAATGTAAATACAACACTTATAAATACATTAGACTCCGCATTTCGCTATTATAATAAGTAATATCTATACGTAAGTACACACGAAATGCCGGAGAAGCTCCGGCTTATTTCTTGCTTTTTTAACGTAAATTGAACCTTAAATCATTATAAATTTAAGGTACAATTTTGCGTGGTTTGTTGCATACTATACAATGCGTAAGGGGCGGCGCGGCGGCGGCGCGGTGGCGGCGGGGCGGCGGCGGGCGGCGGCGCACGGGCCGCGCTAGTGTTATTGAATAAGCCGAACAATTTTACAGGAAATCGCCAGAGGTCGCAGCGCGTCGCAATGTAAAAAGGGCTTACCGTGCCGCTTCCTAGTAATATTTACGTATCTGGCCGACAGATGTCGTTGAATGTAAAAAATAATAATTGAGTTTTGATATTAAATAAATAAGTTTGAATATATTGCTTGTTTATAGTGTAATGATAAATTACAAAAGGGAACCCGGCGGGAATTGGCTTCCATGGAGCCTTCGCCACTACTACTGTCCATGAGCGGTCGTATCGCTTACCATCGCATGGCATGCTCGCCTCGCCTTTCGCTGCAATAAAAAAAAACAAAAACAAACTTTTAACGCCTGAATACTCAAACGCCATTTAATATTAAGTTGCACTTAACTACCCACGTCCCACTCAATCAATACATAAATAAGCAGGACTTTAGTAGGTAACTACAACATAATATTTAATATTTGAGTGGCGTTTGGGTATTCGAGCGTAAGTATCACGGAACAAAAATACTTAAAACTAAAGTGAAACCAATTACGTTTGTAAAATGACTAAAAATATCTACAACATTCTGTAAATGAAAATGACTAGACGATTGTTATAAGTTCTTTGCAGTAGTGCAAATTGTTCCAGGCCCACCTTCAGTACCATTGTGCGACGGAAACCAGGTATGAGTGTTCGTGAGACCGAAGTCTCTCGTAGCTTCTGATACCCCCGACACAAAGCTTAATTGATATTTTTAATGTGGGAACAGGACTATGTATTCCTATGTGACTGTTGAGTGTTTCAATTAGTTATTTAACTACAGACATAGAAGGTTTAACAACACACAAGCGAATACCCAGGAAATCTATTATCATCATCGATATTAATGTTACACTAGATAAGACATTCAGTACAAAAAATGAGTCCCACCTACTTGCGGTGCATGCACCACACATGAATCAGTTTGCTTCGTGACAGTGACAGTGCAGTAAGCCTTCTCGCATACGTTTAAAAGTATTATATGAATGTTTCGCCGTAAAACCGAAAGCAAATCGTCTGAAGTTACAATATTTTAATAAATACCAGGTAAGTGATGTAATATTGCAGTGTGCTTTTAAAATACGGGGGCACTTTATTTCTTTGACGTGTCTCGTCTATCGGTAGAATATAAGTCAATCATTATCATAATTTGCTTGAGGTGACTAAGACGAGGGGTCCGGATGCTATTATTTGTAGTCGATCTATTTCTAACATTACTATTTAATGACACCCACGTAGAATTGAACTACCGCTAAGGTTAACGAACTAAAATGTCTTCCTTTGCAAAAAATGCAATGTTAGGAACAAAACTTGATATTAAGATAACTCGTAACGTAATTATGTGTATATTTCTTTTTGGCAATTATAAGTCAAAAATTGTTTACAACGCCACTTATCTTTGAAAAATTAATTACCTTACGAACATAATTGAGAATGCAACTTATAGATTGGTATCACATGAAAAACTTCATCAATAAGCGCAAATTATTATTAACATTTTATAAAAATTTTAGTTATTAATAATATGTAGACAAAAACCTATTTTAGTCCCTATGGCAATGTTTGATCGCGTCACGGGTGGCATTCATGTTGAGTTGCGTGATGGGTAACTTTACTGGAAGATAAGTAAATAGTAAGATTGATGATAAATGCTAGTGATTTTAAGATTCTTCTATTGTTTGTGCCAAATGTCAAGATTATTGTTCATTTGCTCTTCCCTAAGCTAAAAAAATATATGGTGCCTAAAAATAATAAGTAAATTATTTATTCCTTGGAATTAATCATAGAATTAATTTTAGATTATTTAAATATCAACATGTTTCTATTTATTTGTAGTCTACATTTCGTCAGAGATTCCTCCATAACATCAACAAAGTCCAAAACACTTAAAAAATGATGGTATTTCCATAACTAATAACACACAAAAAATCATCATACATTAGACATAGCTTTACATCACAGCGCTGGATATACATAATTATATTGAATTAAAACCATTTATTCCACCGTAACAAACAATATTCATAAGAAAAAACAAATGGACGCGTAAATAAGCGACGGGATGCAGCAAAAAATCATCGCAGGAACAAAAACATTGCATATTAATTATGATAAAATACGACCTTAGCTTCACGATTACATATAGATACTATATCACACAACCTTGACTTCTGATGCTCCCTTTACATGCAACTTTGAGATAAACATAATATGCGTAGAACAAATCTATTCAAATAATTATAATTATAACCTGTCGGAAATATCTGTGAACCTAGCTGGAATGCGGTTCACATTTCATTTTTTTGTGTTCCCTTATCTTCTATTTTATTTTCCATTATAAACGTTTTGAGATGGATGCGAATTCTATTTTTTATTCTTTTTTCTATTTTAATTCAATTTGTTTAACCTAAATTTTGAATTTGCTGAACTTATATTCCAATGACGTCAATTATTCAGGTCCACAGATATTTCCGACGCTTAATACAAACAAATATATCTCATTTAAGACAATAATACTGGCCAAATAAAATAAAATAAAAAAATACAATTCTAACAAATTAATTGTTCCATTTTTAAATGCTATATCATTTAAATAATCTGGATTAATAATTAAAGTAAACAAAAGGTGGAACAAATCCTTATTGCACTAAAACGACTCGCCCCCGGATGTTTACAAACAGAAAACGCATCTTAAGCGTCTATAAAATCACGAAATACAAAATAACGTTTTATTATTGTGTACTGTATTACCAGGCAATAAGGGTGATAATCGTTTCATAGGCATGCATGTGGAAGGTGGTACACATCAGATAAGCGGTGAGAGAAAACCATTTATTAGACCGCGAGGATCCAACATCGTACACAATACGTCGAATAACCGAAGAGTGTACTCGTATTCAAGAACGCACGTGTTAGTCACTAACAGGTTTACGAGCCATCTAATTTCGAATACATCGTGTGTCGCATAGACCAATTGTGCCGGCAAAATGAGGAGTATTGTATTGATCAGTGCATTCTGTTTCCAATTGGTTTGGTGCTATGGTAAGTGATATTCATTGTATTCATTGTGTCCCATATATAAATTACAGCACGCCGCAAACAATAAATAAAATTATTTCACGATTTTTGAACTAACCAATGTCATAATCAAAAACATGAAAATTATAATAATGTCAATTCACCGTTTTTAACATAGAATATTTTAAAATTTAATAATTTTCATTTTTAACATTGTGTCTAAAAATCAATTACAATAATTGAAAATGTGATTACATTAATCGATTTAGTAATTTAATCACGTATATTATTTGGTTCGAACGTGTCCGCGTATCGGATTACTGGTTCTTCACGGTTATGGACGGATAAATTGAAAAAGAAGAATACATAATTTACATATTCTTTACCAATAAAACAATGTAATTAGTGGCCCAGTGAATTTTATGTCCAGCGATTGACAGGTGATGGATTTCGTGTTTTAGCATATTTGAATCATCGCAAAAACAAACGATTTTGTATAAATTATTCATGATACCTTTGAATGTTGGGGAAATACGTTTTGAATAAAATACTACACACGACTGATTTGTAATACAATTTAAGACACCCAATTTGTCTCACAACCAGACATATAAAAAATGACCGATACTATTTGGTTTTTGGTACAGAAAGAAAAGTAAACAACACGCCATGACAGTTTTAGCCACGTGTTATGCAGGAAACTACCAGTAAAGTCAAGGTTTCTGTGGTGACCGTTTCAGGGTTCACAGTGGTCATTGAGTAAAGCGCATGTAGTTGATATTCACAAAAGTATCCTATAACCTAATAGATAGAGTCTTTTGAAAATAAATTTGGTAATTGTAATTTGTAGTTTAATATTTGGGCTTTTTTGTATTTAAACGTGATCTTTAAGCGATTTCTGTTATCAAAAGCAAAGCTAAATGAGCGTGAAAATGATTAGTAAGTTTGGGTTTCATTTTCAGAGGGATTTTTATGAGTGTTGCATTATTTATGGAAAACAAAGATTTCAATCAGAATATAAATTTTGATGCCGCATATCTAAACAATAGACAAAAAAATCGTGAAATTCATTTCGATTACTTGCTCATTCTGAAATAGGAACACGAAATTCTGTGCCCCTAGCCGGAACATTTTGCAGTATCGTAATAGAATAGTAATAGTAAAATTTTGTATGGGAATTTAAACAGCGCCATTGTGAGCGTATTTGGAACTAAAATTTCACAGCGGAAAACGTTTACTTTACTATACGAGAATTACTATACGATACTTCAAAATGTTCCGGCTAGGGGCACAGAACGCTATTGGCTTGACTGAAGTTTTATAAGTCATTATAGATAAACGGTTTAGTCACTTAAGTCTATTTTAATGTAACTAAATTGGTTAATTTATAAAATAATTAGCGTAGCCTTGACGGTGGAAAATCTTTATGACTGTCCTTTGTTGATTTGGGTTTTTATTCAATAAATTAACTCATTTGCAACCAGGAACTTGGCAATATTTAAGGTCAACTTTGAAGCTGCACGTCGATTTTCTGTGACACAGTGGTACCGCCAGGGATGAGCCTGCCCATTTATGCCGAGCCATGACTGACAACAGCGTCACTGTATCTGCTCTACCACTTCCAGAAATAATTACACATAACTGAAAAATATTTTAAATAACCTATTATAGTTATTTTAGAACTAGCTCTAAATAAAAATTCTATTTAGAACTAGCTACAAGGTAAACCCCATATCAAATATACCTTAACAAAATGTTATAATTAAATTTTTTGATGTTAACCCTTTACTCATAAAAGCTCATTGATTACTTGAGGCGATAATAAACGCTATACATTGCGTATTTTCTAAAACAAAAATATACACGTGTTCTAACACATGTCTACATGTAAATTACTCAAGCGATAGAATCAATAGCATACGTCATCTTGTTGGAGGGCGAGGCGAATTGGGTCTTATTATCAAATGCGCGCAACAATAAAACATTCAATTGCGATAGTGTTAGAACATAAATAAAGTAGCTGAATACCTATTTGTATAAGCGGTTTGACAAGAATGCTTACTAATTTGCGATAGAAAGTATGTAAAAACATATGAAACGGAATACATACTCGTACATACTCGAGTTTGTGTTTCCCTTGTAAAGGGGGGATCGAATCGCAGGGCCATCTCATAGAAAATGAAACTAAATTAACAACTTTCCTGTTGCATTTCGTTCGGTCAGCAAATTTTCTTAAGGCTTAATAATTTTTACTGCTTCGGTGGCGTAGTTGTATTACGGTACGGCTACAAAGCTGAGGTCTCGGGTTCGAGTCCCGGGTCGGGCAAAGTGCTATTGGATTTTTCTATTCATTATCAGCCCGGAGTCAGGAATTTGTGCCCGATATGGCGATAGGCTCGCCCCTCTATCACATCATGGGTGGGAACATACAAGCCGAAATGTGGGTGTCCTGGTGGCGCCTCTGCCTACCCCTTCGGGGATAAAGGCGTGAGTTTATGTATGTATGTAATATTTTTATTTTATCCTTCGTCAATGACAAAATCTTATTTTAAATCTTTTATTCCGCTCCTTTTGATCACATCCTAAAAAAGGCTATTCGATTTCGATTTGTTTTGTCCTCCTCATATTTCCGCACTGGTATTAATTTTAAAAACCTTAAAGAAAATCGTAGTCTATGCTCTATATAAAATTTTAATAAATAACCTGATGAACAAAAGAAGGCTATGTATCAACTGCGTCATACAGGCTGAGTCAAAAATAACCTACAAGTCTTGTCCTTCATTGAACAATAAAACCTCATAGGAGATGTACTTCATGCGTATGGGAAATAAACGACTGTTCTTATCTTTAATTGGCAGTAATTAATGATTATAAATATTCATATGTGATGCACTTGGGATTTAACTACGTTTTAACACCTGATGCGATGTGGGATGACGACATTCTAACAGTGACGCGTATTTTATATTATTTCTATATATTGTCACTACTTGGGTTAAGCCTTCTCACAAACTGCTTCAACTCCTCTCAAATTCCATGATTCGCGATCCTATGGTATTGATAAAATCAATTGTCGCCTTAAAATCTTTGATTAAGTTGGTGACACTAAAAGCGCTCTTTCTTTTAAGTTTTGTTTAGTAAGAGACTAAAAACCCTTTTATCTTACGCATTATAATTTACTGAACAAGAGAGCCGCAGTAATGGGACAAGCTTTTCACTTGTTTATCATCATCAACCAATAACTATCTACTGCTGGATAATCTCTCAATTGCACGTTTTTCTCGTTGATCCTTGACTCCTCCCATCCATTCCCTCCCAGCTGCTCTACCTATATCATCACTTCACCTAGCTTGTTTTACCCCTTCACTTACCTCCCTGCGATTTCTAAATTAAAACACGTTGGTGTAATAAAAGCATGTTTTTGGGCTAATATGGCCCACTACCACCTCAGCTAACTAATGCGGGTTTCCATTTGAAAAAGTTGAGGTTTCTACTAGTCTTATACTTACTCATGTACTCGTATACCCTAGAACTTCACTTCCAAGGATTACAAAGGTAACCGTGTTATCGGATAAGTCATCACGCGGATTATGCTAGAGGTGTGGTGCATCTTACAAAGGAGATTCTGATCTCACGCACTTAAAATTCCAATGTCACACCGTGTCATTCCTTTTGTAATTTCATGAGGAGTTTTCCTCGTGTCCTCTAATTACATCCAGGCTTATTTTAAAATGTTTATGCTGTTCAATTATCAAAGGTTAACACTATAAATTGAGTAATAAAATTTATTTAAGAAAGTCTTTGTAATTAAGTGGTTTTCTATTATATTTGTTATCAACTACTTAAATAATAATATATGTTAATTGTGCCCAAATTATATACCCTCATTTAAAACCATTCTCGGCTGCTCAATCTGCGCATTATGTGATCTGATTATATTACAGTAAATTATAATCCCAGATGCCTGGTCTAACAATTCCACGGTTATCTATTCTCACAACATTTAACTGCTTGTCTATAAATGTTGGTAAATTGTCCTTATTTGAACATGTTTGTAACTTCTTTTATGTTGTTCAATGCAACCTGTCCACGACCTCTCTCGTTAGGTCAAGTGCACCGTCCTCGACCACGAATGTTTTATCCGCAGTTTTTTCATAATATGATTTAACTGTAGTAGTTTTATTGACGTTTATGCAAATATATATGTTTATTACTCCATCAAGGAAATTTTAAGGCATTTATGAAGGTATTATTGTCGTCTACAAACATCCAAAACAATGAGTTTTAGTAGTTGCGTTATCCGAGTTTTAAAAGTAAAGAGAACGGGTACTCCCTGTACAGAAAGGCTTATGGATTTCAAGGTACTTCTGAAATCCCTTGATCCAAAAGAAACGTATCATCGAAATTCCTGCATTACTGTAGCTTTTCATGAGAGGATAGTTCCCATAAAATTGGTTTCAACGTTTCTACTAAAACTGTTAAACCAGACGGAGTACGAACTGAATCTAATGTATAGATAAATATTTGCAAAACTGGCGTATGTATACGTACGAGTATGTACACAGGACGGTCACGAATTAGCCAAAAGATTGATGGGTATGCATGACAGCACGCGGATCGAGACGGAACTAAACTGATTTGAATTATTCGGCAAAAAATTAGTTTTAAATAATGTATGCCATTTTAGGATGTCTATAAGCGAAGTCTAATCGTAGGCTGTAATTCGGTGGTTAATTATTCGGCGTTTTGCGTTATTTGTCTTAATCAGTGAAAGAACTCAATTTTAAATGATGTCTTTGTAGTTTCATATATTGAACTAGCATTAAGAAATAAAATGAATATATTTATAAACTGATATATTTACAGATTGCAGGAGCATTTGTAAGTAAATACTTATATATAGTTATTGCAATAATATGTAAATTATAAGTAATACGTATGGTTGGAAACAGAATGATTTTCCTGAACAGAGAATTGAAATTGCATCACAAACATTTTAATGTTCTAACCAATGGGCGCATTCATAGTGCATTAGAGCTTAAACTGACAGCAAAAGAAACTATGCTCCGACATGTGAACTCTCCATCAGAATTTAGCAGAACAACATTCTATATCAGCCCATATACGTCCCACTGCAGGACACGGGCCTACTCTACAATCGAGAGAATCGATTGAGAGTGGTTAGGCCATATAAGAACAACATTAAATACAAGTAATAAGAAAGAGTAGAATGGTAAAAGCCATAGCGCCATAGATGAAAAAACACTAAACATTCATAATATGGATATATTTCCGTAAAAATATTTTTTCTGTAATAGCTCTTATTCATACGAGGCGTAACCGTGTCAAAGGCGCTAAATGAGTCAAAACAATCAGATCCGCCACGCGTGCCGCAGCATTTAATTTTATAAGTGAAAACATAAGATTAACTTACTCAACGAATCGTTTCGTATGGAAATTAAACAACACCATTAATTATGATGGTAATTATTATATGTGTATATTACTTGGCATTCTACTGCGCTCGCCATTATGACACATAAGGTGTTAAGTCTCAATATTTCCAGTAGTTACTCTGGCTTCAAACCGGAACACAACAGTGCATTTACATTGCTGTTTGGCGTGAGAAATAGACATTGCTTTGGTACCTACCCAGGCGACCTCACACATATGAAGACCTACCAGTTACCACTAGTACATTATAGTGTGTTTATCATCCACCTGCCAATACTGACTTACAAAAACACCAATAATAACTTGCCTAAGTTACTATTAAAAAATAATAGATAAAGACAACCCATATAGTTCACGGTCTGCTTCTACTATAAGAGAGCTTAGAACACTATGGCAAGTTGTAAAGCTCGGGTGCGGTAATCCCTATTCTGGGGTACGCTTACTAAAGATTTTCCAATGACTTTTATATATTTTCCTTTACTTTACGAGTACTACTAGTATACTGGAATGTCAAGCTTTGGGTCACCAACTAAATTCTGAAATTGTCTTGAAGATTGAATACATTTTCAACATTTTTAATATCTTAGCAGAAGAGGAACAAAATATTATGGGTAATATTAAAACTAATTAATTCATCTTGTTTGTTACTCATTACTAACACTTTTTAGTTTTCAGCACTATAAAAGAAATAATATGTGTACTATGCGTAACAATTTATGTAGTTTTGTCTTTAAAAATATACTTACTGATTATTTTAATTTGAAATTCTACGCATATTTTAATTTAGGGAAGGCAGTAGTAATGGCGTTATGCAAATGGTATTTTATTTATGACTCAATCCAATCTTGGTTTTTATTTTATGCTGGTTTTAAAACAAAAGACATATAAAATAGGCTATTAAATATTTTATTGTTTCGCTTAATTGAGAATTTTAAGAAATTCGGAATTTGGAGGTTTCAATTAAGATTAAATCAGACTTGTATTTTTAGTAAATTCACTCATGATATAAAAATGTGAGTCCTAGAAAACCCCCAAATATTTTTATACTGTTATTTTAACATGAATAGGAACTACTAACTTCCTTTTTTTATCGCTTGCAGTACAATAAGAACTATTTCTTTCTATAATACTATACCTATAACAAAAAACATAGTTAAAACGAAATTAAACAACGTTAAATATGATCAAGGAACACACTGAATCAAGCATTGTTTTATTATAAACATAATTAAACCAATTAAAAGCACATGAAAGGTTGCATTATAACAAAAGAAATTAAATTTTAAGTTGAGTCAAACCGTTAAGTCTGTCGTCATACGATGTATCAACATCTAGTTATTTTATGACTCACGGTCTCATTATAACTAGAAAAATAACATTTCTATTAAAACCAGCTAAGTATTTGACACGGCATATCGTAAAAACTTTTATATTCTAGTAACGAGGCTATAAAATCTGATTTAAAACACCTAACGCAATGGCAAAGCATGTTTTAGAAGAAACTGTTATTAAGCACACCGGAAATTCGTTTGCAAGTCTGTTTTAAAGATAATGAATTGATCGTAGATAAGAAAATCATTGAACTGGATAATATACCTATAGATTATAACTTGCGTGTTGTTACTTTAATAAAAACTTTTGAGTCATCCAAAATATATTATGAAATACTAAACATAAAATATACAAATCATTAGCCACTTAATAAACATGGCATAGACTTTTCCATGGTTTTCCACAGGGCAGGTCTCTGTGTCCCTTTGGAGCACCAAAGACAAAAAGCTGGATGATCCCATAATATTATAAAAAATAAATAAATCAGTCTTTATATTTAATATTAGAATAATGATCTATTGAAACCATTAATATTATAATAATGATATATAAACCACAAAACAACAACAGCCCTGGATCTGTAGAACCTTCTAAGCCTATAGTGGGTCTAAATTGGTCGTAAATCGTAAATCGTTAATAATTAGGTATTCTATATAGATAGTCCTGCACTTACCGTTACATTCAAAACCTGTTTGTCGAACTCTAACATCAAGTTCCAAAAATGTGATGTAATAATTAGTACTACATTAATTTAGTGCCAATAAACATCTTCAATTTATATATAATAGCTCTTCCATTGTAATCGTAAGCGACGACCGAACGATAGCTCTATCTTAAAAAATAACATTTCTGATATCTGTTAACACTTCTACAATGATAAATTTTCCACGGTGACACCACCTAATGAGGTGCTAATGAAGCCTATTGAAGCGTTGCACTGATGACTGATGCCGTACTTCCCCACGATGTTATTCTTTCGTTTAATGACTATTAAATCATCACATCAGCCTAATATTGTACCCTTAATATGAATCACGTGTTAATCACTAATTTGATCTCCTCTTAAACAATTATCAAGGTACAGTGTGATTTTCATGTTGCAGTACTATTTAGCTTCCAACTTTGTAATTGCCACAGAATGCTATTTTTTAAATATTTCATCTTGTTCTATTTCATTTAAGGGAATACGCCACCCATTCTACCAGAACTAAGAAACCGAGTAGCAACTTAAAAATTCACACGTAATAATCTTCTACTCTACATTATCGCTTAAAGAAACTCAGATATATTTTAACTTCACTGCTATTCATTTACATATTACATATCAAAAGCGAAGACCTTCATAATAATAGGTAATAGATTGGAATTTATTTTAGCAAAATTTCTAAAAATCGAAATCTGGAGCCCCAATTCGAAATTGCTTCATTAATTTACGAGTAATTACACAATTTGAAGATGGTTTTCTTAAACATGAAAGAAGTCATTAAGGAGTTCGAACAAAGTCACACTTAATAACAGTTTTAGGTTCAAGAAACTTATATGAAAAACGCCAGGTGGCGCTGTACCGTAGATACTTGGCTCCGTATATATTTTTTCAAAAAAATAGTTTTATTAACGTAGTAATAACTAAAAGTGTAATTATTGGTAGAATAAACGTCAATAAGTGTGTGGGAACGTTATCTCAAGAATTAAATCATTACTTTTTGCGTGGAAGAACGTTAAAACAATTGTGAACAAAAGACTCTATAAACTCTCAATAATTAGTGAAATCAGTGATTTAACGTAATAAGTTAACCGGATAGTGACTGTGTTGTGATAAACCAACTAAAATGTGACAAAAATAGACAATTCGTCGAAATAAGTGAAAAGAACAGTACAAAAACCGTTACAAATTCAAATCTTATACTGTTCCTTCTGTTGTATGAATAGATGACTTATTTGGACAAGTATTACATCGCATAGTTGGCTAGTTATTTATCATCTACAAATTCCGCACTGTCCGTGCGGTCGGTCGTAGGATCGAAACCTGGGGATCCCGCGACGATATATTTTGTTAAAGCTCAAATTATATTCGAGATCTTGTGCGCCATCTATCGTTATTAATAAAATTACTAAGGAATTTGGTTTGCCACATAAGCTTACTCCTAACACCGGAAGAGGGCGCTTATAAACAAACGAATTAAAAACCAATTACCAAACTACAAAAATGATTTCCGACCAGAATATTGACCGTAGCGACAATGTCATAACAGAAAACGAGGAGTGGGATTCTTCCATGAATGTAACACAACGCAAAAAATGTTACACTTCACCGACAATGTCGCACAGGGCCTGCCATCTTGATCCCACCCTTCTTTCCACTATAAGATCAGAAATACAGTCGTCAATCGAACACTCTATTAAAACATACGTTGAATCTGTACTGACGGAAGAGTTTCTAAAGATAAAGCAAGAATTAAGTTCTCTTCATGATATTAAACATGGAATAGAGTTTCTGAGCGAAGAATACGACCAAATGAAACTTAAACAAAAGTCGTCGGAGGAGGATATTATCAAATTAAAGAAAGAAAACTCTACTTTACGCACTAAACTTGACGACCTTTCCGCTAGATTGAACCTACAAGAACAACATTCACGCGAGACTAACTTAGAAATTAACGGGATCCCTGAAAATAAATCCGAAAATTTGTTTTCCGTCGTCAAGCAGCTCGTTAAAGTGGTTTCGGTTCCATTGGATGGCGCGGATGTCGTGTCTTGTACTCGAGTGCGTAAACTTAACGATGCTAGTCCCAGACCTTGTACTATAATAGTAAAATTGCGTACTACTAGAAATCGCGACGACATTATATCAGCGGTCAGCAAATTCAATAAATCCAAGCCCACCGAAAAACTTCATTCAGGACATTTAGGATATGCGGGTGCTAAGTCACCCGTATATATTTCCGAACACCTATCTCCTCAAAATAAGGTACTGCACGCAAACACAAGAAAAGTTGCTAAAGAAAAACAATACAAATTTATCTGGATTCGTAACGGTCGTATCTACATAAGGAAAAATGACCAAACACCTGCTATACTGATAAAAAATAACCTATATCTGCCCACTGCTGGATATAACATAGTATTATATTCCGAAAATGCCCTCACCGAATAGTGAAACTTTAAACAAATTGATATAATAATTAATATCATAACCCAAGTCCTTGTGATTGATTATATACATTCACGATCTACTACCAAAATTTTAGAGGGATTAAAACTAAGACTAAAGAATTAAGATTGGCCGCTCAGAGCTCTAGTTATGATATCATCGTGGGGACCGAAACTTGGCTCGACGAGAGTATTCATAACAATGAGCTATTTGGTGGCGCTTTCGTGGTTTACAGGCGAGATAGAACCTCAAGTTACCTCTCTGGGAAGAATGGCGGAGGAGTTGCTATCGCCGTTAATTCGAAACTGAAATCAAGGAGGATACAACACTTTGAAAGCTGTTTTGAAGATCTTTGGGTTTCTGTGAAAAATCCTCATCAATGTTCTGATGAAATCCTACTTTGCGTCCTT
Organism: Deilephila elpenor; assembly: GCA_949752805.1. Lineage (NCBI taxonomy): Eukaryota > Metazoa > Arthropoda > Insecta > Lepidoptera > Sphingidae > Deilephila > Deilephila elpenor. The sequence continues at coordinate 4,631,719 of OX457096.1, read as the reverse complement.
TACATACCACCCCCTGTTACTGGCACAGTACTGAACTCTTCTTTAGATAGTATTAGTTTAGCTCTGCAATCATATTCTGGCAAGGTTATTATTCTCGGTGACTTCAACCTCGGCTTCATTGACTGGTTATCGGATGAGAATGATACACTTAATTTAACACCCTGTAATTACAACTGCAGCTTGGGTTACCCATTGGTTGATTTTATGTCACTCAATAATCTATCACAATTAAATGGCGTCAAAAATCATAACAACCGTATCCTAGACCTAATATTTAGTAATTTCAATGGAGTTTCAGTTGTAAACAGCACAAATCATCTCAGTAAAATCGATGTCCATCATCCTCCGTTAGACATAGAAGTTAAAATAAAAGAACCATCTTTTGCTGTGTCCAAACAGTTTGCAACACATAATTTTAGAAGAGCCGATTACTCTCTTGTGAACGAAAAATTGAGTTCTGTGGATTGGTATTTAGAGTTATCATCCATCGGGGACGTTAATGTTGCCGTTTCAAGGTTTTACTCCGTGCTTCATTCTATTATCGAAGAGACTGTCCCTAAAACTAAGTCACGGAACTTGAAACACCCCTCTTGGTTCACCCGGAATCTTATTTGTTTAATAAAAGAAAGGGATAAAATTCGTAAAAGGTTTAAGATCTACAATAATTCCAGAGATAAGCTAGAATTGCATCTAAGTAACAAAAGAATTGAGTCGTTAATAAAATCTTGTTATTCTGACCACTTAAATGACGTAGAGGACTCAATCCGTAATAATCCGAAAAAAATTTGGTCATACATTAAACAACTTCGAGGGGGATCTTCGTTTTTTCCTGCTAAAATGTACCTTGATGGTCGTTCAGCAGAAACGGGAGATGAAATTTGCAATTTATTTGCAACTCATTTCTCCACAGTATACACTCCTGCCGATTACACCGATATTGGTCATCTATCTGACATGGGTGATGGATTTCCCCAGTTCTCACTCGGTTACATACACTTCAATGAAAATATGATAGGCAAGATTTTGAAATCACTTGATGTAAGTAAGGGCCCTGGACCCGATGGAATACCACCACTTTTTATCAAAAAAACTTGCAAATATTTAACATTGCCTTTAAAAATGTTATTTGAGAAATCCATTCAATCTTCCACTTTCCCATCCATGTGGAAATCTGCAAATGTTGTACCCATATACAAAAAGCAAGATAAATGCAACGTAAAAAATTATCGACCGGTGTCTATTCTCAGTTTGTTTTCGAAAGTGTTTGAGCGAATCGTGTGTCCAGTTATAACGAATTACTTCAAAAATATTATATCCAATCACCAACACGGATTTACTACTCGGAAATCGACTGTAAGTAATCTCCTAACATATATAACGGACGTTATTGAACATATGGATGCTAAAACACAAGTGGATTCGATTTATACCGACTTTAGCTCCGCGTTCGACAAAGTTAACCACATTTTATTATTGTCTAAACTTAAATATTATGGTATTCACGGATCTTTGCTGCATTGGTTTGGTTCCTACTTAGAGAATCGGGCTCAACGTGTTACTGCTCTCGGCTGCAGTTCATTTTCGTTTACTGCCACCTCAGGTGTACCCCAAGGCTCCCACCTGGGTCCCATCCTATTTCTAGTGTTTATAAATGATATAACACATTCAGTAAAGTATAGTAATTATTCAATCTTTGCAGACGACTTAAAAATATATAGACATACGCGGTCCCAGAGTGACATCAAACTACTCCAATCAGATTTGAACTCCATTCATGGTTGGTGCATCAATAACAAAATGATTCTAAATGCTGAGAAATGTGCACATGTAAGGCTAACGAGAAACAAAAAAATAATAATTGATTCAAATTTTTCAATTGACGGGATTACATTAAACAAAACCACAGCAATGCGTGATCTCGGAGTTGTTGTAGATTCCAAATTAAACTTTATTACACATATGGACCAAATTATAAAAACGTCTTGGCAATTGTTAGGTTTCTTGAAACGGGTCGGTAAAGACTTTAAAAACCCTAGCACCTTATTGGTTCTATATAACTCTTTAGTCCGGAGTAACTTGGAATACGCTTCTCCCATATGGACTCCATCATATAAGACACATGTTGATAGAATCGAACGAGTTCAACGCAACTTTACTCGTTTTTTGGCTTTCACTGATCGCACCTGTCCGTACCGCGCCGATTACCTGGCGAGACTGTCACACTTTAAGATGACTTCTCTGGAAAGCAGACGTAAAGTAGCCGATGGTATAACTTTATACAAAATAATACATGGAGACATAACATCGCCCGAATTGTTGTCGCGATTAAATTTTACCGTTCCCCGTACCTTGCCGAGATATCCTTTATCACAAACATTTACCCTATCCCGCAGTAGAACTAATTTAGGCAAATATGCTCCACTAAATAGATTAGCAAAAACCTACAACGATATGAACTCCCTTAACGAACTCGATATGTTCACTACTATCAGTCTTCGCCAATATCGCAAAAGGTGCTATGAAACCTTGAACAAATTATACTAATAAATTCGTCCTTCTACCTTAATAACTTAAAAAGTCCAATGATTTATTTTGTATACTATATTCCTAAGTTGTCATTATTGTATTTTAATTTTATCGATAGTTATGTAAGTTAACTTGTTGTGTTTAATTAATTAGGCTAAGTTTTTTTTTTTTTGTAATTCTTATAGTAACCTTTTATACTTGTTATTATAATTTTAAGATTGTATTTTTCCTAAATTTTGTTTATTTCTGTCTAAAAATATTTAAATTGTTATAAAAATATATTTTGTTAAGCCAATAGTGTTGTATACACCTGTAATGGTTTGTCACCTAGAATAAGTACATAATGTTGTGATTACCTCATATGTAATTTGTGTGATGAATCGATGGTGTGTCTATTAATATAAATAAATAATATAAAATAATATGTGATTAGGATAAAATTATCCTAAAAACTAGCGAATTATTAAAACAAACTTATTGAACTTTGGGGTAGAATTGCCAATCACTTTTTGCTGAAACTTTTCATCAAAATATTAGTAACTAGGTAATTTATCTATTGCTAATACTTAATCGACATCTCTATTGGGAAAATGCTCTAGTTTATTGCAAGAGTGATTTATAGAAAATACGTAATTTATTAGCCCTTTAGACATATTATAATTTTCCTTTGTGATGGGCCCTAACTGAAACAACGGAAACCAACCGTCAAAAGTTATTCAATTTCTTGCGAATAGATTTCTTAGCATTAGAAATAACTTTTGGCTTGAAATTCATACGGCTTCCAATTTTAGAGATTTCAATAAAATTGTGAAATGAACACATAAGCGTCACACATTTCCACATATTGATATCTCGATTGAAGTATTTTCGGACGCGAACACTACTGTAAATACTCAAATTACCACCTTAATAATAATTGCGTTCAACATCACGCAAATATTACGCGATAGCATCAAATGTTAATATAATCTCTTCAATCTTCACATGTAGTGCCCCGCAATTGAATTTATCAAGATTAAAATTGCACGCCTGCCAGTCGTTAATTGTTTGAGTTGAATACAAAAAGTACTAATTATATACCTTTTGTTTTGGTAGGTAACACGATTGTTCGAACATTAAATTTCTTAGAATTACCTAAGCTAATAAGCACTTAGACAATAGTTCAAATTCTAGGTATATGTTTTTGAAACTAGTTGTTAATAGTAGAGAAACCGAATTTTGTAAAATGTATTTTCGTTGTGTCAATTATGATCCTATTACCAAGACGATCAAATATACCTATGTGTTCGGAGTTTGCCATTTACGGTTGTAAGTCTCCATACTTGTAGGCTTTTAAAATTTTCACCTACATTGAAGTGTCATTCTTCGATATTTCATTCGTTTTGTCGAAAACTTTTGGCATCTTTTTCATGGGATTTCTCCAATACTCTTGATGACACTAGTTAAGTGAATCAATACGAAACATAATTGCGACATAATTTTTGGAAAACATCGTTTCATTTGTATTGTTATGTCTATTGTCTAATACTTTTCGGTGTAATTTAATTTAATTTTTCCCAAATTTACCCCGCAATATATTTCCACAAAATTGTCTAAATATATGTAGTCATTTGTGTAAATTGTTTGCTCAAATTAATCCTAGCCATGCATGTTTACATTTCTTTGATCAATGCCATACAAAATCACTGTCATTGTGTGAGTCACATGCGTCGAACCGGTCCGTCTGACTTCAGTTCAATTCATGCCGCTATACCGTTTGCAAACATTCAGGTTAGTATAATCTTTTATTTTATTCCTTTTGGTAATTGTTTTTGTAGATTCAAAAGTGTTTGTAGACCGTTGATACTCATATATAATACCACAAGAGCTTCAAAATTATCGGGTATTTCCCGATAGGTTCGTTGCAAACAAATGAAGGAGTCAAGTTTTTCAGGTTAAAAAATCACGAGCGCGAAGCGCGAGTGATTTTTCCTGAAAAACTTGACGACTTTATTTGTTTGCAGGGAACCTTGAGGGAAATGCCAGATAATTTTGAAGCTCGTGTGGTATTCGGGGGATTATTTTTCCGTCCCAAATGTCGGCCAATAGAATTGCACCATGAGACGAAATGTACAGTTAACAAATAAGAATACAAACAAACTCCAAATCGACTCATTTTCATGCAAAATCTCCAATTTTCACAATTGAATTCAACCTGTCAGTTTGACGTGTGGTTAATTTGACTGGTTCATGTTTTGTTTTTTATATATAGCAACGACCAGAGAAAATTTTCAAAAAATTATCAGTATAATACCATGTAGGTTGTACCACGTGACGTCGAATGGTGCAATTCTATTGGCCGATATTTGGGTCGGAAAAATAATCGTAGATATTAAATGTCATGTTTTATTTTCTTTTAAGAGTTACGATTTGTTTTGTTGTCGATGTCAGTCGCAGTTACTAGCCGCTAGTTGTTTATGAAATGTTGTATTAATACACGTTATATATTTTACATAGTCTATTCTTTATCCATCTGCTTTGATGTACATTAGTTATACTTTTATATTTCATTGTATTATATAGCTGTGGATCCTCCTAATGTAAAAATAAAATAAATAAATAAATAAAATAATGTGATGTTAGCCAGTGAATACAATTAATAATGTCTTTACCATCCTCATATAATTATTCCTCATTCATATTCATATATTATGAATTATTAAGTATAGGATTATAACTACAGACCAAATCAAACTTAGCCATAATTACTTTCGTTTTTTTTTATTGCGTTGACTTGCGAGATGAGCATGCCATTCGCCAGGTGGTAAGCGATACGAGCGCTCATGGACAGTAGAAAACCAAACAACACCATGAATTACAAAGCATTGCTTGACATTCCACTGCGCTCGCCATCCTGAGGTATAAGACACTGCTGTTTGGCGGAATAAATAGACATTCCGGTGGTAACTAGCCAGGCCCCGCCTCACATATGAGAGACCTACCATTAGTAAAACTTTGTTAAGTCCTAAATCTATAAGATTTTAATAGTACTAAATCAGACACCACAAGATTAGATTTATTTAAAATTATCAACTTTATGTATTAGCACACGCTCGTATTTGCATAGATGTGAACGTATTTACATGTTTCACAGTTTGCGCCCAAATTGTTTGGTCGCAGTCTGAGTCACAATTATTTTTATAACAATAAACCAGTAACTATTACTCTCGGTTTTCCGTGTCTAAGTTACTCAAATGATTCTTTAGTATTGTTGATCTAAGTGAATGTGTTAAGCGTATTATGATATTAATTTAGATAATAATTTAATATATTTATTAATAATTTAACATATTTATTAATAAATTAATATAATTTATTATTAATCTTTTTGTCAAATAACGCTCATTGCTACAGTAATCTATACATATAATAAATTTGTAACCGATCGATGTCTGTACATGGAAGATAAATGAGAAAAACTAATATGGGGGGTTTGTATTTATGTGATAGAACCCAAAACACTGAAATTTAGAATTATTGTCTGTTTGTCTGTGCGGTTGTGTGCGATGAACAAATTAAAATTTTTCAATTGATGTCCTAATTATTGTTTTATTTTGGAATCTCTTTAGATTACATAATGAATAATATACAAATTATTCATTAAATATATTTGAAATATAGATTGGAACGCAACTAAGCTTTAGAAATGTGGTTGCACTGTCTACCGTAATAAATTATATCGTAAATAAAAATATACTTCAAGTCAAAGTCAAAATAATTAGAGTTAAGTATCCAAGTACCGTGAATAAACAAACACACGTGATTAGACGTCTTCTAACCAGTTTCATGTATAATAACCTACTGAACGGGTTTTCCCGTCAATCAAACAATGATCTCAGACGCGCACAATTCACTGACAACGAGTTATATTAATGGACTTTAACGATTTGATAAGGATAACTTTTTATGATACATAATAATATTTATTTACGTATCCTGACTATGATGTGCTTGTTTCTAACTTCTAAGTTACCCGGCTTCATGCTTCTTTATTCGGTTCGGGGTAAAAAATAAGTCTTTTTTATTTGCTTTCCAATGCTATATTTCGAAGATCAAGATTAATTGCAACTATTTATTTTCTTTTTTAAACGCATTCTGCAATTTTGTTTTAATTAAAATGTTATTATTATTGATATCCTATTTCGAATTCAATAATTGTTTTACCTATTCATAATTTTGAAACGTTTTTATTTATTGCGGTAAACATTAAGCAGTAGGTACTGCTGCTTTGATTATTTTATAATTAACGACATGCTTATTAAGATAAGCAATTTACTGCTTGCAGACAGCTTCATGTCACAACTCAATAACATTTATAAAAAAGTCTGACATACAACTGGAAGCTATTCGATAGACAGGATACAAAACACCGCTACTTCTCAACATATTTTTATTTTGCACAGCTGCATTTGTTTAAATCTTCCTTTGTTGAATTTCAATAGACACTTACCATTGGATTTTTGATTGAAATGGTTTTGAACTTTTAAAAAATATCTAATTAGAGCCTTTATATTGATTTCAAATCTAACAACAAAAAATGGAATCATATTATTTTCGTTGGAAGAAATTCGGGCAATCATAGATATCATTGCATTTAATGTGTAATGCGGTGTATTGTATTTAATTATGTGTTTTAAGTTTTAACAATCAAGCGCCAAAATCGAAAAACCTATACTAACCAGTCAACTTACTGTATGAATCTAATTTCGACTTTTTTTTTCAGCATACCCAAGCGCAGAGCATGTAGGAGTGTTTGCCTACCAGGACTCAGCAGGCCACAGGTACGGTGGCACTTACGGCCTAAAAGACGGCAAACTCGTAGAAGCAGAAGAAACGTTCCCGCCGAACTTCCGAGTGAACACCTTAAACGATTGGGACTTCGCTCCTGAGTATTTTAAAAATTTAGAGAATCTGCTGCAAGAGTAAGCTAAAAACAATATGTTGAAGCTACGCAGGCTCTGGTGTAGGTGTAGGTGGTTGGGGCTGTAGCTATCGAACCGATTCTCCGTTGCATGAATGTTCTATAGTAGGAGGTGACGGGAGGCCAAACTACATATTAATAATAAAAAAAAGACGAATCTTGAAATCATCTAATCCAAACATAGTAATAATGCTATGATAAGATGCTGAAGTCCATTTTTTTTTTTTTGATACAATTAGAGGTTCAGAACTCAGTAATAAGCACTGACGCCTTAAATACTTTTAGTTTTATCAATAATTCGTTCATATTAACCCCTATAATTATTTATAGCGATAATTTTCGAGGACTTTCTCGGTCTCCGAGATTCGCCCCCTTCAAACCTTTCCAACCGTTCAAACCGTTCAAACCATTCAAACCCCTGGAGTTTAAAAGGTAAAGTACTAAAACCCTTTAGGCGTGTTCGGGAACTGATAATGGTAACTTTCCTACTTCTCTATTACTAATGATCTCTCCTTCTTTATCTCTTTCGCTTTTTGTGCTATTGGCAAATACGCATCATGTTTGATCTTTGTCTCAACTGTGTGTGTTCTTTCAGGGTGTTCAATTCCAATATAGAGCACCAGCGACTAGCGTTGAATGCGGCCAAAAAGGCGTTTGATCTAACGTCAAACCAGGCTGGCTACATTCCAAATTTTAACTACAGGTTCCCAGGATTCTACGATTTCCCGGATTTCGGAGCTTTTCCAGAACCCCAACCATTCCCGATGCCGAACTTTGGTAATGGTTTCGGCGCCTTTGCTGGCGTAGCTGCTGTTCCGGGAGCAAATCATCAAATAGCAGCAATTAATCCGGAAAATCCGGTAGGTTTGTGTGTGCTGCGTTTATGTGCGTTTTATGTGTGCGTAAATTGTTCGCAGTCGCGACCTTTACCTCGTCCCGTTCTTAATCGCTGTACAGATCAGAGGATTGCGAAACATCTTTAAATAACATTGTTATATACACAATGAACGTTTACATAACTCACTATATTTACTGTATGTTGAAGATTTTATCTGCTACTAAATATGTTTACTTTTTGTTTTATATGACTCCAATTGTTAATAAATAAATGTATATACACGTGTTAATAAGCACAAAGTGAGATAGAGTTAACTACACATTAAAACTAATTGATTCTGTCGTAAAATAGTAAGTGACCTGCAGTAAAATGATAATAGTCTCACTTCTCGGGGTATAACATAAAAATAACATTACCTAACATATCGTAAAATATAGATAATTAATAGTTGTTCCGAACTCATGATGTAATCTATTTCGAATATTTCTTACATGTCTATAAAGCTGAGAGACAATGTAAACAGTAGGTACTTATTCAAAATTTACAGAAGCAGGTAGAAGAAATAGGTGCACAAAATTGTTAACCGTAATAAAAAAAAGAATGATAAATATTCGAAAATGCTCAATATTTATGAGGCACACCCACATAATTTTGATGTGGATAAAAACTTCAAAGCCAGACGCATTGCATCGGTAATGTTCACAGGTGTGACGTGGTGTGTGATGTGCCTACATGATCATGCACCGCTGTAGGTAATCGTGGATCATCTAGAGATTCTAGAATCTAGATGTTATCGACGCCTGCCAACTGATGAATGAAGGTGCATGATGCCACATCATATGTATTTGCAGTGTTGCTTTAACTTATGAGATCATGCTTTATAAATCCGTATGATCTGACATACAAATAATGCGACTTTTATTTAGGCGAAAATGCGGTTTGTTGATATAAGTTTTTGTCATCATAACATATTTACAACTATAATTATTAAAATATTTTTGCTTTAAGATTCTTAGAGTTTACAAAAAAATACATCTGATGTTTAGTTCAGTATAATATGACAATATTACTATTGTTATTGTTTTTTATGTCGCAATGCTCATTATGATGAGAAGTCTAAGAAAAGTTAAATAGGTATCTGCTACGACAATCTAGACTAGTTAATAAAACGAATAAAAGTATAAGGTACACCATATTTGATACAATTAAATGTCAACTGACATCATGTACGAATCCATAATGCCTAAAGTCTAAGATAGATTGTAGCATATTGGTGTGCCAACGTTACCTATTTTGGTGGCTTTGTGACTCATTGAAATAACATTTTTAAAATCACCCAATATTCATATCCTCCTAAATTTTCTATCCATTTTTTTCCTCTTCCTTTCCTACATTATCAATTATCAAAAGCCAGAAACGCATTTGTGATCTACAAATTAGGTAGGTATTTATAGGTCGCGGTGATCACTTGCCATCAGTGCCCCTAGCCGGAACATTTTGCAGTATCGTTATAGAATAGTAATAGTAAAATTTTGTATGGGAATTTAAACAGCGCCATTGTAAGCGTATTTGGAACTAAAATTTTACAGCGGGAAACGTTTACTTTACTATACGAGAATTACTATACGATACTTCAAAATGTTCCGGCTAGGGGCACAGGTAAGGCGTTTATACGTTTCCCAGTTAGTTACTATAAAGAAAATCCTGATGTCAGTTGCAAATGAAGCCAAATAACCTAAAACTAAATAAACAAACGACTGCCTCGGTGGCGTAGTTGTATTACGGTACGGCTACAAAGTTGAGGTCTCGGGTTCGAGTCCCGGGTCGGGCAAAGTGATATTGGATTTTTCTATTCATTATCAGTCCGGAGTCAGGAATTTGTGCCCGATATGGCGATAGGCTCGCCACCTATCACATCGTGGGACGGAACATACAAGGCGAAATGTGGGTGTCCTGGTGGCGCCTCTGCCTACCCCTTCGGGGATAAAGGCGTGAGTTTATGTATGTATGTATGTAAATAAACAAATTACTAGCAATAAGCTAGAACTGGCAAGCTGAAGGCAGGCTAAAATAACCCGTATTGTACAGGACCTAGGCAGAAGAAAACTGCTACAGTCTGATGATGATGAAATAACACTATTATTTCAGGCCAACCCCAACGTCAACAAGTTGAACCGCTACGATGAGCCTCGCTCTGCCAACGGTGGTAACTACATGAGTGTGTCGTCTTCTTCGTATTCCTCGTCAGCCAACGTCAATGGAGAAGTTAAGAACAGCCGGGGAGCCGAGACCGTAGTCAACGACAACGGCCGCGTCACCAGATACAAAGTCGAGAACTAAATGTTTCTACCGAGATTTTTGTTTGTTTTTTAAAGTATTCGAACCAACACGTTGGATCATAACACCACAATACAATGTTTATCAAAAAAGTACAATATAATCGTCTGTAACAGGATATGAGTTGTTTTTATTGGTGCATTATTTATGTTCTGTAAATCAATAATCTATGGTTTTGTTAAATGTAATAAAATCCCACAATATGGTGAAATGTCAATTTGTTTCTATATTAATAGATTCGTGAAGTGACCTGTCCAAAGATAGAATGCAAATTTTAATCAGGGTCTATGAATCACCCGTAATGAGGACTACGCCATAATAAAATTTAAGTTAGAGATCCACAACTGCTTAGTGGAAACATAAGATTGTACGGAAACCCTGCATTAGTTCCTCTGAGTTTGCCTTATCATAAATTCATTAATATACAATTCAGCACCCCTAAGGTGCGGAAAGTTGGTAATATTAATCAATTGTAACGGGCTCCTGCAAAATGCTGCAAGGAGTTTTACGCTTTTAGATAACATATACCGTCGCTTTATGTACGAAACAGTCACTGACTGCCGAACTCAGAGAAATTTAATGTCAATTAGATCATTACTGAGTGTAGACTTTACAAAGAAAAAATATACTCAGGAACAATTTAATTGAAATTAAACGTCTCTGCGTGCGGCCGTAAGGGGTTTTATGAAAGTAGGTAAGTAGCAACCCATAAGACAATTTTCTTGAAATGTAAAAAAGCATTAAAGTATTCCGAGTACGCGCCAAAGCTAATACACATAAACTAGCGATTATTGCAACAACTTTAAAACAAGATGAAAATAAGAATTAACTAAACGAAGATCGTGCGCACGAGTACGAACGTCTACTCGTATTATAACCATGCGTCTCAACCTGCGCGCGGCGTCTCAAGGTTATTCAGATAACATCACGTTTTTTTTCTACATTAAAGGATGTACAAAAACAATGAAACACATCTATTAGTTTAATTTCACCAATTTACCGTCTATCCTCACCTTTGGAGTAGTTGTTCCGTACCATGCCGTTCGTTGCCCGCATTTAACTCCCTGTCCGTTACTAAGTTCCAAGCATCTTCTGCAATAAAATTCTTTGACGCTGTCGTCAGCAACCCTCCTATGGACTTTGCTTTGGTAATACTGATTATTACTACGACCGTGAGAAATATATCCTTGATTTCGAGAGTTGATGTTGTTAAAGAAATTAGATGGTTTCCATTGCATTGGATTCGCCAAATTAGGGTATATATCGTGCTCGTCACGTATATTAAGAGTCACAAACGTGGCATCTGGATATGGTACTTTATGTCTTGTATCTGGAGTGCGTATCTGCGTTGTCTCTACGGCTTTATAGCCGTTTAAAATTGGCACTTCGCCACTGTCTTCCTTTGGTGGATTTTCCCTTCGGCCTATGTTATAAGTAAGTGCTCCTCCACCTGTAGAATCAATTGCTTTGTTAATAATGATATATCTATAATGATAAAATTGTATTTAAAGACACGGTTTGATGATTCATTTATAAAACAAGAAAAAATATAAAACTTATCTAAATCGTAGTAAAAGAAAAAAAAATATCTAGACTGTATATAGGAAAACAAAAAAAATATGTGTGTGTGTATTAGTGTACACACGTAAGAAGTAAAACTTCTTTATGACATCATTTTTCGAAAAATGATCTACTATTTACAAATTTACAGAATTGGTAAAATAAAGCTAAATTAAATAAAGTTTAAGTTTAGGAGGGGAGAAATTTTTGAGGGAATTTGGGATTTCTATCGGGGCCAATTTGTAGCCCTCACCGAGACGGTTCCGAGGATACCAAGCTCGGTGGGTCCACGACCTTTATTGGCCGAGATAGGTTTAGGGGGGGTGAGGTAAAATTTTTAGGTGGCGGTAGGGGCGGGGGGGGGGGGGGGGGGTTAGGTTTCGTGGGGAGGCTATTGGGCACCTTAAAATATTTTTGGGTGGGGAAAGTTGTGGAGGGGGAATTCGGGAATTCTGTTGGGGCAGGATTGTAGCCCTCACCGAGCCGGTTCCAATGAACCCAAGGTCGGTGGGTCTACGATGGATAATGCCGGAGATATGAGTAGGGGGGGTGAGGTAAAAATTTTAGGGTGGGGTAGGGGCGGGGGGGGGGGGGTTTAGGTTTCGTGGGGAGGCTATTGGGCACTGTTTTGGATTTAGGGTGGGGGAAGGCCAGAGGGGGGGGTAAGGATCAAATTACAAAAAAGTGGGTGAGCCTTAAAATTTTGGGTGGGGCTTGGAAACGGTTGGGGGTGTGGCTTACTGAAGTGGGTACTAATTTACTAAATAAAAAAAAGATGGCGCGTAACGGAAGAATGTGACGCGTAACGAAAAATTTTTTCCAACCCCGATAAAGAAGTTTCACTTCAATAACTATAAGGCAGATCCATATATTTTTTTAATTCTTTAATAAATTTGACGATACTGATTCAGTATGGATGAAATGTCTCCTATAAATTTGACAGCCACGCAAAAAGCAACATAAGCTACCGTTTTGGTTTAGTGCAACATTTATTATATACCTACGTGACATGAGTTACTAAAAGATTTGATTGTGTTTTAAAATGTAAACTGAGTTGGAAACACATTAATATTACGGATGCTAGTCGAGATAAAATCTAATTGCTTGAGATCTCACCATCATTAGTGCCGTGGATTCCCCGACGGTTATTGTTCTTTAATTTAGTAGATAGAACTATAGTGTGTTGTACTTCAACGTCTTCGTCTTCTACGTTGGATGTATTAGTGACTACTGATGACGTGTCTTCATCGAAGCCTAGTTTAGTCGACACACCATGAGATGATCCAATTAGTGCTGTAAAAAGTGTTTTGGACTCTGAGTTATTTTTGAAACAATAAGCAAATAAATCTTATTTTCTCATCAAAATATCCAAAACATTCTCTCTGAAAACATCTCTTCCTAATGACCGGTGACGTCAGCGTACATGGGATCATCTTCTAATCAAAAACTTGTTACAGCTTTTTATCTCAATAGTAGACCGTCAATAAAGGACAAAATGGCTTGTAATACAAGAAATTAGTATAAAGACTGATAAAGAAGAGGTGACAAAATATTGATACTTTATCATACATAACACAACTTCCAAGTATTGACTTTGCATCTAATTTTCACAAGACAGGGTTTTCTAGCTTCAACAGTAGACTCTAACAACATAATATATATTTCTTTGTATTGTAATTTAACACTCTGTCGCCTGACATCATTGTTCAATTTAACGAAAATTCCTATTTAAATAATTAAACATTTAAGTACAAACCACAAGAATAACGTCATCAATCTTCATACAATGATTATGTTCTAATGCGTCCCTGTATGAGAGCGTTGACATAAACCTGTCCGTGACTATTACTATTTGAATACCTAATGAGGCTTTGTTTACTTTTGAATCCATTGTTATTGCAATCATTTCTTTTACATACTAATAATGGCTTATTTCTCAGAACATCCTTTTCGATTCAAAGGATTCTTGTTTTATTCGCAGTAGACAGATGAGTTGCGGTTCCCTTGACTTGAGTTCAAGGCAAAGCATATGCCAATGCGTTAAAATATCACATTTGTTATTAACTATCCTGTTGTTTTTTTCGTACCTCACTAAGCTTGAAATAATCCTATTTCAAGTATTTGTATATCCATCCATACAGGGTATATCAAGACCGCAAACGAAAACGAAGCCAGGAGGTAGTATTAGTGATATCAAACACAATGCAACTAAAAATTTTACAAAAAAAATCTGTCGCTTATTTTGCAAAATTTTTAGTTGCATTGTGTCTGTAGCCGCAATGACTACCACCTGGCTTCGTTTTCGGTCGCGGTCTTGATATACCCTGTATACTTAGAATACTATGGGACTAACATACCAAAATGTTTACCACCAATTTAAAGCTCAGACTTTTAAGTAGTAAGAGTCAGTTTAGGTATACTAACTAGTAACTGTGGCGGCATTTTCGTCTAGAAACCTTTATATCGTAACATATGAATAGCGTTTAAACAATTAGACGACAAAACTATTCTTCTTTGTCATTTTTAAGTAAAGTCGAAGCACTGATGGCGCAAAATACAGATTTTATCAGTAAAGCGTTTCGCATGTCTCTCTTAATGTAAAGCACTAATTTTATTGCAATAAAGTAATTATTTATTCTCAATATAAGTAAATTGCTAGGTGCATGCTCACCAAAAACAGCCAAGCATAAAGGAAGCACGGGCATCTTGTCACCACTCACCAGCACAAGATGTCACAAACAATAGATCCCGAGTTGCGTGCTATCTGCTTTTTATATAAACAACACAAATTGAGCTAAATGATGTCGCAGAGGAAGTCGGACAATTACATGCCGTGTTTATATTGTAAAAACAAAAGGTGGCTCATCCCGTGAAGCAAAAAATTCAGGAGGTAAGAACAATGAGCGAATTAGGTGAACAGAGCCGTCATGATTACATATGGGTATTGTAACGTTAGTAAAATTACAAATAAAAACAATCTTACTGTACAGCATCGGACATAATCATTCACTGCTGAGTATTGGACTCCTTTACCAGCAAAAGTTCTATTGAGAGGGGTTAGGCCACAGTTCAGGATCCTGGCTCTAAAGCGAGTTAGCGGACTTCACAACCGTAAAAAATTTTGCTAAAATCTCCATGGTATTCAGGTGTGCTCATAACTACTTTCATTAAAGCGATCGCTTGATATGTATGATCTATTTCTGTATCTACTCCTGAATGCTATAAATGACCTTCTTTAACAAGGTTTGAGAGAATACTCACCACACTGTAAGCAGCGGCTTGGATGTGCCCCTGTCATTGCAGAAGCACATGAGCGGCGGTGACCTCATACCAACCAAAAGGCTGCTAGCTCGTGAAAATACGTAATGAAGGCTGATATTGGTATCAGCCTTCATGTTGCTATGGAAATATCTTGGGTGGCGGATACTCAGTATTAGTCTTCTCTTGGTAAGAATGGATAAGGATCGCAAAGAAAGGGCCTTTCTGTGTGTGATTCGCATTGGACAGCGGAGTGATTATTGTAGAGCTAAGAGCAGAAACATTTAAATCCGGTACATGTATCATATAAATAATATTAAATTAAGGTGCGAGAAGGAATGTAAGGAGGAAGGAAGAAGGAGAAAGTAGATCTGACACAAAAATTGAAATCAGAGGTGAAGAGAGAAGAGATTAAGTAAATTGTACTTAGTGTGTTCTGAGAAAGGATAAGGAATATGTTTAGAAATTCCACAATAGTTATTGCATTGCCATAGAATTTATTTTTACATTCATACATACATTTCTAAGTTATTTCCGCTATTTTACGTCATTCGAGACGAAGGTTGTTGGAGTGCCTAAGGGTCTCTAAATTCTATATTAAACTATTGTTATTACTTATTTGTTTGTATATATTTAATTTATTGCTTTTTTGTGAACTTGTTTTTATTTTACATAAGCGATTACAATATAGCAATTACATGAACTATAAAAATATTTTCCTTTGAACTATTTACGTTTCGAAAAACACATTGGTATTTGGTAACTAGTTGTAGGAATATTAAAACCCGGGAATTTCACTATCAAAAACACAGACGGGCCAGATTGTGACGACTCTAATTCAATACGAATACGGATGGTACTAGTTGAGCAACTCAAAACCACAAAACACCTAAAATGTGACACTATTGCTTGGTTCCACCTTGGCCCATTACCTATGGCGAGTTTAACCTTTTTTGAAAATGGCGGACTGTTTCATGAACACGAATAACCTTTGAAATAACCCTTGGAAAATCTCAATTTTAAAATCTATACCTACATCATTGTTATCGATGCTATACATATAATAAATTTTTAACCGATCGATGTCTATATGGAAGATAAATTAGAAAATCTAATACGGGGGATCTGTATCAATGTAATAGAACCCAAAACAAATATTATTAGAATATTTGTCTGTTTGTCTGTGCGGTGGTGCACGATGAACTCAGAAATGGCTTAACGGATGTCTATGAAATTTGGTATGGAGATAGTTGTCACCCCAGATTAAAACTTAGACTACTGTTTACCCCGAAAAATGTTGTGTTCCCATGGGATGATGGAATTTCGATAAAGTTAGGTACTTTTTATACTCAAAGAGATCTGATAGGACTGGATTGCCTTGAGTGAGAATGAGACGGGACGGGTGTGATATAACGCGACGGGACGGGATGGAAATTTCCAAATAAAGTTAATTTCAATTAAAGTTAATCACGCAGAAGAAGTTTGCGGGCAAAAGCTAGTACATTATATGTATAAGTATCAATGCCGGTCGTACTACGCCATCTGTTGCTGCACTTAAAAATTACTAGCTGAGCTTGTTTATTAAAAGCACTATCGTTAGTCCAGTCTTCTAGCGTAAAAGTTTAACTCTGTCCGGTAGATGGCGCTAACAAGTATCATCGTAAAAATGTTTAATCCTATTTTTAACCGACTTCAAAAAAACGAAGAGGTTTTCAATTCGACTGTATGTTGCTTTTTTTTGTTTTGTCTTTTTTTATTTGTTTTATTTGTTTTTTTCTTTCAATTAAATCTTTAATGTATATTCTAGTTTTATGTTTCAATGAAATGTTAAATACAGGGTATATCAAGACCGCGACCGAAATCGAAGCCAGGTGGTAGTATTAGTGACTTCAGAAACAATGCAAAACAAAAATTCGCAAAAAAAATCGTCAACTTATTTTGGTAATTTTTTACTTATCGTCGTATTTGGATGATAAATACATAGTTTTCCTAAAATAATGATGTAGGCATGTACACATTTTTATTTTTTAAGACGCAATGGTACGATAGGGTTTAAATTACTATTTTCGCAATAACTAGGTATTTGCTACCCAAAAACAATGATTTTCAAAAAATTGCAAAAAAAATCTGTCGCTTATTTTGCGAATTTTTTATTTGCATTGTGTCTGTAACCACTAAAACTACCACCCGGCTTCGTTTTCGGTCGCAGTCTTGATATATATATATATTTGTCTTAATTTCATCAATGTCATAATTATTGAATTCCTATTAATGCAATTTTTTTTTTGTTTTAATTTTCACGTTTAAATTATTTTTTTACTTAATCTGTGTTTTCCAATATAGGTAACTAGCATTAGCTGACTTGTCACATGTGCGGTACAGCCATAAAAAAAAAATGAATTGAAGAGATACATGTTAGTAATGCTTCATAAGTTTATTGGTAGAAATCGCTCTTAAAATGGTAAAAAAGTTAACTGATACCGCCCAACGTGGGGCTCGAACCCACGACCCTGAGATTAAGAGTCTCATGCTCTACCGACTGAGCTAGCCGGGCAATTGAATAGCAAGTTAAAATTATGCATTCCATAAATTTTAAATTATTATTAACAACTTTTCCTTGAATCATAGTAACTCACTTCAGTGAATACACACATCTTATATGTATATTTAAACAAGCAATTCTTGTATATATAATATACTTATAAATATAAACTGAATCTCGGAAACGGCTTCAACGATTTTCATGAAATTTAGTATCCAGGGTTTCGGGAGCGATACATCGATCTAGCTAGGATTCATTTTTAGAAAATGTCGTTTTATTTGTTTCCTTCTTTATTATAATCAAATTCAAAATCTTTATATGTCAAACAGGAGTATACATACAACGCATGCAAGGTGTTCATATATAAAATACAGATCTATCACGTTTGCCCTTAATGGCGTACAAATACTTAAAACAACTATAAAACTAAATTACTTAAAATGAAAAAAAAAATCTTATTTAAAACTTAATTAACAAATAATCTATCATAACGTTATTATAAATTTTACCTACTTATTATGCTTAACCTATTAACAAATTAAAATTATACTTATATGAATATTAATTACAATTGTTTGCTCAAATATGTCATTTTAACAAAAAATCGATGCTCGTTTTTCTAACAGGAGTTTCAGGTTTCTTTTTAAAGTATGAGTATTCTGCTCCCTTCAACTTTTAGGTAACTTATTAAATATCATAGGTGCCATGCCGAAGATACCTTCTAAGCATTAGCGCTGTTTTTGAGCTACACAAGCTTGGCATGGAATTATCGCGTCTGTTGCGTCTGACGACATCTGATAGACGTGGAAAAGTTGTAGTTGGGGATTCTTTTTAGTACACATAATGACTTCTAAGATACAAATAAAGGGTACAGTTAATATTTTATGTTTTATAAAGAAGGGTTTGCAGTTTGCACGTATCTGTTGATTTTAACTTAAACATGGTCCTATTGCATTCTTTTGGGTTTTTAATTCCTTGTCCGTTGAGTTTTAACTCCCGTGTTCACTTATAAATGCCTAAACGATCTTGGAATAAAATCCTGTACAGAAGTGCATATACCAAGGAAAAACCTTGACTCATCAAAAGGACAACTGGGATGCACCATGCAACGTCACCAGTTTACCATTAGATCTGCATTTGCCATGACTGTCCATGAATCCCAAGGGCAAGCTTGGGAAATTAAGTAAATTCAGTATTCGTTTCTAATATAATATTTTGCTTTCTATCTCATACTTTTTGTCTTGGTTTACAATAAAGAATATTTATTGTATTGTATTGCATAATATTAAACTATTAAACCAGTTCATGTTTTTTTTATAATTAGCTCAGTAAGATCGAAAATATTATTCATATTTCATCTTTAATCAGTATACATAATGGGTATTTAAATATAATTTCTTTAAAAAAAAACACTTTACCAAAAAAAAAACTCCAAGGTCGTCCTAGAATAATAATTGCAAAAATATCATCACGACTTCTCAAGGACAACATTATATCTGGAGCAAGAAAGCAACGCTTGACTACCAAAGATTTAGGTATAACGGGTGAAATAAAACCAATCTTCGTTAACGATAATTTGACTCCATACAACAAACAACTCCTCAAGAGATCTAAAGAAGTAGCCATGACGAAAGAATATCAATACGTTTGGACAAAAAACGGAAGGATATATATGAGAAAGTGCGATACCAGCCCCATGATTCATATTTCCGACGAAATAGATTTAAAAACCAAAGTTGTTTAACCCATATTATTTTGTCAAAATCAATTTCTTCTTTAATTGTTTCAAATTTATATCTAATAATTTTCAATCCTTATCTTTGTAAAGTAAATGTGGAAATCGTAAAACATTTAAATGTCACATCTAGTTTATCTAATTTGATTACACTCGCACACAACAATGTCATAAAGAAGTGTCGGTATTGTAAAATATCATACCCCCGTAAACGGACTGTGTCTGTGTGCCTAGTGAATATCATCGATATTATCCTCATATTTACACTAGCCAATATAATAGCAGAATATTCTGTTATCTTAATGAGTACTGGAAATAATACTGTTAGTTGTTGTATTGTAAGGCGTTACCCGGACTATACCTCTATAATATTATTGACAATTCATGAGCTTGGTTCGTATGTCTTTGATAAGCATGACCATTTATTCTTTAAAATGATTTCAGCTTGTGTTTTATTTTTATTACGAATGTATAATGGCTAATTCTAACATAAATATTTTCTATCAAAATGTCCGGGGCCTGCGAACAAAAAGTTCCGTTTTCAAACAATCGGTTCTAAGTTGCGAATACGACGTAATTATTATCACCGAAACGTGGTTACATGACGGTTTTTTCGACCGGGAATTATGTGACGACAGATATGACGTATTTCGCCGAGATCGTGATTTAACCATAAGTAAGAAAGTATCTGGAGGTGGTGTGATGATACTAACACGTCGCGAATTTTGTGCGGTGCCAGTGGAGTGTAGTGCATCTATAGAAATGATAACTGTATTAATTCCAGCTCGTAATCTTGTCTCTCAATACGGAGTTAGTTCCGCGGATTTACTTGTGAGTGCTGTGTATGTAAACTCTGCGAACTTACCTTCGGAGATTAATCTTATAATAAACGAAATTGAAACTACAATCAACCAACGCAATCCGCTACAATATTATTTATTAGTTGGTGATTTTAACTTACCTTGCATATCTTGGACATCAGAAGGACTGAGGCATATTAAATATGGATCCACGGATCTACAAAATACTGGCATGAAACTGGTAGAGGAACTAAGTCTTTTGGGTTTAACACAATACAATACCTTGAAAAATTATGCGGGCAATACTTTGGATCTCGCATTTTGTAACCTACCACTTTGCATAACTCCCTCTAGTTTTCCTCTAGTCAGACACGATCCTGCTCACCCTTCTTTTTCCATGGAAATACATGACCTTTCGCTTTCCCCACTTAAAGAGCATATTTCTCCTAAACGAAATTTCCGAAGAGGAGAATATGTTGCATTAAATGAATACTTTCGCAAAACTGACTGGCACTCATTATTGTGTCTTGAAAACATCGAGGATTCGGTTACAGTCCTATATAAAATAATTTATGATGCGATAGATAAATATATCCCAATGTCCTGTAAACGGAACTCCTCATATCCGATTTGGTATAATCGAGCTCTCATTAAAATAATAAAAGAAAAGATGAAAGCTCACAAACAATGGAAAACTAGTGGCAATAGACGTTATTATGATGAATTTGCTCTTTTACGCAATAGACAACGAAAGGTCCAAGCAACCCTCTATAATAAATACACTACGGATGTCCAAAATAACATAAAAACGAACCCTAAATATTTTTGGTCTTTTATAAAAAAAACGCGGGGTGGTTCTAACCATCCAAAAGTGTTCGTCTCCGGCAACTCCAAATACACTGACGGCAAACAAATATGCGAAGCTTTTAACGCTTTCTTTCAAAGCGTATTTGGAATTCCATCTATATCTAGATTTTCTATTAATGACATCATGGACAGTGACAATAACGAAAGTGTTTCCAATTTACATATTACAGACTCATCTGTAGTGAAACATTTAAAGTCCCTGAACTTCAATAAAGGCCCTGGCAGTGATGACATCCCTCCCTTATTTTGGTCTTCTTGTGCTTCTTCATTGGCAATACCTATTGCATACATTTTCAATAAATCACTAAAAAGTGGCGTATTTCCATCAATATGGAAAAAAGCACACATAATACCGATTCACAAAAAGGGGTCTAGAATAAATATTGAAAACTATAGAGGTATCTCAATTTTAAATACGATCAGTAAAGTATTTGAAAAAATTGTTTATAACGCAATTTATCCTATAATTACTAAAGGTATCAGCGCTTCCCAGCACGGGTTTCTAAAAAAGCGGTCCACAGCAACTAACTTAGTGATTTTCTCGGATTTTGTTTTGACAAATATGTGTGGCGGCGGGCAAGTAGATGTAGTCTACACGGACTTCGAAAAAGCTTTTGACCGTGTTGACCACAGTATTCTGTTAAGAAAACTATACGCACTAGGAATTCACGGAGACCTATTAAGATGGTTAGCATCTTATCTTACAAATCGATCCCAGGCTGTTGTAGTTGGAGGATATCGATCAAATTTTATTAGAATTCCCACCGGAGTCCCACAGGGATCTCATTTAGGTCCCTTGCTATATAACGCATATCTATTCGACATATCAAATCATATTAAATTTGCTCGACATCTTATGTATGCAGACGATAAGAAAATATTTTGTAAAATAAACTCACTATCAGACTGCATTAATTTACAAAACGATTTAATAAGCTTAAGCAAATACTATGCAGATAATCTAATAACGGTTAATGTACAAAAATGCCAATGCATCAGCTTCACACGAAGAAAAAATCCGATTTTATATAAGTATAATTTTGATGGTGCTATTATTGACAGAGTTAACGTGGTTCGTGATCTAGGTGTGTACTTTGATAACAAAATGTTATTTAAAAATCATGTAGACAATATAACCTCTAAAGCGTTCGGAAGTCTGGGATTTGTTATCAGGTGTTGTAAACTTTTTAAAGATGTTGGAGCTCTTAAAACTGTTTACTATACGTATGTACGCAGCGTCTTAGAGTATGTTAGTCCAGTATGGTCACCACAATACTCAATTTACATAGATCGTATAGAACGTCTCCAAAAAAAGTTCATTAAACACTTAAATTATCGGTTACGCACACCGGCCAAATCATATTTGGAGGACTGTCGTCGGTATGGAATTTTAACTTTAGAAGAAAGACGTAAAGTATTGGACATGTGTTTTCTTTACGATGTTATAAATAGTAAATTAGACTGTGAGGAGCTGGTGGCGGGAGTTGCATTCTGCACGCCTTCGCGCCGCACTCGACATACGCCTTTGCTACATGTACCACGCCGTTCGGCAAAGTTCGCAACTAACTCACCATTGATACGAATGCCACGAACATATAACGTTGAATTCACTGATGCAGATTTATTCTTTTTTAAAAATAAAGATACCTTCAAAAAACACATTGTCAAGTCTTTTCTTGATATGACTGATGGCTAAATAGTCGGGGTTCATGTCGCTATAGGCCAACTCCCACATTACAAATGCCAAAATATACAAAACACTATTTATGTATTATTATTTTTATTTATTTTTTACTGATAGTACGGTCTATGTTTTTTTTTTTTTTCTTTTATTAGTTCTGAAATTTTATGAATATACGTGTGCTGTCATTTCAAATTTTCTTTACCAAAATGTTTATTACTGACACTGATTTCCCACATTTACTATAGTAGCCTTTGTTTAGATTTGGGGATGGAAGTATTTAAGTTACTTATTAATAAATTCTCTGTCTGCGCATATCAACATACTAACAAGTTCTAGTTGGAAACCTTTTATTAGCCTTATTTATTGTAATAGCTTGTATAATAAGATACAAATTGTAAACGCCGTTGGTTTCTTTAATAAATTAAAAAAAAAAAAAAAAAAAAAAAATACCGAGCGAAGCTCGGTCATCTAAATCCAGACTTATAATAAAATGCGAAACAGACTAAGATATTCCTATTTCCTACATATTTTTTTATCAGGCGCAATGAAAATCTTAGTACAGGCATCTAAGGCGTTGTAGATATCGAGTCAACCTTTTTATAATGGCTCAGCAGGACAGGAAACCCGTGGAAGAAAAGTAGTATGTCGTTATCAGCTATAATATTCTCTTTGGAACTAGTTCACAGCACATCTATGAGCAGACGCGGTACGAGGACATAACCACGATGGTCGACTGCCCACGGCTTTGTCATACAGGTTAAATCTAGACTGCGACCGAAAATGAAGCCAGGTGGTAGTTTAGTGATTACAACGCAATAAAAAATTCGAAAAAGAAACGACAGCTATTTTTTTTCAATTTTTTAAATATCATATAGTTTGGGTGGTATATACCTAGTTTGTGCTAAAATTATAATTTAAACCCTTTCGTACCATTGTGTCTTTAAAAATAAAAAGGTGTACACTAATATTTAAGGAAAACTATGTATTAACCACCTAAGTAAGATGATAAGTAAATATACAAATAAAAATGTCGCTTTTCTGCGAAAATTTTAGTTGCATTGTATGTGAAATCACTAATACTATCACGTGGCTTCGTTATCAGTCTCAGTCTCGATATACTCTGTATAAGGAGCTTCGTACGTCTAAATATAAAAAGCTTTCTTTGACTCATGGACAGTAGAAAGGATCACTAAAATCCATGACCACTATTATAGAAACTCGTTTTAAAATGATAAGGGTTACATAAAGTAGCTGGATACAGGCCTTCACCAATAGATCAATATGGAAAATATTGGAGGGACTTAATCCAAATGTAATAAAAGACTTCCTTTGGCACTAAATAGGTAAGCGAATCTATAATTACTAACGACTAATTTTTCGATAATCTAAATTTTTAAAGCCTCGAAAAATGTATGTCGACTCTCACCCACGATTCACGTCTTCAACCGTCTCTATGTGTGTGGTTATTCGTGAAATAATCCGCGGGCAGTTTACCGCAATCCCCTCAGGATCGTCTTTGAGCTTTGACTGCAGTCGCCGCATGCACGTGAGCAAATAACACTATCCACGGTAAGCTGTTAGTTCTTTGAAGCGAACGAGACCTTTTCTACACCACGTTTGTGTTCTAAATGTCGTTTGAAATTGGAATGTTCTTTTGTATTGATAGATTTTAATGTGATGGTTATTTTATTGTTTGGCAAATGTGAACCAGATTTGATATTAAATGTTTTGAAAAATACAGGATCTAAAACTTCCTTTCAAAACTTCAATGCATAATCTACTCATTTCCCTGTGGGTTTAATTTATATTGCCGAACCTTGGGCATAAAAAGCTACTGAAAATGCAGTGAAATGTGTTTCAGTTCTTTGACCATGTTTGTACGTTTCAGGCTAAAACCTATTATTTGTATAAATTATTATAAAACGTCATGACATGTCATGGTGACGAAACGTTCATAGGCAGCGTTTCATAACTTAATACAAATAAGATTCGTAGCTCGATCATAATACTCGCAAAACGTTGGAAAGGGCAGAGACTCAAAATGTAAACATTCTTTCCGATTTACGCGGATAAAAAATCTTTACAAAACATCACATGAAATGAAAGAATCCGCCTAACCTTACGTATGGAAAAAAGGGTGGTAAGAAGTGTAAGTGGCGATGTAAGAAATGAGGGCCGTACAGTGCGGGACGCGGCACGCTTTTAAATTACAGACGATGCTCTACTTTATACATCGCCGGGAAACATGCATTTTTACCGTAGGACTTACATAGACATGGTGGCTAGGCGATTATTATACAGGGTATATCAAGACCGCGACCGAAAACGAAGCCAGGTGGTAGTATTAGTAACTTCAGACACAAAGCAATGAAAAATTTCGCAAAAAAAATCGTCAACATTTTTTTGGTAATTTTTTACTTATCGTCGTATTTGGCTGATAAATACATAGTTTTCCTAAAATAATGATGTACACCTTTTTATTTTTTAAGACGCAATGGTACGATAAGGTTTAAAATACTATTTTCGCAATAACTAGGTATTTACTACCCAAAAACAATGATTTTCAAAAAATTGCAAAAAAAATCTATCGCTTATTTTGCGAAATTTTTATTTGCATTGTGTCTGTAACCATTAAAACTACAACCCGGCTTCGTTTTCGGTCGCAGTCTTGATATACCCGGTATAATATGGTGGAAAGTAATACAATATGCATGAAACTTGGGGGTAGCTCCTCGTATGCAAGAGATCAAATGGGTGGGTAGTACCTACCACCGCCTTGGATATTCCTACCGTTAAGCAAAAATGTCCAAGATCCGTTGTATTCCGCTTTAAACAGCTAATAAAATAGCTGAACATTAAAATGACTACTTATATCTCGGGATGACAAGTGCAGTGCATTGCAGCGCTTAGTAATAATAAGTTCCAATTGTTGGTGTTTCTGTTTGTGGGTAGACGTGACGGCGCTTACACCATTGCTGGTCTCGCCATTCTGGTAAGTAAAAATATATTTATACCCTACACATATAAGCACAAATAACCTACTTGAACCCGTAACTAATTCCTTGTCGTTGTTCTAAGAAAACCTTTAAAATCATTTTATTTAATTAATCCCGCACAGCGTGAGCATTGACGAGACATTTTGACTGACAGTCGTTTTTTAACTTGTTCGTAGGCAAAGGCAACGAGGTCGAATGTCTTGCCCTTGAGATGTCACTGGAATTGAAGAGACCAACTTTGTATTATTTGTAATTGAATCCAAAATTTAAATAACAAGGAACTTCTAATGCCATTAAAGGTCGGTCATCAAGGGATCGTTACGACACATTTCCAATTTCTGTAATTTGAGGCAAAAGTTACTGAAAGTATCGGTATTTTTTAGGTTAGCAAAAGAAAATCGCCTCGCATTTCACTATATTTCCAGTACTATTAATAACGTTTGGTGTTGTCCTTAAAATCAGGAAATACTAGCGGCTCCTCCCAGCTTCACCTGGGTGTAGATATTTTTCCTTCTTATGTTCATCAGAGTTAATGTATGATTTTAATGGTGAAGGAATTTTTCAAATCGGTCCAGTAGTTTTATAACCTATTCAAATGCAATTTCTATTGAAAATCTTTACTCTTTGTAATATTAGTTTAGATGACAAGAAGTTTTGCGTGTCTCAGTGTACCTAACCCAGGATACCGTAACCTTGAAAGTATTTTTTAGTAAAATCCTACACTTTAATTTAATTACTGTTACTTAATTGCAACGCGTACAATAAAATGCAAATACACCGCAAGTATTTCGAGAAATTTAACCCGAAAAACCGTGTAAGCGGTATATTTGATCCAAATCTAGTCCAAAAACACGTTTCAATTGATTGAATATACATTTACTACGGACAATTTGGGTACATTAATATAATTTTATAGCAGATCTTTAATGAAATCAATAAAATCTCTGGAACCGCAAAGCTCAAATAAAATCGAAGCGAAAAAAAAGACCATTGCCTAATTACATCGATATTTTGCCTGGATATATAGAACAAGCCATCATCTGCTTGTAGTAACTTTATTTAACCAGAAAAAAGTTTACCAAGAATTTGCAATAAACATAACCTCAATTGATCCCAAAATATAGACCCTTCATTCGTTATTTATGCTTTTCTTATCCTTTTCTGGAGCACTCAATCTCATTTACCTTTCAACACAAAGATAGAGGAAATATTGCGAAGTGAAGCATTCCAATACGGCTGATGCAAATAGCGAACAATCTACGGGCCGCAATCAGCAGAGTGCCGACTGGCGCTGTACCGGCGCTGAACTACTTACCAGCTATAGCGTCTATACCTGTCTATAGTCTATACTCTATAGCAAAGAAAAGAAATTGGCAATCGCACTTTATGCTTGAATTGTAATTACGAAAGTTGAGAGTATTTTTGTTAATCTTTCTAGTACTGGCGTTTGAACAGATTATTTGAAATTCTTGGTAATATTTATTATTTTAATTGAATATGTGGGCTTCTTTTTGCCGATAAAATTACGAGTATGATTTAAGTCGTTATAATATCATTAAAACTAAGTAATTGAACACGTGTGAAATCTGGCTTAGCCACTAGATTTTGTATATAAAAATATTTGCGTTATTCTCATGATATGGGCAGTAAGTTTGAAACGAAAATAATTGATGAATTCCATAAAATATGAAACATAATTTAGATTCAGTATTTATTTATCTACCACCAGCAGTGTAGAAAAGCTAACTTCTAACATTTTAGGGAAATAACAGGATAAAGTTATAAGGCTTTGTTTTAGGTATTTTTCATAGTTTGTGTTTCGTTCTTACCCTAGATAAACTAGGACATGCTTAAGCTTCCGTGGCAAGTTAAAACATGAAAATGGGGTCGAGCGTTGTGTCAAAGCATTTTCCACGCCTTTGTTATGAAATATTCGAGTTTCTCAAAACCCAGACATCAATTTATAAATTATATGAATAGGTAAAATTATAAGATAGTATTTAGTATAATTAAGATAGTATATAATTAATTTTCTAACCTAAATTTAACCTCCTATTTTCTCCCGTCTTGCTCGATCTTGCCAATTAAGTTCAACTTGTTTACTTCAAATGATTCGATTACTGCGTTCTCATACTACCGTTGTGCTACAAGGATTAAGTGATAACCTCGAACGTATGTTTATTTAATCTGTATCTATATCTGCCCTCAACCACCCCCTGTTTTTTTTTGTCATCGAGAAAATTTCTTTATCACTAAAGTTTTTATTGTTATTACAAGTACCTTCTACCCACATCAATTATTAATACATACTCGTACAATGTACATATATACATACATAAACTCACGCCTTTATCCCCGAAAGGGTAGGCAGAGGCGCCATCAGGACACCCATTTTTCGCCTTGTGTGTTCCGTCCCACGATGTGATAGGGGGCGCGAGCCTATCGCCATTTCGGCACAAATTCCTGACTCCGGGCTGATAATGAATAGAAAAATCCAATATCACTTTGCCCGACCCGGGACTCGAACCCGAGACCTCAGCTTTGTAACCGTACCGTAATACAACTACGCCACCGAGGCAGTCAATAATAAATAGTAGATGCTCTATTCGATAATAACTATAATTTTGTCTAAGTGAGAGACGAGAATCTCTTACAAGTAATTACATGTCGGTTATCTCATGCTCGAAACCTAAGGACACACAACTACAAAACTTGTATACAGGCAGCCTCCGTGGCGCAGTTGGTTAGACGCCGGCTGTGAAACGAGAGGTCGCGGGTTCGATCCTCGCACAGGACAAATGTTTGTGTGTTTGGGTCTGGTGTTTGTGAGACTGATAAGTCTCTCGTAGTTTCTGATACCCACAACACAAGTTTCGACCTTAGTGTGGGGTCAGGGCTATGTAAGTGACTGTTGGGTTTATTTATTTTTTGTTAAATAATGTCGTACATATTTTGGAATAATCATTTAGTAGGACAACTATGATTGATTGATTAACTGACTCGCAAAAGCTGGAAACTCAGTTCATTGATGAAATTGCGCAAGAGTTTAGCATTCCCTCATGGGTCTATTTAGCCATTCCTAGATTATAAAGGTAGACTTGATCTGATTTCTCTAGAAAGCGGTTAGTGATGAATAATGAATTAAAGTTAGATATTTAGTTGCATACTTATTGTTCTGTATTTTATTAATCTTTACAACAACGTAATGAAGTTGGAACTTTTACAATTATCCGTTACTAAAGTCGGGAAAAAATCAATGACCCAACAAATCAAAGCAACATTTCTTATTACCATCTTAACAGTTTACCATAAAAACTGGAAACAAAAACACCTCGTTATAATGATTGATATCTATACAAACATCATAACATTCCTCGCTCCAAACTTGTTAGGCCATATAAAAAGTCGGCACCACAAAGCGGTGTCTAACTTGTACAATTTGTGATTTAGTATTACCTCCGATGTACGATAATAGAGCAAAAAATACCCGCAATGCAAATTCAATATACTTTGTACTAAAGCGGTATGTTCAAATAGAAATATAAAAAAAAATACTTTAAAATTACCCTCCGAAAAGATGTTAGATAAGCGCACGCCTGCATCTCTGGAAGGATAGGCTGAAATGTCTGTAGTAGTACAATATGTTGAGGTTATTTCCATGCAAAGATGTTATAATATGAATAAGTGTGGAATATTTAACGCCTTTGGTAGTTTGTAACATCCCAGTTCCTAAACCTAAATTATACGTTGATTTACACATCAAAACAATTGAAAAAAAAAACAGATGTATTGTGTAAATCACACATTAATAAGACATCTAAACGAGCTGTGATACCAACAATTTCCCTTTAACCCATCTGGTTAAAAGAAAATAACTCGGAGACTACGGAGCCGGGGGAAATCAGGCGTAATCTTTACGACACACTGAATTCAGATTGGAAAAACGTAAACTAGATTGTTTTTGTTGCGAAGTAAAAAAGACAGATTAATTTATCGTTTCTATTTCCATTCAAATAATAGTTAAAATGTCCAGACATTTGTATTACAATTTAATTACTAATATTAAATAACTGTATCGGATATTTTTTAATAGAAACAAGTAATTGGATTCTGTTACTTTAGTCTTAGCAAGTCTGACGAGAATGTTACTTAAATATGCCGATAAATTGGCGAAATCTGCCTTCACATAAGGCAGTGTGGTGGCATATAAGGCTTAAATAAGCTACCACGAAATTCTAAATAAGCTTCTCCACCACAAACATACCTGTAGCAATAATCGCCCTTTAAACAATTCGCAATGGGTCTATGACTAATCCCCGTTCTCCCCTATCCCCGGTGCTTTGATGTGAAGTGAGATTCGTCCATGTACGACGTACAGCGGGTCAAATGTTACTCATTCGTTTAACTGTGCTCACTCATTTGTCTGTCATGTAGACGTGACGCTCACTGGCAGTCATGGACTGGCAGTACAATTCTTTGTTTTTTTATCGAAGACCGTTCAGAACACCTAACCGCTCTACCGTTTCAATAACTTGAGTAGAATGATTTTGTTGACTGACTTAGTTAAAGTAATTGTTTCCTCTAAATTACATTTGTTTGACTGAGGGAGTCTTATTTCAATCAAGGCATTTTTTCCAAAAATATTTTATTTGGATACAGACATGGGATCCTATGTAAATCTGAGTATTTAAGGGGAGTCGGCACAACATGAATTTTAACTATTTTACTAATAAATGTTCGACGCCCAGCCGACAACTTACCAACTCATCTAACCAAAAATACTATAATACCATACAATAACTTAAACAAAAACCACATTGCCCATACACATATAGAATTCAAATCAGATTAAGCGTTTTTAAATCAACGTAATTTAATAACAGAGAAACAAAACAACGAGCTCATGTGGGAAGGAACAATGTATAAAAAGATTTACAAGGCGAGCCGACGTCCAGGGCACTTCCACTCGATAATCACGATCGTGTTTAGATAAAAAAACAATAATAACAAAATAAACAAGGTCCGTAATCACCTCATGTCAGGGGAATGAAGACTACATTGACCAACTATTTGTAAGATCATAAAATGTCTCGATTTAAATTTTTGTTTCAACTTAACAGTGTTTAATTGGGTTACATTTAAAGATATTCATAATTGCGTCATTGGTCCCTAAATAACAAAAATAAATCGTTTGTAAAATGGGAATCCCTTATAAACTTTCTATTTGACTTTCTATTCGATACTCAGAACGATTTTTCACTTATTTTAAGTTAACATTATCACATTGTGAGATAAAAATCTTTTACGAAAGGTGTAATTACACCAAGTAGTATTAATTTAACCCTTATCTACCCATTCATTATCGAATTACTAGTTCCTTACATTTGTAATTAATGTAAAAATAAGTATTTACTTATAATCAGAATCCATCTACTATTGTCATCAAAAGCGCTAAAAAATTTATTTATTTCGCATAACTAAGTATTATTTATTTTTTATATTTTAGAGCTGTTATATCAGAAAAATAATCATTAAATATAAAATATAAATAATGGTGCATTTTGCCAATGCGATCAAATCTATTTGTCCGTTGTTATACACTTTTCTAAAACTATAGCCACCCTACAAGGACTTACACAAGATACGAATTTCGACATGGGACGTGACGACCGAAAGACTTTCAAGTATTATTTTTTATATCTTAATAATTATAATAACAGTTTAAGCACGTCTTCAATTCTTAATTCCCATTTGAGCATTTTAGATGTCATAATAAATTTATGAGACAATCAACAATGTTTTGTGACATGGGAATGTACGACGAAATGTTAATTTTTGTAGTAGGTTTAAACATAGAAAGCCTTATGATATACAATAGAAATTGCTTTAAAATAACTTTTTTAATACGCCCGTTAGGATACGTTTGAAAGTTGCAGATATCAATTGGCAAGACCAAGAACTGTAGTCCTTAATTGATAGGTGACTGTTGTTTTGTTTTACACAAAGCCCTTCAGTTTTCAATTCAATGTTTTAATGTTTAGATATTTCGTTCGTCAATTTTGTCCGCACCACTTCTGCCAAGCGTTCATTAAAGTTAAATTTCAGAGCGGATACATTGTTCGAGACACTCACAACATTACCGAGAATCGCAATGACTGAATGAATAATTAACTTGTCAAGCGAACCTCCATTTATTTTAGATCTTGTAACTTGACTCAGAGGGGACTGGTTGCCATCTGCGCCAAATGCATTTCAGTGCTCCGTTCAACATAGTTTACAGTTCCACACAATCCATTTCCAACTCTAAAATTTGTAGATCAAGGTGTAAAATTAAATGCAGTTTCAATTTTATTATAAATCACTAAATGTAAGTTCGTAGAAGTGTGTGCTCCTGATGCACCGTGGAGTGTTATGGGCTGATAGTAATGCTTTATGTCGATGCTATCAGCTCGTTCGTATTTACGACACCTGATGCATGCGGTTTAAGCTCGGTTACGTACGAGGAACTTGAATTGAGGGCATTTGGATAAAGGGTGTAGTGTAACGGGCATATGGACGAATTGGCTACAATCGAGCTATTCCCACTAGTCAGGATACATACGTTAGTTACTTTCAAGTATTTTAAGTGGTGGTAAACTACGAATAATACTGGAAAAATGATGTTTAGTGCGCAGCGTGCATAATGGAACCTTTACTGGCAACCGACTTCAGTGTTCGGAAGTGGAAGGTAACAGCTTTTGTCGCGTAAAAAGAGTGCATATGGAACCAGGCACTACAAATTAGTATGGGTAGTAGGTACTACTATTTTTTTTTTATTTCTTTTTTTTATTATATCGCATGTTTACTAAAGAATTTAACTCAATTTACACTACATTACAACTAATCCGACTAATACATCGGAAGATCGGACCAGGAGACTGTCCCGGCCTCACACCCGCCACTGCAACTCCTGTAAGCCAGGATCAACAGTGGCACGCATATTAATGACACTGAGCATTGAAGCTCAGCGCGTCTCCGGGAATGTCTAACTTGTCTTTAACCCGCAACGAAATCAATCAAAAAGTTAAATTAATAGGAGGAGTTGGAAATAAATTATTGTCCACTTCCCTCCCTAATAAAGCGGGTGACAAAACAATGAACTAAAGAGGCAAACAACCTCGCATAAAGACATTTACAGCCAGAGAAGCAAGCTGTAAGGCACCACGGAATAGTGATTATTTCATTTAAATGGGTCCTAATATGTAAGCTGTTATACTTGATTCCAATAATAGGTATGGCAAAATCGCCGGAAAGCACGGAAAAAAAACCAGTCAAAACTTTATCAAATGAGTCAACAGCACTTCTCACCGTCGCGTCGTGTGCTTCGGCATAAAAAATACAGGAGACACTCCGCACCTTTCGTAGAATATAACTTTGTGTATTACGAACATTTCCCTACATTTTTAAACGCGGTAAAAGCCTTGCCAGAAAAATTATATTACCTACCTTAAATTTGGTAGTAAATTCTCATTATAATTTAGAAGAAGCGTAGAAAAATATTAAGTTATATAAAAATGTGGGGGATTGGCGCACCGCCGTCGCATTTCGGCAAAAGGGGAGGTTATAACAATTTATAGCAATTACCCAGACTTCGGCGCAAAACCGTAATATATCCCGTAATTAGCATAAGAGCGGTCTTATAATGGTTTTGCCGGTCTTTCCACGTTTTGATGAATTGCACAAGTATGTAGAAATTACTAAAAATATATAATTCATCAATCCTATTTTCAGTCTTAAATGTTAGGGCAACTAAAATGTTGCAGAGATACAAACTTGTTCGTATAAGTAACCTACACGTGATGGTGACCATATATACTAAATATCGATATATTCTTCCAATCTCTATTGTGTAATTTCAACATGTCTTATGCCACTATCGTTATTGAAAGTTTATCGAAGACATTCGGCATACAACAATTCTCAAAATTAAAAAGCCTGTCCAAGAATTCCCGTTGCGAGTAGATCCCGATCGTCGTGTGAAAGCCGGTTGCTGTATAGCCAATTCGATAATTGAGAGTGGCGATACGATAATGAGTGCTCATGATTACAGAATAATTTCTTGTTTGTTTTACTCGTCAGCATCTCAGCACGTGTGTTTACGAAATTGCCCATGAGCTCTGACTTATTGATTATCTTGTGGGACATAAGTTAAAAGGTACAGAAGACTCACAAGTTGCTAGAGAGTAAATCACTTTTGTTTATATACGAGTCCTTATTAACCATGATTAAAACTCAATTAAATGAAATCGCTTATTACATTTAGCAACGATAAAAATATTGAAGAATGTGTGCGAGATACAATATTATGTATTTTCACAAATATTTTATAGTAAGTGATTATGTTAACGTAATGAATATATTTATGAATACAGCAATTAGTAACATACAAAGTTTCAATGGCATAAGCTATCATAGCTTTATCTGTTACGATATAATGTGAGAGGAATAAATATTAATTATATGTTTACACTTAATACTCCCAGGTCATAAAACTCAAATCATAAAATGATATTACAATTAAACTCATTAGAAATTGGGCGCTTAATAACTGTGTAAAATAAATTGTGGTGCTTCTGTGTAGAGTTTGGTTTGTGTACTATACTTGGGAAGTCTTGTTTTGTGTCTGCAATTACGATAATGTTACGTGAGAGGAATAAATATTAATTATATGTTTACACTTAATACTCCCAGGTCATAAAACTCAAATCATAAAATGATATTACAATTAAACTCATTAGAAATTGGGCGCTTAATAACTGTGTAAAATAAATTGTGGTGCTTCTGTGTAGAGTTTGGTTTGTGTACTATACTTGGGAAGTCTTGTTTTGTGTCTGCAATTACGATAATGTTACGTGAGAGGAATAAATATTAATTATATGTTTACACTTAATACTCCCAGGTCATAAAACTCAAATCATAAAATGATATTACAATTAAACTCATTAGAAATTGGGCGCTTAATAACTGTGTAAAATAAATTGTGGTGCTTCTGTGTACAGTTTGGTTTGTGTACTATACTTGGGAAGTCTTGTTTTGTGTCTGCAATTACGATAATGTTACGTGAGAGGAATAAATATTAATTATATGTTTACACTTAATACTCCCAGGTCATAAAACTCAAATCATAAAATGATATTACAATTAAACTCATTAGAAATTGGGCGCTTAATAACTGTGTAAAATAAATTGTGGTGCTTCTGTGTACAGTTTGGTTTGTGTACTATACTTGGGAAGTCTTGTTTTGTGTCTGCAATTACGATAATGTTACGTGAGAGGAATAAATATTAATTATATGTTTACACTTAATACTCCCAGGTCATAAAACTCAAATCATAAAATGATATTACAATTAAACTCATTAGAAATTGGGCGCTTAATAACTGTGTAAAATAAATTGTGGTGCTTCTGTGTACAGTTTGGTTTGTGTACTATACTTGGGAAGTCTTGTTTTGTGTCTGCAATTACGATAATGTTACGTTTACAAACCAATTTGCTTTATGTTTTTTATTCATTCTTCACGAAATACTTGCATCGGAAATACGTAGATAGCTTGATAATTATATTGTTGAGATGCAGTGTTGATGTATAAAACTTATTTATGTATCCTGTTTTAATTAAATTATTTAAAAATTAAAAGAGTGCGTGGTGGCCTGTTGGTAACGGACCAGACGCGGCTGCCTACATGTTCACGGTGGTCGCGGGTTCAAATCCCAGGGCACACCTCTGACTTTTCGGAGTTATGTGTGCATTGATAGTCAATCACCACGCACTTTAACGGTGAAGGAAAACATCGTGAGGAAAACTGCATACCGTAGCGATTATAAAGAATTTCTACGGTATGTAAGTCCGCCAACCCGCACTAGGGCAGCGTGGTGGACTATATGGCCTAACCAGTCTCAATCGATTCTCTCGATTGTAGAGTAGGCCCGTGCCCTGCAGTGGGACGTATATGGGCTGATATAGATATAGATTTAAAAATTAAATTTCGTGCTTGCCAGGCATTTTAAAAAATAAGATAATAACTTCACCCATATTTGTCATATTTAGGAGTAGATTTTGTGGGAAAATGATCTCTTGATTAATCTCTACTAAAAATATGAAATGAATAAAAACGCCCCAATTTTAAGATTTATTCATAACCGAACATGACTTAATTGAAAATTATATACCAAACGATGAATCATTCAGTGTCGCGTGGCTTAAGAAAAAACTAGCGGGTACTTCTGCCACCCCAAAAATAAAAACATCGGGATGATAAAATAAATATGAGTGTAAATAAAAAATAAAACGCATTGTTACGGGAGGCGGCGGGTCGCGTGGGAATGACAGTTGCATGGGGACTTTATCTCTCCGGGAATAGTTTGTGAATCAATATTTATGTTATTATTTTTACCTATTGAATATAGAAATTATGTAACGTTCACAATAGCAATGGATATTTTTGTGAGATGGTAGAATTAAATAAAAAATGACGTCCTTATAATTAATAAAAAGGTGTAGGAGACTGTCCCGCCCTCACACACC
Source organism: Deilephila elpenor (assembly GCA_949752805.1). NCBI lineage: Eukaryota > Metazoa > Arthropoda > Insecta > Lepidoptera > Sphingidae > Deilephila > Deilephila elpenor. The sequence continues at coordinate 4,595,053 of OX457096.1, read as the reverse complement.
ACTGCAACTCCTGTAAGCCAGGATCAACAGTGGCACGCATTTTAATGACACTGAGCATTGAAGCTCAGCGAGTCTCCGGGAATGTCTAACTTGTCTTTAACCCGCAACGAAATCAATCAAATTAATAGGAGGAGTTGGAAACAAATTATTGTCCACTTAATTTAAAAGTCGAATTAAAAAGGTATAGTCAGCAATTCATTTCTGAAGCAAATTGTGCAAGTGATAGAAAGATTACTAGAGCCCCCTGAAGAGCGTGTGAAATCGGAATTACGCTAAAAAATATTGCGTGTGTTTAACCAATGAGCAAAATTAAAAACGTGTGATAATTTTTACTATTGTCTAAAAAGCAGATAAAGAAACGACCTGTTGGTGCCCACGGTTTCGCGTGTTTAACGATAATAATATTAAAGTAACATTCCTCTCCTAAATGGATATGTGTGATAATAAGGGACCCATTGACCACGTCATATAAAAATTGGGGAGGTTGTCCACTTTACCCAACAGTTAGGTCTCATAATGCTGTGTACGTGTAGGTACAACCGCGATGTCTATTTCTCCCGCCATACAGCAGTGTACCATAAATGCACTGCTGTGTTCCGGTTTGAAGGGCATTTATTCAAAACAACAACTAATTAACTACTCAAATAGGCTTTCCATTCTGGAAGTGCACGCGACGCATACAATGCTTGACTAGAGAGGTTCGTTTCGTAAATATTGTTTAAACTTTGACCATAATCATTCTGTCACTAGAAACACCAAGTTCAACATAGGCTTCTCCCAATTATTTCACAGCGAAGTGTTGAAATTGGTCACTGTCCGGCGACTATTGCAAATTTTATTGGTCACCTGTCCTCGTTATGTGTTATGCACCGACGCGACGCTGCAATTAACAATACAACATTGCTCTTCTTTGGTCGCGGATTCGAATCCCAGGGCACACCTCCGACTTTCCGAACTTATGTGTTTTGATAGTCAATCACCATGCACTATAACGGTGAAGGAAAACATCGCGAGGAAACCTGCATACCGTAGCGATTTTAAAGAATTTCTACGGTATGTACCTAAATTCCGTCAACCCACACTAGGCCAGCGTGGCGGACTACATGGCCTAACCCCCTTTCAATCATTCTCTCGATTGTAGAGGAGGCTCTTGCCCAATGCCCAGCAGTGGGACGTATATGGGCTGATACAATACAATACAATACAATACAACATTGCTTCTAAAAATAATCTAGTTATAGCTTTCGTTAGTTAAACTACATCCAATCTACAAGACAAAAATCAATACACTTAATAGTATCACAATGGTATCGAAACAAAGGAATTGAAACAAAGCAGCGTTGCCTTTCTCGTTTCTCAGACAGGCCACTTTATCATACGGGCATGTTAAGTGCAAGCGAGATTGTTTATCTCATTACCAGTAGTTGTAGTTCGCACAGCATTCGATACCGTCTATTTCCGAAGTTATAAGGTTATTACTCCGTAATGCATTGGATCGTTTTATCAAGCAACTAAGTATTGAAATTATGAGAAACATTTGTTATGAGATTAGTAAAGGGTGTTTTCGCAGTGCAGTGTAATGTTTGATCAAATCGGGACTGGATCAGACAAAGTTTAAGCAAAATTATGTTAGTCTTTTGAGTCTTTCAGAACACTTTGCCGTACACTAGTCGTAAAGAACACGTCCAGGTTTTCTATGACATGTCTACGGATGGTTAATTTTATATTTTGTAGACTAATACAGTCTAATTTCATCATAAGCGAACATTTGCTGATATTCATTCCGGATTTAGACATTTATGCATAATAAAATACTTACAATATCATATTACATACATACAATATACTATTTAACAGCCTCCGTGGCGCAGTTGGTTAGACGCCGGCTGTGAAACGAAAGGCCGCGGGTTCGAACCCCGCACCAAGAGAAATGTTTATGCGGCCCACAAATGTTTATTTCGGGTCTGGGTGTTTGTGAGACCGAAAAGTCTCTCGTTGTTCTGATACCTGCGACACAAGACTTAATTGATCTTAATGTGGGGTCAGGCCTATGTATGTGATTGTTGGGTGTATTTATTTATAATATCGAAGAAATCAAATGTAAAGTAGTGTTAGAAAAACTAGTATCTAAGGAACCGTCCAATATTTACTTCCACCAACCAGGAGCTTGTGTGAATGAGCATACGAATATAGTAATTACAAAATTCCTTTTATTAAAATCTAAGAACACATGAAAGTCGTCCACGAGTAATTACATTCCGTATCCACCCATATGTTTAATACAACACGGTGACACATCATAACCGTTGCATTAGTGTCACATACGATACAATGCGACGTGACTTACAGTTTTGAGTGCGAGTGCGGCTGACGGAGCAGTTTTGTACAAATAACGTAAAGGAGTGGCAACCCACCTACATTCGTTTACTTTATTTATTTAATGCTCTGCGGGATATAGCTTAGTTGGAAATGTAACCCACTAGAAATAAGCGATAGAAAGACTCGTGTTTCTAGTTATTTGAACCTACGTATCTTCATAGTGAATTGTCGTTCGGTTTTATAAGGATAATTGATATGGAAAATTGTACAAGCCTAAGAGCTCTCTACAAAGAATTTCGATGATTTAGTCCATCGGCTCGTACTACGCTACGTTTGTAGACTCAAGTCCTATCACACTTAATAGGACTTAACAGGAACATAGAAGAATATCAGTGTTTAGGCTATACACTGATATTTCTCTATATTAGTCCATATGTAGTATTGCGGATAACAGATTTTTTTTTCAGATGCATGCATTAGAAAAAAATCTGTGAACCTATATGGAATAAACCTTCCTTGAAATTGATTGATACTTTTTAGTCAATAATGTAGAATTACATTTCTCTAACATACAACTCTTTGTAGTGATTTTTTCATCTAAACCCTGTGTTGTACTTCAAATCCATTGGTGCGGAAAGACTGCTCCGACACTGCAATAGACAGTGCACTTGTATGGTTTCCTATTCATAACTAGAGGTGATTCGGAACGTGTCGCCTTTGCTGTTTTTCTCACCAGACAGCCTGAAGCGGTGTGTATGTCTGGTGACGCTTTTAGGAAGAATTGCGACTACATGTATAGGAATACATGTATACTTAGAGTTTAGACATTGGGGTCTTAACTTGACCGGATTTTCTATATTTGACTTTGCAAGTCTTCTAAGCGCCATCGCGAGAAAGAATAAGAGTTTTGGATCGCTATCATCGCTTATGGTAAATTTAGCAAACAACTTTGTAAAGAAGAAAAAGGAAAGACTGTTATATAACCAATAATTATTTGTATAATTTAAGAGATTTGATTCAAGTGACATTAGCCACTTCTGCGATGCCATTGCACCACTGCTGGATCTATTTTCAACTCCCATTCCCAGTAATTGATTTCATTTTTTGCTTAATGTCGAATCGCTGAATTTTGGGACTCGGTGTCAATTCTTTGCATAACATTGTTGATGCCGGCTGACAAACGAAGTTACCATTACTCCTGTGTCAACTCTAATGGTCAAACCTAGATTCGTCTTCAACACGTCCAAAACTCTAACTTAGTACTTCCAAAATCTTATGAAATATTTTTTGTACATTATAGAAATATGTATGACCCAATATTTCGTTCGTCGCCGCAGATTTTGATGTGCCAAAAGACCCATGTTACCATTAACAAATATACCGTGTCGAGTGACGCAAAAAGCCAGTAAACTGGCACCCCTGCGATGACGTGGCGCTTTTTGCATACAAAAAGCAACGTTTACCCTAAATATAGTTGGGTGTAAACGCACGGAACACTGATTCCGAGGTGTTCGTGCGTTCAAATTAAAAACGGGTTTGTCGCATCACGATTAATGGCTTATTAGGGATTTTAATTTTGTCAGAAATAAGTTATCTAATTTTTCGTTTCTGTGCGCGAAAAAAGGTAAGTGGGTCTTTTATTGTGCTTTTTTAAATCCAACGTTCAACAAAATCATATGTGATCAATCATATAACTGTTTCAAACTTGAGGTACTCATGGTTTTAAACACTTTTTATAACATTAAACAAGGGCAGTATAATTAAAAATATCATTAGATAATTACTGAACTAACGCAGCCATTTAACACAACGTTTATTATACCATAAATTACAAAGCTGTTAAGACCTATAATCGCTATGTTCCTTTGCCTTTTTGAGAAAAAAGTAATTCTAATTGGTAACATGGCCAGCCGTGGCTGGCATCTGAGCAAACAGACTACTCAAAACAAACAAACACGAACGCGGACGGACATGTTTAGACAGCGCTCGTCGACACTCGACAAATAAAATCGATGCATACAATGGCACTTATTTTTTTATTCTTTATTTTGTGCGTGGAATTTATTTTATTCTTATAAAATGTAGGGTGGTGTTGGAATTTGATCTGTCAATGTCAATTGGAGTGCGTTCTGAACATAGCCGTAAGTACTGCGAATTCGCATGCAGCTGTCAGAAACTGGGGCTGAAGTGTGAGGAAGACAAGTCGAATGTACAGCCATTAGTCTTTGCCTCTTCGTTTCTGCAAGCCTTTAGCTCAGTCTATTGTATGTATTGCCGGAAAAATAATTTAATCTTACATAACGACAAATGTCTAAATTACAAAATAGATTCATCATTTCATTTTTATTAAAATTCCATAATTAATGGAATAATTTATAGTAAATCAACAGAAAAAAATACGATTGAGTGAGCGTAGGAATTTTTAACTCAATAAATCCTCCTTTATTAAAAGTGTAAACAATCTCCGTGGCGAATCAATTAGGGCGTGTGTACACTGACGAGCTGCGCGGTACCATAACAAAAATGGGATTACGTCATAATTCGACACACATTATTACCGACTGCATCCGTCATACGGTAGCGATTGAAACATAAAAAACGAAGTTCATACTCCACTAGAACCGATTGAGAATGAAAATAAAATGTTAATTGTGAGAGTTTTATTTCTGTTTTATCGCTTAATTACTTAGCTGGGGTTTTTATTTGATTGTTCTTTTAATTAACTTATTTTAAGAATCAGTTGAAGAATCAAAACGATAGTTTTAAAAATGGTCATATTTTATTTTATATGCAACAAAATAGGTACTAATTGTAATAAAGCTGCGGTTTAAATATAATCCTTGTTTTTGCGTAACAGCACTAATTAAATTACACTCATACACAACAAAGTTTAAGAGCACACACAAAGTCCATACAAGATATTATTTTCCTTCAAATTTCCATCTTGTCATACAACATTTCTGTACTAGAGCAGTCATTTCATTATAAAATTCCTTAGATGAGAAGAGGCTGTGTTATAGGAATTTTCATCGTAAGCAGCAAGTGTATAATCTATGGTAAGCAGCCACTTACTCGGCTGTTAGTTGAAAGTTGCCGGATTTAATATTAAAACGAGCGGCAATTTGTGCCGTGCCGATACCGGAACGATCAATCTCTGGGATTGAAAACACATCCTTTATGTATGTACACGGCCTAAGAAACTGTTGAGTGGTCATTATTTCGTAAAAGATTTGTTTTTTTGTTTTGTTTTTGAAATTGTTATAAAATATTATGGTTGGAAGAGAAATAAAAAGCATTGAAATAAAACTCATTTTTACGGATTTAATCGCAATTTGGTTTAATTTCTACACTTTACGTATACGTTTTATTTCAATGTGTAACATTCACGTTAATCTAAGGAACCAGTATAGAAATAAAAGGCCATAAATAGTGGTTTATTCGACACAAATTGAAATGTATAAAAGTGGGAACTATCGAAAATTGAATGATAGAAAAACTGTACTTATATTTTACCTTTGTTAATAAAACATTCATAAAATTAAGCTTTATGATGGGTAATTACTAAAATGTTATTAATGAAGGAAATTGGTATATGTTTCCTCTTAGATAAGCAGTAAGCAGTAGGTAACGTATCGACTTTTGCAACGATCTCCTCACGCTCTATAGACGAAATAATATTAATCAGAAAAACGAATAATGTATAAAATGCGCGTGTCTACTATGTTTTTGGTCTATATTTATGTAACGACTCTATGGTATTCCTTCGTCTAACGGCGTTATTCAAATAAGAAGACCTATCGGAGGCGACTTGTCGCTTGATTGATAGCTTTGGACCATTTTTAATCATTGTCAGTATCTATCTTATAGTCATAAGTACAAAATTACTTTAACCTAATACAACCCTTAGACCGTTGTATTAAGAACGCATTTCCTATTCACGTGAACATCCTGTCTTTAAGCCTCCGTCACGATACACCCCGTTGTCAAACATGGTTCATATCATTTTCATGTACCAGTTGAAATTTGTTATTTAAATGGAAGCGGTGTGTTCTCCTAAACCAACATTATGCTGGGAATATAAATAAATGAGTACAAGCCACGTAGGCAATTTGTATGAAATGGTTTTATCGGTGCTTTAACCGTTAGAATTTGTTGTGGGATCACATGAGTATTTTATTTTAAACATCTTTATAGTAGAGTTTAAAAGTATCGCACTTGCTATAGCGTAAATTTCTAGTGTCACCTCGGTATAATTTAACTTTATCTGACAGAGAGCGCTGTAAGCTGTTATTACCATGATACAAAGCACATATTTCCTTTTAGTTTTGTTTTACAATAAACATTTTGTTGTATTGTATTGTATGTACAGCAGCGCCTCTGCATTCATTTGTTGGATAAAGCCGCAAAAAGAAATATATAGGTTGCTCGCCAAAGTAGGCTACAGGCTACAGCACAAGGATTGATGAATTAGTGCCGATGAAACAAAGCCTGCCAGCCCATTGTTCGGCACGGCACTCAACTCGGTAACATTTATACAGTCATCAGGGCTTCATCTGCGACAAAACAGTCCATTACTAGCATTGTGCCACTCAATGCATGATTAATGATTGCGCTCTTCGAAAACATATTCGTGGGAACCCTATATTTCCGCATTGCCGATTCACCACAATGCGAGACGGCGGGCTGTCGATATTTTCCGCGGGAGGCGAAAAATGCTATGTTTACCTCCAGTCGATTAAGCACGGAGGATGGGTTTTGAAAAATCGACGCACACCCAAGAGATATTCGTCGCGTGGCATAACCACTTGCGCATCTCATCGGGTATTCGACCGTCTGTCTCGCGCAACAGATGCCAAAATCCCGTGAATATCTGATGTTTTGTTACCCACACTTAGTGCTCTACGAACCGTAGCAAGGATGCTGTTTTATTGGAAACGGATAATTTATTTTGTGTATTTATTCCGTTGCGGCGCGTTGGATCCAATAACGTGGGAGTTGTATTCAATCGTATTCTAATACTTTGTATTGGTATATGTGAATTTGGGGATAATTTGAGTTAAGCTGCCATTATACCCTAAGCATTTGTCACGTCGCGTCGTGGAAAAAAAAAGTCAAAATCTTAGTTGGGTTTGAACGCACTATTGAGAGGTTCAATGCTAAAGGAATATGTACTTGAGAACTTCGAAGGTCTGTAAAATCTAGCAACCTTGATTAAACGAGCTCGGTACGGAAACACTTAGGACACTGGATTAATCCATTGCAAGCGAAGCAACTAATACTGTTTTATAGTTTGCGATTATAGGGTAATGTAGTAAATAACTAAAGCGAGAATGAGCAAACTCATTTTGTGAAAACTAGTCACTGCCCATGATATCGGAATTATTAGTACTTGTGGGTATTCTAAAATAACACCGTTTCCTATTGGCCTATTTACATATAGCTATTTTTGCTTTGATAATGCAAAGTAAATAATAAAAAAATCTCAATTTCACCCAATTTTCGTCTAAAATGTAGCTAAATTAATTTCCCGTTTCAGTAACACTTGCACCACGACGCGAACAGTTCAAACTTGTACTAACTCCATTATGGAAGCCGGAAATTAACTTAAGACCCGCGTCACACTGCGTCGGGACTCGGGATTGTGCACCGATCCATTCAATACATTTCTACGGATTATTTTACATACAATACAATTTTTTCCGTTTTGTATTGTCAGCAATTGTTATGTAAAAATATCGACGTACACGACAATACATTATTTTTATTGGTTATAATGATGAATGGGGTTCGTTACAGATGTCAGATATATTTTTGGTCACATTTTCAAATTCTAAGACATGATTGGATTATTGACATATAAACTTGTTATAGATAATCGAATCAAAATCCATAAATATTTTCATTTTAACTTACTGAAAGAAAACTGTAATTTAATTTTGAAAATACAATAATTTCTTCAACTGTGCCTAAAAAAATGATAACCTATTTTTAATTTTTAAGTAGTTCGTTACCACTCATTTCCTCAAAGAGATAAATAATTACTTATCCCTAGATACTTCTATTACATAAAAATAATTCTAGTCTGATCTCATTCAACATAACCCACAGGTAGTCTTCTGCAGAATATACGTCTGCCCTATAGATTTTCATAATCTTGTTCACCAACCAAATAAGTTTTTACCCACACAGACGTACAATTCAATTCCCAGATAGGTCCAAAATAATTGGCACGCACTCAGCCTAATGAACGGAGTTTGGTCGTTTAACTGGCGACTGAGTCCCAAACTACGAGAACGCAAGAACATTCGCTAACTAATCTATAAAATCGCTGGAAAGTTTGGCAGTTGACCTCTCGATTCTAATTGCTGAAATTTTGCTATTTTATATGTGTATATTGCAACGTAAAGTTGATGTACAAAAGTAAGATAAAAAGAGTAAAGTAATATGTAAAAGTAAAGTAACATAAAGATATTCAATATACAAAATTACTGAGTAAGCTATAATAATGTTTCTGATATTAAATTACTCTAGATTCAGGCCTCAGTGCATACTTTCAGGAATAATGAATATTGGTAATACATGCTTCATCTACCAAGATTAATTAGGGGTGGTCGATAGACTTCACATGCCTAGAAATTGTTGATAATCAAGAACTCAGGTTTTCACATGACGCTTATGCATGATCAAGTAATATATGTATTCTGTGACATGAATCTGTAATCGACGTTTGTTTTAAAATCATAAAATACAAATTTCAATAATGTTATTGCGCAAAATCATGAACAAAATAATAAATTTATTATGAAAATAAAATGCAAATGTCATATAAACGAGCCCCGGATTTATAAAACAAACGAAACTTTTATTGAATTGATTGTTTCACTTTAAATTCATTTAATCCGGCGGAGCGACAAGAATTAATTGCATGAAAACGCATTTCCTGCATCGCCATTTTTCATTGTCATTGCTGTACTGAGAGCAAATAAAACTCAAGGTACTCCCGCTTTATATAATTGAATTAAACATTCCGTATGCAGTGAGAAAAGAACTTAGGAAAATACTGGAACATGATGAAGTTAGATTTTGTTGTCATCGTTTTATAACATTATGCTCCTTCTAAAGGTTCTTAACTTCTTAGTATAATGAACCTATTTTTAGATAGACTTGACACAGACGCTATTTTGGTGAAAAAATGCGTACTAATTATAATTAGCGGAAAATCTCTTATATTATTCAGAAAAACCCACAAATATAAATTAATACTATTGTATTTTACTATTGAGAGCAACTGCGGAATAATTTCGTACTTTTCCTATTTTACTAGATACGAATTTGTGCGGTGTTAGTCGGATGTTCGGCGACTGTCGCGCGATCATTACAAGTTCGCTACACGCCAGTCGCCACCGATACAATTTAAACTGCGGATCTACTTGAGCCTACCCGTACGGCGCCCAGCGAAAACCATGGAGTCGGCAGTTCCATTATTTTTTTATATGAGATTCTTTAACGTCATACGTCACGTCGTCATAGAACCAACGAAGAAATAAAAGGTAGAAGAAGTAAGAAGTATTGCGGAAGGCTTCTTGCACTGTTTTGCCTCTTAACAAGTTTTAATTAACGATTGAGAAGATTAATTGAATCAAGGATATTTAATTTTTTACCAAAAATATATCAATTACAAAAGTGCATTCCACTTACTGAAAAGGAAAGCATCGAGACCTGTAAAGTCTAATGTATATTTTACTGATCTCTTTCAAATTCCTTATGATACAATGAAAATACAACCTTTCTGATTCCTGGAATCCGGCCAGGTCACGACACTTGTCTTATAATATTAGGCATTTGAAAACATCTTTCAGAAATATTTTTCATATTTGATAGTCAAAATAAGACGTTGAATTGATTCTTTATCATTTTCATAATAATTAACGATTCATGAAAGATAATTTCCTTCAAAAGTAATGAAATTAACATATCTAAACCAGTCCACTATTATTGTTCGTAACTTTAGCCCAACGGAATCATCGTCAGTCTAATCTCGAGGGCGGCCAGCTTACACAAATGTCATTTTCGCGACCCCTTCACGCCAGTGCCACCAGACATCAGACCTTCCCTGCCCCCCGCCCCTCGCCTAAACAGGACGACAGAAGGGCTCCGACACTGTAACGCAAGGTTTTTCATGCGTCCATCATGGCGGATATATGTGGGCAGAATAGGGATTTCGTCACAATCCTTCGTGATTGCATCTCGTTCCAATTTCAAATCCACTTCAATCGGTTGTCATTGGGCCTGGTTTGTTTTGATTCCAAATTCGAAATTGTTTTCCTTTTCTGACAGAATTTAGGTTGCCAGTTCTGTACCTATAGGTGTAGTGTAATGTAGAGTATGGTTGATTTCTTTTCTTTCTTAATTTATACAGGGTATATCAAGAGTGCGACCGAAAACGAAGCCAGGTGGTATTATTAGTGACTTCAGACACAAACCAACTAAAAATAAACAACTTTCGCAAAAAATATATAATAATTTTCTAAGATAATAATGTACACCTATTTATTTTTAAAGACGCAATGGCACGCCTGGCTTTTAATTACTATTTTCGCAAAAACTAGGTATTTACCCCCAAACACGACGATGTTTAAGAAATGGAAAAAATAATTATCGCATTTTATCGAATTTTTTGGTGCATTGTGTCTGTAACCTCTTAAAAGACCACCTGGCTTCGTTTTCGGTCGCATCTTGATACCCCCGGTAGAATAAATAATAATAAACAGAGATCGTCATGAGCTTAATATAAATGTTAGTACGGATAAAACACCTACTTTATGAAATATTGCATTAATTCACAAAATAACAACAACAAGCATGCATAATTTCAAAATTATTGGCATAAAATAGATGTAAAAAAGCAATTGTCCTGCACTTAACACAAAATTACAAGACTATAATGTAGTTATGTATGAAAAATAATCGCACGTGTATATTTTGAGCGTTGAAAGAATATGTTTATACAAATTACCCAATCCATAAGATGAAATATTTTCGGCATAATGTACGCAATCGCTCCCACGCACTCGTAACTCAACTTGAGTTATTATTTATTTGTATAATCGTATATTTTCGCATAAAAAATGTGTAGATTCATAAACATTACATTATCGAAATATTGTTGGTTATATCTAATAAATTAGTAAACGTCGTAAAACGCTATGCATTATTTGAAATAAATTTTCTATTTTTGCAGCTATAGTAATTTTCATACAATGAAAAATATTCGACTATTTTGATATCTCACTTTTACTGGTGGTAGGTCTCTCATATGTGAGAGGCCGCCTGGGTAGGTACCACCGCAATGTCTATTTCTTCCGCCAAACAGCAGTGTAAATGCACTGTTGTGTTTCGGTTTGAAGGACATTGTAGCCAGAGTATCTACTGGACATATTGAGACTTAACATCTTATGTCTCAGGATGGCGAGCGCAGTGGAATGCCAAACATTACCTTGGAATTCATGGTGTTGTTTGGTTTTGCTACTATCCATGAGCGGTCGTATTGCTTACCATCAGGCGAATGGCATGCTCGTCTCGCTATTCATTGCAATAAACATAAAATAAAAAATATCATAGTAAAGGATTTTTATTTGAACTAGTAAAATTATTCTATAGCGCAATAGACTAAAAGCTACGTAATAAGATGCCACTAATTAATTCCCAGCATCGAGAGAAGTATTTCTGTTTTACAATTTATGTTCATCGATTCTAGGTGTTGAACATAGGCCTCCCCCAATTATCTCCATCTCGACCTGTCGGAAGCGGCCTGGATCCAGCTACTTCCTGCAACCATAATTGTAGCGATATTCTTCCAGTTTCGGATGCCCACGATACAAACCACGTAGGTATGACAGAAGTTTAATACAATGCGACTTACTCCGTTGCCTCTTCGATATAATAAATAAAAATTAGGCGTCCTAGAACTTCCACTAGTTTTAATTCAGCTATGTTATAATAATCATTAAATACAACACAAATTCCCGAAACTTGTGTAAAGGTACTGCGCAGGAATCAAGGGAATTGCGGCGTCTCCAAGAGGCGTATCATTAATTTAACATAGAAAATTACTCTGCAAACTTACAAATTACATTCCCGGAAACCATTAGTACTGAATTAATCAAAGGGATGATAGCCTTCGCAAACTTGCATCCCCTGTGCCCGTAAATTTATCGAATTACGATGTTGTTTAAGAAGACTTGTAAATGGTAAGCTATGAAGGCAAATTTTTGTCAATTTTGATGTGAGTCTGAGTGAGCATAATCAATAGCTATACTTGAAAAATGTAATGTAATTTGACTCAGTTTGAACTGATAGACATTTTAATCTACTAAACTTATTTTACAACAGTGTCTCTGCTTTTAGAAAATTATATTACGCAAATTATTTTAAATCCTTTAACTCTTTCAACATTTGTTTACTTGATGTTTCTTCGAAGTACCAAACAACACGTGGCTTCTGAGCTCCTGCATTAGTAACTCTAGAAGCACAGTTTCTCGCAGCCATTTCTAAAGACGCAGGTGTGACCGACACTTAACTTGCGGCACGCCGGTACAAAACACTTGGACATATCACATAGGGTGTCGCCAAACGGACCGCTATCACGTAATTAAGCCAGGCCTGATGCTCGCCCAACCGTGAGGGGACACTGGACCCAAATTGCATAGAAATTAAAACAACAAACCTAACAATCAAAGAAATTTTCCTTTTATCCCTAAATATATAGAGTTGAAAATTAAATGACAGGAGAATCGTAGTTTTACTACATTGGGCAATTGGGGTAATGCGCGTTAGGTATAAATTAGTAGTTTTCTTTAGAGTTGAATTAAGTACGGATGAAGGCAGTTAGTAGTTAGTAGTTAGGGTCCAGTTTTATTGCAACCGAAAGCCGCACGAAGGGTTGCGGTAATTGATTTTCGCGGATTAAAGTGTTTACAGTTTGACGTTAGTTACTTCTGCAACAACAAATTCCCAAGTTCCTAAGTCAAATGGAATTGTTTATGGGATAAACTTGTTCTAATTAGCTTGAAAGATCGGCTATCGCTTTACCATCAAGACATCAATTTATCTGGAAGTTAGTTCGTACTTTTCGTTTGAATTTAATAGTTTTCAGTCTTAATGAAAAAAATATTTTTTCTGCCTCAATTTTTCACGCTACTTACGTTTCACGATCGGCTTGTATAGTCAATTTCGAGAGGGTCAGCAATCAGCATAATAAATATTTAAGTAACAATCACCAGAGCTAAGTGAAATTGCCAGTTTGTTATAAAAAAAGCTCTAAAACCAACAAGATTTATACATAAAATTACACACCCCGTTGTCACAACACGGAGCGATTTGAAAAATTCCCAGACGGGAATATATACGGAGTCAATAAAACTTATTAGCATTCACAGCGTTACTCAGGTACACGAGATGCCCCGTATACAACACTACGACGTGGACTCAATGTAATGGAACAGGAAATCAAAGTGCTCGTAATTTGTAATCAAATTCTATCAATTGCTTTTGTATGTACATGGATTTTAAATGGTAACTTCTGGCGCCTTTACACGTGTTTCTGTTTTTTGTGTTTTTGTTGGGTGGCCGAAGATTCGCGTCAATGGTAAATGGAATGTTAATGGTTTTTATAGTAAAGCTTCGGCTGTGTAAATCATATTTAAATCTCTATTAGTATATAAATATATAAAGACATCGTGAGACAAAACATTCAAACAAATATCACCTCAAATAAAATAAAAATATGTGCACCCAACAGTCACATACATAGTCCTGACCCCACACTAAGATCGAGTCTTGAGTCGTGGGTATCAGAACCTACCAGAGTCTTTTCGGTCTCACAAACACCCAGACCCGAAACAAATACCTGTGGATCACACAAATATTTGTTTCTGTGCGGGGATCGAACCCGCGGCCTCCTGTTTCACAACCGGTGTCTAACCAACTGCACCACGGAGGCTGTCGAATTGTCATATAAGTAGTCCCAACATTAGATCAAGATATATATTTTTTGTCAGGGAATTAGTACTAGAAACAACGAAACACCTTTGGCGACACAACACACATTCACAAATAAATATTTAAAGCTTGGAAAAACTTTCATCTTGTTATCGGCGTGAAAACCGAGGCCTCTCATTTTTAAATTTTTACCTTTTAAGACACAAATTAACGTTTTAAAACTCCACATCTTAATATAAAACATCATCTAATTAATTCATATTCATGGAGTGTTTACTGTTAAAAATTGTAAACTTAGCTTAATATTTTTAGAGGCTATTAATTAATTATCAGTGTAACGATTGTGATCAACCAATAAAGAGAAAAGAAACTCTGCCATTTTGAGGATAATAAATAAATAAGATCTTCATAATTTTAAACACAACCAAAGCCTATATTTGTTTTTACTTCCCCTGCTTAATCCATTCAACACCTACAGTCTGCGATCTCCCATGTTCCTACAGCTCTCCGTGATCCGTCGATATCAGACTCGAGCGCCTACAATGGCTTATTTGACTAACAAACAGTATCGAACACGATTATCGTACAAGCGACTGCTGCATTATGTATGAGACACTTCCGTCGAGACGCGACCCTACATGATTTCATACAAAAACCAATGTCACGTATGATAGAAATAGATTTCGTGAGATTTTATGAGTCAAACATTCGATTGTGGCAATTGGAATGACAAAGCCCGATTAATGTTTAAAATAACTTTTTACGTGTGATATCTTCATGAATTTATGCCGTAGTCTTTTCGGGCTACAGCTCCGTCGGTCACTGACAAATTATGAGTTACAATAGTTCTTCTAAAAATTACATAATTTATAATGGTTTTGAATTACGCGAATGTTTAACAGTGAACTCCCTGTGGCTGAAGAGAAACAGAAAAAGAGAAAAGCCGTGATGTCGATTGTAGAGTATCATTAGGTGAGCTTTAATCTTAAGCTTTAAGGTTTAATCAATAGCTTTAATGGATTTCATGTAAGTGGTGAAGTCAATGATGATTAAATCAATAAATCACTCGCAATGCAAAAGAAATCGCATCTACAAATATACTATCGATTATCAAAAAACGGTTCGGTAATCGCCTTTTTCACTGTTAAATACTATTAAATTAATAACGAGTAACAGACGTCCACAATGACTGCGCGTTAAATACTGGAGTGGGTCGACCCGATCCTGTCGAGTGGCCATAATATTTTTATTATTAATTTTATAGTACTTTTTGTCAACTTTCAAGTGTATGAAGTACTTGGGTGATGTGGGTTTGGATCTGGGATGAGTGCCCTTGGATTTATGTACATACATACTTCGAGTATATTATAGTGATGGTGAATGATAAGGTTATCCGATAAAATTACATTTAAAATGTTATTATTGAAACAATGTAGAGTATGAATGAAGTTATTTTAGAAAGAAAGATTTAATTAAATACTAATCTTATCCAAAGCACTTACTTCTAACTTTTAGATTAAAAATCGAATTAAAGTAAAATTAAAAGCGAATCTTTTAGTAACTTTGCTTCTGAGAGAATAGTAACGTAACTGTAGGAATTATACGCGTACATAAAAACTGTAGCAAATTTTAAAGCTTCCTCAAACAACTGCGTAAAATGGCAGACCAATAAAAGCTACCTCTTTGACATTATGAAATCCATTTCCGTTTTATAACCTAAAGTACGTACATTACTTGTGATACGCGTATAGTAAAAAGAATTAGGGCGCAGATAATGCTTTACGAGGCTATAATGTTTGATTTATTGGTAATAATTCTGTAACGCGACGTTCCAACTGCCATGTGCGATCCATACTAACTCGCTATAATTAGTTTCCACTAATATATATCTTCATATATTATCTTACGCCCTGGGCTTGTCACTATCGCATACCGAAACCCTGTAACTCTACTGCAACTTCTGCAAGCCAGGATCACAGGACATATTTCATTGGCGGGCACTGAATATGAGCGAATTTCTAAGAATATCTAAGTTGTCTTAATATGTTTTTCTTTTCAAGAGGAAAAGCTATTATTTATTTATTAAGCTCCCCTATTCGTACCCGGTACCCCGAGGTAGGCCGAAAGGGGTATGTACATATGTATGTCAGTGTCACTGACCTTCCAGCCCGACACAATACGGATATTGAGGCCGAGCTGGGACCCTCACAATAAAAAACTACGCCAGCATACCGACTAAAAAAATAATTACGAAAGTAGCGTTATAAAGGAACTTTTAAATCAACACTATCTTTGATTCGGAACATGTTGTATCTATGGAAAAGAAACGAATGTCACGTTGTATTGACCCCATCAAAGTTTGACATAAAGGTGCACAGAAGAAGGGGGAAGACTGTACCTACATACTTTTATCAACATTACGAGCAGACTACTCACTTCACAGAGACGATATGAAAGAAACTACTCTTTGTATTTTCTACGACAGTTTGAAAGCTACTCCATACCATTCTAAAACTTATAAATATTTTTTTTTTTTTTTTTTTATTTAATCAAAACGGCATACCAATTACATCAATTAAATTCTTAAACCTAAGTAAATCTAATATATTAAATCTAGACAAATCAACAAAATAGAAACAATATTTATGAACAAAAACAGTGTGGTAATAAAAATATATAAACTTTAGTAACTAAGTTCACGAAAAACAAAAAAAAATCCTAATAAATATTAAACATACCTCTGAGTTATAATTTAAGAGGAAAGTAAGGAACAATGATGAGTCGTCTAAATGTTGTTTGTTTACCGTCATTGTCTTAATGTGACCATCTTGTTACGGCAATCTGCATACAATGCGTGGTGCGCCTACGCGTAATGTTCTACGTGTATTGGTTATTTAGACAATTCAATAGTTTTAAGGATTTCGTTGACGTTGAGAATGTATTTAGAAGGAAGTTAGGACGTCAAACATGTTATTTTTAAATTGAACTTTACAAGCTCTTTTGTATTATGGAAAATTTTTGTTACACCTCTACTAAAGACACGAGTAGCATCGAATGTTGACGAATCAGGAATTATTTATGTCAGTTTATTTAAAAAATATTAAACTGACTATTCTTCGTGGTTAAATTGAGCGTAAATTAAATACATAGACTCGCAAAATAAAAGGTATCTATCGAACACTTTCACATCCAAAATCGTTTTCAATAGGCTATCGTTATTTTATCCCACAAACAAAACGCATCAAATACGTAAGCCGATAGCCCTATCTACGCTTGACAAGCCAACACCAAACATTTTTAATTGCAACAAATTCGAGTGTTGTGAGTTGTGAGTGGGCTCACGTCCCATCGATCACACCCGCGCTCACATTACCCGATCTCCCGATAAACACATACAAATTTATGACGTAGCTCGTTTTCTATACACGATCCTTGTTCCGACGTGGGGCGATTTATATCGGTTATCTTGACGATCGTGCAAGGGTTGTGTTCAGGTAGATTGAGATCCTCTTACTCGTTTGAATTGTCATGACTTATTGTGTCGTGTGTAGGATTTCATGTTTTGGAATAAATAACAGTTCGTGAAACCGAATTAGCATTAGAATACTATAGTGCATATATCTCAGCTTTTTCTGCAGCACTTTTTTTGGTAAGTGAATATAGCGTAAGTATCTCTCCGTAAAAGTAGAATTCGATTGGCCAATCAGCAGCCGCGAGTGATCAATTCTGATGCATGACAGATATGATTGAGCTTGGCTATGCTAGTCGCTACTATTGATTGGGTTTATGGTTATGAATGGATTTCTTAATCATAGGACACTTGGTCCATTATCTGATATATTATAATTTATTTTGATTCACAGCGTGTACGTGAAAAGAAGATAAAATATCACTATATGATTTTTATGTTTTTTTAAGGGGTGTTCATACTTTTGAACAAAACTCCTTTAAGAAAAAAGATTAAATAAAATAAACTAGCCGTGTAAACCAAACGTGACGCTACTAGGCAATAAAGCTTTGTGGTGCTTAACACTTTAACATAATTTAATTGAATAAAGCGACTGTACAAAAAAGTGTAGTAATATATAGTCGAAGTGTTGATCTTAACACTTGTTATATCTATTAATAGAAGTTCTTGGTAAAGGTGAACGGGTGTTACATTTTTGTATATTCGTGTATGTACGTCGCAGCTGATACGCTGTTGTAAAGGACACTGTAATGAGCATTTGCAGTCATCTTGATGTCAAACAAGCTTAATATTATAGCGTCCATGAAAACATAATTTTAAGGCTAAGGATCGATTCATTTCTAAGATAATGTTTCTTTAATGAATTAATTGTTGCAAAAAACACTGTAAGCTTGTGTTGCTCCTATAAAGTTCTTTATAGTTCAACTGTTTTATAATTAAGTCAGAAACAATTAACGTACTAGAACATTTTTAAACGTCGGAGAATAACATAACATTCATACACGTATTATTCTGCAAGCATTTATTACTTACTTGAATCATTTAAACAAGTTTAATTATTATATTATTAAAACGAACTGACCACAGACAACTAAACTCAATTGCCTATCCAGTCCCAACATTCCTCGTTCCTACTGAGCTAAAATTAAAACACGTCACATAAAGCCACATTTACAACGGTTAGCAGACAATAAAATGTACGTTGATTTATGAGAGTGTGAAACAAGCCTGTTCATTTAATCGTGCTCATAATATCCACAGTTGAATGGCGACAGTGTGACAAACGCTCATCTTCAGCGGTAATCCGTTTAAACGAGTTGTAATTAAAGAAGATTGTTTTAAGCGCTTCGCTGGTTAAGTGTGAATTCGTTTTGAGTTTGATACGGTTTTAAACCATGGTTGGTAATTTAGGTATTATTGTAAAGAAATTTTTTCCAGTTCATTAAAAAATGGCATGAAAACAGTAGTATATTGAGAAGATGACCGTGTAACTTAGATTTGAAAGTACATAATTTTATATAGGCCTTGTAAGGAACGCGATGGGCAAATAACATGACTATGGAATGCAAGTCCTAGATTCATACATCACAATGAAAGCAATTAATATTATGTTATTGTGATCTACAAATATCCAAACGGGATTGGGTTTATAGAGAAAAAAATGCTCATAGTTTCTACACCTATGACACAAGACGTAATTCTTAAAGTGTAGGATATTGGTAAGATCGTAGCATGTATTTATTTGAAATTATCTCGTTACTGTAGTTAATACACTAATAATACACATGCAATCATAAAGAGAAGTTAATAAAGCGAGCCACAAATCTATCCTTCCAGCAATTTATCCCTTGATCTCCAATTAAACCCGTACATTAAAACGATATTTTACGCGACGCTAACTTATAGTGACAGACTCCGATGCCGATTGCTTTATACATCTTGATTAATTTAGTAAAGAGTTACGAACGAGAGTAAGGATAGATCAAGAAACTTACAAGCATCAATCAGTAGGAGGAAAGATCCATATAAGTTATGTTGGTAGCTCTGCTATATTAGTGAATATTTAACTATTATTTAACAGAAAATTGGGTATTTGACTATCATCGAATTTTTTTATTATTTTGCATACAAACACAAACATTAAAACAAAACATTTTTGTGAAAACAGTGATAAAGTAGCTTGTAACATGAGGCAAATATTAGTATTTAAATGGAAGTGGGGACGTAGTGGGGACATCTTACCGTCTCTTTCACACCCGCACACTATAATGCATATTAAGACTTGTGAAGTCACTAATTTTGTTTTGCATCCCTTTTCTTTTACCCCCACTACAAGATTTAAAACGTTTCTATCTTTTCTAATTCTCAATGGATTTACATAAAAAAATTTTTTGCAAGATTTAGGATATGGATACTTTTTAATTTTTATCAAATACAATAAAAAAAATGAGTCAAATACCCAATTCTGTTGTTTTAGCACGATAGATCTATCTCGGCCAAGTAAACCAAAACATCTACACAATAATTTAAACGACGCTACAATGTCTGATTGCAGTATTTATGTTAATTTTAATCCTGCGACATCAGGAATTGGAGGCTTGGTCTATAATTAAGTGCATACATTGCGGCGATATTTTACTTGGCGCTTGAGAATGCCTCGTGATTGTTGTGTACAGGGCGATCGGTTTATAAGCTGTACAATCGCAGTAATGGTCGCCGGCGCGTCGCGTCCTAACGAGATCTGCCCGGCGGCGCATGCGCAACTGTTTACATTCACTTTCAGGTAGCTTGGCTGTTTGTCTGGTATTGATTAAAGACATGTTTATTTTTCAATATTTAAAAATAAAATTAAGGCAATTAAACTGCTTCCAATGATATTGATTTCCGAAAAAGACCATATTAAATTCACTGCAAAATCTGTGGAAACAATAATACACACGCAATAAAAACGCAAAAGTTAATATGAGTACAAAAATGTTAACCTTCTGCAGAAGGTAACAGGAAACACCAACACAGACAGAAAAGGTAGTATAACGATTAGCACAACTCTACCACAATGTAAGTAGCTAACGTCCATCACAAACTGCAGAAGATCAAACACACTATATCAGACCTGCCTAATCAGATCTTTACTTTCGACCTTTATATGACATCGATGAGTATTCTAGTTCCAGCTATATCATATGACTCAGTTCACACTGTTGTGTTAGAATACTTGTAGAGCAGGATATCCCCCGCTGACTCATTTCCCCATCGCCTGTTCAAAAGTACTCCGCTAATGAAACCGCAATTTTATTTCAGTGTGGAGATTTTAACAACCTTCTGATAATTAAAACAAGCTCTTTATGGTGTTGATTCCATATTTAAAACCTATTAGGCAGTATTTTTGTGGGCAAATTAATTTAGATGTAATAAATGAATACTAATGTAATATGTTGATTCTTTTTTTCAGGCAAATTTTTGAAGACATTATAACATCATTATAGAAACATCATATTTTAAGACAAAAAATACTTTAGTTACTTTTATAAACGAAGAACATATGTTTTAAAAAATATACTCCAGCGGAGGGTAGTTTTCTGCTACCGTCACGCTAAAAGTCCAGTGTACGCTTCTAAACGCGTGGCGTCTGCTTCGCCGTTGTACTAAATCGCCTAATTTCCCTGTATGTGGTGATTCGCGAATTTTCTGTTGTGTGGTGTGTTGTATTATAGTGTAGTTATGTCATTTGTTACCTCGGTTACCTTCTCGCGCGAAGTCCCGTGCACGCTTCAAAGTGCGTGGTGCGTGGTTCGCCTCTATGCTGTATTTCCGCCTAGTACCGCCATAATTTTGTAATTAGTGAATAATATGTGATGTGTGGTATTATATTAGGGCAATGTTGTGCTGTGTCACTTGTTAGGTACCGCTAGAAGTGTCTCGTGTACTCTACGGATCGCGTGGTGCGTGTTTCGCTATTGTGGTAGTTAACCAATATCCATTCGCCATCATTTCCGTTGGAGAAGACCTACCAGCTTTGAGAGCACTCAGGTAAGTGCATTAGGATTATTAATTGTTGTTTATGTAGCGTACGTACGACTAAGCGGTAATGTTTTATTGTTATCTATTTAATATAGCCTTAATGTGAATGACTACCTAAATTCGCACAAATAGATGAAACTGAGGGTAAGGTAAGGGTCATTGAATGGGTAAATTAATACTCTGCTTAATGCCTCCCGATGTGAGAAACTAACATAAGCGTATCAGAAACTTTTAATACTTCTACGAAACATCAAATCGTTATTTAGCAGACATCTTACAAAAAATACATGTATTTTATAAAACATAAAATCCTATTCTACGGTTAACATTAAAACGCATACATTCGAATCCGCTTTAATCATAAGAGGCATCTCAAAATCCTGATCCTCACCGTATTAATTGAAGAAATTATTACATGCAAGTGCATCCATTAAACAGCTTTATTAAATAAAACGTGCCAGTAATGTGTCAGCATTTAAATACGAAACATGAACTGGAGACTCGCATAAAATCATGAGAGTAATAGCTTATGTGACGTAATTTATATCCATCATGCACTTAACTCATCTGTGTACATGGATTGATCGTAAATGGCATCGGCTTAATGGTTTGCTAACAGCATTCATGTATGAATTTTGAGATACTAGGCGAGTTTACAAAGGCAATAGCATAGCATTACAATTTATTTGTGAATTTTAACACGTCGAGGTTAACCTCAGTCGTGTAATATACGGACTTGTAGTCTAAGGTTTAGTTGCATAAACTAACTTTGACGATAATTTTAATTCTGACAATGTCATCGCCATATATTTGTGACGTATTTGACATTGCTAATGTATGGGATTGACGCTTTAGAGTCAAAGTTATGGGCAAAATTAGTTGGTGCAATTGGCCCTAAGATTTGCTGCAATGTTTGAGGTTGACGGATGCTAAATAACCTAGCGCCTGTCTTCTTTATGTCTTCGAATTACCCATTCCCTTTTAATCGCTAAGAAGGTTAATCATAAAATAAGGGTAACCGAAATTCAGCCTATTTGTGTGATTTTAAAGCCAGCGTTATATCTAAAACTAATACTAATATAAATAATGCAGGATTCTAAGCCATCTCAGGCGTCCTGCAATTACATAAAGAATTAACTCATAAGCAAAGTCGCGGGTATACTTTAGTTTTCTACAAAGTGTACAAGCAATCCGAACGAGAGTGTCGCAACCCCGCATTGGTTCAGAATGCAAATAGTTGATTTACTCGTCCACTCCCGCGGGTTTACACGCAACGCGATGTCACTGCGCAGGATAAATAATACTGTCTCGGCAAGACGTATGGGTCTGCGAATCGTTCGCGAAGGAGAGGCAATGAAATGAGTAATTGAGATCGAGAATAATACGGTCGCGATTTTAAACGGTTTAAATGTGTGCTTTATGTTGAGTTAATTTCTATTTGAATTTTGTTCTTCAAAGATTTTTAAATTAAAAGTTTATTGTTGACGAATTATTTTGTTTAAGTGTATTCCCGAATAATAATTGAGGCAACAATGACTTAAAGCAATAGATATACGTTGTCCATTCAGTTAAAATTCATTCTATTTATTATTTTTATATATTATATTATTATTTTATTAATATTCTGATTAAATTATTTGATGATTAAGGTTAGCTAGTGTCCCTAAGAAACTTCAGTGTTAGCCGTCAATTCTATGCAAACCACCGCTGACTCGAGCTCACAGAAGTGCAATAGGTGGGTGGATTAGCTTATAGACTGGTCAGTCATCAGTCAAATCAAATAAAAACCATTTGTCTAAGAATCCATATTTAGGCACAGCTTTGAATTAAGGCACAAATCGTTTCACGTTTTACAGTAGGAGGCTTCTGTTAAGCTACACCAAGTCGCGATATACTCGATAAAGAAATTACCATAATTACTAGAACCGGATTCCATAGTAAAGTAGGTAATCGGTAATGAAATGTTTCTTAAGGTTGCGTGTTTGATAACATCTCGACAAACGACGTCGACAGTTCCCAATTAATTAGGTCGTTTGGAAACAAAGCAGTTTAGGAAGTTGTTCCCGTGTCGTGAGGCTTGTCAGACATCATCTACTAGGAATCTAATGGCTCATTAACCATAGATTTTTTAGTATTCATTGTTCTCTCCAGAATTTTCCCATTCTATTTATTAGATTTACAGTTCAGCCAATTCATATAAAGTTTTTATTTCTTCGAAAAACAAATTTACGTCAATACCTCTTGCCTATCGGGAAATTACAATTTAATTTAAAATAAGTATATTGAAAATATATCCAATACTTTTAATGTAATATTCGTAATCGTTCTGCTTATTAATCGAATATACGTGAACATTTATAAACATCTTACGGTTCAAATTCTGATATATACTTTCTATAGTTTTTATAGTTTATCCCGATATGTATTGTAAAAGCTTTATGATTATAATTTATGTAGAATTGGTATAAGTAAAAATAGAGTTACACAAACGATGATAAAATAATAATACCAAATTATTTAACCAAACCACATGCACTAACAACACAGACTATGAAAATCGTCTGCTAAGTACAATAGCAATCAAAAACTACATATTGTCGGGAGCACGGCATTGTCATGTGCTAATATTATTGGCACCCTCATTATTACCGGGCGTTATTGCCTCCATTGTGAAGCCATTGTTTATGTTCCTCTCGGGGGATGAAATTGTTCAATTGTGCTTCGATTTTCACAAGCCAGCTCCAAATGTGAGCTATCTATTTGATTGTCTGTACTGATGTTGGTCTCAATTGGGCAAATGTTACCGTATGTTGTATTTTAGTGTCGTTTAGTTGAAAAATAAAATTATATTTATTATTTTGAGTTATAGTTGTGGAAAAGAAACCGCTCAAGGAACGTCTTCAGCAACACGAAATTTTCCTTTGCTTTGTTTACTTTTTTATTTTATTTATTCAAACCCGGATGCTATTTTTTATTTTAATTATTATTTAATTCTATTACATCAAATATTCTTGTATACCCGAATTTGAAATTAAATTACTATTACATCACCATGAGCAGCCAAATAATTTGACGCGGCTGTCATATTACTACGCAATTTCAAATACCTGGAATGTTTTAAATTATAACCAATCTTAAGAAAGGTCACGAACAAAAATATTTCTACAACAATTTATAAAGTCAAATATGTAAAATGAAGCTCATTATCGATCGGCTTGACAACGGCAGCCAAAATAAATTGTGATAGCCTTATTATCGGCGTATGCGGGGCGTACCGGCGTAATAAGGCTCGCTTGATTGAGATGTAGACGTATCGAGTCACCGGGTCAGGGGCATTATCCGCCCCTCCGTTTACGGCCACGCTACACTTGCAATCTGTGGGTGGCTAAAATGTTTTCGAGCTTGAGCTATACAAGAAATTTGAATTTATAATTTTCAGCTAATTTATAGCTATCGTTTTTTTTTTCTAAACTTGCAATCTGTGAGCGGTTACAATGTTTTTGTGGTTACCAAAAATTATGAGTATTATGATTATTATGTTTAAATTATTCGATGTTTAAAATACCGAACGTTTTAAAATTCACCTCATAATATGTCGTATTTGCCACATTTTTTATCGTGCAAAAGTCAAGACCATTCCACGCTAAATTTACAGTCATTTTATTTTAAACCGCGTCCACACGCAGTACATTTTAGATACCTGCTAAATGGAGTGCAGCTCTCGTTATTTTCACACTGGTACGTGACCGTGCATCCCTGCTCCCGCACGGCTCCCGGCCGGGAATAAAATGCGAGGGGATTATAACGAGCCTTTATATTTGCGCGCCACTCCGTCATTATTGACACACCGAGCTGCTGATTTATACGTCGGAATAATCAACTTTTGGGAACGACTTTTTATAGCTCTGACGTGTGAATGCAAAAAAATATTCAGAATCGTTGAAGAGTAGTGAATAAAAGGCACTGGAAACTCTTTCATGCTACCGCTCCGCTAAACATTGAGATACGTGGAGACGCATCGCGAGAATGACTGCTCAGCAATCGGCCTATACCCTGAAATCGAATCCGAGATCAAAAATGTAAACAAACAAAATAATGTCATTGTGAAAGTGACATTTTAGGGCTAGGAAACATTTTCTAATAAAAATTCAAATGTTGCGAGTATTGTGTTTTAGAATTTCCTTTAGATTAACATGGTAAAAATGAAAAGCACCAACAAAAACGAAATATATTTAGTTTGTTATTTAAAAAGTATTTTATCAATCACACACTTATCAGTTCACAAGCCTTCAATATCACTTGAATGAGACGAACTCGTTGATGTCAGAATCAGTAACATTTATTATAAATTGATCTGGCACTATATCAATCAGGTGGTCTAATTTGCACATTTTTCTTCCTTTATTACATGTTTAACACATCCGTTCCACCACCGCAGTATCACTTCTTGTAAACCATCTTCATTAATCATGATTTCTTCATAAAAAATATTTTTTCGTAATTGGAGAGGCTAAATATAATAAAGTTTTATTTCAGTGAGCCAAATGTTAGGAATTTATATTTCTTGCCAGCAGCATAACATAATTTCGTACCATTTTTATCACATCATTTAAAAAAATGTTGAAGTTGTATTTTATGTAAATATTATACCAAAGAATTTTAATTCGGCTATGTTTTATACTTATATAACAGGTGAGAATAATTCTAACCTATCATTTTAACGGTTGTCGAGAAACTACCATGGCAATTTATTTTATTGTAGTGGTAACCCTTCTGTTTACATTTTTGATCTCTGATTCCATTTCAGGGTATAAACATGTACACGACCACTCTGTCAAGATTCATATGGCTATAATAAGGACGGTAATAATGCAAGTTAGCTAAACCACATATCAATTCAAAAAAATATTTCGTATATTATAGGCAAAGACTATCTAAACGTATTACATCAAATCACCACCTGGACTAGTATTACCACTCGATTTAGTTCCATTAAACGCTGTCGCGATCAAGTCAAATAGACTACGAAAATAGAGCAAAATCGTGCGATATTACACGTCTAATAGCACCAAAATGACCGGTTTTAATCCTAAACAAATGAAATGTTGTTTCAAAAGCAGGACAGGTTATTACATTAACTTCACTGTAAATTGTTTTCATGCATGCGGAATAGTAATA
Source organism: Deilephila elpenor (assembly GCA_949752805.1). NCBI lineage: Eukaryota > Metazoa > Arthropoda > Insecta > Lepidoptera > Sphingidae > Deilephila > Deilephila elpenor. Next base: position 4,568,067 of record OX457096.1, on the reverse strand, counting down.
ACTAATTTGTTATTTGTAGACTATTTGTTTCGTATGCCACTCAGAATATATTAATCATTTCCCAAGAGCTCTGTATTAAACTTTCGTAATAAATAAGTACTTATTTAAAAAAGGATTAGAGTTTGAATAAAATCGTATAATTTAGAAGTAAGTAAATTGTTTTTTAGACTTCTGCGAGGCGACGTACAAAAAACTCATCTTGCAAACTCCAATCAAACTTTATCAGTTTATTTTCCACTCAAAGTTGTTATTTATAAATTACTTCCAGAATTTCGCTTTCGCCTAAATAAAAATCGGCCACACTTGTAACAAAGTGGCTGTTGGAAATATTACGATCACGTTTATGAACGAGCGTCGGTGTAATCCAACTTGGGTGAAAAACTTCCCGCCGTCATTTCCCTTGACGCTGTACATTTTTTTTATAAAGTTTTATGACCGCCTCTGGAACTGATCCCGTTTCATGTAAATTAAAATTTATTATTTACATTCTTTTACAGTTGAAACGAATTATGAAGTCGCCTGAAATTATGTTGCATAAAAAATTTGCTTAAACATTAATTTGGGTAGAATCTTTGTCATCAATAACTAATACGTCTTTAAAAATTACCTATATGAATTCTGATGATACTGGCATAATATACAATAACTTTTCGCTACCCTCCTCCTATACTTAAATGTTCGACGTTAAATGATTTTCCGCCACATGTGATGTTGCAGAATGACTTGGCTTAAAATAATATAACGGCTGCCTGCCTAACATCAACCCATTCAGAAACAATTTTATACAATACACAAAGATATAAAATTATTTAGACAAACAACATTTGATTTCTACCGCAGTCAAATATGAATGCACAATCCACGCTCCGAGCCATTCAAAACCAGCCTGTCATACTCTTTTAAACCCGCAAGTTAGCATTTGCACAGGCAATATTGGTAGGAAGAAGCAATTTATACATCGAGACCCGTCAATACAAGCGTACAGAAGTGCTGTCTCACGACTGCCACAATTCAATAACGTCCCACAATGCAGTTGAATGAGCCTTCAAGTCACCAGCGGATTTCATTGTGAATTTATATTGCACAACTTAATCCGTGACGTAAACATCTGTAAGGTCTTTTTTGTGCAATGACCAAGGCAATGTCATTTAGCCTTGATAAAAAAACGTTGTGTATTTTTATTGTTTGTGATGTGAAATGTTTTTGTGTATATGACATCGCCGTATGGTTGTTAAAACTATGATCAAGACGATGAAAATTGCTTCATATTTTTTCGAAACTATTAGTATGTATTCACGTTATTATAGCTAACTGTTATCGTTTATTTTCTTATTGTGACTGGTGGTCAAATTACCTTTACCTACACAGACAACAGTCTTTCAACAATATTCAAAATAACTTTTATTTAAAAAAAATATACTTAAAATTACAACCACAAAGCTCCTAATTAACCTTTCCTTTGCATACATATGCTCTTAACACACTACCTCCATTCACATTGGCTGAGATGTGTCTCCACATTTTGAAGCACCAGACATCTTTCATTTACATAAACAAGGTAAACTTTACCAACTGACTACCAACAAAGACATTATCAAACTTTTACATCGCGAACATAAAGCCGGATTAGGGACTTAAAAATACCTTAAGTATGAATATTAAGGTGAAGTTCCGCAGACTAATTAAACACACTTCTAATTGGAAAGTTTCACAAAATCTTTCAATTACACGCGGGTGTAACGCTTCTTGCTTAAGCCATAGCGTCATCCCGTCTCAGCCATTTCCCGACTCAATAATTTCCTTTGTGGTGGAGTCCTATCGCTTCAGAACTTCATTGATTAAAACCGAGTGTAAATGCCATGCTTCATCGCGCCTGCCTCACTGCTTTGTTCTTGCTGCGGAACTTTTTCTTTCCGAACCGCATGGAAATTGCGTTTTTATACGCCTCCCAACTAATTCAGGTATTCGGTGTGGGCAAGGATTTTTATTAAAATTTTCATAGTTTGAGATTAATTGTCGTCATAATATGACGGATGAATGGATTGACTGGGTCTTTAGTCCACGTTTTAAAGTGTAATGTAAAAAGTATACACGGTATTACATGTACGTGTAATACTAGATCTGATGTATATTTTTATAGAATAGAATGGCAGTTTATATCACTAAAGCAATTAGTGAGACTATCAAAGAAAAGTTATTTTTTATCGCTCCTCTCTTTCTAGTCTTAACCTACACCTCACATGGTTTAAAAACCAAAATAAACCGATGTATTTATAATAGTTGTGATTTAGGAGGTATACAATTTAATTTCGGTCCGTTTATAAGCGTAATCAAATATCCGGCAGTTGAATTGAATGGAATACTCATCTATAGCTATGGAAGCCCGCGTCCTGTTAGTGGTCAATCTGTGTAGCGTACTCCGGAATTAGACCAATAATAATACCATTAACAAATCAACAATGTTGAATCTAAAGTCATAACATGAGATTACTTTTAAAGCCTGAAAATATTACATATATAAAACTTAAAATTCCTTTCCTCTTCTTATTAGATTCTTGACTTCTAAATGTCGCTAAAACCTAATATCCTTGTTGAAATTACAATAAAAGAAATCATAAAAATATCTGTATAATGCAAGCGGGTAAGGGAGTGTGCTGCGCTCAAACTTGAGCCTTTGAAAGTTATAAGTGCTGAGAAGTGCCCCGAGTGGAATAAGAATTAGTTTTTGTTCTGACTTCCACTTATAACTCTGGTGATTGCTCTCAAAGGATCCTGTACTCCACTCGAGTTAGCGACGCGATAAATTCCCTTGTATTCGTAAAAGTAATGTCATTATTCCCGCTGGGTGCTCGCGGTAAAGTTCCAAGGAATTTCATTGAAATAGTTGGGATTTGCAGGCTGCTGCTGTCGTGTCTAGCCAAGGAGAATATAGGATCGACGGAGCTGAATATTCTAAGGCTAACTGACTTTAAAACTGTAATTAAATGGGTAAGGCTTGCTGTAGCTAGTTAGGCTATATCGTAAATGACCTAATGAACTGAGGAAGTTCCACTTCCTACCAAATTACTTGGAGCAATAGTTTTCCTCTTGCACTTTGTGATCTGCCAAATCATTTAGTGAGTGATTAGGTTTAGATATGATATCTTTTAGTGTGTGGAATTGCGCCACTGTTGGTGATAAAATCAAACCAATACTCTAATGTAAAAATTGTGAAAAGGAATTATTTATAGGAAACTTAATAATATAGAGCTTATCAATACATAAGGTAGTTTAAGTAAACCGCAAATTACATCCATCACAACTTTATTTAATGTTATGTGGCGAATAAATTCCAAGAATTTCGGATAATATTGAAGAAATTTTGCTCTATTTTGTATATAATAAGGTTTTGTTACTTACTGTAAAATTATCCTTATTTCAAATATAAATGGACATTCTTACGACTGCTAAGCAAGGGCATCTGATACGATTGAGAGTTCTAGTCAAAACGCTGGCTTACCGTAGGTTTGTGTACTCAACATATCTGTGACGATATTGTAGATAACCCTCAGCTTGACAACGCTTGTGAATTGTAACAATTTCGAAAACAATTGACAAACAATTTTTCGAAACCGACATCTTCCCATGCTACAGCACACATACTTCAAACTTTGTACATGAACTTTGGATCCATTTATCATCAGTTGAACAGACGGCGTTGATCCGACTGTTCAGTCAATAGAGGGAGTTTAAACTTACTGTATGAATAAGACAGTTACATTATTCACTATTGCTCCCCTCGCAATGCGACCTGTTAGCTTTTTTGTCGCGACCCCCGCTGGGCCCGTGAATTTCTTGATAACTTCATTGCGAATGCGAATGGATGGTGTTTGCAGAATGGCGCATGGCTTGTATTGTAGAACGTCGTCTTTATTAAACGTATTACTTTAAGTGGTACAGCTTTACTGTGTTGCTCGTTAAAGCCTCAACAATCAAGAGCCGGTTGTGTAATACAAAACTTATGTGAATTAATAGCTTCGCTGTTGCGTTGCGAAACCCTTATTTGTATCCACCAAGACAGGTGGCACTGTAAACAATAGCGGAAAACTCGTCATTAAAATTGGTTACATGTGTTTCGGATTCCTTCGATGTCTATTTCCGTTGCAATAAGCAGTCTGTACACTAAACACACAATCACATATTTCTATGTATTCTTGAATACTCATCTTACTCTCACATACATATTTCTGACCCCACACTAAGATCGAGTCTTGTGTCGTGGGTATCAGGAACTACGAGAGACTTTTCGGTCTAACAAATACCTGTGTATCACACAAACAATGTCTCTATTTATAGTTATATACTTATATTTTACTTAGAGCTACTGTATAAACCGGTTCAATTCAATGCACATATGCAGGTCGGATGCAGTCGACTCCCGGGGGTCTAATTTTCGTAACCCTGCCTCACGGGGACTTGACGCGTTTCCATTTTCACAATATTTAACAGAGAACTGGGTATTAGTGTGTTTCGTATCATTTTCGTGTGATTAAAAACATTCTAACATGTTAAAGCATGTTGATGCTTGTTCTAAGATATACATATATATACCTATATATGTCCGCCAACCCGCACTAGGACAGCGTAGTGGACTATATGGCCTAACCACTCTCAATCGATTCCCTCGATTGTAGAGTAGGCCCGTGCCCTGCAGTGGGAGGTATATAGGCTGATATAAATATAGAAGATATTAATTTGATTCATAACATACAAAACATGTGTGAATAATTTTAAATATTATATGTATGAGCAGAAAAAAGAGATACCTATTTGTTTATCTGAAGATAAACGCAAATATTATATGTTTTTTCCGGTATTCTATTGTCATAATAAGCGACTGTATAAGTCATTGAAAGTATCCACAAAATAATGTTGCACATTATCTCCTTCATCATCATCATCATCATCATCATCATCAGCCTATACTAGTCCACTGCTGGACATAGGCCTCCTCAAAAATGCGCCATTTCACACTGTCTTCGGCTTGTCGCATCCAACATCTGCCAGCGACCTTTCGCCAATCGTCACTCCATCTAGCTGGAGGGCGTCCTACACTACGCTTGCCAAGGCGCGATCTCCACTCAAGAACACAATATTATCTCCTTATTTATTTTTATATATCAGGAATTGAGTAGCATAATATTTTATATTCGTCTAAAATAACGTATTCGACTGTTTTAACTTAAATCAAATTGGTCAATTAAGCTTATATGTATATACGAGTACATATATGTATAGTTTCACCAAAAATAAAAATCAACCTAAAAATTTTTCGACTAGGACGTATCTTCTCCCCAAATATATTTTACCCCAATCCCTAAAAAACACTAAGATATACGCGTTAATCTGCAGCTAGATGTCAGTGAATTGGACAATATCCCGGGGGTTCCGCACATATTTCAAGTGCAGGATTAAAACGTCTATAGTAAGTGTGAACGTAATGTGTCCGGGACAGATCGCCTTTAATCCGCGCTTTAAATTTTATGGCTCCGGCCTTTAGATTTTAATCTTTCGCGTGGCCCATTTAGCAGACCTGCTTTTGTCACTTTCAGTTATTTATATACGTTTGATTTAATGGTTTATACGACGATGTATAAAGGTGTTTGGTTAATGTTGTTAAGAATGCTTAAAATATTATGGGGTGATTCTATTGTGTTTAGACCGTAAGTTTTTTTTTGTAACTTTAGAAGAAATTCGATTTAATGTAGACGTATGTTACTATTTCGGAAAAGTTGTGATTTAGTCGAGTAGGAACAATGACATCTTAATAAAATGTTAACCTTAAAAAAGGATGTGGAAAGTATTTGATGAGTTACAGTTTTATCATTATTTTTTTTTATCGAGCGTTTTACCGGACGTTGCCAGGGTCCACTTTTCACGAAATCTTCTGTACTTTCTTCTATTTTTGGCATCCTCAATAAGAAAATACTTGGCATTACAACTTCCATGGTAATATCGGTGTTATTTCAAAAGTATTCCGACTAACAATTATGTTAATAAATAAGGACGGACTTAAAGCTTGAAAGCACTCAAAGATCATATCAAGATTACGAGCAGTAACGAGTTCTAGTAAAAAAATAATTTTAACAACAATAAATCTTCCACATTTCCAAGTAACCTTATCTAATCTAAATATTAATAACCGTTTCGCAGAAAGTCCCACTTAATTAATTTTATGTTTGTTGAAGAATGTTACGCAAGTTTCAATAGATGATGTAATTTTATGAATAACTTGTTGTTTTCTGGTGGTAAACTTTCTATCTATCTATATCAGCCCATATACGTCCCACTGCAAGCCACGGGCCTACTCTACAATCGAGAGAATCGATTGAGAGTGGTTAGGCCATATAGTCCACCACGCTGGCCTAGTGCGGGTTGGCGGACTTACATTTCGTAGAAATGGTGGTAAACTTAAACCTACTAAAAATATATTTAGCTATTTTTACTGTGCATCTGTATTATGTTTTTTTCTTCTATATACTGTATTTGATACTTGTCTTGACCTCATACTTTTGGCTACTGTATATGCATTGTATTTGCTATAGGCAACTATAGCGTAAAACTCGCAGAAGATGAAGTTTTTTTCAATGTAACATACGCGTTTAACTATTACACTCAGAAGACTCTTAAAGAGCTCATTATACACAACAATTAAAATATTATGTAAAAAATGTCTCCATAAGACAGTGCCGACAATCAGCATCTACCTCGTTTCTAACTTTTCCGCAATCGTGTGACAGTTTTTTAACTGTTTTTAACATAATCATTGGTTACTTTTTAATTTAAATTCACCCTAAAATTATTTAATCAATACCAGCAGTACCCACTTACCCAAAAGGGTGTTAAAACAAACATTATACCGATTAATATCGACACCACTCATCGGAAAAATCCATCCGATGTTATATTATTTTGGTTATAGCACTAATGTAATATCGAAATGTGTCGATGCGGGACCCTGTGGGAACCAATATTGTGTTTTATTAATTATATTTAATGCTTTATGTGTTTAATTAATGTGGGAGATTCATATGTATATAGCATATATCCAGAGTAAAGAATACCTTTCGTTACTCTTTCTTGACGTATTCACATTTGCCTGAGGTGTAAGGCAGACACTTTGGCTTGCTAGGTCGAAAAGATGACTACTTGATAATAAGTAAGTCATTACCATCTTTAGATACAAAAATACCAAAGATACCTTTTCTAAAGCCTCATTTACACGGGGAGAGTTTCTCGCCTCGAATATACGATTATCGTAAGGATATAAAAAAGTTGCATCGTGTAATCATTGTCAGAACACGATAATCTATGGCGGTTATGTCATGCGATATTCGCGTACGATTCTTGTCGAGAGAAACTCTCTACGTGTAAATCGGGCTTAAGGAATTTCACAGCGGTCTTTTGAAAGTAGTCTTCAAGGTTAAACTGCCTTGCAAACCTTTATTAAGCCATCTGTCCATCTCGGACGCTGCTTCAACGATTATCAAAAACAGTTCAGCATAATTTACACGCATATGTATTATAGCCCTCCAACTATCTAGAGGGCCTTACATTCCAGGTGTGCGCCGTGCTGGGGAACTGTCAATAGCCCGGTGAATGTTTTGTTTCCACAAGCAGATATATAAATCAACGCAGTAGAAAAGAGACAGAGAGCATCTCTTTATGTTATAAATACCGCTATGTCTATCCTTCGTGTTCGTGTGGTCAGTGCGATGTCATTGCAAACACATTGTAAACAAACATGACGTTTGACACATCGTCATAAATTAATTATTATATTTTCGCATGTTTTAAGTATTTAAAGGTATAATAATATCAAGTGAAGTGTATAATGTCAATATGTATTTATATAAGCAACGATATTAGGTATTAAATGATTATAAAAGCGTCAGCCTGCAAAATAATACAGAACTTCCTTTTCATTCGAATTTACGAGTATTTTGATTCATTGTACTTAGAGAAAGAATTTAATTGGTATTGTTGTTTGTATCGGCCCAATTCCAACCCGTGGTATTCGTGATAAATGCAATATAAAAAAATCCTACAATAAATATCAAATATTTACGTATTATTAATGCTGCCCACAGTAAACAGCTAATTTTCCATTAATATGATTTGAATAGTTTTTTCTATAAACAATACAATAAAAAAGATATGATATTATTATATTATATATTTTTACAGCTTCTAAAATAAGGAGACACTGCACGAAATGAATAATTACATCTGTTCGTAATATATGAGAATGCTCTTAAAGTAAAAAGAGCTCTACACTGGCTATCAAAAATATAATAAAAGTAGCTCTCTCTACTAACCTCTACCTCTGCCTCCACCAAAAATGTAATAAAACATAATTTTATAATCAGGATTAACTAGGAATATTCAATTCAAAAATATATCTTATATTTATTGGACAATAAAGTATCGAGTATTATTATTGCCTTGTTTTTATTTTACTAAATATACAATACAATATCATTAAATATTAATAGGGAGGGGTTGAAGTATCTTCGACGAAAATCTCATATTTAGGAAGACACTTTTACCGAGCTATCAGTTTCAAGTACTCGGGCGGAACCGCCACCAAATTTACCTAGTAAACGATAAACGCTTTTTTTTAAATATTACTTCGAGATCGCCCCTAAAATTGGGTAATAGTTTTAGTCGTGCAACACTAAGCGTTGTATTACATGTTATTCGTAAATTCTCTATCTCACTTGATCTTTGCATGATAGCTGTCACTGCACATCTCCCCTCACTTCATGCCCCGGCTCTCTAGATAGTTGGAGACCTATAATAACACTACTTAAATGCTCGAAGTATTTTGGACACAGTGAAAATTCACTAACTCACGCAAATTATCCGTACCGTTATAATATGAAGCCATTTTTATAAAACATACACATTTTCCCTATTAACGTGTAATTTATTGCTGTACATCGATATCCACACCTGCTTTATTAATTATAAACATTACTAATAAAAACGGCGGATAGATAACATTTAATTATATTAACGTCCACTTTCTAGTGAAGACGCAGTTGAAACTTGAAACTGCATTAATTAATACAAATTAATTAATATACAACCCGACTATTTTATACAGAAGGCTAAAATCTAATAAATTATTGACAAATTAATGTTTATTACATATTTTTTACGACGTAAGTTTTGTAAACAACTCGTTCACGACTGAAGCTATAACACATTTGGCCTTTAAATCATTTTGTATATTATCCCAGCCGCGACTACAGTGCCATCTGCTGGCAAGTATGCTATCATGATGAAAAGTCGTGTTTCACAATTTTGAAACTATATTCAATAGCACTTCAAGGCTTCGCTTAAGACTTTTGAATAATCCCTTTATTGCTCGTAGAAATAAGTAAATACACCTAACAGTCACAGACATAGTTCTGCCTCACATTTAGGTACAATTTTTATGTTGAGGCTTAATGGTATTGTTGATCGAAGTGTTGAGGGCATAATTAACTACAAAAGAGTAGAGTATATTCAGAACACCCAGTCTCTAAACAATTATTTGTGGGCGACTATAACAAAAATAGGTTCTTCAAACCGAACCACAACCCCGATTATTTTACAATCCAATAAAATAAATTCAGCACAATCACAAATTACATACATTTCGGGCACTGCAAAGCCCGTGACAAAACAACCGAGCCGGCTTCAAATTACCATACACCTGTACCGCAAAAACGTTACGTTTCACGCAATTAATTAGCGCATAATTAATTAAATTAACCTTTAAGCGTGGACGCAACATTTGTTGTGAAGCGTAAACATGGGATAAAATGAGCTATTAACGTTAAGCTCGGTTTATTGATAACTAGCTTTTGCCCATACATTTGCTTGCGTTATGCGTTATACATTCATTATAGATTCGTCCGTGAAAGGTGGATACAGAAAATATGTAACTAACATAATCACCCAATGCGTAAGGGGCTCCTCCATGACCGAGAGCTCGAATGAGAGGGCTTAGGCCGTATTCTACCATTCTGACCCAGTGCGTATTGGCCTATAGAATATATTTTTAAGATCTCATATGTTATGCAGTTTTCCTCACGATGTTTTTATTCATCGTTTAACTTTAATGTAAAACACAAAGTTTTTTTATCCCTCATGGCCACTACTTTTTTCTAGATTGAATATCTTATGGCGATAGATGATCCCTATCACATGTGGGACGGAACATACAGCACCTCTGTCTACCCTTTCTGGGAAAAAAAGTGTGAGTTTATATATGAATACCTTATGAAGTACCCTATGTCTTTTTGTACACCCCGGAAAACAAAATTTGATGGTGGTCTGCTAAATACTTAAAGCGTAAAACCGTAACAAACAAACACTGTCTATAATATTAGTATTGAAACGGCACGAGCCGGCGCACAATTAGACACGGGGCTCCGGCGATGACTTACTGAATACTCACTGCATCAATTATCGTTAATCATCTTATCTGACCGTCAATAAAATATTGTAGACGTGTCGGATATGATCTACAATTTTGTAGATGCGGTATTTGTAAGCTATAAATAAATTTAATGATTTTTGTTAACGGGTTGTGTAATCAATAGGGTAGGTATTATACGAATAAACCTATGGGTAAAAAAAATATTTAGCGAGTCATTTTTTTTCTATCGCAAACTTACAAAAATAATACCTCTGTGTTTCGTAGATTTGTGTCTTTCTTACAAAAATAATAATAATATGGGTCATTGATGTTTTTCTCATTAAAAGTAAAGAGCTTTGACCTGGAATTACCTAAAGCTATATTTCAAAAGACTTATTTGTAGACTAAGACATGCTGTCGCGAGACTCATGAATAGATAATTCAGGAAAAGGCAATAATTATTTTACTTCACTCAATGGGCTTGATTGATTTAATAGGACCACATCGGATATTCAGCAATTCCGATACTGTTTAATTTCGCAAAGAGTATTGCTTACTTGAGTTAAATGAACCTGGTTAAAAGAAGCTCTGAAGGAAAATGGATAATTTTTTATGTGACTTTCTCAAAGCAAGGTTTCATTTTTAATCTAGTTTAAATGATGAAGTAAAGCCTAAATAATACGCAAGTCGCAACTAAAAACGCGCTTATTAATTGCTACCTTATGTACTCACTCAAATCCAAAAATTAATAATTTTATATCCATAATTTCTATCAACAAACTCAAATTAAACACCGCATCCAAAACGCACAGCTCAAAGAACTAAACACCGTATCAACAATTCTTTCATGCTTTAAATATAATGTCATCTCTTTCCCTCCCATAGTTTATCACAAGTTGGAGCGAGACGACATTATCAATAATTCAAAATGTGAAGATGAATGGTGACGTAGCGAGGTCCTCTCACGACAATTACTGCGGTGTCAAAGCGGAAGCGTTTCCTCCACGCCGCGGAATGGCGGAAATGGATGCATTCTATTCAATATTTATGCGTTTTATGTATATTTAACTAGGACAATTTATTGATGCACTTCTATTTTTGGAGTAAGTTTTACAATTTACCAGTATAACAGCTGGCCTCTGCTGCTGATCAGAAGAAATTCAGAAGAATGAAAATAAAATTATAGATAAAACCATTCTTAGCCAGCGGAAGATTAATTATCTTACCCTTCTTACTCTTTCTTATCATTCTTAGTAGTTTCTTACATTTACACGAATGTTACACATTGAAATAAAACTAATTTTTACGGATTTTATGGCGATTTGGTTTAATTTTTTCATTTTTTAACTTCCGGACGTTTCGATTGCTTTCCAGCTTTCGTGATCACGGGGCGGACTGACCAAATCGCGATAAAATCCGTAAAAAATAGTTTTATTTCAATTATCATTCATAAATTGATGATTGTCGAGTTATGATCGCTGGCCGATGAATCAACACTAACTACCTACATTTCAAATTGTATTAAATATAGTGTAAGAAAAAAAAACCTTTAGTCTGTGCGAATTAGCCCAATGTAATATAGATAAGTACAATAAGTTAATATAATATTCTCATGTAAGTGAATGTAAATTCTTAAGGGAAAATAAAGTTCTTAAACCACAAATTGTATATGGAATTTTACCTCCAGATAAGTCGGATGAACAGAAATATCTTTAAAAAATCGCAATGGAAATCTTTGCGACGGTGAACAGTCGTTGATCTAGATACAATAGTTATATTATGATTAAGGTTTTTATCAGAAACTGCGTTTTCATTAACACGGGAAAATTACTTCGTTGCCTCTATAACTGCGTTCAATTCAATGAACTCATGACGAGAATCTAAGTTTATATTTCAAACAATATAAAAAATAGTAATATTATTTTAAAATTGCAAACGGTAATGCTAGACGCATGACAGTGAGGTTAGCATAATCCCGCAATTTGTCGGGACCGGGACGCCCGGCCTGATACCGCGCCCCTCATATTTCCCAGATTATCCCACTCGTGAAAGATATTTTCACTTTCCGCAAACGGGTGACGCTATTCCCCGGGATGGGGTTTGTAAAAAATATTTCAAGATATCATATTTTTTAAGAAGGTTCTATGGAATCAGTTGTGGAAACTATGTCATTACTTTTGAGTAATTACAGGAAAAATAAATATTTCGTTGGTTTTTTATCCTGCCCTCACTCCCGCCACTGCAACACCAGTAAGCAAAGATCGCGAATGGCACGCATTTAAATGACACCAACAATGTACCAACTATTGAGATCAGCGGGTCTCTACATTTTCCATCTTGTCTTTAACCCTCAACATAAACAAACAGTGAAATTAACAGGAGGAATTAAAAGTAATTCAAATATTTCGATACTAATTAAAAATCTGATATAGCTTTGCTTGGGAAAGTCCTGATAAGGATGCGTTTATTTTCCAAATGCCAACTTTGTTAAAAAAAAGGCCTTGATACTCCACTATAAGAAAAGAAAAAGAAGAGAAAAGAAAAGAAAAAAACATTTATTATTGCATGGTCAACACATACAACAAGGACAATGTAACATATAAGGTACTTAACAACGACAACGCCATCAAACTCCAAAAACAAAAACAAAGTACACAAACAAGCAAACAACAGTTCTCAAAATACAGAAATAGCAATATTTCACTCTCAGCTGCGCCACAAAGATAAGGAAATCCAATAATATGGAGTTAAAATGAACTGTAGCTGCGTAACACTGGAAACTTACTGTTGGCCTGTTTTGTAAGAGCCCTTTGTGCTAGACGAGAGAATGTCCGCAACATATTGCAATATTATCCAACTGTTATGAAAATTGTAGTTTTACTTAATGTAATTGATTTTATTTAAAGCCTTTTTACTACAGAAATGTGCCATTGCATGTCGCGGTGCACTTAAAAACGAACTTATTATTAAATCAAAATATATTTTATAGAAATTTTTAAGAATCTTGTAAAAATGTATTAACCCATTTTAGCCCACTACTTACTAAAGAACCTATTAACAATGAACAATTGATGGAGCTTAAGTCTAATTCAAGCACTTTTAAGTTTAACGATATTTTGGGGATGCCGGTTCGCCACTAACCAGGATCAAAGATTTTTACTTCTCTCTTAGTAGATAGATCCTTAGGTTCTGTATCAGCCCACATTTGTTTCATTCTTAGGTTAGTACGATATAAATTCCATTAACAAGTATGTACAAACTGCTAAAAATCGTTAAATATACTTCATAACACAAGGCGGAACTCCAACGATCATAACCTTAAGTGCGTGCGATGAGACTTAAATAAATGCAATAAACCAATTTATCACCGCCAATTCACGACTCCGCAGCAGAATGGAGTTTAATGATCGATGCATTACTGTTCCGCTCGTATCAACACAACACACGCAAATGCAGATGCATCAAACTTTAACGCAAAATACTGGCTAAAAATCAAATTAATTATAAATAGTAGAGCTTTGTTGTAGGTTTTTAAAGAAAAACAACCACAGTCTCACAGAAAAGCTATGTTAAGTAACAAATTTACTGTTGCAATTCGATTGGAGAAAATAACGCCCCACCACATATAAGATGTAAAGATGTAGAGTGTATCGGGAACAGCCTGTGTGTATCGATTTTTTCATAAGGTATAATTGTGTCTACCAGTGAAAGATATAAAGAATTCGAGCCTGTTGAACCTTAGCTACATCGCAATGAACTTAGCTTCAGGCGTCAGTGCTCACTTCGATCTAAAAGAAAACTTGATCATCCTTAAATTACATATATAGATGGATTTTATACGGTTTACAAAAGGGAATTTTCGAAAATACCTTAAAATGGACTTTACTCCATATGCGAGTATGAAAATAAAAGCGGCTATTTTGGCTGCAGGCATGCATCAAACGCATTCAATGAGATTAAGCTACGTTTGACATGGTAAGCACTTTGACGGCCGACCGGGCGCAGCGCCAAAAAATCTAGGCTCCATACATTCCATAATCCCACTCGGTCATAGCCATATCAAGCGGAAAATAAAAAGGCTATAAACGGACTTTTTATACAAATACAAATACACCCAACAGTCACATACATAGTCCTGACCCCACACTAAGATCGAGTCTTGTGTCGTGGGTATCAGGAACTACGAGAGACTTTTCGGTCTCACAAACACCCAGACCCGAAACAAATACTTGTGGTTCACACAAACATTTGCCTCGGTGCGGGGATCAAACCCGCGGCCTCTCGTTTCATAGCCGGCGTCTAACCAACTGCGCCACGGAGGCTGTTTTTGTAAAATTACTGGACATCACTTTAAAAGCACGCTTTTGTTATGAGGAAGTATGCGACTTAAAATGTGTGAACGATAAAAACATTAAAATTGTTTTATGATAAGAAATAAGAAGTCATGTTCGCAAAAGTATATAACAGCGTAATGTGGGCCTTGGACACGGGATAGCGTTTGAGAAACCTGTTGAATGTTGAGCATACTTGTGAATAAAATAAAACAAATTCATAACTTAGTATAAAACTACACCACTAATTCAAATTCGTCCGAAGAAATGAAATCGTTAAACCCCCAAATCATCGAGCCTTCTGTATCCTCATTTGTTTCGGTAACAATAATTCACGATAAAAGTCCCCATGAAACGTTCCATAAACCCAATTCGGGGGATTTTGGAGCAGATAACAGTGGGTGCTGTCTTGCTAACCTAATTCCGCAGAACGACGTCGCGGTGGGCGAAACCAATGGTATATACTTAATTAAATCGCGAGGAAAGAAATCAATAGACTACTGTTAACTTTAATAATCTGTCTTACTATTAAGATTGATTTGATTACAAATGGAATTTCAATTCATTTCTGCAAAATTCTCCACGTGTAGAAATATGTCATGTGCTGTAGTAGTTGAAGATACACATAGTCGCACACAAAAGTTATTGTCTTTTACAGCGAGTATGGATTAAAAAAGTTATTTGTTAATCACGCAAATATTACGCATTTCACTGGTGGTAGGTCTCTCATATGAAAGAGGCCGCCTGACCCCTAGGTAGATACCACCACAATGTCTATTTCTCCCACCAAACACCAGTGTAAATGCATTATTGTGTTCCGGTTTTGAAGGACATTGTAGTTTAAGTAACTACTGGACATGTTGAAACTTAACATCTTATGTCTCAGGATGGCGAGCGCAGTGGAATTCATGGTGTTGTTTGGTTTCTTACTGTCCATGACCGGTCGTATCGCTTACCATCCGGCGAATGCTCATCTCGCCATTCATCGAAATAAAAACATCTATTGTCACTGCTAGACAAATCATTGGAACTCAAATCCAAACCGAACATGTCTTTCAATCAAGAGCCGAACTTACAAAAATGTCAATACTATAATTACCATCATGTGGAGTAATAAACACTCGGAGGAAGCAGAGAATGGGGTAAAGTATCGGAAACACTAACCGTAGTGCGAACACATTTAGTGCGGCGGAAAGCGCGCGGCGACAGACAGATGGACTGTAGAAACGCGGCTCATATGTAACGCACGCAGTACTGACAAATTGATAGTGTATTAAACACGTGTCTGATTGAAGGAATTAAGCCTTGTTTATCTTTAAGTAGGGTTTTAATGGGTAGTTTTGAAGATAGGGTACTGCGGTTAAGCAATTGCTGTTTTCTACTTAAGTGTACTTAGTACTATATACTTTCGTGTTTGTTATACATACCTATAAAAAAATTGTGACCTACGTGCGGCCTACTAAATTTTGTCGCGCCTAGCCTATGGGTTTAGTAACTAAATAAAAAATAAACCCAACAGTCACATACACAGTCCTGACACCACATTAAAATCGAGGCTGGGGTGGGTATCAGGAACTACGAGAGACTTTTCGGTCTCACAAACACCCTGACCCGAAACAAATACTTATGACTGACACAAACATTTGTCTCGGTGCGGGGATCGAACCCGCGGCGCGGCGTCTCGTTTCACAGCCGGCGTCTAATCAACTGCACCACGGTGTCAAATGTATGATTTTGTTTCGTCAGTAAAATATCTAGAAGCCTAAAATCTATAGGCATTATAAATCGGGGAATAATCCAATATCACTTTGCCCGACCCGGGATTAGAACCCGAGACCTCAGCTTTGTAATCGTACCGTAGTACAACTACACCACCGAGGCAGTCTTCAATGTTTCTTTTAGTACACCATGAGTTTCATAATATTTCACCAACATTATAAAACAAATAACATTGACGAACAAAATTACCATTATGCTAAAACAAATCAAATTACATTTAATATACCATTTGCAAATCCAAATTACTTTTTCTAGCACAATATTCGCGAAGAATCGCACGATTTCCACATAAATAATAATAAGCGGGTGGTGTGATAAACGTAATAATGTTCGGGCTCGAGGAAGGGGTGGAGGGGGGGTGTAGAAGCGTGTAACCAGATACGCTGAGAACGGGAACTTCCGAACTAACTTCATCTGATGGAATACGATTTATTCCATAAATCTGGTGAAATATAGGTAAATAATATAGTGTATTTGAATATATGTGGTTAGTGTTTCAACTGAGAAATGTCCTGTTTTGTGACGCAAAATAATATGATAGAGAGCAGGAACTCTATACTAACTCTATAATTTACTTGTGACACATACTTTTAATCCCATCGTTTAGTAGTAAGTGATGTGCCGTCATAATTCTGAAATCCACAGTTCGGTTACGGTATTGGTAGGTAATCGAACCGAAATCGATTGACAAATGATGCATCTGACTGCTAAAAACTGTACACTCATGCATAATTTATTATTCTTTTAAAACCCTCTCGTCACACTTTTAACTTTAAACACAGCTTCGACACCTAAAAAGGACTAAATTAATTTGTTCATCAATTCAGTTTCTTTCATACTTTCCCCGTATACATCCCAAATATTTAATTACAACAAAAACTGAATAAAATCGATACTGCACTTGTAAGACGATACCCGGCGCGAACAGGCCGAATATTTTACAGCTTCAATTATAAAAACACCGAGCAATGACGCGCGCAGCCGCCATTTTTGATTTTAAATTACAAAACAAACACGTATGCAAATAAGAAGACACCACCCGTTGAGAGTTTGGCACCATACGGGGTCTTCATACAAAGTTCGTGATCCTGAAACCGCAAAGCATTATCCCCTTTATGCGTATTAACACTGAGCATAATTTTCCGTGTTTTGTTTGGGTGTTACTCAAGGTTAAGACCGTGTAACGACTAAGGATTTATGTTGGAGATCTCTTGGTGTGATCCCGTGTGATCCATTACATTTGTTCGGTGTTAAAGGAAATATTGCGTATACATCATGCCTTTAAATGTCTTTTTAGTCATTTGTTACACAAAATATCCAATGTATTCTTGATTTGTATCTATGGTATTGTCTTTAATTCTCAATACCTACTCATATATTGTTATTTCTCATTATGAAGGAAATAAAAGAGGGCCTTAATTTATATTTTTTTGTTGCTACAAAGGGCGAGACGAGCATGCCATCATATTATGATGGTAAGCGATACGACCAATCATGGACAAAACCAAACAACACCACGAATTACAAAGCAATACTTGGCATTTCACTGCGCTCGCCATCCTGAGACATAATATGTTAAGTCTCATTATGTCTAGTAGTTACTCTGACCACAATGTCCTTGAACCCGTACATATTTACACTGCTGTTTAGCGGGAGAAATATACATTGCGGTAGTACTTACTCAGCCGGCCTCACATAAATGAGAGACAGAATTTTGACGAATCGCGAACAAAATTAAATGAAATATTTTGGTTATTAATTGCCATCATTAGCACAAAAAATGATTTAAAAAACAAGACTCCTAAAAATGCTATTTTATTAGCCGAATTTTTAATTCGCCTTAAACAAGGTTGCAATCCACTCGCACCAACGAGAATCGACCAATCAGTCGACGAGCTGGCTGCATATATCAATTCCTTGTCGGTGCAAGAAATGATAAATTAGTCGAGATATGGTATGCGCCAGCCACGCGTCTCGCAACTGGTAAACGATATCTCCCGTGATGAGTGGCTTATAAAACTTACACTACGAGTGAATTATAGACTGTCTATTGTTTTATCTGTACACAGTACGCACACGCTGTTTGTCTTTCTTTATGATGTATGGTTTATGGTAGTTTTCTTGTTGAAATTGAGATTTTGAAGGAGTTGCGGCTCAGATTTGAATGCAGCGTGGAATTATGTTTTGAAATTGGAATACAGACGTTCTATTTTTGAAAAACCCTTTAGGTACCTACTCAAAAGTTTTAAAAAGATTTAATATTTGATCTAATCATAAATGAACTAACAAGAATGCGAAATTAGAAGACGCTTTATAGAATAATGTTAATTGCGGCTATTTCTCTTGAAAGCAACTTAATATCATAGCTATAGAGTAGGTAGTTACACCATCCCGCTTAGGCTGGTGCTTCAGCCGCTCTGGCGATAAAATAAAAATATAATTTCCGCTCTCAAAACCGTAACCTGTTACGATATTTTAAAATAATAACTCTTTTCCCAAAACAAAACATAAATTATTGCGTATTAATAGAGAAATATTATTTTTCAGAATTAATAAGACGCCGGCAAGATTTAGTGGATCACCTTGCGCGCTAGACATTTTTGCGTCGACGTTCCCGTGCGATAAATAATGAAATTAGGGAGCTCACTAACGTGGGTTTAAGAACGTGTCCGCATTGGGACACTTGCAGAATCTCTTTGATAAAACTCTAACAATGGACTGGCAGACGACGGGCAACTTTTTTTTTAGAATTTGTTTGAAAAATGTAGAAATGCACCAAAAACGTGACGGTATGCGTATTATTCTTATTCCTGTAGCCACATCCTCATTAAAAATTACAACTTTATAACAACCACTAAGAAATATTTTTTGTTACTTAAAATTATTTATTGTTACCTAGTTCTATAGAAATTTGTCATAATGTGGCTGATTATGATTTCACCATCACAAAAGTAAATATTTAAAAAATGTAAATTTAAAAATATCTATAATAGGTTTTTTTTTTTCAAATTGAGTCTGATACATCATACAATTGAGATTCGTTTGCGCGTTTTTATTTACTATCCACCAGTGGCGTGCCTAGGGTTTTGGAGTAGGGCAAGCCCAATATTATTTTAGTGTTAATACATATTTATTTAGAAGGACAAAAAATACTAACAACGACGAAATCGAATTTACGGCGCGGCGGCTGACCTACCGGCTACCACACAATCTATACAATATTAGGATTAGGTAATACAAATATAGATAGCCTGCGGTCATGCAACCGTAACTTTTTAATGCACTAACTACTGAGCACTTTTAATACCCGGCAATCGGCATTACACGAGCACAATTACGATAGCTACTATGCTCCCGTGTTTGACTGCGCAGTTAACCAAAATTGCGGACAGAAATTGTTATAAATACATTATGGTTAAGTTTTTACAAGTAATTTTAATTACAAGTAATAGCATGCCTTTTGAAAGAACCACAAACTCATTGAAATCATAAGAATTAATCCAAACATTCTAATACACAAGTATCCCTTGAAAAGCATATTATGTAACACGACTGTTTAATATAATAATCTATATGAATGGGAGCATTTGGAAATCGAATTACGTAGTTAAGTAAACTGAACCGATAAAATGCCTCTTGTGATTTACCACCAATTTAAGAAATGCATAAACTCGGCGTAGTTTTGGCGCCAGTTTCAATATAATTGAATTAAATTACCTTTATAACGGCAATGAACACTTTCACCATCACACTAAAACCATCACAGGAAACAATACAAATCATTTTCGTATCAAAAAGTTTAAATAACATTAAAAAAACGAATAATTAACCTTCAACCGAACTATTTACAAAAATTTGCCAATGTCAAAATACTTATGAAGTTAGTAGTAATTCGTACAGTATTGCTAGTAGACGAAAAAATAAACATTACAACATGCAATTTTAATTTATTTAATAAATATATAAACTTCATTATTTGTATTCAAAAAAGATTAAATAATTTTAAAAAAGAACCAACGTAATTTATTGACAATAAATATAATTTACTTTTCAAATTTAATGTTACACATGACGACCTTCAAATGTACGATGTTCAGTCAAAACAATTCCGTGGTCAAAAGCTGGGCTTTTGGTTTAGTACTTTATTGCTATGTATAGATATCTGTAGCTATACATTCGCAGTGCCAGAGTGTAGCATTTCACCCGTCAGTGTGAAAGAGATAGCATGCGTTGCCAAAAGCCTCGTAAAAGCACACGAGAGAGAAGAAGGCAGATATATGTTTTGCGTGTACCGTCTTTTAAAAAATGCGTGGAGCTACGTTCAACGTGAGAGTTAAAATTATTGAATGAATTTATTAAATGCGTTGCGCAGCGCGGGCGGCGGTTCGGCTCGCGTTTCATTGAAAAGCGCCATGCCGCGACGGAACGCGGTAAATTCAAAAATGGTACATGTTTCGTAATTACTGTTTTGTATTGAATGTAATGGTTTCGTTCAAAATTTAGTATATACGTATTAAGTAGGGCAAGCCGGGCTTTTGGGCTTGTATGGAAGTACCGCCACTACTATCCACCCCTTACGCATCGGCGTGAATTTCGAAACGTCTGCAAATATTGCATGTCAGTCTGTGTGGAATTTGGCAACAATATAAAAGCCTTGTTTAATCTATATAAATACCAGATCCATCGGAGTTCACGCATCGCGCACTATCTGCACGATGAAATCCCGACTTTTTTATACCTAATATTTGTCTCTTGTTTCAAAGGCAGAAAATACCGGGATTTTTTTGTTTCAGAACTCAGATTATAGACGCGATACAATTATTTGTACCTAGATCACGAAAACATTTATTACGGTTTGTTAGTGGTCAATTAGATTGGTCCATCTATCTTATCGATTAAAACTAGTTGTATTATAAAACCTAATATTAATGCATTATTTTCCTAAAAAAGTAAATTGAAATTATTAAAACCTATAAGTATCTAAACCTCAACGCTAAAATGAAGCGCAAAAACTAGATCATAAAATACAATTTCTCAATTCCTTTTTTAAATTCAAAACAAAACAAAAAGTATTTAATCGTGGAGCAATGTATCCCATTGCAAACAAGCGGAGAACGAAAGCGCGTCACGCCCGCCTTGTAAATCATGCGAGCGCAATGGTCCGAACTGGGGACTCCTACGTGCCGGAATGGCACGCTGCATCGAGCGCTCGCAGCGCTGTTTCCGCTTATTTTACTCGGATGCAACTAAATTAGGAATGTGCTGCTGTTGCTGCTAGATTCAGCGATGTTTAGCTCTAGCTTTTGAGTTGAACAATTTCCGTGTGATTTGATTTGTTGCGCTGAAACCGAAACTATGTTATGTAAGTCAAATGCAGTTATGATTCTCGAACAGCGTGTTGTAAAATATGTATCGTGCTATTTGTTTTGAAATACCGTGGTCTGCGATACCAAACTTATTTATATAGAGTGACCAGTCATCTGCGTGACGTCAATGATTATGAGAAATATCCTTAAACAAGTCATGCTTTAAGCATGTAACAACTCACAAAAAAATATATTACAAACTGTGATTCATACTTAAGATCTTACGATGCACAGTTCCTATAGTTTACACTCCCTTTTTTATCAAATATATATGCATTTCTGTGTCATTTTAGTAGTTCAAAAATATAAGTAAGGAAATAATAGTTTGTAAATACAGTCCATATATTTCACATTCACGCAATATCGCTATTATTCTCTATCAAATAACTCCAACACCCAAAGATCTGATATCTCATACACCCCGCAGATGACACAGCAATATATCGTAATCAAATGCCGAGTAATATACGAGTGAGTGTGGGCGGTGGAGCAATGCAATACGTATGCTAAGCAGCCGAGGGTCCGACCTGATGGATGGCTGACGTTTGGAGCTCTGCAACCGACACCGGGACCTACACTTAAAAACTTCCCTTATATTATGGATATGTTCCACTTACGTACATTTAGAACTAGTATTGCTCGCGGCTTCGTGCATGAAAAAGTTTTCCAGAATAAAAGTCCCTGTATATATTTTCCCGGAATAAAAAGCGTTCCTCGATTAATGGGCTATTTGACACTAAAATTTATGTTCAATTCGAACCAGTAGTTCCCGAGATGAGCGCGTTTAAACAAACAATAGATATAGTATAATTTGTATAGATTTGTCGATACTTTGTTGGATGTTACATTAATTAATATTGAAGGAAAATATTTTGAGGAAACCTGCTTACGGTAGAGATCTACACAAGATTTACTATGGCATATGGATTCCGCCTACCTACACTAGGCCAGCGCGGTGGACTATAATCTAACCATCTGAATCAAACACTCGATTGTAAAGGAGTCTTTTTTACTAATGGATACATACTGTACAGTACATTAATTTGCGTGGAAAGAAATTATTTTTAAAACTCCGGTTCGTAATTGCGTTTACAAACACTACTTTCACGAGTGGAGCCACCCAAGCGCAGACAAATATCTCTAGACCACACAATTATTTATCTGGACGGAGATTGAACCAACTGAAATGAATTTTTCAAATTTTCAAATAGGTGTTGAAATATTTTAATGAATAAATAAAAGAAAAAACAGGGCCTAAACAAAAAGTGACAAATGGAACTTACTTTATTCCTAAACCCAAATTTGCTGACAAATTACTGTCAATATCCGTGATATAGCGAGCAGTAAAACACAGATACAACCTACGTAAGTTTTCAATTTTCCTAAACTATTTTTAAAAACGAACTCATAGTCATTAAACTGAGAGAATAATTGTATCAAATCTATACGATTTTTAAGAATTATTAAAATTTTTGTAAGAATAAAAATTAAACATTATTCCACATTGGAAAGATTTAATAACATGCACTTTGCAACATTTTAGATTTATTTAAATAAATTACAAGGTAATTTAATAATACAGGAATAATATCATTTCATATCCATTCCATGGCTAGGCTAGGGTCCGTCTGCTGTTAACAGGGATTTCAGCTGTAGTCAATAATTATATCGACATCTATACGAGCCCCATTTAATCAATTTTAAATCACCTAGTCTTACTCCCTAAATGAAATGATCTATCTATCTATATCTGCCCATATACGTCCCACTGCAGGGCACGGGCCTACTCTACAATCGAGAGAATCGATTGAGAGCGATTAGGCCATATAGTCCACCACGCTGGCCTAGTGCGGGTTGGCGGACTTACATACCGTAGAAATTCTTTAAAATCGCTACGGTATGCAGGTTTCCTCACGATGTTTTCCTTCACCGTTAAATGAAATGATAAAATACTATAAATACAATAGCAAACCTTTATGACTTAAGGATGTCAAAACGGACGTACTACAAAAAAGATTTATGCCAAAGGACCCTCCCTCACATAACACTTAGGGACCGCTCGGGAAAATTAGAAAAACGGAAAATCTGCACCTGAAAGATACGTCCGACTCAAATTTATTCGCGTCATATCTCTTATTGCGGTTTTTATTACGAAAAAGGTGGACCTTTTTTGGAATTGAGAACTTAACACGTCAATATTGATATATTTCTCCGGCTCATTGATATGGTGTCGTATATTAAACGTGTGATTATAGTATAAATTTAAATTACTGGTATGTAGGTCTCTCATATTGTGAGAAAACACCGCCATGTCTATTTCTGCCGCCAAACAGAATTGTAAATGCACTGTACTGTTCCGGATTGAAGGATATTGTTGCGGGAGTAACTACTGCACATAATGAATCATAACATCTTATGTCTCAGAATGGCGAGCGCAGTGGATTTCCAAGCATTGCTTTTTAATTCTTGGTGTTGTTTGGTTTTGCTGCTGTCCATGAGCGGTCATATGGCATGGTCGCATCGCCATTCATTGCAATACAAAAAATAGTTACACAAAATGTTTAACCAGAACGTATGAAAAATTTGCAATGCATTTTTTTGGGAAATAAAAGTTAGGGATGCGTTGAACAACAATAGTTTTTTTTCTTTATATAAATGAACCTATTAGGTGTAAATAAACCTACTTGTGTATAACAGTTAGGAATGGACGGCAGTGCAATACTTATTTTATTTCAAAAACATTTCTATTATACGTACATTACCAAGAACGGGCGTCATTACCAAAACAGAACATACTTTATTGTAGAAAATTTTATTATGCAGTACCGAAATAGAAACCTCATTATTAAATTCCAACAATATTTTCGTGCGGGAAAATATCATTAATAACCAGCATTTTACCAAAAAGTAAATGCAATATAAAACATGCATAACACATAGTTCTTATTCATAGTAAAACGAAACTATTCATTAAACCATTCCCTGCTGTTATGCATTACTTATTATTCCAACTAACAATCCCTAAACGTTTTATTATTTCACACAATATTTCAAATGTATTGAGAAATCACCGAGGAATTATTTAACGCTCCAATACACGACTTAATTCCCATTGTGAAGTCTTTGCAAAAAGCTTTTGTCATGAAGCCATATGGCGTCGGTGACAAAGCGCGTCGGATTAACAAGTTTAGTGTAGCAATTGAATTTGACGCTTACCAGTTGGTAATCTCCAAACAAATGTCGTGCTTGTAACACGAACGGGAGATCGGGTTGTGATCGATTATTATTTAATGCATTTGTATTGAAATTAACAATAATTTAGAAGTTATTGCATCTTGATTTGTCAATGACATTTTATATTTACACTAAAATTGTGTGAGCGAGAGGGAGAGAGAGAGAGAGAAGAGCAAATGTGGATCACGAATGAGAGTGTAAAATTATAAATTAATAAAAACAGTTCTTCATTGAAATATGCTATGACAGGCAACCTCAGTTACAATTAAATCTTACTGCGTTAACAAGTTGAATCAATAAAAGTAGAGCTTAATAGAATTATCTTACGAGAGACAACAAAAGCTAAGCAACAAAACCTAATACCTATATGGCAGTGTTTACGTCACATAAATTTTGTAATACGGATAAATGCCCTAGTGAAAGTAGAATCTAAACTCAGAAAGGACTGAGTCTGAGACTAGACGCTGTCTAGGACGACCTTAAGTCAGGTAAAGCCTCGATCTCCGTAGAGTGAGGATGCATGAGAGCAACTGATCATTTTAGTGAGAGATATTAAGGGAGGCATGTATAAATAATAATAGATAAATAGCAATAAGCCTCAGAGTCCTCCAGAAATCCCTATGCCTAATCGAAATCAAAAACAAGTTTCCCTCATAAAGCAACAGAAATCGGATTCTCATTCGCGGAGCGGTTCGCGACGTGCCCGCGGATTTGGCCGGCATCCAAGCCCGTCGAGAAAAAACCTACGCGTCGTGCCAAACAATTTGCTATTTATTGGGACGAGACGAAGAAATACTGCGATGTTTATATTATAGTTAACATTGGCAATTTAAAGTCTGCTGATTTGAAAGTACGCGGTAAACATGAGAAGGTTGGAGGTAAAAATAGAAATATTGTGCACCAGCGGATGTTGGAGTCCCGTAAGAACTATTTTAATGTTCAGCCTTGTTATGAAACTGTAGCATTGTTAGACACTGGCTTGCACTACCATTTAGAAATATAGACATAAAATACAGGTTTCGTTAATATGTCTCCTGCCGTAGTCGATGGTAGCGATGATCAACGGATGATACGCATACCATATTATATTCGTATTCTAGAATGAAGCTGTGTTCTTCGTCTACATTAGTATTATTTCATTCGAACAAAGCCCAGCTGGCAATCGATCCATCATTCATACCTCCAATTTCAAAACTTCTGTTTTCTACCTTATAATAAAATATTCTTAGGACCATCTTATTGTCAGATTAAAAAAAAAAACAAAATTCAAATTACGTTATTGTATTGAATATTCAATATTCAAAAATCGGAGCATGCATTTACATACCCATAATAATTAATTTAGCAATAAATTTAATGTCGCACTGTATTGTACCGGGCTCTCCCGCCGAGTAACAATAAATAACACAATTATAACACACTGGAGTACAATAGAAAAGTGTTAGGGGGTGGACAATACAACGAACATTACTTTTACATTAAAATCATTACAATACATTAGATTGGGCGCGAATAACCGGGATGTACAAACAAAGCTCTCCTCACGATTATTTACACAAAATTGAGTTAGAAGAGCGGCATTATTGAGTTAAAATGAAATTATGTTGCTCTTGTTCGAATCTAAACAAATTTCTCAGCGTGTTGTCGCTCGGCGAATTGTTCCATCGCTTCGAACGTTCGAAACCATAATTAAATTTGTTGGACTAATGTTTTTAATCAGCAGCTGTTTTCCGTTGAAATATTGCGAGCGCTCGTCCGCTGACCTCAGCCTTTTAATTCGCCTTTTATTAATTTGCTCGGTATCTGTGCCATTCGTTAATGTCGAAGAATTATTCATATGTTTGATTTACTTCGTCTTATTAGTACTTCGTACATTTTCATTTCACATTTACTCATATAATTGGCCTGCATTACCTTATATTAAAATAATTATTGCTTGCGGTGGACGAATACAACCTGGAGAATTTGGCATATCTGAGAGCACAATCATTCACGAGGTACGAGTATCATATCAATCCACATCAGGCTGACCTTTAGGTTCGAAAGGTTAATCTTAGGAAATCGACCGAAGGGGAAATAATTATAAGTCAAATGATGCTAATACCCCATCGACCATATCAGTGTGGGATAAGAGCAGGCAGAAAAATAATAATAATGTTTCCGTTTAAGCAAATTGAAAATTATTCAAGAACTATTTAAGACCAGGAAATGTAATTAGTATACTGATAAACACTCCAATAAATTTACAAATCTAATGTGAATATTATTTGCGAATGAATATAAATTGCGTAGATTACATGTAGTAATAGTAGTACGTATATTGTCTTGTGTAGTTTTGCAGCGCCGAGACATGCTCGACCTGGGGACACGCGCAGCTCGCTTATCGCACCCGTTCTACTCATTGTGTGTTAGCTTCCCATTGACTTACGATTATTATTTACTAAAACGAATTTCTGTATTGATATTTCAAATTTAGCTTTTACCATTTAGTCGTAGTAGATTCTAACGGCCTTATTCTTAGAGAGATTTAAAACATATTTTAGCTATCGAATGTTTTGTCTTCTTCGCTTAAAAATGAATTCAAAAGTCGTTCGCAAGGGACAAAACATTCAATAACTAAAATAGGTTTTAAATATGTCTTTAAATAAGGCCTATGTTAATTTTTTAATAATTATTACTTTATGATGTATTATTGTTTTAGATACTATTTTTCTTCAGTATTGTTTGGTCTTTCATACTCTCCTTCATAGTTCATATTAGTTACTAAACATTCCTGTGGTTCTTTAAGTGTGAAGAAAAGTAAGCTATGGCTCGCCAACCTTTCCAATGGAAACGCGTCACAGTCGCGCCCCACCAACAATGGACCTCGTTACAGCTTCTTATAGCAGATTTACGATCAGCAACACCACCGCTGCGGAACAATGCCAGTTGTTATCGTCCCTACAAATAGAGAAAATATTTAGTTTATTTCATTGCTCGCACCCACTGTGAACGGAATTGTCCCTTTAAATTATGTGGTAGTTGGAAATAGCGGAGGCGGCGCAGGTCATACACGTATACGTTTGCAAATGTTGGTAATGCGTGTGTCGTGTGATTTGTTTTGCATTTATAAAGGTTTATAAATAAACTCAAGGGTGTTATTTGGAATTGTATGTAGTCTTTATTTTCTAAATATTAACTCAAACAAAACGTTTGTCATATAGGTGCAATCAACGACTGAGGAAAATAAAAACTAGTTGATGACAAAATAATTTTCAAATTCATAATCATCTTATTGCATAATATGATTCCAATAATAGTTAGAATAACTTACAAAGAATAATCATGATTGGTTTAATCTAAGTATAATTCCAATATCAAAGAAACACGCAACTATTGAACACAAAGAAATAAAAGAGTGAGTAAAGAATAATTACTATAATATATAGATATAATGAGACAACATCTTATGTCTTAGAATAGCGAGCGCAGTGGCATGCTATGTGTTAAATAATATCTACTCTGATAATGATAAACTGTATAACTGTTAACATCAGTATATTTTATACTTTTAAGGGTACAGTTTCACACTTATTCCAGTAATGTGTGCAATAATTCAAGACCACATTTGACGTCTAGCCAGGGCGAGCAAGCGAATTACCCGCCAAAAGTTTTCTTCCCGCTTGTGCAAACAGTGTTGCCATATATAATAAATTAACTAATATTTTTATTATTGCCATTCGAAATAGCTGTATTTAAATTATTTATTAATATTTCTGTAATCTAACATATGGATTGCTTTGTAATTCATAGTTTTGTTTGGTTTTGCTACTGTCATGAATGGTCGAATCGGTGACCACCAGGCAAACGACATGCTCTTCTCGGCATTCACCGCTATAAAAAAACTGAAATAAATGCAAATACTACCTACCTCTCATTCACTAACATATCGCTAACAAACCACTTGGAAATAAATTATACACACGCAATATTTTATCAGGTGACGCTATCAAAGAATATTCGTAATGAGAACTAATTACCAGTAGATAACTAACTCGATCATACACGTACATACATTGATCAGAATTCAATCAAATTCTCGCCGCGTCGGCTTCCAATTTGAATATAAATGAACTCGGCTAACGAGCTCCGATCCCTTTAATTATGACGACATTTGATAGTTGATACACCTACGTAAATACTATCTGGGCGCTAAAATGCAAATTACTTTTGTCAATGAAACTCATTCATAATTACAGTCACGTAAATGAGCACAAAAATGATACTATACTGAAATATTACATAATAAAATAAAGAATAATGGTCTATGGTCTGACGCGTAGGCTAATGAAAAAACAGAGCTTGCATTTCTAAAGCATTTTCTTAAAGGTTTACTTCTTGTGGATTCCTGGAATTAAAGTTATTCTAGTTGAAAACAATTTCGGAAACTTACCCGATCTATTGTCAAAGTAAATGTAACTATATTAAAAAATAACAATAACATTGTATTTTAATATATTGTACGCATTTTACATTGACAAGACAAAATGGCTACAATGTGAGCTGCATCATTGACCAACGCGAAACCAATTACACAATCCTAATAAACAGCTGTTGACAATTAGAAATACAGCCAAGCTTCAAATTTGATAGATAGATTATCGAGCTCAAGACTTCAGGGTATATTGCTATACATAATATATCTCTTGCTCACCACTAGAGAGTAGCCACTATTCTTTCTCCAACATCTTACATTACAGTTTAATAAAACTGAGTAGATATTGTTATCAATGACCGCCAGCCAACACACGTAGACGAATATTGACGTATTAAAACGCTTTTTGTTACAAATTTTAAAATAAAATACATCGCTTATAATGAGCAGAGTTATTAAATAAAATACCTTTTTGAACTACTTTGTCAATTTGATCAGTTATGAACAAGGCGCCGTGGCTTAGTTGGTTAAAGCGCCTGTCTAGTAAACAGGAGATCGTGAGTTCGAATCTCGCCGGGGCCTTTAGGTGTGAGTTCCCATTTTGTATATATTTATATTATTTACTTTTTTCAAATTTATTAATCTTTAAGAACACAATAAAATAGACTAAATGCTGCATATTGATGTAGTTTTTCATCATATCTATTTTAAGTTAAAATATTTAAAAAGTAATGTCATTAACAATATTTTATTAACAATATTGGCGTAGACTGCGTAAATTAATAAAAAAATATGTTTTTCAGGATTTTTAATTTTTATATTTATAACCAGGAAACGGGAGAGAAATAGTGTGTGTAGATCATGCATATGGCCTCTTACTGTAAAACTTATAAATAATCTTAAGATCACTTAATTAACTATTAACCGTATTTTGAATTTATTTATTGTCCCAACAAGCAATCAAACCCAGTACCTCACCAGTCACAACTCACACACCCTACCACTATACCAATGACCCGTCTTTACTCTAAAATATAAATAATAATCCGTCAAAACATTACAAACACCTTTTAAATGGCAAATTAATTGCTCAAGCAGTAAATTACGCTCAAAATAGAAACACATTTAGCTTAGCTACACAAACATTAAGCACAAATCGATGGATGAAGACGGTTGCGAAACGATAGCTAGTAATCAGAGGCGGAGTAAGGCGTGGGTATAGGGGGCAACCGCCCACGACGTCATAACCAGGGGCAGCACTTACAATCATTAAGGAGATTTTTTTGTATGCATAAAAACGTCGAGCTAGTATTATTAGCATCCGATATGTCAATAGATTTTCCTTTTTCGTTGGTGATATCTCGTCACAATTTTGCCGGCTCGCTTATAATCAGAGATACGCAGACTGATACCCAAAACGCGACAAAACTGTATACCCACTACTGCCCGTATACATGTATCACAATTAATTTCGCCCACAAAATTACGCCCTACGCCGCTCCATCCAGCAATAATAAACAGTACAACTGGATAATTAGCCGCGGTAGGTAATGTGAAAAATACAAGCATTAGCCACGTGGCGGGGTCGACGACCTTGGTTTAGTAAACACCTCATTGAGCCAAGAGCAATGGGCAGGCAATTAGTTTAATCACCTCACACGTCTGCCTGCGTAGCCTAGATAATTCAAAACCTTTGGTTATTATGACTTACGATGTTTCTACGGTATTTGTAAAGGTTTTACAACGATAGTGTTAGGAAGGTGTACGTGCATTTATAAATTTGAATTCGTTTATTTTAAAATTAAAAGTGATTACAAATCCTTAAATAACATTGTATATTTACATAAATGTTATTACATATCATGGCATTTTTGTATGCAAATTGGTCATTAAAATGATGTTTTTACTTTTTAAGTATACAAATTTTAATTATTTCAAACAAATCACTTTATTTTAAAAGGCCGAACTTAATAATATGTTTTAATGATGATTATGTTTTTAATTTAAATTTAGTTATGGTATTAATTAAAAATCAGATATACTTTATTTATATTAAGTTAGTGATCATTATCGAAGCTCCGTTTTATATTCACACATAGCTAAGAAATACATAAAATATCAACTCACATGCAAACAACCTACTTTCATTTATCCAACAATTTTTTTTTGAACCATTGTGTATCAATTTCTAAGGTTTTTGATACAAAATCATCCTACTTTTATCAATAAACTCACCAATTAAATTATCTATTACACGTCTCCTATAATTTACTACAAGCATACTTGAATTAAATAAACATTAAACTTCACAATCACATCAATTATTTACACAGTATCGTCATAGTCTCGGGAATCCACATTAACTCTCACGCCTCCTGACTACAAAAGACACACATTGATCCTGCGTTGAAAGGGTATTTGTCACGACGAACCTTAAGGAACACATGAGTTATTAAGAAACGACTCAACGCAACGCCTTTGTCATTCAAAAGCCTCATAATTCTATAGAAGAACAAATAATAAACATAATTCTTCTCACCAGCCATTTATCAGCCTATTTTAGTCCCAGTTTTTTGTTTGAATAAACAGGAATTATCTGAACTCTCAGAGTCTCAGGGAAGAAAAAGGATAAATAATTAACTGATTTTCAATTATCCCGATTGTGTTTTATGTAATTAAGTAATTACCAGATAGCGAAAGAGCGCCCTAAAGGAAGGCGCTATTGAAATTGGAATTCCAAGATGATCCTAAGTGCCTCAGTTCGTGGACTTCAGTATTATTTTGGAATGTATTTTTTAATAAAATTAGTAAAATGGTATAATAATATGTCATTTGAATAACGTACTTAAAATATTAAATGGATTTATTACATTTTATTTTATAGTTTTCTAAATAGTATAAAAGGTTCCGCGAACTTGTTTCCTCTCCATCACGAATAGTTTAGGTCTAAAAACATAGGCTACTGTTGACCGCATCATTAGCTTTTAGATATAACACAGATTACATACGTCTCTATAGTAATTACTATTTACCAAACTAAACCTATCCTCCGCCATCCCCGGAGATCTCTAAAACTGTTCGGGCAGCATCGTTCATCTCTTTGTCAACTAAATACGTTTTAGTTCGGCGATGTTAAGTTAATTAGAATTTGTGCTTAATTCCTTTGAGAGAGCAATATGGAAACATTTCGCAATCCATTTATGATGCGATATATGGTATGTTATACCGAAGCTATTATATAATGGCTGCCCGTCATAATTGGCTATTTGACTAATTTCTGAAAAGTGTTTTAAAGTCTAGATATAATCACTCTATACCTCTTCAAACTATTAATTTATTTTTAAATAGTTGTTTATAACGAATAAACATATTTTTCAGTTTTATCATCATATATGTCACCAAAACGGTAGGTCACGTGACTTTGAAAAAGTTACGTCACGCTTTATAAATGGTGAATGATCTTAGTGGCAGAGATAAATGAAAATTGTAAATCGTGACATCACACGCTGCACAATGACAGCTTGTCGTGTTTTGTTACATTTAATCAACAGATAAAAAATGGCAAACTTATTTTAGATAATTTAAATATTTATAATTTAGATAAATGTAAATAAAAATACCTATAATTATTGTTTACCAAAAAGCTATCATATGCAATACATTTTATAATTTATTGCCTCAACAGTCAAATACCCAATTTAAAACGAGATCGATTAATTATTAATGCCATAAATGCAAATGTGTATTAGTTGTCTTATGTTTAACGCATCTACAAAGAATCAGACCGATATAAATTTTTGCGCAGAAGAGTTTATTTTACTGTTTCCGTAAAATCCTTTTACTAGTAAGATATTATATAACGTATGTCCACAGTTACGAAACAGGATAACAACTTGATCGTCTTTTATGATGTATTCAAAATGTATGTTTGACAAATAAATCAAAGAGATCTTGTAATCTAATTTAAAAAAGAACCTAGCTTATTACGTGCTTGTAACTGGTTATGACCCCTAGACCAAAAATATAAATTCAGTCACTGTGTGGTTTAGTCTTCTTCATTATCAGCAGTACCTACTTACCTACCTTCTTGTCAGAGCCACGACATGCAAACTTCTTCTTTTTTAATTTATATTTCATTTTATTTTTACACCTGTATTTGTATGTCGTTTTCATTGCTTGTTACGAATAAAACTTTTGTTTCTTCCTTTCAGTATTATAACGCCACAACAAAATTAGTGTCAATGGTATTCTTTCAACCTCTGGAATCCCGTGAAATTACAACCATTACTGCATATTTATTGACGTCGTGGCTATAATCGCACATGTAATTGTTTCATCTCGATCAACTATACCACGCGTTGACCAACGATTACTGGAAAAGTGAATTCCATTGCGCATACAAGGCTATCTGCGAGACACTGATCAGCGAAAAATGCATAACACGTGTATACATCTCGTTAATTATGTACTTGTAAACTATCAGCCTTCATCAGAGTATTGTGACAGACAATATTATTGGACAATTCTGGAAAAAAAAATCCTATCCAACTTTCGCCTACCTAGGAAAATTACATCTGCAAGGAATTTGGTACATTTTGATACCCGAAGGACGTAGTACTTAAGCAGACAAGTCTCCGTGCTAAATGGTTCTCTCTCTCTCTCTATTCAGCCACAGGAAGACCACTGTTGTCGTCATACACTACTTCTTCGTCTGAGTGTGTCGAGGTCGGTGCGTATACCTGTATGACCTTCACTGAATATCTTTTATAAGTTGACACGAATTTGTAACATAAGTCAATATCCCTAGAATCTATCACTCTCTCTCTCGCTCTTTCTGTCTTCAGCCACAGGTAGTCGCTGAACATAGGCCTTCCCCATGGATCTCCAGTATAGATCTGTTGGAAGCAGCCTGTATCCAGCGACTTCCTGCAACCGACGGAATTAACATTATATTATAACTGAAGGGCGTAGTGCCTAAGCATACAAGTGTCCGTGCTAAATGATTCTCTCTCTCTTATCCCTATTATAATTATGTTAAGCACGTTGCAAACAGAATTTCTACGGTATGTACCTAAGTCCCCCAACCCGCACTATGTGGTGAACTATATGGCCTAACCACTCTCAATCGATTCTCTCGATTGTAGAGTAGGCCCGTGCCCAGCAGTGGGACATATGTGGACTGATACATAAAGCTGCAAAAAGTACATATGTAACTATGATTCTTAAATATATAGGTCCTTGGAATTGAATCATAAGCTTCCGATTGGTTCTGATGTCATTCCGTTTCAGCCTGAATTAAACTAACATTATAACATAAGAAATAATCTCGTTCATATTACTTATTTTTGTCTAGACCTGCGAACATTAAAATCTCGTTAATATACACCGTCATAATTTATCAGTCTTAAAATTACTAATGGTTGTAAAATGTTCTATCATTACTAATGTTTCGCAGCGCTCTTAATTTTGCCATTTATAAAACGTCACTGAGGATAAATAAGCAATTTTCATGTAAACTGGCGCTAAAATATACCCTAAGAAGACGATAATAACTGAAATCTTAATAATGATGCAGGCGCCGTGTACACCGCTCCGAATATTCGACCAATTATGTCATTTACTTTTTATGGAACAATATAAGATACTTGAAGACGTCACGATGAATGAAATCCGTGGAATTATATAAAAAAAATATTCATGACATATTCGCGGGTTCGATCCCCGCATTGTACGGCTCACAAATATTTATTTTGTGTCTGGGTGTTTGTAAGACCGAAAAGTCTCTCGTTGGGTGTAGTTTTTTTTTTTTAATTGTTATATAAACTTTTAATAAAATTACTCCATCGGGCGTTTTTCGTTGTCTTTCCTTCCATTTGATGAGCAGCGCACCTATAACGCAAGTTTAGGAGATATTGATGGCGGACTGACTGAATAACTGACCATGGAGTGAACCATTTGCTCGGCTGCCAGACCTGTTGACAAAAATCATTTTTGATATTTCGCATCTGATCAAACCATCTCCCCAACGCTCAAAATCATCACAAAAACACTATCAAAACACATTGTTACATTGATCATCGTCAAACACATATTATTCTCTGTTGAATATAAGCTTACCTCAATTATATCCACCACACCACTCCTAGGCAGCCCGCACCCTACCAGCATTTTCCGTCATCTTTACTACCAGTCCTTAATAATCACATTCGGATCATTGTAACAGAAGCCATCTCGATTTGGTATTCGGCCTGCGTCGGCTGTATCGAGCGACCTACAAGCGCCGAGATAAGGCCCGTCTTCCGCTGCATTTTATCAACTACCGTACAAACGGAATCGTACGCCTATCTGTGACGTCATTCCATTAATGCTTTCTATTCTACAATTAATATATGAATGGGTAGATTGTACAATTAAGGGTAGAATATTTTATGATGTGGAGGAAATTGGGCGAGTAAATATCGAAGACTAGACTGCCTCGGTGGCGTAGTTGTACTACGGTACGACTACAAAGCTGAGGTCTCAGGTTCGAATCCCGGGTCAGGCAAAGTGATATTGAGTTTTTCTATTCATTATCAGCCCGGAGTCAGGAATTTGTGCCCGATATGGCGATAGGTTCGCCCCCTATCACATCATGGGACGGAACATAAAAAAGGCGATATGTGGGTGTCTCTGCCTACCCCTTCTGGGATAAAGGCCTGAGTTTATATGTGTATGTAAATATCGAAGAGTACTATTGATAGAACGCCACGATGTTAAGAGAAGACCTTTTGGAAATGCTGTTGTGTTTTATATTTTACTATTCATAGTTGTCAATATACTAAAAAATAAATATACTAAAAGATTTAGAAAGATTATAAAACTGACGCAGAAGGCTCAAAATAATTATTACATTCAAACAGCTTCCAATAAATCAAAAGCCATATGGCAAATAATAAACAAAAATAAAAACAATATACCAATCAATGAAATTCCCTTAATTAAACATAAAAATCAAACTATAACTGACCCTACTCAAATCGCAAAAACGTTTAATGATTTTTTTATTGATGACATTGAGACAAATAATTGTAATGAAGACAACGTAAATAAGTACACATTGACATACAATAACTCCAATTCCTATTTTATGAAACCCACTAATTTATATGACATATGCAAAATAATAAATTCTTTGAACAATACGAACAGCACAGGATATGACGGCATATGTGCAAAAATTATTAAGAGCGTTGCTAATATAATAGCTCCAGTAATCACCTTCATATTTAACCGTTGCATAGAGAATGGATGTTTCCCATCTAAGTTGAAAACATCGG
The DNA here is from genome assembly GCA_949752805.1 of Deilephila elpenor. Taxonomy (NCBI): domain Eukaryota; kingdom Metazoa; phylum Arthropoda; class Insecta; order Lepidoptera; family Sphingidae; genus Deilephila; species Deilephila elpenor. The sequence goes on along the minus strand of OX457096.1, from coordinate 4,531,177 downwards.
TAGTTACCCCGATTTTTAAAAAAATAGACAGACAAGACGTACATTATTACAGACCAATTGCTCTTATACCCGTTTTGGCTAAAGTTTTTGAAAAAGTGTTATACAATAATCTTAACGAATATCTTGAAAAAAATAAGATTATAGCAATCAATCAGTTGGGGTTCCGTAAAGGTAAATCTACAAATATGGCATTGCAACAATTTTTAAAAATTGTCTTGTCAGGGCTGGAGGACAAGAAACAAGTAACAGCTTTATATATGGATATGACAAAGGCATTTGACCATGTAAACCATAATTTACTTCTGAAAAAACTTGAAATATATGGTGTGAGAGGTAACACTTTAGACATGTTCAAATCTTACCTTACGGACCGAAAACAGTACACTGAGATTACAAGAATCTGTCCCAAAACTGCAACTCAAAGAAAGTTTCTTTCGGATGCCAGATTTGTTAAATGTGGAGTACCTCAAGGGAGTATATTGGGACCATTACTATTTTTAATTTATATTAATGACTTTCCCAAAGCTATAAACCACCCCATGGTCCTATTTGCAGATGATAGCACAGCACTATTTACGGATAAGAATTGTAACAATCAAGGAAATGAAATTAATAAAGCACTAAAAGACATTATTGAATGGTTAAAAAATAATAATCTTGTTATAAATTTAGACAAAACAGTTTATATGACATTTAAAAATAAAAACTCGAAGACAGAGCCACTGACAATACAATACAATGATAAATATATTAGCGAGACAAAATGTACCAAATTCTTAGGCATTTATATAGACTCAAACTTGTCATGGAGAACACACGTTCAGCATATATGTACTAAGCTCAATCAATGCTCATACGCATTATACATGCTTAGAAAGGTAGCTAACCACATTACTGTGTTGACAGCTTATCATGCTTATGTGGGGTCCACGTTGCGATATGGTGTATTATGTTGGGCTAACTCTCCCAATAAAAACTCTGCATTCAAAGCCCAGAAGAAATGTATTAGAGCTATGTGTGGCCTCTGCCAGACTGATTCTTGTAAAGAATATTTTCGTACTCTGAAAATATTAACACTTCCCTCGATTTATATTTATGAAGCAGCTCTTTTAGTTCGAAGTGAAATTAAACAATATAAAACACTAAAAAGCACTAGATACAATACGCAGCTTTCGACTCTGAAAACTAGAACAAAATTATATAAGGACAGTATATTTAGTACGGGTATACAAATTTACAATAAATTACCAGCAAATATTAAAGAGTTTAGCTCAGCTCATAAGTTTAAATGTAGTTTAAGAACCCTTTTAATAGATAAAGCATATTATTCATTAAATGAATTTTTTGATGATAAAATGTTATAAACAGTAAGTCCCAAATAATACACAATCTATATTATAATAATTTGATTTAGTTATTTTATTTAGTAATGAAATTTTAATAATCTATTATTTGTGACATTTTCTTGACCGTGACTCATCCTGATTGTTTGTATTTTTGATATTATTGTTATGTATAATTTAGGCCCACATTTAGGCCACAAGTGACAAACATGTAAAATAATGGAATATATATTTTTTTAATACAATACTTTACTTGATCGACATATTTGTAATTTGCATGCCCAGTCAGGGTTGAATACAGTGAAACTTTCTACCCACGGAACATCTGTACCAATTTATGTAACCTGTATTCTGCAAATAAATGAATTTGAATTTGAATTTGTCGCTCGATGCAGGCCACTTCTAACATGTCAAAGTGGAGATCCTAGGGGAAGGCCTGTGTTCAGCAGTGGACTTCCAGTGGCTGAAGGAAGAGAAATTTGTCATAGGGGAATAAATGCACACGGCTATAATATACAGGGTATATCAAGACCGCGACCGAAAACGAAGCCAGGTGGTAGTATTAGTGACTTCAGACATAATGCAACTAAAAAATGGTATTTTTTTACTTATCGTCGTATTTGCGTGATAAATACATAGTTTTCCTAAAATAATTATGTACATCTTTTTAATTTTTAAGACGCATTGGTACGATAGGGTTTAAATTACTATTTTCGCAATAACTAGGTATTTATTGCGAAATAAACCACCGACAATAATACAACTACGCCACCGAGGACTGCCTCGGTGGCGTAGTTGTATTACGGTACGGTTACAAAGCTGAGTTCTCGGGTTCGAGTCCCGGGTCGGGCAAAGTGATATTGGATTTTTCTATTCATTATCAGCCCGGAGTCAGAAATTTGTGCCCGATATGGCGATGGGCTCGCCCCCTATCACATCGTGGGACGGAACATGCAGGGCGAAATGTGGGTGTCCTAGTGGCGCCTCTGCCTACCCCTTCGGGGATAAAGGCGTGAGTTTATGTATGTATGTATGTAACTAGGTATTTACTACCCAAACACAATGATTTTTAAAAAATGCAAAAAATAATCTGTCGCTTATTTTGCGAAATTTTTATTTGCATTGTGTCTGTAACCACTAAAACTACCACCCGGCTTCGTTTTCGGTCGCAGTCTTGATATACCCTGTATTGATTATCACCATTATAACATACACACATACAGATCAAAGGATTTTTGTTAAGTCGACCTTGATTTGAATTTAACAAGAATTCCCCACGAATTGCAAAACAAAATCAAAAGTTACGCCTTTTCACAACATTCTACGTCCTCATAACCTTATTTCTTGTGAAACTTTGGGTAACATAACTTGATTAAGGTAACTTTAGTCGATTTTCGGAGACTGTTCAACATAACCCTATAATTTAGTAGTTTATTCCTATCGTTTATGTGACCAACCGCAATCCACATACCTTACATAAACCCACATTGATTCACTACAATAAAGATGTAGGCGAACTGATAATATACGTCCCCAGAGCGATTATAACGACCCGAAACTATTATCATTTGCGATATAGGGAGTTCCTGATGAGTGATGACGTCACATTTACAGCCATTTGGAAACTCTGTATTGTGTATTCATATCATAGTGGTGAGATAACATTGCTTTGAGAAAAACTAAAGAACATTAATAATATCTACTGTATTTTAAATTTATTTCAATGTTTGAAGTTTTAAATTGTGGGACAGTATGGTACATGTGATAATTCCATATATTTTAGGTAGGAACGCCTTTACCTCTGCAGTGCGACACGACAAAATGGCACTTGATGAATAAACGATTTTTTTCTAAGTGGTCAGAGGTCACGTCATTTAAATGAAATAAAGGCAAATAAAAAATTAATATTATTATTGTGACGCACTGCTATAAACGAACATTACGGCAGGTAATTTTACTACTTAAAAATACCAAATATTTACTTACTTCGGCCCCTGTAGCTTATATTAGAATTCTTTCGCAGTCTTCACTAATTTAAGAACCAACAATCCTCCTTTAAATCAACAACATTCCGAAGTTAATGCCTCAATAGATTACAATCAACCGTAATCTCCGTCCCTCCGATAACTTAAGTTTACTTTCCGCGTAATTCCAAACTCGGAGCGTTAATTTTCGTCTTTAATTTTCCTTAATTTTCGACCGCGGAATAAAAGCTAATTGTGCTGAAACAATACATACAGACGTTGATTAATTACACCCGGTTTGTTTATGTAAAAACTCTTCCGTGGTTGCGCCAGATGCTAATGAAAAAAGTGTTAATGAAAGATTTAGCATCAGGCGGATAGCCATTCGTGAAGTTGGATGAGCGTTTAAGGCCACAATAAAATGCTTTTATCTATATTATATGTATTTATCTATAAAGAAACATACTGATTAAATCGTTAAATCACAACATTTAACTTTGTAAGGCTACACAGGATTCGGAATTGATCGAAACTGGACAGAAGAAGAATCGCAAAATTCGTACAAAAAATAATAAGATTTATATAAAATACCAAAATCAGTATATCAACAAGATTATAATTAATGGTAGCGCAAATATGTAGTATTGATTACAGCACGAGCGGGCTGGCTCGTCTGCAAGAGCTTCTAGCTATCTCACAGACAATGGAATTGAATTAACAACTGTCTCAATCGATTCTAATCAGATTGCCGAAGTGCAAATTGCATTTGAAGTTTCAGAAAGGGTTTAATATTACCTTCTGAGATAAATCAACAATTAGATACCTAAAGGTAACAAAATACAATTAAAAGAACGAATCTACAAATGACGGACAGTCTTATGTAAAATAAGCTAAAATAACTCCCATATACATTCTACATTTACGCCGAATCCGTGAAATGAAAACACGTGTAATAAAATCTTCTTGGGCACCTATAAGTATAAGTATTCGAGTACTTTGAATAGACGCTATACAAAAAAGGGAATCAAAGTGTCGGCTTACGGAAACCTTTGAAGGTTTCGTCGAGGGGAGTACACGTATCTTCAATATTGATATGTCATACATATACATACAAATGACAGGCTTTATCTGTTCCAATATCCGTATTCATGAATCGTTTGTAGAATTTTTTTTATTTATTACAAATTCTGTAAAAATAAATTTCAAAAGTTATGTATTAAATAAAATACCACATTAAATAAAAACAAATTATATCTTGATTTAAAATAATTTACCAGACATGGGAAAAAATCTGTCAAGTCCTTACTACGTATAATCTCCTTTTGCATCTCTTTACGTTGATGACAGTTGAAGCGAACAATATGTTTAGCTGCTTGACACTCTCTAATCTCTGCTCATCCCCCGTGATATTCACCAAATATATACAAATATGTTAAAAGTGCATTGAAGTGCAAAAAATAGGTTTGAAAACGAGAAAAAATAACATGTAAAACTAAAATTTCAGCATCGTTAGGCTGCAAAATGAAACGCGATTACCTCAGGCATCCTTTCTAGAGCGGAACGATTACTATCGATCCCGGACAAGCATTTAGCTTAATGAACCGTTGTGAGACGGTCCCGTTGGCAAGGTTTCTGCAGATGACACAGCCAAATGTATTCAAAAACGAACGTGACGAACGCCACCGCTCTTTTGTATAGAACTGTATACCGAGGTATTTGTAACTGAAAAATGCTGGCCGCATTTGCAAGCACTTATTTTTAAACAGCCAGCGTATGTAAGTGTTCTGTTTGTGAATTATGAAATGTTCTGCTGAAATGTGAATATACGATTTGTTAAACGTGCGTGTAACATGTGTGTGTTTAGAGATTGTCCTACGAAAAACATTTTTATAGTATTATACAGTTTTTTTTTTTCTGACAGGCATAAACTGAAAGTATTACTAACAGGCTTTAATAACATTTGAATATGTTATAAGCGTTAGAGCCTCTTTGAAGTCACTTTAGACTTTTTTTATTATGTCTCCAAAATATTTTCTCCGAGCTTTCTTTCTTCCATCGTGTTTGAAGGCCAAATCTCAAAAAAAATTCGTCAACCATTTTGAAAACCCATCCTTCATAAACCTACGCCACGACTTTCCCTTGTGTGCGTTCCATACACAAGTCCTTTCCATAAAATATTGAAAAGTATTTCAATAAACAACACCATTGCCAAAAATCAACAGTAGTAATCTTTTAAAACCATATTTAACCCTACAATAATATATTCCACATAAAATCAATTACATTAATTGAAAGTGTCTCCCACAATGCGTGTAAAATTTGAAGGCATGAAGAGCTGCACTCATTATGCAGAGTAGAGGGTTGCTATACGAGTGAAAAGAAAATGAAGTGTCTTGTGCGGTCGGGTACACAAGGCCCCGGGCACACGTCGGTTAACACGCCGCGGAAGGGTTGGCAGCGGTGCACCGACGCATTTGCAGCCGATCGATTGAATGTTCACAGATTTTTCGGAGATATTTTTGCTAATTTTAATTAGAGTTTAATTAAATTTTGATTAGAGTGATATAATTTTATTTATATTTTATTCTTTTCAAAACAAAAATAATGTAATTGTATTATTTTATTAGACGAAGAAACTTAATCTCTTGCAACATGCGTTTATACAATCATTCGTTAGAGTCGATTTAACGTGACTTTTTGCATATTACCAAAACATTAATACCTAACAGCATATATAATAATACTGACACATATAATCAACGATTGTTTAATTATATTCCCAAATATGTAGTGAAAATTGACACAGTTTCTGTATTTTAATAAGAAATTCAAAAGCTACTGTCTCCTGACACCGCCGAGACCGGAATCGAGGTTAAAAGTAAAAATAACTATGTCTTTGATCGGCCTCAATAAATTACTCGACCAAATATCTCAGACGTCCTTTTATACGGAACTGTGCATTGTTCGGCAATTATGAATATTTTATATCACTACTACGACATATCAATATATTGCTTTGCTATTGTTTAAAAGAACAAACAAAGAAACATATTTTCCATTTTCGCCCTCAAACATTCGTTGGCAAAATGTTAAAAATATTTCTTCATTCAAAATTATATACTATTTTTTCTATCTTATAATTTCATGTTATTTATAGCTTGATAAAAAGCAATTTACAAAGTAAACAAGCACACCTTCCATTTATCCACCATAATGAAGTGTCAGACACAAAACGGCAACCGACACGCGATCTCAATAGCTGGAAACAACCAATGCAAATACTATTTCAGACGGTTAAATAAATTGATTAAAAGTGAGAATGATTGATTACCTGTCTCACTCGCACCTGATATCGGCGATTTTACCTCGGGAGCAATCAATCATAACCTCTGATAGTAACTAAAGGTCACTCACCGTGATCGTCGATCGGGCAAAGGAAGCGCGAGTTAACTGTCGCCGTGACATTTTAATGATCTTCCGGCTACTGTAATTATTGTGAGGATGTTTTTATAGAATATTTTGGATCGTAAATCATTTATTGATCGGTTAAATGTGTACAAAATTCTACACATCCGTGAGAGACGCGCTGGACAAAAACCGGTGGAGGTAGATCATCCGCTCCAACCCTGATGCTGACCACGATCCTCAGACATAAGAGACCGACCAGAGAGAGAGAGAAAGATATTTTATGTTTCAATATAGGCAGAGCAAACTTAATTAATGAGTTAAAAGTGAAGCTAAGCAATGCAATTTTCCCGCGTTTGTAAAATCGTTTTCAAAACCAATTTAAGGCATTGATTGCTTAGCTGTTCACCATTAACGGCAGTCGCAGAAATTCCACTGCTGAAAATAGACCGAGCAATTGACTTTGGATTGCACTGAAATCATTTTCGCTTCATTTTAAGTAAAGGATGGACGTTTCAGTAACGCAGCCGAAACTTCAACCTTAATAAACGACATCACTATTATGTTGCTATTACGTCATATCATCTTGTAATAATAATTTTTTTTTTATTAAAATACATACAATATAATAGTATAAGTTGTCATCAGTATCTCAATAAAGGAGTGGCGAGGTAGGTGGTAATGAAACTACACCCCACTTCAAGTCCAATAGACGGGTTGACATTGTAAAGACGCTGAGAGCTTCGGATACAGGATGAAAGGAACTGAACATTTCGCACAGAAAGGGTTGGGGCAGGAAAAATCCTCTCGGAACACGGACAAAGAAAGTGCCTGCAAATATTGACACAGTAAAACTTTATTGCTGTTCATTATATTTTCGCGTTTTTGAAGCGCCAAGAAAATTACGGAAATAAAAAAGATGACAAAGATAGTAGAATTTGGTGAATGGTTGTTAATCGAAGGTAGGATGCCATCTCCTCCATATTTATTTAAGAATGCATAAGACTTTAAAAAAAGTTAATTAGGTAAATAAATGAAACCTTCAGATAAAAAGACATTTCTTTAGTCATTTATCCAATCTAAAGAGTTGTAATTCTATCAGACCACCTATTACTGAGTCTTGGTTATATTACTTCTGTGGCTGATTACGATCTCCTTTTAACATGTATCCTACGCGGAGTGTCTTACATTCTAATTAAATCCTATACTGTTTTTGATAGTTAGATACACGTATTCGTAATGAGCACACGCGCGGTAGCCTTGGTGTCTGCAATGTGGTGAATAAACCGCCAAAAAATTACGTTTTAAATTATTTAGGTAAATGTCGTTAAAATACTGGAATTTCTGGGCTTCGACATTGGTAAATAAGGAATCCAGTTGAGCCATAAAACCGCTGACTTGAAGTCGTCAAGGAAAATTTAAGAGATCATAATCTTCCAATCGAGGATGCTGTTGTGTGAATTAGGGGTGATTGAGTAGGAACAGAGAGGGCCGGCAGCGACTGGATGCGTAAAGCAGTAGACCGGGCTCTGTGGCGTACCTTGGGAGAGGCCTATGTGCAGCAGTGGACTGCAACGGGCTGATAATGATGATGATGGTGAGTAGGAATGCACTAACACCGGCTCGGATTACGCAAGGTTTAAACAAAAGAGTTAACTCAGGCCCTGGACAGTTCAAAATATTTCAATTTCCATTTTAAAGCGGTTACTATGGAAATTGAGTATCGACACAGCCTACTGTCGCCTGACTACAGACGTTAAAATGTAAACTAGATTTTATCGACCGGTCCGATGCGACACTGATAGTAACTTTGGCAGCAAGTCCTGTTTTATATGTGGCTTACGTTCGTTATTGATGCCGAGTTTAAATAATTAAAAAAACAGAAGTCGCATACTTGTATACGTTGTTCGTAATTAAAAAAAAACCTTTTCGCAACAAAGCTACTTGTTATTCGAAGTTCGACAGCCTCCGTGGCGGAGTTGGTTAGACGCCGGCTGTGAAACGAGAGGCCGCGGGTTCGATGATCCCCGCACCGAAAAAAATATTTGTGTGAACCACAGATATTTGTTTCGGGTCTGGGTGTTTGTGAGACCGAAAAGTCTCTCGTAGTTCCTGATACCCACGACACAAGACTCGATCTTAGTGTGGGGTCAAGACTATGTATGTGACTGTTGGGTGTATTTATTTATTATTATTATTTATTGAACGATCGATATCGCAAAGTACGCCAAGAACATTGAAGAAGTTGTAAGTAAGTTAATATACTTAATAATAAAGATGTATGTCAAATGCATCTCAACAATTTTATATGCATTAAGTTTACACTATTTCATAAAGATTATAACTTATAATTCTGATGCACGTGATTGTTAAAAATTAATTATTATATTTAAAAAACCATAATAAGTAGTGACAAAAACTTCTATCAGTATTTAAAAAATCGAAGAATAACAAACTTACCAAAATTGTGGCTTTATGCTAATCAATTTTACAGAAAATAAATTGAAATAACTTAAAAATAAACGTTATTATCATAATAGCGCCAGTGCTTTGCCCCTCATAATAAATTGCCCAAAAGTCAAGTCCGGGTGCTTTATTTTTAAGTAATAAGGATATTATATGTACTATGCATTCTTAAAATTGATGATTTGCTCAGCGAAACATGCGTCCCCACTCCCCATGGTCGCCACTTTCGATAAATCCGTAAATGGTGCATGAAACCCTAGTGTCGTCACTATTCTAGATTCCAAAGGTTTTTATAAGATGTGCAATAATTAACCGAAAGCTAACACCATATAAGTGAAGTTGGCGAGCTATTTCAGCTCAGATGGTCAGACCAGATCGTTAATCTGTCAGTCAATAAATTTATGAGAAAAACACACAACGCATCTCTAAACGAAAGCGGAGAGCACACACACACTGCAATCCGAGAATACTTTGTGTTTGTGTCGTTTGAAATAAAACTTTATTCTATTGAATATTCCTAATTTTAAAATATAGATGGGTAAATGAGGGAAATAATCTACAACCTTAGCTACCTTTATAAATAAAAATCGGGGTATCTTCAATTTAATTAAGGAATAGTTATACAAACTTTTTGTTACCATTTGAAGTTATATGAAAAATGAGAATTTCTTGAAATTCCCGAATATACGTATCGGATACATCCAGCCTGCGACCGAAAAGTAAACCAGGTGGTAGTTTTAGTAAGTACAGATACAATACAATTAAAAATTTCGCAAACAAAACGATATTTTTTTATTTGCATTTTTAAAATATCACCGTGTTTGGGTGGAAAATGCATAGGCTATTGCTAACATAATAATTTAAACCATTGCCTACCATTGCGTCTTTAAAAATAAAAAGGTGTACATTTAATATCTATACTGTACCCCAAGAAATGACTATTATAATATAGTCTCAATTACCAACGATAACATATCTCCATAGGAACACAGATACGCAATGACCATTACTTACTCATGCAACAATTAGTAAACGACCTGCCTCCTGGCTCCCGTCCATACATAATTAAGTAACCGACTAATATATTTTTAATGAGGTGTAACTGCGATAATGGCGCTAATGCGACTCACGATAATTATGTTGAACGTTTTTCCACGTCACACCAATTAATGTAATGCTCTGCCACCAGTCCTGGCCACGTCGGGGCGAAAACTGTCGATTATATTCATTTCTTTTTTTCTTGTTTACAATTAATGAATTAGTATTTTGTCGAAACCTCTTTAGGCCTAGTGTTACTTATTTTAGACTCATTTTGTCCATAATCCCCTGAATAAAAATAGATTAAAGAAAATTCATTAATTAAATGGAGAAATGATTTGGAATTTGATTCACAATACAAGATTTTATTTACATGCTTTTATCAATTAGAAAAACAGGATGCAATCAACATCACGCAGATGTCGAAAGTTTTAACTAAAATATTTCTGTAAAATGCACATAAATAATATGTATAAATGTAATATTATAGCTGTACTCAGTGGTATTCTAAAAAATAATCCCAAGCATTTTAATAGAGGGTTCTATATACGAAAGTAATTAAAATAAAATCAAATATCACCTAAAACAGTAACGATGCTTTTCAGACATCACGCAGTTAATTTAATTTCTTAATTAAGATTGCTCGATTGATAACATGTGTACTATCAACGTAAACAAAAACATGTAGTGCAGGGGAGTGCTCCCACTTCCCAGGGGATATAGATCCTCCCGATTCCCGATTTAATAGACTCATGTTGTCAAGATAACGCCGCAGACTTCATAAACTATTTTTGTTATCTTCCCCGCTTGTGTTAGTATAAAACTCCTTAAACACTGTTAGAAAATATAAGAAATTTTTGTGGTAATGTTTCAATGAATTTCAATACTAACCACAGTTATAATGAAAACGTTATTGCTTTATTTTGGTAATTTATTTCATGAAATTTTCATTTTAAAAGAAAACACATTACAAGATAAAATATTAAAGGTCGAGAGTCCAAGTTCTACCAGTCTAGTTTTAATCAATTGTTTATTTTGGCATTAATTGGTATTTTATTTTGTAATTATTATATTTCACGTAACATAAATGTACCTTTTACTAGTCACCTACGGTTCTCCTTGATTCGCATAGAACACGATCAATCACTCTAAAATTTAAATTAATTTAAATAGCGAATAAAAACTCAATATTCCGAAAGCATCAGTATATTACCACCCCGATCTAATATCGCTTAATACCATTACCATTAAATTCGAAACCACGAGTACTTCCAAAAATTCGCTTCGTAACACGATATAATGTTGTAAAATGCCAATGGGACATTGTCGGTAACCGCGACCGCGTGGCGCATGCCCTATCGCGGCACAAAGCATCCCATCTGTAATTACTTCCCCCATTGAATGTGCACATAACTAAAGTTTCATTACCACAACGCCGATATCCTTGTTGGGGTTGCAAGATATAAAAATTCTAATGTCGTATCCATAAGGCATAAACACAGTCAAATTTGAAGCTAATCTAATGTCAGTATACGAGTAATTCTTGCGGCGTAATGACAGGGTTATCAACGAAAATAACATTTTATGTTGTAATTGTATTTTAACTATAAATTAACTATTACGTAGTCTTAAAAATGAAATTAGTCAAAGCAGTAATACATCAATACTTTTTTATTATTGCAATGAATGCGTGGCATACCACTGCGCTCGCCATCCTGAGATATAAGATGTTAAGTCCAGTAGTTACTCGGGCTACAATGTCCTTCAAACTGGAATTTAACAGTGCATATACACTGCTGTTTGGCGGGAGAAATAGACATTGCGGTGGTACCTACGCCTGGGTAGGTACCACCGCAATGGTAGGCCTCTCACATATGAAAGACCTAGTACCAGTAAAATAATATTGTTTTAAAGTATCGTATTGTCACGTCCACTGTAGACAATAGAAATATAATTTTCACCTCGATGAAAGTGGTAGACAACGATTAAACTATATTCTATAAAATTCATCATATCTGTCCTCCGCTCAAATTCTGTCCTAAATAACCATTTCTTACTAACAGTCTCGTTCAAGCGTCTACTTGTTTTAGAAACTATTATATTTAAAAAACAAACATTGTAGATAATGGTAAATTTCCCGAAAAATAAGGTAAATTTCAATCACCTGGCAACCCTGTCAACAATGTGGAAGTCACGCGATTATCGCGACTCGATGTGCATTGTCAGAAAAATAATGGTCTGTTGCGGTGAAGAAATATTTCTTCTGTAAGTGCTATTGGAAAAGTCATGAGTTATTGTCGTGATTAATAACCTTTTCATTATGTGTTTGAGAGGCGTCGAGGCGGACGTTGCCCCTGGAGTCTTTATCATTAAAGAGGAGAGATAAATAAATTATGATTTATTTGAATGTTTTGTAACTGAATGGTATAAGTATTGTCTGATTCGCCATTTGAAGAGCTTTTCAAAGTACGAAGATACTGGAGATTATTATTTTTTACCATTATTCGTAATTCCCTTTCTTTCTGGTGTGGGACCAGCTTCTTATCAACGCAATAGTACAAAATTCCCTGGTATTAGGTAAACTCTATAAATGGTAGAGCCAGTAATTATTTCCATATAATTTTATAACTTCGCCATATTATGTAGTAAATTAACTAGATACATACATAAACTCACGCCTTTTTCCTAGAAAGGGTAGGCAGAGGTGCTACCACCCAAATTTCGCCTCGTATTTTCCATGCAACGATGTGATAGGGGGCGAGCCTAACGCCACATCGGGCACAAATTCCTGACTCCGGGCTGATAATGAATAGAAATATCCAATATCACTTTGCCCGACCCGGGATTCGAACCCGAAACCTCAGCTTTGTAATCGCACCGTAGTACAACTACGCTACCGAGGCAGTCATTAAGTCATTAATAAATTAGCTTCTATTGATTTTATCTTACATATTTTCGAAAGACATTCTGCATGAATTTGAACTCGTTTATTAAATTACACATAATTGCGGTGATATATCGAGAAAGGCGGCATGAACACGTTTCACTATCATATCATCTCGACTCGTGCAAGCTGTCGCGGTGATCTGGTTTAGAGAAAGTCGCCGGTCATGATATAGCGGTAAGGTTATATATACGCGGTGTTAGTTTTCAGGAAATGTTTTATATGACCTTTGTACTGCTAATTACTTTTTAGATGTTAATAATATAATAATAATAATATTTATTTATTGGAAAGAAAGAATTTTACAATTTTAAAATCTGTGCACGTTAATCACTGCATTAGTTGAAAACTGTATTGCAGTCAAATGTTGTGTGGGTAATGTTTGACTCATCACTATTTTTAAACATTCGTCCACTCAAATCCTACTTAAAATATTATTTCCTCTTATAAAATCAAGTATTCATTCATAATTTTGTACTATCAATATTTAAAAGGACATCTATAAACATTACCGAAATATAAATGCTCTTAATTTAAAAACACTTTATAGCATATTTATACTTCAGCAATTAAAACTTCCACGAAGTCCTGAAACCAAAAGCCATACTACTAAGACGCGTCTCCGCCGGCTATATATAAACAAAACGTTCGAAATACAACAAAATAAATAATCCAACGGTCTGTTACTCCAATTTTTATTACAAAACACAACATCCGCTAATAAATAACAGGAATTTCCGTACCACATTCATATCCCTCGGTGCGCCGTACAAATAAAATGTACGTTTAATGGCCTCGCACGACCGCTAATTTCCCCGTAATTAATCGAAAGTAAACTAACCGCGGTATTTTTCAGCATCATTTGCCAGTCGCCTCTCCGTAATCCCGCGGGCTCCCACCCCATGATTAAAAATTAGAAATATTGCAA